>OX443564.1:69522709-70722709 GCA_949372485.1 Cheilosia soror
TTCCGATTTCGATTTCGATTTCGATTCTGATCGTTGCTATGATGGGGTGGAAGACTCCACTTTTATTTTTACTTCACTTACACTTAACCACAAACGAACAAGCAAGTGTAATTGCACTGCACATTCGGCCAACTTTAGTTGAACAGAGTTAAAAGGCGAATGATCAACTACAGCTAGTGCTGGCGTTGTGCTAAGCTTCGGACGAGCGCTTGGAAATACTTTGGAACCGTAATAATACTGTTAATAACTTTTTCAGTTTTTTTTTTTGCTTCTGTTTGTTTTGCCTTTTGATTTCAGTTTTATCGCGCTTTAGCGTATACCGTGTACATAGATTGATTGTAAGTTTGACAAGTTCAATATATGGGATAGAACTCGAACCAGTTCCAAATCGGAGTAGGTACTCTCTGGTCGGTCTAGCTATGCTGACCATTTATTTTATATAAATCGCGTTCTCTAGCTGGCTATTTGGAATTATTTGCGTTTTCTTTATGTTAGCTTTTCTCTCTATAGCGGTGGTAGGTGGTGGTGTGGTGATATAGATGCAGACCTATGCAGACCGCGACACTGAATCAAACTTGGCTCGTGTCAAATGTGGATTAGTTTATAGTTGAGCACAATGCGATAGGAGGTGGTGGGTACCTATCTCCATGTGTGTATAATGTATAATATTTGAAGGATTCGACAGATGTTGACAGCCATACTACTTGTTATCGGCTGAAGAGGTCTTAATTTGTAAATGATTGCAAGCAGGTTTATTTTATTTAATTTCGAGCATGACATACGTACTTGTGATTTAAGATAACAAATTATCAGAGGCCTTGCTATGAATTGCATGACATGTGGGCTTTAATGCTTTAATAGGTCAAGTGGTAGCAATATGTCTGTGATTGCGGTCGAAATATGGTACGATTTTGCTGGCAGCGTAAATGTTTCGATTAGCGTTGATCGCGGACGGGGACTCACCATTCAGACTTGAGCTGATGTTCCTAACCGCATAAAATGTAGTATACGTTGGGTTTCTTTTTGAAAATGTGCAAGTGATAGATGGCCGCTGCGTGATTAAAGCCAATCGAAGGCAGCACGTACCACACTTGCTAATTTGTAAGCGCCGCATAATGTACGTATTTCTGCATGGGGGAAGAACCTTAATTGCCATACATAGTTATGGTAATTTTGACCATATGCTAGAGATTTTTTCGTTAGAAAATTGCGTAACCCGCTTAAGGACAAATTTGGATGGTAATTTTATATGGGTTGTATTTTTATTAAATTGCGTTAAATAATTGTCCTTAGATGAACGTTGGGGAATATCGAACGAAAGACAAGACAAGGGACTAGGGGTGAGTGCAAGTCAGGATTGACGAATTGTTACAGTTAATGAGGGGTAGTACAGCCGACTTCGCAATGTTGTTTAGAAATGGCATTGGTTTCTTCTGCATTGTTGCGAAAAAAAACAGAGAGTGAACTGTAGGAATGATGACTTTACCAAAAAATATGTATTTTGATAAAAATAGTTTGAGCCTTTATTATGAAAATTAAAGAAAACTTGCTGACGAAAATAAATGGAGAAGTCTCATTTGGTTTTAGGGATATCATGCTGCGAAATGCTACACTATCATAAGGATCCAAATTGCGAATTAAGTATCCTCAATTATTCAGACTATCATTTAAGGTGTACGAAATTACTGCCTCTGTGAGAAAAGGTTAAGTCCAAAGCCCCTTGCAGTTAGACAATATGTGTGACAAAATTCTGCTTCTATCACCAATTTTAAGAGAAGCCGATTGTGATAAAAATGATAAAGAAAGTTGGACTGTATCTGTATATATCGGGACAATAATTGTAACTATATGCAGTGCTGGGCATAAGTATTTAGACAAAACTAAAGTTAATTCTACTCATAATTTGGACTTACTTCATGTAAATTGGTCATTTAAATTCGGTTTGAATCATACAAAACTTTCTACATGAGCATGACACAAAACTGACTGCAAACAAATTTTTTCAAAATCTCTTCGCTAATATTTTTTATGATTTTTTGAATGGGATGATCTCAGAAAATGTTTGTATGAAAAGGAGGAAAAAGTGGCTATAATAGTCATTTGCAACAATTTTCAAAAAATCATAAAAAATATTAGCGAAGATATATTTGAAAAATTTTGCAGTCACTATTAGAATTTTTTGAAGAAACTTTTTGTATCAAAACATTTTTTGTTTGAGACCGAGGAAAAAAGTCAAAAAAGTAGACTTTCAAAAAAATTCTAAATTTTCAATGGGCACTTAATGGGTTAAGGAAAGTTTTGTATCATTCAGCGGAATTTAAATGACCTTTCCATTGGATGCCAAAATTTACATGAAGTAAGTTCAAGTTATGAGCAGAATTAACTTTAGTTTTATCTAAATACTCATGTCCACCATCATATGTACTTGAGTGATCGTAATTGTAATAGTGATATAACTGCACTTTTTTTAACACATACCCTGGACTTGCAATGAGCCTATCTTTAATTTCGTAGCGGAAATTAAATAGTAAACAATTTCATCATCAACTTCTGGTGAAATAGGGACAACCTGTCCTGCATTAATGCGTCCACTTACATACAAAGCCATGATCTATTATTTTGCTGCTCGGATAAACCAGAAGACATTATTGACTATCATGTTCGTCTTTTTCGGCGGGTTGAGCTGCAGTTTTTGGTAGAACAATTATGTATAAGGACCCATTTCCTATTTGCAGAAAAGTGCTGAGCCCAAAATTATTTCATTCACTCCTATCATGGAATCCGCCAGGGGGAATTATTCACGGAAAAGAATATTTTGGTTCGGGAAAAATTCGATTTGAACGTTTTTAACGATAAAGTGAAACTTATTCACAGTACCCACTCGGGGAACTGTTCACTTTGCGGATGCGACGATACCAAAATATTATTTTGCGTGAATAATTCCCTCCGGCGGATTCCACAATAGGGGTGATTTTCTTGTTAGACAAGGGGGGTAAAACTTTGAGTTGGTAGTTAATTGTTGCTCAAATTATTGAACTGAATTCGGGACTGGCGTGCATAGCTTTCGTTTTTAAAAATTATCTTACTCCAAGGAATTTTACGTGATCAACATTATTAATAATTAATAAAATGACTTACATATAGTTGAGTTCCCGTCTTAATAGCGCGTTATCTTGGCTCTAGTTCCATTAGTTCCAGAAGAGTGAAAAATGCAATAAAAATGCCGATGTACGAATAAAATTTACGAAAAACTAGTTGTGTTTCCTTTTGAAGTAAGTGTTTGTTTTTATTTTTTTTTATAGTAAAATATATTGAGGTTACTAGATTTATTTCACCCAAATTTGTTTTAATATTTCACATTTATTACATAATAGGTAGTTTTTTTCCACATTGCTTATCTATAATTGTTTACCTACGTGTAGGTTAAAGATAATAATATCTCGTAATTTTTAAATTTAATGAATACTTAACTCATGTCACATATGAGCAATTAATATGTATTAGGTACATTATAATTAAGGTTTAAGATTAATCTTGCTGTTCGGTGATCTTATTCTAATAAGACTTTAATTCTTTTTGTTGGTAACGACAGGTTGTCTTTATTTCTAATGCGCTTGACTTATTTCCGATTGTTGATTGACTTATCGCACAAATAGGTAAACAAAAATTTTGAATTTTAGAATAAATCGCGATATAAATTACCTATTGCTTAAATTTGTTTGAGTGGCATATCTATGTTGTTTCGCATTATTTGTGCAAGTATAAATTTAAAATACTTTTGATGCCAAAAATGGTATTTCTGTCACTATAGTGGGAATGTATTAATGCAAAAATGAGAATATGTTAAAAGTGTAAACAAAAATGATCGCAATTTTGGAAAAGATCGGTTTTTCGGGCAAGATTTGAAAATATTTTTTTCAAATTAAATATCTTGAGGATGACCCCTTCTTATTAGATATTTATTAATTTGTTTAGATCAGTCATTTTGAAACGAATTGCCATATAGCAAATTCAACCTACTATTTAACGAAATTTGCCAGCTTTTCCAACCTTCGAATTTGGAGAATCTTCGAGTAATAAGATATACCAGTTAATCCCATCCTGATAAAGTTCGGTATTTTTTAAGCTTTTTGTGCTGTCGATGTAAATCTGCTTTACGAATATTAAAATTGGGCGAAAAAGACCCAAATTCCGTCATCAGGCAGAGTGAACTATTTAATTTGGAAGATGAAAGCCAAGATTTTCATCCAGAAATGATGTGATGATAACAATATATGAACTCAAATTCAACAAGTCTGTGGAACCAGGAGGCCTGACGGCTAATTTTAGCATTTTAGACCACGTGATGTCATGTAACTTCTTCAACATTGTACTTGATCAAATTGATCAACACTGAGGGGGACAATTTTTCTGTGGAATTACTTATATAAGCGGATGACATTGAAATCATTGACACAACTCAGCGAGCTGTCATAGACGGGTTTGCAAATATTGAAATAGATGCGGAAAAAAGCCCCCTCATGTAGCTGACCTCCCCGTGGTGGGGGGCGGGCAACATGTCTAGGTTTACCTAGACATGGCTGACGAAGCACACACCCAACGATGACAAGAAGAACTAGAAGAGCCTCGGATATTGCCAAGCCTGTCATAATAGGGCGCCCTTTGGAGCCAGGCCTGGAGGGTGGCAGTTTGCGAGCGTCTGGTGGTCGGCTTGTCACGCTCGGCAGTCGGCCGGGTTTAACCCGAAACGGCTACGAGCTTCCTATCAATGGTCTCGCAAACCATTATGGGGGTCAGAGGGTGGATGCGCTATGCACCAATAGGGGCATAAGTGGACTTTCGACAACTCGACAACGGCATCGACTTAGGATAGGCACGTGGAACATCTCTTCGCTCACGGGAAAAGACCTGGAGCTTGTTGGGGAGGCTGTTAAATATCGACTAGATATAGTTGGTGTTTCCTCAACAAAGCAAAGGGGTTCTGGAACTGTGGACCTTGCAGATGGGTGGAAACTCTTCATGTCGGGAGTAGCACCTTCAATGTCTGCTCAGGCGGGAGTGGGGATACTCACAAGTCCCAGGCTGTCAGGCAGAGTATTGGAGTGGATTCCGTTAGGAGGGAGAGTTGCGATCTTAAAGCTTAAGCTTGAAAGATCAACTCTGGCTCTAGTGCAGGTGTATGCACCGAATCTGGAGTCAGGGTACGCAGCTTTCTTAGATGAAGTTGATGCAGCCCTTGAAAAGGTTGCAGATATGGATTCTTATATCCTGATGGGTGATTTCAATGCTCACGTGGGTGCGGATTTCTCGACATGGGGCAGCGCGATTGGAAAACACGGTGACCCCGATCAGAACGCGAACGGAGAGAAGTTGTTGGACTTTTGTTGTTCAAATGGAATGTCCATTATGAACACTTTCTTTCCACACAAAGATATCCATAAATACACATGGTACCGTCGAAGTCTGCAGCAGAAATCGCTGATAGATTTCTTTGTGGTACCGTCGTGTATTAAAAGGATGGTTTGTGATGTTCGTGTTTTGAGAGGGGCTGAACTGTCAACTGATCACCACCTGGTGCTGTGCAAATTGTATCTCAATGATCAAATACCTATCCTGCCAAAGCGTAAACCAAGGATGGTTACGCGCATACGGTGGGAGGGGCTGCAGAACGATGAGATACGGGAGGAATTTGCACGGCAGGTATCTGCAAGGTTTGAACAAATTCCAAATGTTCCATTGAATGTAGAGGAAGAATGGCAGTTGTTTTCAACAGCAGTTATTGCCTCTGCAGGACATGTTTGCGGAGTGAAGCGGCTCGGTGTGGCGGCTGGTGGTGAGAAAAGAACTGCGTGGTTTAAAACCCCCGGAGTTCAAGAAGCTATCAGAGAGAAGAAGAAGGCTTTCAAGGTGTGGATTCACTTGGGGGACTCTCCTTCTCGAAACCGGTACATTGAGGCGCGAAGAACTTGCAAATTGGCTGTTAAAGCAGCCAAAGAACAGTCTTGGAAGGAGTTCGGCGAAAAATTGGACCGTGATCACAGATCTGCAAGCAAGGTGTTCTGGCAGACCATCCGCCGTCTTATAGAGGAAGGAAGTGGAACATTATCGAAGGAGTCAAATCCAAAGATGGTACACTTCTTTCTAATGAGGAGGACATCTTGCGCAGATGGAGCGAGCACTTTTCCGAATTGCTCAATCCAATCCAGGGCATTGAGGATGACACATCTATCGCCTTAAGCAGGGCGGAAAATAGTCCCACGGTAGAGGAAGTCACTTTTGCGATCAAATCGCTAAAAGCTGGCAAATCTGCCGGAGTGGATGAAATCCGGCCAGAAATGCTAAAGGCCTTAGGTGAAGAGGGAGTCAAATGGCTCTCTCGTGTCATTAAAGTGGCCTGGGAATGCGGCGAAACACCCAGCGATTGGCAGATTGGGGTGATTGTGCCCCTTTTCAAGAAAGGGGATAAAAGGGATTGCTCCAATTACAGGGGTATATCACTTTTAAGTCTCCCCGGAAAAGTCTTTGCCAAGGTGCTGGAAACGCGTTGCAGAGCTGTGGTCGAGGCACGATTAGGAGATGAGCAGTGCGGCTTTCGTCCCGGCAGAAGCACAACCGACCAGTTATTCACTCTCAGAATGGTACTTGAGAAGGCTTGGGAGTATGCTACACCTGTTTACGCTTGCTTCGTAGATTTGGAGAAAGCATATGACCGAGTCCCTCGAGGGAAACTCTGGAGTGTATTACAGCAGTATGGAATTGATGGTTCTCTCTTGAGAGCCATTCAATCTCTTTACACAAACTGTAAAAGCTGTGTTCGGGTAAACGGCGTTAAATCAATACCTTTCACCGTGGGCGTTGGACTTCGCCAGGGGTGCGTCTTGTCTCCTCTCCTTTTCATTACTTATATGGACTGGATGTTACAGCGCAGTCTTGGCGAAGAACGTTTCGAATTGGGAGATCTGAGGATAAGTCATTTGCTCTTCGCTGATGACTTGGTCATCCTTGGGTCCTCTCAGACTGAACTTCAGCGCGCACTCGATCGGTTTGTAGCCGTTTGTGTTGAAGCTGAGATGAAGGTAAATGTGAACAAATCTGAAGTGATGGTCGTCTCTAGAACGCCTGTTCAATGCACTCTGCATGTTAGTGGAGTCCCATTGAAACAGGTGGAGAAGTTTAAGTATCTCGGGGTCTTATTCACGAGTGATGGAAGGAGCAATGCCGAGTTTTCCTGTAGGATTGGTCAGGCTGGATCGATTTTGAGACAGCTTGGTCATTCTGTTATCAGGAGGACTGAACTTGGTGTCAAAGCTAAGCTGTCAGTCTTTAATTCGGTGTTTGTTCCAACTCTTACCTATGGTCATGAGGTTTGGGTAATGACCGAAAGAATAAGATCGCGAATACAAGCTGCCGAAATGAGATTTCTCCGTAGTATTGCTGGTGTGACCCGTAGAGATCGCATCAGAAATACTAGAATATGTGAGGAACTTAATGTCGAGCAGCTACTTCTCCGGACGGAGCGATCCATGCTTCGGTGGTTTGGGCATGTTAAACGCATGTCCCCGACAAGGATTCCACGACGTGCTATGGAATCCGTACCATCGGGCAGGCGTCCCCTAGGTAGACCCAGGATGAGATGGTTAGATCAAATTCATAATCTCTCCTCTACCCGTATGGGGATTGCCCTTGATGATTTAGAGTCGATGGCGGAGGATCGAGAGCTATGGAGGGTCCACTTGAGCAACCTACACCCGCGACCCACTTAATGGACAAGCGGACCATTGAAAATGAATGAATGAAATGAAAATGAAATGATGCGGAAAAAATTGGTATATTCATCCATGACTTATGCACAAGGGCAAAACCAAGTATATCCTATCAATAAGAAAGGAGACATAATATCGACAAATCGGATGGAATATCACAACAGTCAGCTATAAATTTGAGTATGTTAGGGAGTTTATCTATACGCTATACCTCGACTCTGCTATAAACTCTGAAGATGAAATCAAGGAAAGAATTACCTTTAACAATCGCTGTTCAACCCAGAGGGGCAAATCAATAGAAAAAGACATCGCCTTAGGAAGCGCGCACAAGTGGAAGGTGACCTCAAATGCTCAAACAATTTAGAGAGGCCAACAGATGGCAGTTAGACAAAAATGTACTAAGGTAACTGCAGATGCGTATTGGTTAAGGCCCAGGTATACTATAACCTTTCTAGAAGGATCCTTTAGTTTTTCATGGCAATTATTCACCACGAAGACGAAATTACTAGGTTACACCAACAAGTTCCTATTTTAATAGAGAAATTCTGATGGCCTCTGTGTGATATATGACATAAATGTTGGAGGGTCAAGCCCCATTTTGCAATTTGATCGATTAATGGATTCACACCTCACATACCAAACAGAACTCCACGAATCTAAATTCTGTTTTTTTGTTTATGATTGATGTGTTCAATTCGCCTGCCGCTGACAGACTTAAATAACACCACAAATGATCGATGGACTGTTACAACATCCAAATTGAAGTGTTTTGAACATAAAGTACAAGCTTACGAAACCTTAAAGATTTTAATTCCGCCTCTTAATAGTTCTTGAATAATAAACCATTCCCGGAGATAAGTTTGCAATTTTATGACTGACTATATTGCTCCCATCTATCAGGTTCTGTAAGCGGAATGTAGTTAGCATAACTTAGCTCATAAAACATGTATTAATCACGTGCAATCTATTATAATAAAATCAACTGCGTGTGTGTGCAACTAAATTTGACAGTTGATCTGTCCACACAATTTCCAACGAAAGCAATTATCGCAAATGTCATTTACAACTTTCTTTTCGCTAAACCAGTTGTAGGCCAGCGCCTATGCTATTCCAAGCATTCCAACTATGTGTTGGGAAAGGCGCCTCTATACTGCCGTTCGCCAATAATGAGGAGTACATACTTGTCATTGACCAGGCCATTGAAAAAAATGCTTACCTTTAGAATTATTCTACATCAAGATTGTCACTGTGGCAATGACTCTGCTAATATGCCCCCAAATTTGCCAATCACAAGGTCGTACTAGGAAATACAAAAAAATAAAATAAAAACACATCTATTTTACGTTTTACCGCCTCATGTGCCATGTGACTGACTATGACCGGCAGCAAATGGCATGCAAATTTGTTTTGTGGTTAGCTTCGGTTGTTACGCATACGCCCGGTCGACCCTACTCCGTGCCATAGATGTCGATCCATAATCAACACGACCGATATGACGTTCAAGTTCATGACTGGTGGTTCGCGATCGAAATATGTAATTTTCGTCTCATCAACGTTTTCCGGGCGGACATATGGCTAATTCCATATTCACATGGCGCGATTGAGTTAGTGGTCGAACTCAAGGTGGTGCCTGCTGTACGCCGTGTTTGAAATGCATTGCATTGCCGAAATCATTGTCGGCGGCTAACATATAGATACTCAACCCATACTTGTAAAGCGTAATCCAAAAAGTGATACATCGATTTTATGTAACCCCACAGTGTGTGTAGTGTAGATACAATATCTTCCTGATGTGCATGGGAAGTCGCCGCACCAATTGCAAGCGGATCTGAGCGATTTTATTGATGAAATAATGGATCGTCGATTTCTTTGTAAAATATATTTGTAAACAGTGACATAATGATGATCTACCATTCAATAGCAATTAAATTAAATGAAATGATGCTTGTTATGCTTTTTTTGTTGTTGGTTGCTATCTGTTTGGAATCTTCAATGCACTTGTATAGCGAACTAAAAATTGTGAAAAAACCCAAACGATAGAGAATTCATTCGGCGTTTTGATGGATCAGTTTGTAATGTATACACTCATTGTTACGTCTGTTTCGATCGATTTATTGCGAATTTAATAAATAAAAGGAAAGCAGATTGTGAAAATAATTTAAGTATTTTATTGCGCGCATTCAATGACAATTAGGATTTGTAGCACAAGTACCTACTGCTGGTAGGTGCTTGTTACGCAGTTATTTGAAGTTGTTTTGCTTTGCCGAGCAAAAGCAAATAGAGTAGATTCTTGTTGTTTTAGTCAAGACAAGACAAACACAAGCAATCGATTCGAATAGAGTCTTGCCCGATAAGCCTGCCAGCAAAGCTTAAGTGCAAAGACCTTTACCCAGTTGTTAATTGATTTTGATTGTACCTAGAGTTATAGCAGATAAGGAAGGTAATTCTTGAGGTGTTTTGATATTTTATGGAAAGTTAGAAGCTTCGAATGCGGACAGTAGTTCGCACACGTTGCATACTGTTAGGCGCGATTCGAATAATTTTATAGGAAAACTGAAGGAAATTCTGCTATAATTTGTTTTCTGTGTAACTTCTTGATCATGCTAAAAGACTAGTGCAACGTGCCCAGTATTGTTACGGCGAGGTTTGGACTCTAGTAGGAATCTGGGGTTAGTCAAAATGTTCATGAGATCGCGTTTGTGCCCATTATGCCCACACAAAGAATCATTCAAAGAAGGTACGCGATCAAAAAGCTCTAGGACGGTACTTGAAATAGAGCCTTAAAGACCCCAATTCACTTAATCGGCGAAATATTTTACATGTGTCTCCAAGACGTAATTTTTCCTGAGCCCTGGAAGCGTCAAAGACTTATCCTACTATGCCGAAACGAAAGGGGAATTCAAACGAACCATCCTCACATCGTCTTATTTGTTTAGTAGTGACGATTGATAAAATTCTTGAGCGGATCTTTTACAATAGGCTGCTACCCGCAATTGAAACCAAAGGAGGTCTCTCGAAATACCAATAGGTAAGGTACCTACCTAAGTAACTATATACTGCAGATGCAATCAATGTGGTCACAACGAGACGTCAGGCGTTGGTAGGAAGACTCTTATAAATATACTGCGACGTTAAACCATGGACGTAAAACAAGGCATTTAATTCAGCGAATGGAATACGTATCATGAACTGTGTTTACCGGATTGAAATACCGCACTATCTGGATAAAATATTCACGAGTTAGAGTCCTCCTATATAATTCTAATAAGGGTAAGGAGTATGTCAGGTATGTCAAGGGAAGCATCACTTATCAGCTTTTTAGACGACATCACCGTAGTAATTGTGGCAAAATTGATGAAAAATGTCGAGCTTGAGTACGATACTGATGAGCTTAAGAAGTAACTTGAGTAGAGTTGCAAAATTTTATCGATTTAGCCGATTGAATTGTTAAGCTATCTTAAGCGTACATTCGTACATAATTTAGTCAGAATGATTTGCATTTGGGCCTGAATGTACCTCAACATCAATAATTTCCAAAGCTTCTATGAATAATTTAAATATTTGCTCAGTCATTTATGTGCATACAACATGTCAAAAACTACTACCTACTCATGATATAAACTTAAATCTAGGTAACGTGTTCATTTTGTCTACGTCAATGGTTAGCGCAAGCGGTGGTGGTTTCTCAACGTCACTCTTATTTGCTGCTGATTCGTCTATACTCTCGTTCCATGGCTGTTTCTCCATTTTTCCAAAGATCACATAAACCAAATTACCAATAAATAATATCACAGCGATGACAATGAAAACGATTCTCCACTGAGTTCGGTCCCCCTAGAGGAAGAATAAAATTAAACAACTCATCATCACTCTCGCACCGTCGTAATAACTTACCTCATCAGAAACAACAACTCCAACCAATAATGGCGAGAAGATGCCGACGGCATTGGCCAGTGTGTTAGTAATGCCAAAGAGTATTCCTGCATGATTTGGTGCGAGATCAATATGATTCAAACTGCTTCCAATGACTTGGGCTGCGCACGCTGACACGGCCACGATGAGCAGAGTAACACTCGCCGCCACATCCTCTACACTGACGTACCCCAGTGCGATAAGGGCCACCGCTGGGATCCAAGAGCAAATGGAGTTGGTGCTTTTTCTCACTATTGACAGTCGAACGTCATCGCCCTTAGTGAGCATATCGGCCGCGATTAGGAAGACGTACGAAAGGACGCACATGAAGGCATATGGAACAGCTGAGTAAACGGCATTCATTTTGATTCCCACTTTAAATATGCCGTGTATGTAGGTGGGAACCTGCTGCATGAGTGTGAAAAAGCTCGTCGCAATGCTGACCTTCACAACGAGCAAAGCCAAAAACGGTCCTGATGTAAAGATGGCCTTCCAAGGAACGACTTTATTTCCAGCTGGGCTATTCGACTGTTCCAGTGACATTTGAATCTTTTTCTTTTCCGCCAACGAGATTATCTTAGACTCTTCCGGACTATTGGCTCCAAAATAGATCCACAAAAACGACCATAGTATCCCGAGCACCCCGGGAATGTAAAACATACCCGGCCAGCCCAGATCGGAAGCGGCTACTAGACCACTCACTGCGAAGCCCAACATAGAACCAATATCCATTCCGGTTTGGGTGATTCCACCTAGACGGTTGCGTTCCTCAACTGGACACCATTTGGCCAAATGGGAGTAAAAACTTGGGAACATTACTCCCTGAAAGATGCCCTGAAAGACTCGTAGACCGCAGAATAGTTGCCAACCTCCGTACACGACAGCGGCCGGTGTTAGAAGACTGAGAAGTGATACTCCCAAGGTGCAGGCAAGCAATAGCTGCTTGGCTCCATACTGACTTGAGAGATAGCCACCCAGGAACTGAGTGCAGAGAGAGCCCCAAAAGAAGCTGCTTAGCATATATGATTTTTCCTTTTCACCCCAAGAGAATTCCTGCGGTAAGATTGAGTTAATTGGCAATTTAGGTTTACAAAGTCTCTACTTACCGGAAAGTCGGGGTTTGTTGTGTTCGCATTTGTCATGGCCACTATGCCGACGGAAACATTGACTCGCATCTGCATGCCCAAGGTACAGCAGGTGAAGAGAAATAAGGTTTGCACGTGACGAACTCCAAAAAATGGGGCTAGAAAAGGACAGAGAAATATTATGGTTAATACGTTGGAATTGACAAACTTGCTCATCCTTAAAGGCGGAACTATAATTAATATCCAAAAATAAATATCACGAATTCTGCTCAAGACTATCGGCTATGAGTCTTATGTTCAAAGTTTAGGTATATTTCATTTTAACCTCATGGAAGCCATACCTTTCGTTTTTTGTTATTTAAATAACCATTACTGACAGCTCACTTTTAATCACACTTAAATGAAATGATTCTTATACAGCTTTGCTACAATCTCCTCCTACAGAAAAAGTCTCATTTCTTTGGCACATAATTCGCCACAATATGACAAAGCAAAATCACGATGTCATTCACTTCCAAGCCTATTTCTATTTAGCAGATTTCGTAACGCAATAATATGATTAACAGTTCTCATCAATATCGACAGCCAATACAAACATGTAATAGCGTCTTTTCTGTTCAATGACTTTTGTTGGGCTTGCTTCGTTGCTTCAGTAGTAAGCTGATGGTTGACAAATAGTAATCATCAAATGCGTATGACTCTCTTTAGTCAAAAATCGCAATTAATTGAGTTAACGTTAAATAATAATTTACTGTTGTCGATAATAGGTGTAAGAAGTAATTTAAACATACATTTAATTTACACAAGTCTAATTAAGACTCTGTATGGTTTGCACAAAGTCACTCACAAACAAATATAGGATCCAGGGCCTATCTTTTTACAAACAATACTTTCGAGATTTCACTGAGAGCGTAGCTTAAAATGTTTGTTTTAACAACTAAATTTGTTTAAGGAAAACAGTGTGTATATTTTTAGCGCCAGTTTTCGGGTTATCTTAATTCACTAACGAGCAGCCTTAAAATCAGACTGTTAAACAAACGGAGTGGATAAAATGTTGAATTCTATCAAATTGTTGATTATTAAAAAAGTCACTTTTCTTAACTATAACCAAGTTGCGCCCAAACAGTACTTTCTTTGAATATAAGTTTTGGCCGAAGCACCCACCGTGCTTGCTCTACTCATGTTTAAGGAAAAATCTCGGGAGACTGCCTTGCTTGTGGATGACACTCAAAGATCGATGTTATGCGGACAATACAGAAAAGATGCTAGATCCTGAAACAGTTAACAACACAGCGAAGCCAACCATGTCAGCCCCATGAACAAAATCGTATTACATAAAGAGTGGAATAGAGTGGGAATACAAAAAGTAATAGATTTCTTTTTATTTTCTTTTATTTTATAGAGAAAATTGTATTTGGACCACCCTGTAGATAAGATGCTTTCGAATAAAGTAGATGAAGTCAATAACAGGTTAAAAGATTCATTTGAAAAATAATATTTCACTTAAATACTGTTGTTGAAGATTGAATTTATGTATTCAGAAAATCTATTTATTAATTTTGTTCAAATAATTGATCTAGTACTTTTTTTTCTAAAAAAATTTTTTTGTAATTACATTTTGACAGCATTGTATTAAATATTCTGTCATAGTCAACTTTGCTAATTACATACAAATGTCAATTATGGAAGTCAACTTTAGGCGGAAATTTCTAACCTCAATCGAAGAATTTATAACGAATCGGTGCGTTTTTTAATTACTTTCTGTTGAATAGAAAATTCTCAAGTGGTGTCAAAATTATACAACTGTAAAAATTGTATTTAAACGAAGTCGACAAACTCAAATGATGTATGATAACATTAAAACGTCAGTTTACAAAGGCCGACAGATCCGAATGTCAAATCACAACCCTTTTCAAAATTGACGATTTGTCTGGTCCCGTAAAATGAAAACGATCGAACGATATCGTTTTCACTAAACATGTCTCTATCATATCTGTGGCAATAGACAGTGACTGCTATTGTCGAAACGATATCGTTCGATCGTTTTCATTTTACGGAATCTGGCCCCTGGCCAAGAACCAACGTCTCTAGATCTAGATCTAGACAGAAGAGCTGATCCAGATCAGAACTTTAGAATAATAAAATAGAAGTTAGAATTCAGAGAAATATATTTTTCGAAGCATGGTTCTGTGTTTGTAGGTACCGGGTAATACATATAGAATTCTACTGTACATTAAAACGATAGGTTTACTGTGAACTAAATGAAATCAGAGCTGACAACGTGATTGTTCGAATATAATTACAATTTGAAAAAAAAGGAAGAAATTTTGGAAAGAAGAGAAGACGTCGTTCTGCATCCGCTTTGAGATCATTGACGAAATCCCGACCCGACATTGTTCCATTTAGTGAAGATGAATGGACACGAACGAAGATTTTACATATTTTATATAATTGCATGCATTATTTTAACCTGCTTATTTTTTATTCTAGCAAAATTATTAAAATCCAATAGTTTGATGTTAATCTGCGGTAGCAACTTAACAAATTTGAAATGAGAAGTGTCACATAACCAAATTGTTTTTTTTTCTTTATAAATATATAGGGTATTACCAATAATCATTTTTAACATTCAGTTTAAATATTTTGGCGGTCACAATAAATAACTTTATATTGTGCTTCGTAAGAGTTAGCCTGAATACTAAATATGATTATTAATACCGCGCATACAATTTCTTGTCCAAAATGCGAAAACAAACGCAATATGTGAGCATACATAACTAGATCAATATATTAACATTCACATTGGTCTTATGGGTTAGGCAATTCTTCTTTTGATAATGAAATATTCAATATGTTTTTGTAATCTAATCGTGGTTCTCTCGTTGGGGAGTTGTACAAGAAATCCGAAGACTGATCTACTAATTTGTAAAGTAAGAATTTTGATAGCGGCGAGATCACTTGTTACAAGAAGTCCTATTAATACACATTTCCTAAACCATGTTCAATATTTGGCAATTTCATTTGTCAATTTATCGTTTTAAAATCCGTTTATTATCTGTAGAGGGTTTAAGCCCGGCTTTTACATTTTCATCTTCAAGTCATAATACAATCTTAAATATCGCAAGGCTAAAACATGGTCGAAATTATTAAACAAGAACAAGTTAAATTGTTTGCATCTAGTATCACACTAAAAGAAGTGTTTGCCAATAACCAGATCAATTAAGATTTTATGTCACCAGCACGACTAACTTATTTGACAAACATTTATTAAAATAAGGCTACGGCGTATACAAACATAATATTCATATTTTTTTCTCACATTGGCCACATTGTTAAAAAAATTCAAACACTGAGTTATCGAAATTACTATGTCAATGCAGAACAATTTAATTAACATTTTTAGTCTCCATATTCACCTTAACCCAATGTGAGATTTTCAATTAATAAAACACAAAACGGGTTGGGAAATTTCTCCAAAATGCCACTACATTACATACGCGGTTATGCGGATCACATGATCATAATTATAGTATAATAGTTCATTAAACTCCACGCAATAGGTAGCACTCTGAAACAAATTCACCGTTGCACTGTGAAAATATCTTTAAATTAAATTCACAAACAAATAGGAAGAAAATGATTACCCCGTTTGATAAGATTAAACGATTTGATCGTCATCGTTAGATCAGATGCTGATATCTGTGCTAATCCAAAAATAACCACTGACTTGGGCTTCGACTAAGCGTTTGACTTTTTAAAAAAGACAAAGTACGCGCACGACTAAAAGTTCACCCGATGAAAAGCGCATATAAAAGCAGTTCACTTCTTCTTACTGGAAAATATGCACACAAAGTAGTTAGTAACCGGTCGAAAAGCCCACCAAAATAAAAAGTCTAAATTCAACAATCCGATCAGAGATACTATCGCACAAGAAATGACCACGACAGTTCTTGTCCTCTCTTGACCAACTAATGACTATGTGCACAGCAAATCTTCATAGCCTTCCTCCTCTCATCGCAGCCAAATTGGCCAGAGGCAGTAAGACTATCCATGCCAAGCTCTAGTGTACCCCATCTGTCGCATGTGCTGTGATAGTCGTCGGCACGCTCTCGTACTGTTAAACTGGGTGGAGTGCAGCTAAAATAAAATTCACAAGATAAAAATAAAGAAATTCAGCACCAAAAAGATACACGCACTCCACGGCCGGCGCGCTGCGCAGCGGCAGGGAGGAGTTTTGGTCAGAGTAAACTAGGCAAAAACCCGTCTAGCAGAGACATTTGAAAATTTCATAATTGCCATTGCTGATGCGAACAGGAGGAAAAGATGGGCACAATAACACGGCGACAAGTTGCACCGCTCCGTACGATTAAAGTGGTAGGAAACCCGACATTTCTAGCAGCGACTGGCGATGGTTTGATCCAAAAATAGAATTCTCTAGAAATAGATTCGCGATCCACTGCACTGTGTGCAACGTCCTTCTCTTGTTTTAGCCCATAAATTGTATTCGTCCATAGAAGAAGGTGGTGTTACAGTTGGCTCTACTCAAACAGGAGGAATGTGCAAGCACATGATGGCATATCGGATGAGTGGTAAATCTGAGCACATTTCAAAGTAGATGGTTATTTATTAGATTATATTTATGATGGCATTAGAATTATAGTGAGGTTTAGGTCTTTTTCGTCTTGGGCACAAATCCCTAGTTCAATTCAGTTGTGATAAAAACATATTTTAATAAACCAGTTCGTAGTAGAACTCTTTCGTTTTGAAAGAAAATCCTTTTTCACTTTTTTGCAGAGTTAAAGTTTTTTCATCCAAAATGACAGTACATAATTTTAACAGTAACCTTCTCTCTGAGGTTACCATAGAAAAGGAAATAAGACGGAGGTTCTGGAGGTCGATAATTAACGATGTGGGATTGTTTTCGTCAAAATATGTTTGACCCAAAATACCTGATTGAAAGATTCATGTGGAGTCAAAGAAATTTCAACAAAATGTCGCAGTTTCTTTTAGTGCTTTTTTCACCCAAATAATAGCACCTTAACGCAAGTTTTGAGCGCAAATTTTTGTGTTTCAAGTTAAGTACGCAGCTCGAGCAAAACTAAATTTTATATTCTCTCCAAACAGTAGATAAAACCCTTGCTAAATTTTGACATAGAGTTTGTTGTGGATATAAGTGTCACAGAAAAGAGCTGTTCGTTGAAAATAATTCTTTCAAAAATTCATCGAAGCGAAAAAATGGTTTAACTTCACTTTCTAGGGATTCTTCATCGAGGTATTCATTCAAACAAAAAATCTTATCCTTATTCACTTTTCCCAAACATAAATACACAACAGAAAAATAAGCAACACGATCTTTGAAAATTTAGTTTAAGAAAATGTGCCGAACCATTAATGGGCGCACTAAATTTTGACAGATGCAGTACAGTCTGAAATAAAAATTTTGATTTTTTTTTAGCTGGAGCTGTGTACCGTTCGGCTTAAGGGATTCGCTTAAATTTAGCTTAGCTTAGCTAAATTTTGGAGAGAATTTCGTACGGGAACTAAAATTTAGCTCGATCAGCATATTAAGCTTGAGTTACGTTCCCGCAACACTAACGCAACGTTCCTTGGTTTATGAATTTATATGCGCTTTTATTTTAGTAATGGAAGAAAATATTTGTTTAAACAAAACAACCGAATAATAAATAACAAAATAATTTATTTAATTTATTTGGGCGCAGTAGCGCAGTGGTTAGTGTGCTGGACTACTGCGCGAGGGATCCCAGGTTCGATCCCCGGAAAAACAGAAATTACATCTTAATGTTTTTTTCTACTGCGCCACCTCTCGCGAACGTCTGACAAACATCCGAGAGTATGACTGTCATGAAAATGCTTCTCAATTCAGCCGTTCGGACTCGGCATAAAATTGTAGGTCCCTTCCATTCGTCCCAAAAATAGAAACTCACACAAAACGAATGGTAGCGAGAAGCTAGGCCTAGGGTGTCTACCGCCTGTTGCGCAACCTATTTTTTTTTAATTTATTTAATTTATCCGGTCTGGCTTACGAAATCTATTTAGAACTAGAGGACCCGGCGAACTTCGTCTCGCGCCAATTTAAAAACACATATATGTAGTTCAAATTTCAATGTGATTTTTTTGAATGGAATCGAAATTAGTGGAGAGCGATGTGATAAACAATATTTTTCCATTTCTTTTCCGGCGCAAAAATGAACAACGAGGATGGTTTGCTACCACGCGAACTGGCAACCGTGCGAAAAACAGGGAAATTCGAGATTAATCCCACAGACTTCCAACGATTGGCCTTGCGATTTATTGATTGTCATCGCAAAAGCCAATCGAATGGGGAGCTGAATCCGCTTGAATTGGAATGGAAGATCAATTGGAATAATTGGAATTCGTGCGATAAGTACTTCCTCTCCTTTGAGTTTCCCCTTGATGATCGTTGTTTGAATCACATTGTTCATCAGTTTCTTGACGGATAACCGCGTACCGGTGCACAATTTCGGATGATTCAGATTTCGCAACATGATTATGATCAACCCATACCTTCAGCTGTAAATTATGCGGTGGAGTTCCTGGCACATCAAGCGAGTTCAAAAATTCCGTCGGATAAGTAGTTAGTTGGTCGCTTCATCCTCGTCGGTCACGTTCTCTACGGATTTGCAGTTTTTACGAATGCAGTTCTCCAGCCATTTGACTTTGAATAATGAAATTCAAGCTATCGATATTTTTACTCTTCACTGCTATAGTATTGCCTGTTCACTGCCTAATCCAATAGAGATATTTATGATTTTGTGCAATGCCGGGGAACACTTTGGTGATGAGTTCCTCCTTTGACGATGTGAACTCGCAAACATTTGCCGGGAACGATATCAATTCGGTCGAAACATCAACGGGAATTTGGCCATTGCAAAGCGCCAGCAGTTGTCTCGAGAATTCAGCAGCAGATGGGTCGTTCTGCAATGCGACTCTCATGTTCGTGGTCAATTTCAACCTCTTGACACTAAAATTTCAGGATTGTCCACCGTTACATCGTCCAAAATCATCAAATCTTGCGATAAAATGCAAAATTTCGTTAAAAAAAATTCAAAATTTTCGCGTTTTTCCGGAATTTTCTATTTTTTCATTCCGGAACAATTGCACACAAAATTCCATACAAAAAATCAATTTTCGATTTTTCCGATTTCCCGACTTTTCCGGAGGTTTTTCCCAAAATTCGTATAAACCTTCTCGAGGCAATTACGAACAACTGAAAAAAAAAATTGAGCAAAATCGGCCCGGCTGTTCTCAGTTGATGAATTACTATACATTTTTGCCACCATTTTTATATGCATATAATATAATATATATAGATTAAATTTGTATGAAATTATTTTTCTAGAATAGCCAAAAAAACGCACCTATTGAAATATTTTTGTAGTACAGCAAATATAATTATAAACGACATAAATATCTTAAATATCACGCTGCGGCTTTTTTTTTAAATTTCCATTTTCTGCGAAGCCTTTAAAGCATAAAATGTGCGATGTTCTGCTAGACACAGGACCATCAAACACAAATACTATCACCTTCGAGCGCTTGTGACCCTGCTCAATAAGATCACAGTTTCTATTATTTTTGAGAGCATTGAATACAAAAACCTCATAAAATCAAGTTTACCTCAACGTGTAAGGATTTAGTGTCTTGAGGTGTAAGTGAGATTTAAAAGATCGTTGTATAAGATTCAATTTAATTTTTGCCATCTACTAATTTACCCTATCGTTTATTCGAAAAGCCAAGCTCAATCCCGCCTTTGCTCGGACCTTCTGCTTTTCTGGGTATAAGGTATACATTAAGACTTGGTCTTTTATAGTACAGCACTGGCTTGAAAAAAGTAGAGACAATATTCTGAAAACATTAAAAAAAATCGAATGAATTGATACCTCAATGCAACTGGCCCATTCCACTCAAGTTGGTTGTCGTTGCACTTTTCCCCTTATTACATGACACCCCTTTATTCAGTACTCACACAAGATCTTTCTACCTCTGCTACGTATACCCTATGCCTATACCATCGGCAAATGACCAAGACCCAGTGTCAGTGTCGAGGCCATGGTCAAGTACTCCGCTGAAACCCGTTTGAACCTTTTTACTCTGTGCTGCTGTGAGGAGATTATATTTTTAGCACACGATTAAATAGCCGGTGTATGTATCATGTATGCCTATTGTGTAAGCCTGGCTGTTATAAAATGTACATGTACCACATTCTCTCTGTATCAAATTGACTCTATTCGTTGCATTATTCCTAAATAATTGGATGTAAATGAATGTGGGGATATTGGAAAATGGGCTGCACCGGCGCGATTGCATTGCAACTTGACTTTCTGCCTACTATAAGTGTCAACTAGACACTTTCTACGTTATTTATTGGCATCAACCGATACCAAGTTGCCCAAGATTCAATAGCTTTCCGTAGATTGCTTCCGTTTATACCTGTTTTCTTTAACTCGCCCATATTCCAATCAATAAATATGCCAACAAAAAAAAACTATGTGATTGGGTTAAGTTAGTTCATTCATTCATAATACAGTATACAGACTCGGACTGCAAGTCGAGCAGTGTGGAGTGGAGTCTTTTATTGGACGCGCTACTAGGAATTTGATTTGCATTTTTGTCACGAATTTGATGACTTCTTTCGAACGACTTACAGGTGGTTGACCATTATTATGTAGATTAATGGAAACTTTAGTCGCGTCGAAATAATTTCATCGCGTGAGTGGCGCTAGAAATATAATACTTGCGACGCGACGTGTTGCAGGTAACCAATGAGTTGTATAAATTTTCCCATTTTATGTCGGAGTCTTCTTAATGATTTTAAGAATTTTAGTAATAGAGTACGTAATACAAAAAATTAATAATTTGGGTAACATAATCATTACCGAAATTTAGCTTCTCTTGACCATTTGTTTGGGGACTATTGGAATGGGACCTTACTTGGGGTATACTTACTTATTTATCAGGGCATCAAGTTGTTAGCAAATCATACCACATATGTCTTATTTCGAACTCCCCTCGAAACCTATTACTGCTAGTATATTCGTTAATTCTTCAAATCCATAACCAGGCACGTAGCCAGGGGGGGGGGGGGGGGGGGCTTGAGGGGCTGAAGGCCCCCCCCCCCCCCGAAAGTCTTAAACAAAAGAAAAAAACTAAAATTTTCTAACTGATAGCTCAACTTTTTTTTTTTTTTTTTTAATTTTTTCGGAAAAGGCGAACCTATAACGCTTCAACAGCGTTAGTTAGTTGTCTGTTAGTTCCAAATTTTGCTTGTCCTGTAACAAAAGGAGTTTTGGAAACATCTACCATGGAAGTACCTCTACCTGTAGAAAAAGCAGAGGTCAGCGACTTGTCTTCTGTGCACCAAGGGTTGTAGATTCGATGTGAGTGAAGGGTCCCCAATAAGTCGAACTGCTTGTCTCTGTATTCTGTCAAGTAGGCTAAGTGAATGTTTTGGGGCCGAGCTCCATATATGGGAGCAATATTCCGGGCCTGGTCTAACCTGTGCTTTGTACAGTAGGAGAAGTTGCTTGGGGCTAAAGTACCTCTTTCTTTTAAATATGTAGCTCAACTTAGCAGACGCCGATCGTGCAATATAGGATTGTGATCCTGCCATGTGATTCCTGAATTGACTGTGACTCCTAAAATGTGCACTGAGTCCTTAGGAAGGATTGGATGGTCATCCATTTGGATCTGAGGAACTGTTGAAGCATTTTTCCTAGAAAATGTTGTGAGCTGTGTCTTGTTTGCAACTGAAACTGAAATGACAATAGGGCTTAATATAAATTCAAATCTATAAAAATAAAGAGACTATCCCGGTAGGTATACAGTATTCAAACGCTAGGTATGTACACTGTGCAAGCCATAGCTTTAACCTTGCTCTGCCATGTCAACTCCTGCAATTCGCAAGTGCCTTAGTGTAGTTAGTGAAATAGCTAATTTTTTTCCGCAACCTTTCAAATGCATATTATGTAACTTTCAAAACTGTCATTAAAAAACACGCACCAGAGAGCCGAAAAACTCGACTTCTACGCCTTTGTAAAACAAAATTCATTGAAAGGCATGACAGTGTTAATTCCTTTGTAGAGCTCTTCAAATGCATCTCAATAAGTATTGAAAAAATAACGAGCAGATCGTGGGTGATGTCTTCGAAACTATCAACACTTTTGAAAGCGGTCCAAAAAAGTCATTACCTAGTAAGCCTCATTGCATACGAAAAACTATTCAGTTGAGCGCTCCCCTTATCAGTTTTCCTACAGAACAAATTCTTAGATTTCGTTTCTTCAATCGACCGCACAAAAGAAGTTCTGAATACTCTTAAGGACATCAGAGAAAATGCCGAAAATTTTTTCAGAGAGGCTTTTCAATCCGCATCCTAACTTGCCGAGGACTTATTTGAAGAACTTCATTGAAACAAACAACGCGTTCCAATCCAGAAACCTCTCCTTCTGAAGCCTATATTTTAGAGTGCCGATACTGATTTCTTGCATACATTCGTTAATACAAAATCTTACGGACAGATTCATGGTCAACGAAGAAGTTCTACAATCGTTTCAAGCTCTTCTCCCAGGTTTTGCTGCAGTTGAGCCTGAGCGAAAAGTTGGAAAAGTTAACACTTTACTTTAATAATGCAATTTCGTTATCAGCTGTGAAAGCTGAGTACATTCTTTGGTGCAAAAAAAAAAATCGTCGAGTGACCCTTCTACCGAAGTTTTGAAATTGCTTGATATATGTGACAAGACTTACTTTAGACTTATAAATTTCTTGCTTACGGTTTTAGCAACGCTTCCAGTGACCACAGCAATTTTTGAAAGAACCCTTTCAGCTATGAAAAAGATTAAAACAATGTCCCGAATGCAAGGTTAAGTTCACTTGCTATGATATCTGTTCATTAGGATATTATTGTGAATCCAGATAAGGTGATTGATCTCATATCAAAAAAAATCAAGACGTCTTCTGCTTTGAAAAAATGTGACTAATAGAAATCAATGAATTGGAATATACATAGTTTTTTGTTTCGTAAGACTTGGAAGCAAGCCCCCCCCCGAACCAAAATCCTGGCCCTGTCCATAACTTATCTTAAATTTTCGAAAAAAAAAAAAAAAACATTTCTTTGAAACAGGGCCCAGATTCCGTAAAATGAAAACGATCGAACGATATCGTTTTTATTACTAAACCTGTCTCTTTCATATCTGTGGCAATAGACAAAGACTGCTCTTGTCGAAACGATATCGTTCGATCCTTTTTTATTTTACGGAATCTGTCCCCAGAAAAAGCTGGTATATCTTTTGACAGCCTTCTCAATAAACAGAACGTATGTCACCGTAAATTTTGTTTTTAATTTCTTAATAAATAAATAAATAATTGTCTAAAACGGTAACAAAATCACAAGTTCATACTTAATTGAGCTATTCGAGGAGCATAGCTATTGGTAGGGTTTTTGGTTTTCATTACAATATCTTCGGAATTCCTATTCGGTTTCGACACTTTTCAAGCCATTTGCGCCTTTTTGATGTTCAACATCGCGGCTAATCGTTGCGAAATTCTCATCGTTCCAAGCTTGCGTCTCAGTACTGCCAAGAAAGACGAACTGTAAGTTTCCCAGAAAGAACATGGCAGCTGAGATCATGAACACAGTTTGCCATTTTCTACAGTCTGTCTGAAATAATGATGAACAAAAGTCAGTAACTGCCTGCTATTTCCTATCAATACCCACCTCATCAGCTACAATCACTCCGACAAAAAGCGGTGTCACCAAAGATATACAACTGGCGAGTGTATTTATGATTCCCATAATTATACCCGCGTGGTTTGGCGACAAATCAATAGCGTTCAGGCCACTGCCAACTGTAACGCCACCATTGACACCGACTGTGACTACCATTAGGACAATGGCCAATACCATTTGATTTTCATCTAGATATGCAACTCCTACAAGAGTGGCCGCTGGAACCCACATGGCTATGGAGTTCACCGTCTTCCTTAGAGTTGCCAGAGTCAGCACTGACTTTTTCAGTAGGATATCCGCCAAAATGAGGTAAACGTAGGATAAAACAAACATGGCGAGATACGGAAGCGCCGAGAACAGGGCATTACTCTTGATTTCCATGTCCAGGACGCCATGCAAATATGATGGTATCTCGGCTTGAATGGTTGAATAACCCCACGCTTCAGCCATTCGTACGAGCATCAGTGAAAAGAATGGAATCGAAGAGAATATCGCCTTCCAAGGAATCGGGATCTTCTTCTCAAGCACATTTTCCACTTTTTGCTGAGACATTAGAATATACTTCTTCTCTTGCGGACCGATAAACCTTGAATCGCTTGGATTATTATCTGCGAGAACTACCCACAGTAGACACCACGCCACACCCAGGCCACCAGAAACGTATGATATACCCGGCCAACCCATGCTTGATTGCGCGATGAGCCCAGTCACTGCCATTGCGAGAATAGTTCCGATCTCCATGCCGGTATGACTCAAAGCTCCCAGCCGTGTTCGTTCCTGAATAGGGGACCATTTGGCCAAGTGCTCGTGAATGCATGGATAAAACAGTCCCTGAAACATGCCTTGGAAAACCCTTATGCCGCAATATATCTGCCAACCACCAATTGGAATACATGCTGGTGTAATGAAACTCAGCGCAGACGATCCGAGCGTTGAGATGAGCATTGTGAATTTGGCACCAAACTTACGGCACATATAACCACCGGGAAACTGCGTCAGGATGTACCCCCAGTAAAAGCTGCTGAGAATGTAGGACTTTTGCTTTTCATTCCAATCGTACTCCTGCAAGAAATTCTGTGATTAGGAACAAAATGCCTACTTTATGAAAATACTTACATCGAAATTGGGATTAGTTGTCTCCGCGTTGGTCATGGCCACCACTGCCACTGAGACATTCAGTCGGCCCATATAGTTGACTATAAAGCAGAAGAACAGTAGTAGAGCTTGAACATGGCGAGCTCCTAAAACAGGTCCTAAGTGGAAGAAAAATCTACAAAATTATAGAGACTTATAAATAATACATACATATTATGTATCTGTAATAAGAGTGTACAATTATTTGAAGACTTGTGTGACTTTAGACGATCCCCTGAATCGTTTTGCAGAAGCAAATATTTTGTTGTCAACATCTGGGCAATGTTTCATAAAAATTGACAATTGCGACAGGTGACAATTTGTAAAGTGACAATCTGACAGTTGTCAAATTTCTGTTTCATAAATGATTAGACAATTTTGTAGTAATTTTGTAATTGTCAAGTTTTGATTTCATAAAGAAATTTGTATGTCAGGAATTTTTCGAGAATTATCATGAATTCTATGACAAATTTGTACTGACAATTTTTTTTATGGGACAGATGAAATTTTACAATTGACAATTTCGACAGACAAGTATTGATAGTAAAGTGACAAGTATGATTTAAAATCATAAATATTATTATTTCTTCAAGCGGAAGTGATGAAGAAGAAGAATCTCAAATCTAATTTCTCACTTTAAAGAAAGAATAAATAATAATATTTTATTGCATTAAGTGATTTCAAATTTAAGAAAAAATTGCATGCTCGGAAAATAGCACCGAAATATATTTTGTCGAAAAATTGTTGGACAACACGGCATACCGCAAAAAGCAATCACTTTTTTGATAAGACCCACAACAAATTCGTCAAAATATCTATACCTAACTATGAAAAAATTGTCTGGATAAATTTGTCAATATTATGACAATGACAAAATAGTCATGATAAATTTGTTGTTGTATATAACTGACAATTATGTCACCTGTCAATATTTAATGAAATGAAAATTTGTCAGACAAGTGCGACAAGTCTGTAGAATTGTCACCTGTCAATGTTTATGAAATAGGGCCGTGGTATTGTTTTGAAAGGAATAATAGAAAATAAATGTTATTTAAGTATTTTCCTTTTTTAACGAAAGCTAAGATCATTTAAATTTGTTAATATAAATAGCCAAATCATCAGCAGTTGACCAGTAATAAAGCAGTCACTTTTACTTGCAATAAATACTTAAGTGTCAATCTCATATCTATCCAGTAGAATTCACTTGTTGTTATTTCGTGCTGAATATTATACCTTATTTTGCAGTGAAAAATGTTTTTTAAAACAGGCCTATTATTGTGACACTAAATGTGTAGTGCTATATACAATTTTATTCGACACCGCCCAACTAAATTATTGCTTAGGAGGCCCTATATCGCATCTTGATTTATATCCAGTAAACCATGTTTTGGTGGGAATGTGTTATTATATCGTAGGAATTTTCGTTTTTTTATAAATGTGAGCGCTCTTGTGGGAAAGCGAAAATCAAACCTTAGTACATATAGAACAATGTGTGGGAATTTTAACAATAAGACAAGAACCATAATTTGTTTATTAATTTATGATTAACGAATAGCTACTACTATTCTATTCTACTACATTTTGTTATGTCAGCATTTCAGTAATCATTATTCAATAAAGTATTTAAACTTTTATCGATATTAAAATGTAGTCTAATCTGGAGGCATTTATATTTTACACTTACCTACTATTAGGACTCACACTACTTATAAAATAAACCTCCCATTTGCTCTAAAAAAGTTACCACTGTTAAGTCACCCATATGGATCTAGACAGGGTTGGGTTCGATATCCCACTTTTTATAATCCCGATTCTTAAAATCCCGCTATTAAAATCTCGCTTTTTATAATCCCGCTTTTTTAAAATCCCGGTTTTTAAACAGCACCATCGGAAAACTGCACCTACTTGTTTTTCAAGGTGATAATCGTAGCCGCCAACTATTAATTGTTTGCCACCTTTGTTTGATTTTACTTCACTTATAATATTTCTCATCGCGGTCAATAGTTCTGCGTGCGCACTCAATCCAATACTACACAATATAAATTGGCGCAAATTCCAATTATTGTTACAGCAGTAAATAATAAGGGTAAAACCGTTAGCAAGAGGTAGGTTTTTATGTGCATTATATACTATTTTCGCAATGCGTAAAAACAATGTAGAATATGTAAGCAAAAACAAATGTGTGCTTACAGTAAAAACTAAAAACATTCGGATGCATTTTCTTTTTGGTCGAGTATTTTTAATATTATTAAATATATAATAATATATTAAAAAAGCGCATATAACCAACATCTATTTTTTTGATAACAATGTTTTGTAAAAAAACGGGATTGGCGGGATTTTAAAAAGCGGGATTATAATAGATCGGGATTTTGAACAAGCGGGATTCTAGAAGACGGGATTTTAAAAAGGCAGTATTTTAGCAGACGAGATTTTAAAACTTTTTTTTCGGGATTTTTGAAAAGCGGGATTTCAAAAAGCGGGATTCCGATACGCTCCCATCTAGACAATTATTTTTATACCCTCCACAGGAAGGTATATTCACTTTGCCATTACGTTTGTAACGCCAAGAAGGATTCACCGGAGACCATAAAAAGTATATATATTCTGAATCAGGATCACATTCTGAATCGATTTAGCCATGTCCGTCTGTCTGTCTGTCTGTTGAAAGCACGATAGCGTTCAAACGAATCCACTTAGGTGAATGAAATTTTGTGAGAGGACTTTTTTTTAACCGTCGTCAGGTTGGTATTGAAAATTGTCTATGTCGGTAAAGTAGTTCTGCTACCTACCATACAAAACTAATATTAGACACATACTAACTCGCATGGCAAACATTTTGCATGACTTTTATGCAGTGGAGGGTATCAAAGCATCGGCCAAGCCGATGATAACACTTTTACTTGTTTTCTAGTATATTCTGAACATTTCGATTACGTTTCCGAAATTCAGTAACTCATTCATTCATTCATTTTCAAATGGTCCGCTTGTCCATTAAGTGGGTCTCTCGGCATTGCTCCTTTCATCACTCGCGAATAAGACCCCGAGATACTTAAACTTTTCCACCTGTTTCAATGGGACACCACTACCATGCAGAGTGCATTGAACAGGCGTTCTAGAGACGACCATCACGGCTACAAACCGATCGAGTGCGCATTGAAGTTGAGTCAGTGACTTATGTTGTTTATTTCTAAATGAAATAAAAATGCAGTGGCACTATTTTTTGAGGAATTGTGAGAAAAAGGAGCATTATGCTTGAGGGAAGAAATTATTAAATGGACATTAAAACATTAGAAAGAGGCAAAGAAAACCCGAGAGAACGACAATAAACAAAAAACACCTCGTAGCAACAACAACGTCTTCTCCTCCGTTCTAATCACTAGTTGGCTTGTACTCATCGCTCACTTGGCACAAGTGGTAGTCACTCGGTCAATTGACAAAAATCGAAGTGCAGGTTCACTTCCTGACAGGGGAAAGCAGAAATGTCCCAAGTGGGATTATATACGAAGAATTGACTGTCAGAATTCAAACTATCACTTAAAAGGAGTCTGATGATGAATTAGTGGTGTAGTTCGAAATATAGCAATGATTCCTACCAAAGTGACTGTGTCTACTAGTTGCTGTTAATGTAATTCTCTCAAACATGAAATTCGCCACAAAATTTCCCAACAGAAATTGTCAGGGTCAATCCCAAACAAGCGAGAATCGTTGTTACTCTTCGTTTCCCCACTCAGCACGACGGATATTCTCTGTTTAAAAGCGATTTTGAAAATGAAAGTATAAATCTAAATCTGGGGTTGGTAACTGTATGACAATTACAATTTTAACTTGAAAATAAATCAAAAATTGAGTTAAAGCGTTTCGAAAAATTATTTTTAGTCACTTGCCGTCAAATAAAAGTGCTTTGAAAGAATTATGTGTGAAGGACTCTTTTCACGTCTGCAACTGATCAGTTATATAAAGAAATAATAATTTAGAAATAATTTTACTTATATTTCAATTTCACATTTAAAAAATAAAATAAATTGCTTGTTTTTGTGCAACGCGCCATTTGGATCCAGTAGTCGTCGCGTCGGAAGGAAATTTCTTAAAACTGTCAAACATGCCGTTGAAACAAATTTCTTTTGTATTGAAGGTTTTTAACGTATTTTTCCTTCAAAGTATATCACTCCATAATATTCTTTTTGTAATTATGATTAAAAATTAATTGTTCAATAGAAAGATATAATATAAATATCAAATCTCTGTATGTAAACTGCGCGGTGGCCCACCAAATCAAATTATATCTTATTCAAATTTCACTTAAAAAAAACTTTGATTTGTTACTCATAGCTCACCTTTTTCATCAGACATCTATTGGTTGCCTAGCTGAGCTAGGTTTGTCTCCAACAAATTTGTTGTTTCAAGCCTGCTGGCACGAGATTAGAGTAGGTAGCACTAAATGAAGTCACAACTGTAACACGCTTTACAAATATTAACTCATTTCAAAACTCGGCACGTTCACCTCAATTGAGTTTATGACCACGATTAACAGCCAACTTATATTTTTATGGGAGCATCAGTTGATCGTAGGTGAAATCATAGCATCAATTTGATAATTGATTTATTACGAATTTTTATACTGATATGATTGTGCGCTGGAGTTATATCTACTATCTTTCACGGTCAATGGTGAATTGAGTCTTATCATTGTGCTGGAGACTGTACCGTAGTTGAACATTTGCGTCGGAAAATCGTGGGAAACACTTTGTTGACAAATTGTCGCAATAAAATAAATAACTACGTATAATGGGAGCTTCGGAGAGTTTTTTTTTTTTTTTTAAATTGCTTTGTATGATTGGATAATAATATTGTTGACAGCGGAAGTAAGTTGTTTGAAAGTGTAGTTCAATTTTTTTTTACACCACTTACTACTTTGTGTTACATTGATAAGGAATATGTTTTTGGTGAATCATGTCAAAGAAATATTATATTTGGTTACACTATTGGCAGAGTCGTAGATACCTTAAGGTCCTGGATATCAAAATTACCACAATTTAGCTAGGGGTATGTAGTACCCGTACAACCTCCTCAGTTCCAGTTCAGTAGCAAAATTATTATTCATTCATTCATTTTCAATGGCCCGTTTATCTATTAATTGGGTCGAGGGTGTAGGTTGCTCAAGTGAACCCTCCATAACTCTCAATCCTCCGCCATCGACTCCAACTCATCAAGGGCAGTCCTTATTCGGGTAGAGGAGAGATTATGGACTTGATATAACCATCTCATTCTGGGTCTACCTAGAGTACGCCTGCCCGATGGTACGGATTCCATAACAATAGAAAGTCAGTCTTAATTAAGACGAACTAAGGTGACATTTTTGTGAACCGCTTTTGTTGGTTTTCAGTTTCTTATTTTTTATGAAAACCCTACCCACTATGATTAATCTTAAATAGCACCACGAGCTTACTTACACTGGTTATTATTGTGTATACGCTAATACATTTATACATTTGCTCTTATTCTCCCTGTATAATAGGAAAATTGATAAACCAAATCAGGGGAATACGTTTTGTGTTGCAATTAAAAATGTAGATATGTTTAAGTCGAAAATCAAAATACCTCGACAGTCGACGTGATAGTCAAAGGATTTTAGAAATTATTTCACCCTTTGGGGTTGTGATTTCACGCGCAGGATGGAATGGACCGCACCGCTCAATTCAATTTTTGATAGTTCTGATTGTTTCAACAGATTCACAAAAAAAAAGGTTAGAAAGTTTATAGGGTTAATTTTTCTACTTTTGACATCATCTAAACGGACCAAGGCCGTGAACCTGATTCAGTAATTGCAAGTTTTACTATCTATCGCAAAAAAAAAAAAAACATCTTGAAGAAATATGTAATTAAAGATGAACATATTGAAAAATTCTTAAATTTAACCTGTACATTAATTTTTTTAATTAATAGTAGCGCACTATGTATTTCGTTTGTAATTGGTGGGTAAAAAATCGTCACATAAAGTGGTCACTGTCTATTTTAACGAATCACATTTCGTTTAATGTGTAGAGAATTTGTGACACATGTTTGATCTTCTACACCAGTTGAATAAGAATTATTCATTTAGTGACAGTTGTAATTGATGACAGATAACAATCTTTGCATGAGTATACTATGTACATGTAGCAAAAAAAATACACAAATCCGGCTTAAGATCGAATAGCCAAGATTGTAGCCTGTTAGAGCGTGACTTCCGTATTAAGTCGACATGCATTTTCATAGATAAGATCCGTTTCTGGAAGTTAAATGAAAATTCTTGGCAGCCATATACAAATTCTAATGTAAATTCTAAGTCTGTTTCTTAGTCAATATAATTAAATGGACATCATCTCTGATTAGATTACTTGAGCGCCTCATTAAACCCTAGTGATGTCGGCAGTGATGGAGTACTATTTAATGTGTGAAACATGTGGACATAAAAGTATCATTTACAATTAATATAAATCCCTATTCGACATTTAATAGCTTAACTACAACATTTTTCTATAGACTTTAGCCGCGGGTTTGCCTACAATCTCGGCTGATCTCAAAAATGGACAAAATTGGCGGTTTCTCCAACGAACCAATTATGCATCAAGAGTTAGTTTAACTGCACTCCACTTACGATTCCGTATAGTCCCGCTTACGTAGTCACTAGTTACGTTCCATTTGTTCAATGGAGTGCATTTTTTTTTGTCATAAGGCATTCCATTGAACAAAACTTCCGCTGAACTGAAGATTAATGAAAGATGCTTTTCAGATTTCCAGATAAACATCTCTATTACCTATTGGACCACTCGTTCGTTCTACACCCATAGGTAAATTAGCACCTCACATATATCGACTAATGTTTAAGAGTTATTACAAAACTGCTAGATCTGGATGTTATTTATTTTGATGTAAGGGCCCACATCACCATAAAATTTTGAAAATTTATGAAAACGGTGCGGCCACAATCTTCAAATAAATAGAGTCCAGAAACAGCCCCACAACTTTGTCTAGTAGACCAGTTTTTTTTGTAAAGACTTACAAATTCGGAAAGAATTTTACCTCTTACGTTAGTCATGAATGAATCACACAAACCGGCACTATCAGATAACTTGAAGTACACAATCATGTATGAAAACTCGTATGATTCGCGAAAAAAATGTAACAAATATCTTTGATAACATGGCAGAACTTAAATTATGCTAAAAACTACTGAACATCACTATTACACCAAATGAAACAAACACTCAAATGCATGCCACCGGCAGTGAAATCGTTGTATGTAATTATCCCACGTTTAGATGAACACTGAACAGTGAACACTGATAAACTAGCTGGGAGAAGAGGCGGCATTAAAGAACAATTAAGTCGTGCAGCATCACTGAAAATATAAATAAAAAAAAGCATATCTTGTCTCTATATACATTCGTACTTACCTACATTCCATAACAATGAAAAATCCGAAAAAAAGTGAAAGTCTTGTTAGAAAGCTGTTCAAATATTGATCACTAACAATTGAATAAACACACTCTAGTGCGCCAGGCACTTTGTATAGGAAGGCGTTACTTTATCGACTAAGATTTCCTTTAATAGAAGATTTAAAAAAGTTATCACTATGACCAGTATCACTTAGCATAATTAACAACTTATTTAAGCACATATTTTATTAATAAAAATACACACAAACAAAACAAAAATAGATGTGCCAATTAAGGCACGACAAACTGTGAAAAGTGTAGCAGAGCAGACAAAGTAATTGTTTAATGCATCTTGCAGTTGAGTTAATTGAGACTAAAGTCATACTATTTAGATGATTGTGCTTATTTGTGTACAAACCTTTGTTGGACCAATTCAAAAACACTAATGGACGATATATTAAATAATTAGGTAGAATCTTATTGAATTATTGATGATTTATTGAATTGAGCTGCCCAAATGAGCTTTAAACCAAAATTTAATTTATTTTTTATTAATTTTTAGGGCGTACATCAGGTTTGAGTACATTTTACACCTAACCATTTAATTTAACCTTCACTTTGTCGTTAAATAAAAATTCCTTATCCTGACAGCGAACACCCCGGCGGTATAGAAATTGTCCGTCAATAATTGAACTACTTATTGAACATTACAGTATATACCTACTGCAGAAACAATCAAACAAGATTCTATTTGTGCGTGCATATTGTCAATATTATTAACAATCTTTGAAGACGAATTCTACTTATAACTTCGGGTAAATGTAAATCTACACCCAGGTGTATACACTTATACAGTCAATGTGGTCGAAAATATACTCAACATTTCGAAATTTCTGCAAAATAAGATATCAAAAAATTTTCATTATTATCTCTTTTTCGAGAGAACAGATCAATTCAGTCATTGAGCTAAAACGATTTTAGAATTGGTAAAAAAATAACTGAGATATTTAAAGGTGAAAACTGAGATCTACACCCGGGTGTATACCGTCAAGGTATTTTATAAATTCTAAATGTGTGCCTACCTTCAAAATATTCAATCAAAAACATGCATTTAACAATATGGACCAAAGATAATATTTGATGCAATTTTGAAATAGTCTTAACCCGTTTAAACCAAGCTGATGTAAAGTTTAAAACAAAATTACATTTGCTTTCACTACCTATTTATTTTGGTTGCATCCGTATTGCGTCCAGTTTGAAGCTGATTTGAAGATAACCCGGGACTAAATGTTCGGCACTTGAGACGCTTTGTCTGACAAAGATATTGGGACCATACACGAATTTGAACTGTTGTTGGATCTTCAACAGATTGGCTCTCAAAACATGGTTTAGTTACCATGAGCTAGACAAGACTTTATGTACCTATCGAAGTTTATTTACTCAGCATTTTGAGTGCACTATTAGCGATTGTAATGCGTCTTTTGCATTTATAAAGAGAAAATTGCACATTTTACTATTCTAATCGTAGGATAATTAATTAATCCATCAAATTGTGTTAAGAAAACAAGTTTTAATAGAGTTTAAATAACGAAATTTCTAATTCCAAATTTTTTGACGCGAACGAAAACACCCTTTGTTTGGAATTTGAATTGGAATTGGAAATTTCGTTATTTAAAGGCTTTTAAAACTTGTTTGCTTTATACAATTTGATGGATTAATAAATTATCTTTATAAATGCATCAAAAGTACCTTTTAGAATTAGAATTTTGAATTTCCCATTGATAATATTTTTTTAATTAAAATTTTACTTTCAATTTCAATATTAGATTGATGCGTTGCCAACTCATTTTTCATTCTTCGATGCTCGTTTTTTTCGGCAATCCTTGATAGAGACGCTGATAGAAGCGAAAGAAACGCAACTACTGTCAGAACCTAAGGTAGTGCAGATATATGCAATTTTGTGTATCATAATATTCTCTAAAATTGCTACATTTACATTTCTCCCTCATTCATTCACTTACGAATGTTACAAATTCTTCTTTATTAATTATTGAACTTATTTCCACTGCATTTACTACAAAATGTGTAAGTACCACAATCAGCCTCATATATACCTAAATTCGCTCAAAGGTCACATTTTAAAGATTTATAAATTTTCTGGAACATTTTCAATTCACAATCTGTCAGTCACTATTCATAAATTAATTGTCACCAAAGCAGAACAATTTTTTATGCCCAGTTGTACAGTCAGAGTTTAAACTCTCGTTTTGGTTTAAACCTTCGTTCAACAAATTTTCGGTTTCACTGTGTTCGTTTAAACCCAAAGTGGAGTTCAACTCTCGGTTTAAGTTAAACGCCTGCATTCTGCCGTTTAAACTTTCGTTTCGCATTTTGAGGTTTATTTTGACAGCTGCTATTTCATACAGAGAGATAGAGAGATAGAACAGAAATGAGAAATTTTTTGGGTGCTGCACTTCTTGAATTTATATGAGTGAAAAGTAGAGCTATGATTAGTTCCAGCATTACTGCGGTAAACCCACTGTCATCAGAAAATTTCAATAGATTTTCAACCAATATAATGTACTTTTCAATGAAAACGCCTTTTTTTCAAGTGAACATCAGGTAGATCTTAGCCCAAACATAATGTAGACAAGCGTAAATTGTATTGAGGTTTTTTCAATACAAATTATTTATTTTCGTGTGTGGAAATGACGATTATTTTTTTGTAATGTACTAGTGATTTCTTTAGATTCTTCGCGAACAAAATATATTTCTATACATACTCAAATCTTTCACATTTTGTTTTGGCTGAAACAAGACACTACCCACTCTATTCTTTTTACAATGCAATTTGTTTGTCCGATTTTGAACACACTTCTCGGGACAATGCCTGTTCAGTTCAAAGGTTTCGGAGTTCATACCATTTTTGTATACAGATCTGGATTACCTACATTTTTGTTTAAAAAAAAGTAAAACCAGAACAAGATAGCCCAGATTTTCGTAGAAACACCAGCAAAAAACTTTGCGCCTACTTATTACCAGACAATGACCCTAATTAGAGGCTCATAAAATCCTTTCAATATTTTACTGGCGACGGGTGATTGGACGTGGTAAAAACCCAGCGAGTTGCAAGGAGCAGTACCTGTGATCGCATCCGTCTGAATGCCACATACATTTCAATTTCAACAACTAGATATTATTATTGAAAAAAAAAAACAAAAAGAAATAATAATTACTGCAATAATTAATTGGTGAAAGTAGATGACAGTTCAAACATGTGTCGAAAATAAATCAATTCACTTCGTTAATACCAAAATACACAATGTAATAATATTGCACACATTTTCTTTTATTTACAAATGGTAAAATAGATAAAGTAGAGAAAAGCAATAACCATTTACTTGGTCAAAAGTGCGCTGGTAGAAAAATATCCCCTTAAGGGAAATTGTTCTGCGCTTCCACAACTGCGTTTAGTTAACTGTCAGATTATTTTGTACTGTGAAACTGAACGAGTTAAACCAAAAGTTTAAACTCTCGGTCAGGTTTAGTTAAACTTCAGTTTAAACTCTGACTGTACAACTGGGCATTAGAAACAAAATATTTTTCAACCTTATTTATAGTTTTACTATTAAATTTACTTTAAAATATTTTCTGTTTGGGTTCACTTTGAACAGCCACACTGTATCATCTTTTCCATCACTGATATCAGGCATCTTTATTAAATGATGGAAATGTTTCTGCAAGGAATTGTCTACTGCCACCGCACCGCCTTGAACTCAACTATGTTTATGTATGACCAATAATATAGGGCAATTTATCAGGGGCCAACTATGTAACTCGATTCTGCTTTCGATTCTATTCGAAAGTTGGTTCCGATTCTACTTTCAAACAGAACTATGTATAATATTAGAATCGAATGTAAGTAATGCCAACTTTTCCCAACAAATGGCCCACTTTCGAACGAGTCTCGCATTTATTTGACAGACTTTTGAAAAAAAAAACAACGAAATATTCATTTGTTGTGATTCTTGAATAGGTACTAAATCAACATGGACAGTGTCGCAAATTGGTTTTTGCCGAAGAAAATGAGGATCGCAATGATCAAATTGAGCGAAGCCGAATTCGAGATAAGTCGGGATGCATTATCATGTATTGAAGAAGAATCTTAAATTGAGAGATTCAGTTTGCACATTTAGATGATTCCCTATAAATAAAGTATATTTTAATACTCAATAATATTTAATAAATAATAAGTTATGAACAAATTTCTTACTCACATTTTTTAAGATTTCTGCAATCCACACAGCCTGCTCGCAAACACATTTGCATTAGAATAGAATGATTATTTGCAAATTCAAATGGTTTTGGCATTTACTTTAGGATTAGGTAGTACCAAAAAAAATAGACAATTCGAGGTCCGTTTGATTTTCGAATATGAGCGCTGGCTATAGAGTTACAGAGCACGTATCTTCCGAATTCGAACATTTTGATTGTAGAATCGAATTACATAGTTGGCCCCCAGCTAGGTTCCAGAAATCGAGTGAAATAGAGTGAATTCGTCTTCAGTGTTCTGCATTTCGAGCGATTCGGAAACTCCGAAATTTTTTCGATATCACAATTTCACTTTGTCTCAATTCCGAAAATTTTGATATCGAAATCGAATACAGTGAAATGTAAAACACAAAAATTAATTTCCTATTTCGTTTCGAGTGAAAGTGAAATGTGAAACCTAGCAGTATATTTTTATTGCACTATCTCATTAGATTGGGCGAAATCGTAATGCCAATCTACAAATTGATTTATTGATATTGATACTAAGGTGTTTCTATTTTTCTGCTAAGCAATGACTCATTGACATTTGACATAGCAGCCGAGTTGTTCTTGATGGTTGTGTTTGATTAGTCTGTATTTATTTTAAGTGTTATGTAGGGCTTCAGCAATCTAATGAACAAACTAAACTGCTTCCTCATCAAAGCGCAGACAATTTGAAAATGGTAAGACCTTCAATATTGTTTAACATCCTCGAATGACAGTCTTTCTAAATTTGTGAGCGCGGTTAGTGTACTAGACTAGCGAACAAGGTCTGCTATAGGTCAAGCAATTAGAAAAATAGAAATGAAACCAAAAGGTTCTTCCCACTATACAACGTCTCGTGAAATTCTGATAAATATCCGAGAGTATTATTGGCCTGAGAAATTTCATTAAATCCTAATTCGCAGATGAACTTTCTAATTTAAATAGAGAACCAACCTACATCTTCTTAGCCGTGCACTATCAATCGGAACTAAAGACATAGTCGGATAGTTCGCTATGAATCATTGAATTGATTTTTTGATTGACAAAGATAGATACTACATAGTTTTAAGTTTCGCCTAAAGAGCGATATAAATTATTGTTCTGCTCTAGGTCTAGTAATTAACACCTAACTGTAGGCTATATTATTTCATAGTTCTAACTTTTTTTTGCACAATGCAAAAATTGGGGGAAAATTATGCAAATCGTAAAGCTATTCCCCAATTCCGCAAGGACACAATGCAAATACATAGATAGCATTTTTTATACTTTTGAACTTCACGAATTATGCTCCAATTTTTGGTGTACTAGGTACGGTACGTTTCCACTTTAAGACTGATAAAACGCCTGGGATGTTGGAATTGTAATTTAGCACAACATACCTTTTTTTTTGATTTTAATAAACACACTTTTTGGAGGGTTGATTCTTTCCTCTTGATATTTGCCTATTGACAACATGACATCTATCTACTGTTTAGTCTCAGTGGAAATTATATTTCTTAATTCCCTTCCAATAACCTACAAAATATATCAGTATCAAAACGACTTAATGAACTTATCACAAGCTTAAATCTATTCTTAATTTAGCTCCAGACAGTCTGTCAATTTGATCAATTTTCTTCGAGATGCTTCTTTGGTTCGGTGTCCGTCAAAAAATGCACTGACCCTTTGTTTTCCTTTGTGCGTTCACTCTGCTCGCCATCATGTTTGAGCAGAAAATCAGCACGATCCCATGGCTGAGTATTAGTAGTGGCGAAGAATATATACTGCAGGTTACCCACAAAGAATATTACAGCTCCTATTATGAACACGATTTGCCATTGTGTTCGTTGCGTCTGAAAAAAAAGTATTGCAATCAAAAATGCAGCACCTATCGCAACACCAATCAACTTACCTCATCGTACACAACTATTCCAACAACAAGCGGCGTCAAAATGGGCACCAAATTCGCAATCGAATTCACTATTCCCATCAGAATGCTGGCGTGGTTGGGTGACAGATCGATGGTGTTCAAAGCACTTCCAATTGTTGTACCGCCATTCAACCCCACATTCAATGTCACAAGCGTGATAGCCAAGACCATCTGATTTTCATCCAGAAATCCAATTCCAATAAACATTGCCGCTGGGATCCACATGGCAATGGTGCTGATTGTCTTCCTAACCACCGACAATGTCGTCCACTTGTTCTTCAAAACTATGTCCGCACTTATGAGAAACACGAACGATAGGATCAACATTGCCAGATAGGGCAGCGAAGAATAAAGCGCATTGCTCTTGATATTCATCTTAAGCACTCCATGGAGGTACGGTGGTATTTCAGCCTGCATGGTTGTGAAACCCCATGATTGGCATATACGCACAATCAGGAGGGATATAAATGGAACAGATGTGAATATTGCCTTCCATGGAATTGGAATTTTCTCCTCCACATCAACATCGGCCTTAGCCTGAGACGTTAGAATGTATGTGCGTTCCGTGGGAGTTATGAACCGCGCCACTGTTGGATTTTTTTCCACAAGAATCGTCAAAATCACACTCAGAGCAATTCCCATTCCACCGAATACATATGATATGCCTGGCCATCCCAAGTCGGATTCAGCTATAATTCCAGTTAGGCCCATTGCAAGGATTGTGCCGCATTCAATGCCAGTGTGACATAGTCCACCCAATCGAGATCGCTCCTCAATAGGAGACCATTGAGCGAGGTGCTCGTGAACACAGGGAAAAATCATTCCCTGGAATAGACCCTGACCGACTCGCAACACGCAGTAGACTTGCCATCCACCCCATGGAATGCAGAATGGTATAATTAAATTTAAAACCGATGAGCCAAGAGTGGCTATCAGCAAGGTGATCTTAACACTCAGCCTACGCGCCATATATCCTCCGAGAAACTGTGTAATGAAGTAGCCCCAATAGAAACTGCTGATAACGTAAGATCGTTCTTTCTCATCCCAATCGAATTCCTTGTGAGAAAGTAAATGTCAGCAAAAGTGTATAGGTGATACCAATGAGTGAATACTTACCTCAAAATTTGGATTTGTAGTTGCGGCATTTGTCATGGCCACCAGTGAAACAGAAACATTTAGTCTTCCGGCATAGTTGACCATGATTGCCAAAAATAAAAGGAAAGTTTGAAGATCTCGGGCACCAAGGAAGGGTCCTACGAAAATTAAAAAAAAAAAATTAATAAATGATAAGCTATTAGGAATGCCATCACCTTTGACAACCATTTTGTAAAATAGATGTACGTAGGCGTTGGTATATGTATATATGATTCTATGACTTTAAAAGAATGAACTCAAATATAAATCGCACAAGTGAAGCTCACGTTTTTGCGGAAAGAATGGTTAGACTATCTTATCAAATACACGAAAAACCTTTCAAAATACCAATGATACAGAGTTGACTCTATTATTTCTAAAAGCATTCCTTACCTACACATAGTATACGTTTTGATTTCTAAAACATGGTCAAAATCGTAGGGGATTTTCTGTAATCGGGTAGAACTCGTCAGCAAGACTTCACTATTATGTTATAGCTGCCACTGCTTTATTTTGTTTTAGCTGTATGAAATTGGAAAGAAAATGTAGGTACTAACGATTTTCTTCCCATAACAATTATACAACCAGTAGAGTATTCAAGGCCGACTTTTCATTTCATTCGTTCATTTTCAAATGGTCCGCTTGTCCATTAAGTGGGTCGCGGGTGTAGGTTACTCAAGTGGACCCTCCATAACTCTCGATCCTCCGACATCGACTTCAAATCATCAAGGGCAATCCCCATACGGGAAGAGGAGATATTATGGACTTTATCTAACCATCTCATCCTAGGTCTACCTATGGAGGACGCCTGCCCGATGGTATGGATTCCATTGCACGTCGTGGAATGCTTTGTTGAGGAAACACCAACTATACCTAGTCGATATTTGATAGCCTCCCCAACAAGCTCCAGAACTTTTCCTGTGAGCGAAGTGATGTTCCACGTGCCTATCCTAAGTCGATGCCGTTGTCGAGTAACTGAAAGTCCACTTATGCCCCTATTCGTGCATAGCGCATCCACCCTCTGATCACCATAATGGTTTTCGAGACCATTGATGGGAAGCTCGTAACCGATTATTTGTAGGTACCGCGGATTATCAAAAATAGGTTGGTGTCATCACTAAAATCTTATTAACTTGGTTTCCAGTTTCTAAATTCTTGAAAAGTTTTCGATAAAGTGAAATCATTCGCCTCTCATGGTAAGTTTTTTAAGGAATTAATTTTTGCAGTTTTATGGTAACCTTCGGATTTATGTCAAATCCATTTTATAATACAACATTTAACATTTACCAACACCAATGCTAAACCAGTTTCTCTTCATATCCATAAGTCACTTTATTAGATTCCATTCAAAATAGTGCGTAGTTTTTTTTTTCTGATCCACTTATTAACTGACCTTTACTCACTCCAATAGCAGCCATAATCCAAAAGTGTTAGAAACCCTGCAAGTGTACTTATACCACTCTTTCGATAGATCACTCAAAACTGCCAATATCCAAATTGGAACTTGAGTCCACTGAATCTGTTCTGAATTTCTACACAGACATTTTGTAAATAGAAACGGCAGTCCGACTGAAATTGTGTCTACTTGAGCCTGGCTATTTATATATCGTGTGAAGGTTGTGTTTTTTTAAATAAACAACGGTAGATTAAAATAATCTGCAGTATAAACTTTATTAAGCTTGAGAATTGCTTTACAACAGATACGTCACGAGATAGATAGAGAGCGGCCAATCTTGTTTATAGGCTCGTAGCACTGCTGTATATCTATCTATGATATGGTCTTGCACATTGACAGTTTATAGTTCTTTCTTTACAAAGCTAGTTAGAATTCAAACATTTGTTTTTGGGTCTATATTCTTTGCGAATTATAAATTGATTCTAATCGCGATCTTTAAGTTTATAGGTACTAACATTATCAACAGACGTTGTAAACGATATGACTCTGATTTTATAGGTTAATAATATTATAGTGATGGTTGTATATATGCAATGTGCATAATACACGTTTCTAATGAAAAACATGTTGATACAGTTAAAAATATTTATGATTATTTCAATCGACATAAAATACAATTTTTGAATGATACAGTAGAATTGAATAGCCTCTTAAATTCATGCCTCATTACAATACTTTTTAATCTCAAATTTAGTATCTATAATAATTCTTTCATGCATGCCCCGGCTCACTCATTCAAGCAATAGTAGCCTCTACCACAAGGAATATGCTCTTGTCGCTGGTTCCTTAATTTGTGTTCAATTTCCAATCTGCATTATGTCATTTGAGAATACATTTCATTTTGTAGGCAATGAACTGCCATTCTGCTCGAAGTCAGGCCAAATTTGTGGTGTCGATTTGACATTTCCTAAATGTTTAAGAGCTTCCCTTTAAATGTTAGCCGAACTGCAACTACCTACTTTAAATGAATTGAAAGTTGGTTTGTGGTTAGTACGTTGAACAGATTAACGCCAAAAGAACGAAAATGCAAATTGTGCAAACTTATTTTGAAAACCATGGTTCGGTTCGCCAAATTTATCGTGCGCTACGTCCATTTTACGGTCGACATAATCGTCTATCTGAGCAAGATGAATCGTTTTCGTACCACGTACACTCTATTATAGTGGATAATACGCATCCCCAAAGACGACAAACAGTACGAACAGAAGAGTTATGGAGCACAGTGTTAAGGAGAATCCGAATGAGTCGATTCGCCATCGTGCACAGCATGGACCTATACCCACCCACTTTGAAACATGATTTCTAACTTCTTCGTACCTCAGTTGAATGGCATTGATGTGACAGAGCTTTGGTTTCAACAAGATGGCGCAACATGCCAGACGGCGCGCGACACCATCGATTTATTGCGGGAAACATTACGGCTCTCCAGTTACTCGATAGAGTTGTCGCAAATTGGATTTCACGATTGCGCTTCATTCGAACTTGGCGTCGGCGTCGTGGCGCTCATATGCCCGAAATCATTTTTAAACAGTAATGTCATACAATTATCTATTGAATAACGCAAATATCACAGACATTAACATTAGCTTCAATTTATTTTTTTCATATTGAATTTGTATACCTTTAAAAAAAACACCCTTTAGTATGGATGGCAGTGTAGATAAGGTAGTGCATAGACGCCATTAGTTTAATCTGTTTCAAATTTATAACAAGAAATGTATTTATAAAGGGATATCCTTTAAAACTAAGATATTTAAAGATTTGAAATTAAGTTTTACCCCCTGATTACATCTTTGGAGATATGTTTCCTCATAAGAGTTCGCGTCGCATAAAGATTCCTTTTGGAATTGTTTTGCAGGTCCTATACTCTGACTACGCTCTGGCGGAAGAAGTCCGTCCTAAAGCACTGTCTCTAAACTCGTTTCAAGGTAAGGTTAAGCTCTGAGCTTTTTTGTAAACTTTGTATGAAAGTCTATTACAGTTTCACAGAAGTTTATTGTCTTACTTTATATAAAAGGAATATTTTATTAATTTGTAAAAAAATCGACTTATTTTATTTTAACACATATTGCATCAAATTCTTATAACTAAATTCGTAGGTACTATCTATATCTATATGTCGAATCTTCGTTAGTATATGTAAAATCTTCGTTAGTATTCATTCTTCTTTACTAATGGCACAATGTCGGGTCGGGATATCGTTAACGATCTCAGAGCTGTTTTGCAACGACGTCTTTTTTTTTGGAATTCTTAAAATTACTTTTATTATTTTATTTTTCCAATGTTTATAAATCTCGAACAATCACATTGCCAGCTCTGATTTCATTTAGGTAACCGACAATACAGTAAACCTAACGTTCTAATGTACAGTAGAATGCTGTACTATCTGAACCATTCTTCGATATATATTTTCCAGTCATTAAAATAAATACGGTTGGCAGACAAATAATGTTAACGAAATTAGAAAGACAAAGCCATATAAATTGTGGCTTCAGATCCATCCCTCCAAAAAGTATTCTACTCATTACTCTTCATCAAACATAAACTAATTCGCTTTTTGATTTTCTTCCGCACTTTTTGGTGCATCGTCGTCTTTCATTTCAACCTTAGGTGCTTCTTTATCGAGTAATAGAAAATTTTCATCATTCCAAGGTTGCAATTGAGTCGATCCAAATGTTATGTAGAACAAGTTACCAACAGCAAATGCCACAGCTGAGATTATAAAAACAATTTGCCATTCGGTCCGATCATGCTGAAGACAAAAAAAATACATACAATCAGTATTCAAACTTGAAAGTCTTATAAAACTCACCTCATCGACCACGATCCACCCAACTAGGAGCGGTGTAATGAGCGTTATCACATTGGCAGACGTATTTACGATTCCCATCAGAATGCCGGCGTGATTTGGTGACAAGTCAATCGTGTTCAACGTACTTCCAATTGTTGCACCCGAGTTAACTCCAACCACTACAGTCATCAGGACTATGGCGAAGGTTTTCTGTTCCACGCCCAAAAACCCGATGCCTATAAGTCCGGCAGCAGGTATCCAAAATGCAATCGAGTTGAATGTTCTCCTCAACGCTGTCAATGAAAGGCACTTGCGTTTTATCAAAATCTCCGACGTTATCAAATAGACGTATGACATTATCCACATGGCTAGGTAAGGCAGGGATGAGAAGAGGGTATTTTTCTTAATATCCATCCACAAGACCCCGTTCATATATGAAGGAATCTCCGCCTGTAAAGTTGAGAAGCCCCAGGACTCTGCGGAGCGTGCAACTACTAACGCCCAGAAGGGCAGAGATGTCCAAATAGCTTTCCATGGAACGGGCACCCGTTTTTGTTCATCTCCTGTCTGCTTCTGACTCAAAGAAGCCACAATGTACAGCTTTTCTTCGTCCGAAATCCAACCGGACTGCGACGGAGTGTTTGCTGAGAATATTACCCAAAGTATACACCAGACGACCCCAACAGCCCCAGAGATGTAGGATATACCAGGCCAACCCATGCTAGATGAAGCTATGCTTCCACTCACTGCCATAGCAAGTAGGGTACCGCATTCGATGCCCGTCTGACTAAGGGCACCCAATCTGTTTCGTTCCTCAACTGGAGACCAATTTGCCAAATGAGCGTGAATTGCCGGGAAGAGAAATCCCTGAAAGAGACCCTGGACTACACGTATCGCACAGAACAGTTGCCATCCGCCAAGTGGTATGCAGAAGGGTGTGATGATGGCAAAAACAGCGGATCCCAGAGTAGAAATTAACATTGTTAGCTTGGCTCCAAATCGGCGACAGAAATAGCCTCCGGGAAACTGCGTTATCACATAGCCCCAATAGAAGCTGCTAAGTATGTAGGAAATCTGTGCGCCGCTCCAGTCATATTCCTGAAAATTTAAACAAAACTCGTTAATGAGATTGTAGAGATGCTACGGCATGCTTACGTCAAAATTCGGATTCGTGCTCTCGGCATTTGTCATCGCCACCACGGCAACACCGATATTCAGTTTTGCGATATAATTTACGACGATTGCGAAAAAGATTAACAAGGCCTGCAGGTGTCGTATGCCAAGTAGGGGACCTGCAAATATTTCAATTTTCAATTAACGCGTGTATTTCAATCAATTTCTAATCTAATCTGTTAAATGAGCTTATCGCCTGTCTTATTAAGATACTGCAGATATATTACATTATTAATTAAGATACATCGAGGTTTTAATTCTAATTATTATAGATATGCATCAAACTGTTTCAGATTGTTTAACGACTAATGTCATTGTCAACAACCTTATATGAGTGGTATTGGAGTTTTCCTTGCACGGACGGCTTAGGATTAGTGGCCTTCCATAATCTATACATATAATAAAACTGTAGAATTTTTTTTGGCCGTTAAAAACTCGAAAACTACTGGACAGATTTTGATGAAACTTTTTTTAAAATGTTCCTTAAGACTGTGAGACTGCTATAGGCTATGTCGTTTATAGTATAGTTTTGGTACCAGTAGCAACTCTAGTCTCAAAATGTGATACATACCGGTCCGGTATATTACCTTTTGAAAGCATTTAACAAAATGTAGGAAGGCTTGAGCAAATCGTCGTGTGGCAATTACCATAGACAAAAAAAAAAACACTTATCGACACTCATGATAGCTAAATGTGTAGAATTTATAGAATGTAAATGTATGTGCGTTATCTAAACAAATTATTTTGCGAAGTGTGGGCTCGATTTAAAAATGAGGCGTTGCACCTCCAATACAAAAATTATATTTCAAACAAGTAGTCAATATTTTTGTTCTGATACCAAAACATGGCGTGGAATGTATGATTTTTGTTAGCAATTTATTGCATTCCCTATGTCACTGCAACATTGATTTTATTTTCTATATTAAGGAGTAATGGTGTTTTCACAGTTTTTTGCCTATTCTCGTCAACTTCATTATGAACACATTGAATACATGCTCTTCAGAATTAGGTTTTATAAAATCATTCCAATTGCAAAAATTAACACACGGTTTTAGACTAGGCACTCGTAGTTTTCAAATTAAATTGTATTTCGAACTTCATTTAGATACACATGAAGGTAGTATCTAACAGTAACTTTTTCACCATTTAATTCTTTTATTAAGAGGGGATCAAATAGACACAATTTTTATTGTCTCCCTAAGTGGATTATTTTTCCCTTGCTCATATTTTGAGAGAAATTCTGCAAATTTTGATTTTTCAAACCAATTTAAATTTTTTTGTTCACAGAAAAAGTCGCTTAATTTTTTTTTTAACACCCCTGACTGATGCCGTTCAGTTTCAATTGTATATATGTACCTTTATTAGTTACACTAACACTCATTGTGCATTCAATTCTCTTCTACGTATATAGAAACGCTATAACATTAAATAAAAAAAAATAAAATTATATCCCCCCAAATATTGCGAATTGGATTTTGATTCTATCCACAACTTAAGCTAAACTAAGCAGTATAAAGCTGTGAAGTCCTATATATATTATTATCTATTATCTCTTGTCAGCGATATTCTATCAATCATAACTTTTTATCAGATTTAGTTCATAATCTAAATCTCTGCCAACGCTAATAATACAGAACACAAAATAAATAATAAATCTGAAGGTAAAGTCCGTTGCCATCAGTATATAGAGGCAATAACGTATACACATTGAACTAGGCCCTCATAAAAATACACATTAAATTAAATGATATATAGAAAGGTGCAAGAAAATTCGATTTAAATGTAGGGTGTCCTATGATGCAGTTGTAAAAAGTTGAAACCATTTCTATTTTGATAAGATATTCGATTTATTACAATAAATAGATAATCCTATATTTGATATCAATTGAGATCTCAGATTCGATCGAATTGAGTTTAGCATCGAAATTTATTGGAGCAGAAATTCACAAATTAATGCACATCCTACGCAACTTACGTACAATGGTGGCCATAAGTATTTTGACAAAACTAAAGTTAATTCTACTCATAACTTGAACTTACTTCATGTAAATTTTGGCATCAATGGAAAAGTCATTCAAATTCCCTTTGAATGATACAAAACTTTCCTTAACCCATTAAGTACCCATTGAAAATTTCGAACTTTTTTGACTTTTTTCCTCGGTCCAAAAAAGAAACTTTTTTGATGCAAAAAGTTTCTTCATACAATTCTAATAGTGACCGCAAAAAATTTTTCAAAAATCTCTTTGCTAATATTTTTTATGATTTTTTGAAAATTGCTAAAAATTACTATTTTAACCACTTTTTCCTCCTTTTCATACAAAATTTTTTTGAGATCATCCCATTCAAAAAATCATAAAAAATATAAGCGAAGAGATTTTTGAAAATTGATTTTTGCAGTCACTATTAAAATTGTCTGAAGAAACTTTTTGCATCAAAACAGTTTCTTTTTTGGACCGAGGAAAAAAGTCAAAAAAGTTGACTTTTACAAAAGTTCGAAATTTTCGATGGGTACTTAATGGGTTAAGGAAAGTTTTGTATCATTCAAACGGAATTTGAATGACCTTTCCATTGATGCCAAAATTTACATGAAGTAAGTTCAAATTATGAGTAGAATTAACTTTAGTTTTGTCAAAATACTTATGGCCATCATTGTATGTAATAGTGAAAATAAATACTAATATTTTATTTGTGACAATAAATGTGGATTTATTTCTTTTTATTAAAATTGCATAAAGTATACCTTCTCAAATTTGTACCTAATATCTTTTTATTTTAAAACAAATCTGTTTGCTGAATGATTACGAAGAATAATGTTTTTGGAATAATTGTTTAATAATTCAAGAGAATAGGCTTACGGGTGGCTTACCGTATTTGTTTGATGTTCGATGAGATATTTTGTCTTAGAGGTGCTTCAGTGATCTTATTAGTAGGATAAAACCTCATTCTAATAGGTAAGACCGTCAGTTTCGCTTTTCTTACGAATAAATTGTTTCACAATTATACAGATACTTACAATGACCCATTCTTTCTAACAAATCATCTGTATCCACTTTGAACATCTTATCTCCTATGCCATTATATCCTCTCAAGTTTTAAGCCTTACCATTTCTGCTTCAATTTTGTTAAAGTTTGTCAAATATACAAATACAAAACACAGTTGTTGCCAACATCCAAACAGAGTTTTTTTCTGTCCATGATAATAGTCAGCATGATCAGACTTTGTAAACTCTTCTTTGTCGAGTGTCCTGTTCATTCCATCCGAGGTCTTGGAGAGCTTTAAAAGGTGATGGTGTCTGATAACTGTACAAATTCGATAATCTGTTTCCTCTATGAATTAGCTAGCAGCCTCATCCTCTCAGCTATATCAATGAAATAGCGAAACAAAAGTCAGATTTACCTGTAACTCAGGATGAATTCATACCTCGATGGTCACTTTTCGTCTTAGGAGGCACTCCTTGGTGCATATATAACGGGTTTTTCAACAGGGACGCTACAAAAGTAGAGAGACAGGGATAGCAAACGACGCCGAATTTCTTCCCGCTCTTTTGACATTTATCTTCAGTAAGGTTTGCCATTTCATGATGGGAAGATATACGAGCCTACAACGAGTCGAAATTATTAAAATTTACTACCGAAATTCGGAGTCAGTGGCCTCAACGTTAAGAGCGCTACGTCCAATTTATGGTCGTCATAATCGTCCTTGCAGATCAACAATTGAGCGTCTAGTGGAAAAATGTACGGTTTGGTGTGGTTTATGGGCCGGCGGCGTCATTGGGCCGTACTTCTTCCGTGATGATCAAGACCGGTACGTTACTGTGAATGGGAATCGCTACCGTTCAATGATAACCGAATATTTTTGGCCCCAATTGGATGATATGGACTTGGAGGATATGTGGTTCCAACAGGACGGCGCCACAAGCCACACAGCGAATGTCACAATCAATTTATTGGAAACCAAGTTTGAAGAACGTATTATCTCACGAAATTGTTCAGTCGCTTGGCCGCCTCGGTCGTGCGATTTGACGCCGTTAGACTATTTCCTGTAGGGCTACGTCAAGTCTAAGGTCTATGCCAACAAGCCAGCGACGATTGATGAACTTCGTACGAATATCGAACGTGAAATTGCAGCAGTATCGGCCGATTTATGCTTAAAAACCGTCGAAAATTGGGTTCAGCGTCTGGACTTCTGCAAGCGTGTCCGTGGTGGCCATGCAAAAGAAATCGAGTTCCATACATAATGGTATCGAACGTACTTTCACAGGAATAAAGAATTTCAGAATTTCATTGATATCCAAAACCGCTTTTGTTTTATTTAAAAAAACTTTTGTAGCGCTCTTATTGAAAAACCCTGTACATACGTTGGATCAGATTCGTCTGGTGGTACACCTCTGCGCTCCAAAATAATTTTCAGAACAAGTTTGCCCTATGGAGTGGAGTCTTTTCATGAATTATTCATTAGTATCTATTAATTTGTGTTTATGTGCAAATTGTTTTCAACTAAAATAAACTGTATTGTTCATTTGCGTATGACACTTAAAATATAGGTCGAATATATTTATGCTTTTATTCGTTAGGTCACTATCATAAAACAATTGTAGAATATTCAACGAAATTGGCCAAGTATGAATAGCATTCAGTCAACAAAAATTCTTGCTCAAATAAGTCAGATGGAGACTTTGAATTTTATTGATTATAAAAGTCAAGACTTAGGGCCGGTTTGTTCACAGCTGGTTAAATCTGTGGTTAGGTTATCATAGATTTCGTTTAACCCATGATTAAATAACTGTGATAACCAAAAGGCTCTCTTGTGGTCACTAGTCGTCGACAGTCTACTAGTCAGTCTGCATAGCCTAGGCTTTAGTGCCATCGGCTACGCTGACGACTTAGCGATCATCATTAGTGGTAAGCTCAGCGCTACCATTACCTGTAGGATGCAGAACGCACTTCTACATGTCTCAGAATGGTGCAATTTGGAAGGACTTTCCATAAATCCTAGTAAAACCATTCTAGTGCCTTTTACAAGGAAGAGATTGGTTAATCTTAACACTATAAACGTAAACGGCACTACTTTGAGCTACTCCAATGAAGTAAAATATGTCGGAATTGTCCTTGATAAGAAGCTCAACTGGAACTCACAAATCAAGTCCGCCACAGAACGTGCCACTAGAGCCATGTGGGCCAGTAGGCAACTTTGTGGTAGAACTTGGGGTCTAAACCACAAAATGATACACTGGCTGTATATCATGATGGTAAGGCCCATTATCACATACGCGGCAATTGTCCGGTGGCCGAAAGTTCTTCAACGGACAACGGCAAATAACCTACAAAAATTACAGCGTATTGCCTGTCTCGGCATCACGGGTGCGATACGCACTTGCCCTACTACAGCATTAGAAGCTATTACAGGGCTTTCACCCCTACATATATTTATTAGGAAAGTGGCAGCTAGATTGCTAAAGCTACAGCTAGAATACAAGTTTAAAACAGCTGACCATGTGGGACACCTGGAAATACTTAACTCAATCCCAAATATGGACATGTTCTGTTCCACCCCCGACATTATGGTTAGGGAATATAGTTTTGGGAAATTATTTGAGGTAGAAATACTGGACCGCGCGAAATGGGACAATGGTGTTCCGACACTAAACCCCAAAAGTTTGGTCTGGTACACGGACGGATCGAAAATGGAATCTGGAGTTGGTGCTGGTGTCTCTGGACCCAATACCAAAGTCTCAATACCTATGGGAATGTGTCCCACGGTTTTTCAGGCTGAAGTCCATGCCATTGAGGTCTGCGCCGATTTAATCTCCAGTAAGGGAATTAAAGGCGCCACAATACAAATCTTCTCAGATAGTCAAGCGGCTCTACAAGCTCTTTCGTCCAACACGATGGACTCAAAAACAGTAAAGTGCTGCTACGATGCCTTGCAAGTCCTATCCAAACACAACAAGGTTAAACTTGGTTGGGTACCTGGTCATCAAGGTATTGAGGGCAACGAATCGGCGGACCAATTAGCTAGGGCTGGTTCGGAATCCGCGTTCTGTGGACCATAACCTTATTGCAGAGTCAATTGGGCTACTGCTTTAGGTCTAATTAACAACTGGGAACATCAACTTCGTCTAAACCACTGGGAAAATGTTCCTGGCTTAAGACAATCCAAAAGTTTAATTAAACCTTACTCCTACAAGGAAATCCTCAACCTAAATAAGGATAATATCAGAAGGCTGGTGGGCTTTCTCACAGGCCATTGGGGCTTGAGATATCATCTTAACAAAATGAACTTGTGCCCGGAGATAGAATGTAGGTTGTGTCTTGAGGATGAAGAATCCTCCGAACACATTCTCTGTGATTGCCCGGCACTTCATTGGTTAAGAAAACGTATCTTCAACAAGGAGATACTTTTACCAGCAGAGCTCAGCAACTCCGCTAATAAGGACATAGTGGCCTTCACTAGGGAAGTCACACGTCTCTTAGAATAACCTTCAATTAATTCATTCATTCATCTGCCACTTGTTGAAAATGCGTCCACATAGCAGATCGAATGCAACACACTGCTTTGCTATTATTATTTATTAAATTAATTTTTATTTTTGAAAGAAAATTGTTTTGTTTTTGACTGTTACGTCAAAGCTTGAACAAACAAAATTCCAGAATTTCCTTGGTTAATGTCGTTAATCGACCAAAATCGCCTGGTTATCGTTTTCTGTGATTAACTAACCAAATCATGGATTCTCTGGTTAAAATTTGACTGAACAAACAGATTCTATGATTATCAGCTGGAATAACCATTGATTAGAGTTAACCAAAGATGAACAAACCGGCCCTTAGTCGCAGTTATACGAAATATATTTGTATCAAAGGGAGGTGGTCGTAGTAAGCAAACAACTCTCACGACTATGAGCACCTGATGAGAGTCTTCACAGAGCCTTATAAAATATTTTCACAGAAAAATAATACATTTTTCAAATCATTACCACAACACTAAAATTTATTGGAGTCAACACAAACAAAAGCCACTCAACAAATTTGTTAATTGACTCGGGAGTCACAGAAATAGATGCTCAGGCGGTTTTTGTGCGTTAATAATAAAATTTAATAAACATGATTTATTAATGATCCAATTTTAATGCGGAAAACAATGATTTTCTGTAGTGTAGAAAAAGCACATTCTGGTGGAAAATTATTTTCGTAACTGCTTAACAAATATTAATTTAAATTAATTAAATAATTAGAACTTGAATATAATTAGGTATTCGTTGTCGTTAATCCGGGGTGCTTAAATTTACAATAACGCAGTGGTTAGTGTGCTGGACTACTGGGGGTTGCGTCTCAAGCCCGACATTCGGAAAAAGACGAATCACATTTTAAGGTGCGCCTCTTTTCGCATCTGAGAGTATAATTGTCTTGAGAAAGCTCCTCAATTCAGGGGTCTGACAGTGTCAATGTCAACGGCATTCACCAAAATCTGCAAACAAAAAAAAAACCTTACATATCTTCACTACGAGACAACCAATGCACATCGCCTGTCAGTACACCTGACAGTAATTTTTCTAAAATTCCTTTGGACAAGTAAACTTTGAAGCTCACTTCCAGGCAATATATACCCAGAGTATACTAACACCTATCAGCAAGCATCTCGGGGCGCTATTGAAGCGTTATAAGTTCGCCTTTCCCGAAAGAAATACCAAAACAAAAAGATGTTGGGACACCCTGTACTTTTATTCATATGTACTTCCAAAGACTGGTTAGGGTTACACTCCACTCTAGTCACGCTTCACTGACCAGTATACAATATTCGTAATGATAGCAATCTCAGCCAAGATAATCTTCGTTGCGTACTTATTCTTATCGTAAGCTTATTATGAGTTGGGAAACTTTGTACTTCGTATACCGTATTTCGTAAGCAATATTATGAACAATTAGAATTAGATAAAGTCTTCAGAATTAATATTTAAATGAAGTAAGTCAGCCGACTTTCAACATTTATTTCAACAAACAAATTCGCAGGGTCACCCAACAAACAATGCAATTATAAAGTCATTTGACTTTACATTTGAATTTGTATAAGACTTACCAAATCTATTGACAGATCAAAGCGTTATCTGTGTTCGTTGTTCACACGTCTATAAATTTTATGAACATTTAAAAGAGATAATGGCGTTTCTTTAAGAGCGATGAAGATGGGTACATAATTCCCATAAGCCATGACTTCTTGGGTAGTCATCAAGTGAAGTTGTCTACCTTTATAAAATCGCAGTAAACTAAAAATGGCTAAATGGCCTGATTAAATTCACAAACAAAAATCTCCTCTCAATTTTTCGACCACGTTTGAATGGTTGACAAAAATACTCATTCTGGTTTGTGTTGCCATTGCTGAAGTCTACTTACCTATATGCTTTCTTCAGCCATTTACTCCAAAATAAATCTCAAACCGTGTTGCTGCTTGGTGAGTCTAACTTTAATATTCTCTTATAGTTACGAACTTACAAATAATTTCATTAAATAAAACGAGTTTACAAGAACAACAAAAGATTGGCTCTGGGACCATTTGGTTAAAAAACTACTAACAATAATATCATATCAACATACAGAAGTGAGCAATAACATAAACAAAACAGAAACACTATTCCATCGGAATCATATTAATTAAAAAACAGACAACAAATTAATAAAAATTAATAAAAATATTCTGTTAACGATGCTCATCTTCCTCTTCTTGCAATCTCAATATATCAGCCTTATTCATAAAATAGTAACTTGGCTGGCGTCCTTTTAAATCCTTAATTGTTCGCTTGGCACCTTTGCGTATCAATATCCGACTAACGCCTTCCACAGAATTCGTACCCATCGCATAGTGCAGTGGTGTACGCTCTAACTGGAAAAAGCATCACAATTGTAGGTTCAAAACGATTGACATTTCGGATTCGGACTAAAAATTTCATACTTACATTATCACCATACTTCAATGCATCTGGACATGTGTTTACAAAATATTCAACAATTTCCTCCAGTTCCTTAAGAATCGCAATGTGCAATGCAGTGCGTCCTTAAACAAAAAATAAGGAAACGATAATTTATTTGACGTAATAGAATCATGAACAATGTAATCCTCTGCAATAAAAATATAAGTTTCTTCGATAAGATCAGTATAGAGAGCCACTATCTTGGGACATTCACCTACATAGGAGACACTATCTATGTACTATAAACGTCCGTCCGATTAGCTTAGATTATAGTTGTAAAAATATAAATAAAACTTATTTAAATCGGTTTTTTACGGGTTTTTTTTTAATGAATCATCGCTTTTGAAAATATTTACAATTAATGTGCTTAATCCCTACACCAGGGGTTCCCTAACTGTGCGTCGCGACGCCCTGGGGCATCGTGGCGCTATCCTAAGGGCGTCGCAAGATTTTTTTTACTGCTGTAAGACTGCGAACAAAGGAAAAGCGTTACGTTTCTCTTTACGAATACCAAGAGCGAGGCCGAAGCGAAATCCAGAAAACATAGCAGTAGAAGATTAAGCGCGTTTGTGCTTCCTGCATTTCCTGTCAGACTTGCTTCGTGGCTGGCAGTCGTATATTTGCCTGGCACTCAAAATTAAATAAGGGCTTTTTAATTGGTATACATGTCGTGTCGTTGCCAGCCATTTTCGTCGGGAGCATTACCGCGGTCAATTGGAGTGTACAGGAGAACCCGAGGCAGTCAATTCCTCGCTGTGCACAAGAAATCGGCCTTTCACAGATTGCAAATTGGTGAATTTTGCATCGGGACTTGGGCCGCGCCCGTTCAAGATCCAAATAATCCAGGAGCTCAAAGTTAATCAACATAAACAAAGCCGTTTGTTCGCTGTTTGTTTGGAAGAGGACCTCAATTTTGTCCGAAAAATCATCTATAACGACGAGGCGCATTTTCAGATGAATACGGGTATGTTATTGCACGGCGATTTTTCAACGTCGACCCGTCCTTATTGAAAAAAAATTTTGTGAATCTTCAGTAAGATCACATATCTGTGCTTTTAAAAAGGGCGTCTCGAAAATATTTCAACCTCTCTAGGGAGTCGCAGTATGAAGAAGATTGGGAACCCCTGCCCTACACTATATAAATAAAATCGTATAACAAAACCCCGCAGCATGATGATGGGTTCTATTTTTTAATAGTTTTTTTTAATAAAATTCAAGAAGTTCACTTCGCATTCGTGCTTGTTTAAAAATGAACAAAATCGAAATGTCACCGTCGAAGTAATTGACGCTCGGTACAGAGCCATGAAAGCTGTTTCTTCAAAGTTTGCAGACGCGCACCAGAACGACCCTAATTTCATTTTAGAAATAATATATAGGTAGAGCGGGATTCGGGCATCACAATGGGTCAGTTGTCAGTACTCAGTACAGTATTGGCCAGAGTATGGCATGGAGACCACTCCGCCAGCCCAGAAACTTAACCTGGAGCGAGTTTTGTTTTTTTAATATTCAACCAAAGCATAGTTTCCGACATTAGAATCAAGTCACTTACCGTAATAATTCTTGGCCTTAATCAGCCACTTCCCTTTGGCAGTTGCTGTAATTTCCTTGACCTTTTCGAAATCTCCTTGCCTTATCGCCTGATGTAGTTCTTCACGCATTTCCTAAAAGATTCACTTCACAAAATATTCCACGGATAAATTTCTTTAACAAACCTCCAAATTCCGGAGATCGCTCAGAAAATCAACCAATTTATCATGACCTCTTGACTGAGCTAAGTCAATAATAGAATTGCCTTCATCATCGACTACATCCAGAATATGATCATAGCCAGCAAGCGCCATATCCTCGAAGGGTTTCGTGTCACCTTAAATCAGCGAACGTCAATAAAATTATTTTCAAAAGAAAATCTTCGTATACCAACCAACAACTGCCAACGACAGCACATAACGATCAATCTCCTTGGCATTGCCCGGTTGATTGGCCTGCAGTGAAACATCCCGCGCTGTTCGATACAGTTCATCTCGATAAGTCACATCGATGTGTGACTCTTCGACTAAATTGAGCAACCCATTTCGACGATGCGATCGGGCACATGCGAAATGCAATAAACTCTGTCCATGTTCATCTCGATCTTCACTCTTTGGTGTCGATTCCTCCGGAGAAGAAGAAATCCGTTCTTCCACCATATCCAAATCAGTGCCATTCGTTTTAACCGGCGAGTCAATTCCGTCAGGCTCCGAATTGACCAATGCCGTAGAATTGGTATCGCTGGTGTCGTTATCGCGATTGTTTGTACGCGATTGTAGAAAATTTTGAAGAAACCCAGCTAAATATGCAACCGGATCGGAAGGCCGTTTGTCCGCGATTTCAGTTAGGCCCTTGATAAGAGGATCACCCAGGCCTGCAATTATAGCAAAGTATGTATATAAAAACAATTTCTTATCGAATTTATTTTATTATAGCTGGAAAGCTTATAGAAAATTTGATTTAACTTACTACTGGCCAAATATCTACCCTGCTCTGTTTTGAAAATTGCATTCTGAGAGTAGTTTTCAGCTTTACCTATGTTTTTAGAAAATGATGTATTAACGGAATTAAAATTGTTATGTATGAATTATTTTAGTAAAATCATAAAATCATATAACAAGGTACAGGTTTACAAAAAACAAGATCACATTGTACAAAAATAAGCATTTTGCAAAATCAAACTCTATGATGTATCAGGAGAATGTACATAATCGGGTTGGTACAATGAGAAGTGTTCCGCGCAAGTCTTACAATTGAAATTAAATTTATCTAACGTGTGCGCATGTAAAATCGGTGCTATATGGTTATACTATTCACATAAATTTAAAAATATAATCCCTATAAAAAAAATCAAAAAAACGTAAGTTTAATACGAGACGAGGAGTAGTCGAGTTGACCATTTCTGACAGGTATCGCTGTCAAAATTGTAAGTAATTGTGTAATTTTTTTTAAATGTTTGTGTAATTTTTAGACAAAGCCCTTTATTTGCTGACTTCGCTTTGGAGCGTTTGGAAAAGGACCTCTATTTTGGCCGAAAAACGACGAGGCGCATTTTTAGATGAATGTTCCATTACCATAAATTTGGGACGACGATATTTCAACGTTGGCCCGTTCTTATTGAAAAACAATTGTCGCGATGTATGAAGTGAATCTTCAGTAAGATCAGCTTCTATTCACATATCTGTACTTTGAGAAGAGCGTCGCAAAAATATTTCAACCTCTCTAGGGAGTCGCGGTATTATTTCGAAATGTCACCAGGAAGCCCTAAAATCTTAATTTTTTGCAGCGAAAAAAATCACTCACATTTTTAATATTTTAGGCCTTTCTGGTGACATTTCGATATAAATGCAGTAAATATCCCAAAATATGGTTCGTCTTCTTTCTATCAAGCCATAAAGTAACAAAGTCCATGAAAGGATGGCTACGATATCCATGGATTAAAAAACGTCCAAAAAATCTTCAATTCAAACGATATTTTTTCGTGTTCTCCGAAATTTACATGCCATTCTAAGTCGGACATATGGGTGACAGATGCATGCCAACATATATGTCAGCGTCAATAATATGCCGAGTACACGACATGCACCCTTTTGTGACATATTCTGACGTCAAATTGACGTCAGACTGGCATGCATATGTCGTGTTTGGCATGTCGTGTACTCATAGCTTAAGCAGTCTTAACATGATTTTATAAGGCGTTAATACCACGTTCAAACAGATAAACAAATATATACGTAGAGATAGAATAGAGAAGATATTTGCAGCTAGGTTCCAGAAATCGAAATTGCAAATCGAGTGAATTCGTTTTCAGTGTTCTCCATTTCGAGCGATTCGAAAACTTCGAATTTTTTTCGAAATGTCAATTTCACTTTGTCTCAATTCCGAAAATTTTGAAATCGAAATCGAATACAGTGAAATGTAGAACACAAAAATTTATTTCCGATTTCATTTCGAGTGAAAGTGAAATGTGGAACCTAGCAGAAAGTAAAATTGTGATTTCGAAAAAACTTTCCGAATCGCTCGAAATGCAGAACACAGAAAACGAATTCACTCGATTTGCAATTTCGATTTCACTAGATTTCTGTAACCTTGCTGTTAATAAAACATCCTCTTAGAGACGTTTTAGGGAAATCTAATCTGTATTTAACACGACTGCTTGTGTATACAAATTCCTGAATTATGTGTTTTATTTTTAAAAGAGCAAATATTAAATTTAATTACTTGCAAAAAAAAAATTTAATTCAAGCCAATGCGTTAATCCAGTTGACACAAGTGCTCAAATTTAGAAAGAGAGATATATGACGCTTGCTTCAGATTTTGTGTTCTATTTATCGTACTTACACCGGCCTACTCTTATAAATAATAAATAGTGGAAATAGTGTATTATAGTGACACTGAGTTAACAATGGATATTATTCGAGTTTTCTCATTCACCCCTATTGTCGTCGTCGTCTGTCGCAAACGACTGGCGACATTTGTCGTGTCGAGTCGTTTAGAATTTGGTATTGCGTAACTGAAACGACTCGACTCTCTGAACTCTCACATTCCACATACATTCCACAAACTATACACATGCGGTTTGACATTTCAGTCGACGAATTTATATTTGGTCTGGTGTGTTGTTTGTGAGTTGGTTAATAATTTAATAAAACAAATCAAAAATGAATAGCCTTGAGATGTTTTTTAAAAGCAGTGACGAAGAAGAAACACAGAAAAAAGAGCTGGTAAAATTATGGAAGGAAATTCTAACCAAATCCAAGACTTCGGATTTGCCCGGCGCGCGTTAAGTGAGTGGTAGAAATAATTTAAATTGCAAACTGTTTTAATAACAATAATTATTTTCACATTTAAAATGACCCCTATTTCCGTTGGCGTTTGTCGTAAACGACTCGACTATCGAAGTCGAAGGTGGCCCAAGACAATTTAGAGATAAGGTTATGTCGTCCCATTGTCGATTAACATCACTTTTGCTAGGCCTTCGTGAATGATTTTGTCAAAGGAATATTTTTCTGCATTTCGTTCACTAAATGTAGAAATTGTCTTTTATTGGTTATCTCCATTCTGTAAAAAAATTAAGTACACATACTTTTTTTTAACACATTATTACACAGTCGTCCGCAAAATAGTCGACGACAGAAATGTATCATTTCCACGACGAACGTCGTCACAAAACGCCTTACCCAATACCGACGATTGTCGTCGAAAAATGCAATCCACATTTTTTGACATTTCAGACTCCATTTGTTGATCGTCGTCGCGACAAAAGTCGTTTATTTTTAGTCGCCAATACCAAACAGTCGTGTCGTTTTTTTTTTAGAGTCGTAAACGACAACGACAATAGGCATTTTTGAGCTTGGGACGAAATTTGAGTCTATGCCCAGAATTTACAAGACTTATAAAAAAAATATATAAAGAAGTTATCGACAATGAAGTTCCCACTGCGGTTAAACGCCATCCGTAAGAGCTTAAATTATGATTAAAAACAGCAAATAGTATAACCAATTGTTGTAATCATAAATATAGCTATGCAAAGAAATAAAACACTAAACAAATATTCTACAAATTAAAAACAAAAAATAAACATTTTACTAACCGTAAACAAAGCTGATAATTGCTTTTGCATCTCAGAAGCGGATGGATTTAGTTTAATTTTTTTGTCGACATTATTTTCAGAGGAATGATAATAAAAGTATATTTTGTATAAGAAAATCGTTGTATAATACAAAAACTGAAAACGCTTATATTGTAAAACTAAAATTGCGGGACAAGTTAACAAACAAAAAAGCACAAATTTTGTGATAATTATTTGTGATACATGTTTTCTGTATGTATAAATTAAAATGAATTGTTCTTCAATTACGATCGACAAGACTGTTCTTTTTCCGTCGGAATATCTTCACCAACATTGTTGCGATGTGCTTGGAGTTCGTCAGTGACATGTCCTTTTCAAGGGAAATTATATTCGTCACCGCTGTACAGTAATCTTGGAACAACTGGCGCTCGTTTGCCCCTAAACTTTGCATATTCAACAGATTGACAGAATTCTTTTCGCCTGCTTGGATCATGATAAGTCCTCGGACGGAACACAAATGGCGCAGATTATCGATTTCCTTCAGCAAGTTTGGCAACTCGATTGTTGTTGTCATCTTAAGGCCGGTTCCGAGGAATGATGGTCTCGCTGCAAGGTAGCCCAGCAGATAGCTTTCTTTGAAATGCAATTTATCCTCAAGGTATGTAATCGCTTTGCCGATTAAAGTGTACACCTTTCCGATGTCGGCGGGGGTCTTTTTGCTGCTTGATGCTACGATTCTTAGGTGTTCTTGGCAGTTCAACCAGAGGGCAATGTTTTGACCCGCATTTATGAACACTCCCCGCCCGTAGGGCCATAGTGCCCCATTAACAGCCACTGATTCCGCCTCCGACATTCGATTGCTCATATCGAGGATAGGTATCAACAGTCCATTGTCTTGCAGTATTTTAAAAACCCCCGAATTCTCCTCTATAACTTCGTTCATAGTGTAATAGCTTCCAGCTTCCCTATCGTTGATCGCTTTAGCGAAACTCGTTGTGAATATCTTCGCCATCATGGTCCGCTCGGCCTGTTCAATATATGCCACATTCAAATTCAGTGGCAGCTCAAAACCCTCCAAGTTTCTCGAGCACTCGATGGTGCATCGTGTAATAAGCTTGCTCTCGTCGTCGAACACAAAGGACAATTGGTCCTTTCGTTCGCCATTCATATATGGAAAATAGGCAATTCGTGGATGCGGTTTGAAGTTGCTACTGATATTCAGACAATGCATGTCCTTGATGAGCGGCACCAAAAACTCCTGAAACACTACGTAGACATCATAGTCGGGCGCTACGATGCCCGCATTTGGATCTTCGTCAAAACGACGTTCACGGGTGATTTTACGCATTGCAGGCCAAATGACGTCGAACAGATTGTGATCGAGTCGCGTTTGACGTTTCTTGATCTTGTCGAAGACGCTCCTACGAAGGAATTTTCCCAAATAACTTGTCACAGTCACTTGCAAGGAGGAGGCACTTGATGGCTTTTGGCTTGCTACCGCTGTAGCTGAAGCACTGCTGAGGCTCTTGCTGGCCTCTTGAATTACGGAGAAACAACGTTCCAGTGTCGATGTAACATCGACATCCATCATGTGACGTCGAGAACTGTGCATGTCGTCCGGTACTAAGGATTATGTGGATATGTTTGGTGTGTTAAATTTGTTGGAAGATTTATAAAGCTATCTGTGCCGTTGAAGTGGATTTTAGTTTTTAAGGACTTAACACAGTAGCATAAAGTGGTGTTGAATGAATGACAAATGCGAGGTGGTGAGGTACAAGAAATATAGTTGAGAGTTAAGGGGAAATTTAGAAGAACTTAGAGAAAATTAAAAATTTCAACAGTCATTCCAACTCATTCATGCAGGACATTCACGCTCTTCCCATAATTTGCATAACGTCTTCAACGACAAAGACATCGAGTATATAGGTATATGCCGGTTAACAGGTCAGTTCGGTAGTAATTTACGAAATCTACACAAAAAAGAATTGTATAAGAAAATCAGGTACATCGCCAGTAACAAAATGCACTAAAGACAGATCATGTCACACAATCGTCCATCCAAGTCCAGGGTATGGATTAAGGCATTTATGAGGGTATTTTCAGATAGATCGGATTGTAAATTACGTACCTCTACCTACCTTATTGCAGTCGGAATTTGCCACTTGAACTCATGAACTTTTAAAGGAAATTATTTAATTTACTCCAACATTTTTGTAATTATCGACACAGAGATTGTACACTCTGATTGTATCCTTTAAAGCAACCGATGTCATCATCACGGGTCATCGAACAGGCAAGCCTACTGCAGCGCTTAGCCCGAAACACGGTAATTTGAATAAAAACGCCGAAACAATTTTAAGATAATTCACAATCCTTTTAATGTACTACTCGTAGAGGTATACTTATGTAAAACAGCCATGAATACGGAGGAAAAACAGACACATTCAGATTAATGTAGATTTTTTAGTCTTCACCTCAAATTTAAAGTTACTTCCATGGATTTCTCTTTCCACTGATTATCCCGGTTCGTACTTACTGCAAACCGAAATTACCAGTATAAAAAAAAACCAGGTAGTGGCGACGTGGCTCAGTGGTTAGTGAGCTTGCGCCATCTCTTGCGAACGTCTGACAAACGTCCGAGAGTATAAATGTCATGGAAAAGCTTCTCAATTTCGCCGTTTGGACTCGGCATAAAATTGTAGATCCCTTCCATTCTAAAAAAAGAAAATAACACAAAGGAATGGTTGTGAGAAGCTAGGCCTAGAGTGTCTATATGGACTTGTTGCGTCATCTATTTATTTTTTTATTTATTATATAGCAGATCTACTACCATTGCTCAGTATTTTTCTATTCCGTTCCGACCAATTTTGGCTACACTTTTTTTATTATTATTATTTTTGTAACTTTTTGAAGCAGTAATGTTTGCTCTAAACAAATTGATTCTTCTGTGATTCTTAAAAAAGGAGATTTTATTTGGTAAATATGTTCGGGAAATCTAAAATCTATTACCTACATTTTTGCACTAAGAAATTTTGTTTGCGTTAGTTTAGATCTGCTACACTTTTTGTCAATCTTCTACCTTCTTGTGCAAACAGCATTAGCATCCCTGAAACTAGGGGGCGAATTACGGCATAGGTGACTAAATTTATCTTTGTTTTGCATCTAAAATCAACTTACTTTCGTGACATTTTGCTAGAACACGGATGTATATAGGCAATAGGCATATAGGTTAATACAGTTTGTTTTATTAAATATTCAGGTTTAATAGAGTCTACACCTTGTATACGAAATGCATACACGATACAAAGGCAACTAATCTGAAAGAAATATCAAACGACACATACGATACGAGATCCATTCAAGCGATAGGACAATCACAATAGTGTCACTAGAAACTAATTATCGAAAAGTTCACACACACACACACACACAACACAAAAAGGAACAGAGAACAGGATACAAATCGGATTTTCATTTCGATTGCAATTACTTTAAGCCACATCACGCTTTCGTACATACCAAACACATCGTCAATATTATTGATTAAGTGCTGCAAAAGCTCATCATTCGCCTTCATTATATCCGACATTACAACTCTTTTAGCAAATAAAAATGTTTATATTGTTAGACTGTTCTACCACTATTCCACTTCAAAAGCACAGACGCGAGAGTAAAAAAAAAATCTGCAATTTCATTACAGCACAAAAAAATAATTCTTCTTTTATTAACAGAATATAACTAACAAAAACGAGAAACACATTTATGCTCCGCAAATTGAAACATTTAACAAAATCTTTTGGAAAGAGAGAAACAAGGACGCAGTGGCAGGAAAAAAAGTCACACGTTGTGATACTAGCCAGCGAAGGCTTCGACTGCAGTCAACAAAATGACAATGGAATTATAAAAAAATATTTATATAAGCCACCCTCAGCACACACAAACACACACACTCAACCCCTTTCAGTCGCATGTCCATACCTTGATCGCTAAGCATTTCATCCTCGAGCGCTTCGGCCCCAAATCGGCGTAACAACTGCTTGTATGTTAAGATATCCTTGGCCTGTTCTTCGTTTGTGTATAACTCAGCTGTGTTCCCAAGCTAGAAGTATAGTTTTTTTTTTGTTAATGACACAACCAACGCAACGCGGGCAATTAGAGCTAGGAAATTTTTAAATATAAATTTTTAATAAATTTTTTAGGTGAAGGGTCCCTAAAGGGTATCAATTGTCACGACACATTGCGTTTGGTTCAGTTACAAAAATATTGATTTTAACCAGCTGCATGTGAGCCTATTCACAGAGTTGACGAACTTTAGTGGACTACAACAAAGGCTACAGGTGTATACGAACTATCGTTTATTATTGATTTAAAGTTTATTTAACCTACTTTGTCTGTTGCTTTGGGATTCCCACCTAGATGAACAAGCAGATTAAAAAAGTGTCCATTGTCCTTTATGGTTGCGGCGTAGTGTAAAGCTGTACGACCGTCATCATCAACGGCACTGGTTGTTTCGGGAAATCGCCCGGCGAGGTATCGAACTATTTCTGTGAGAAAGAATAGGAAAGGGTTAGTTTCAAATTTTGATGATCTATTTTGAAGAGTTTAATTATAGTATACATTGAATGGTAATTGTTAATATACTCGTGAAGCTCGTTTAAAAATGTTTGAAAACATGTCTAAGGCCATTAGCCGTATGTATAGCGTGTTGGTTGTAGGTTAATCAAATATGACGAAGATGTTGATGGCGTAGAATTTATTGAAGTTGTACATTAGTGAGTTCATTGCAATGAATTTTAATGACAGAAAATGGCAGTGCAAATGTACATATTTAAACATAGGGAAAGATATCGAATAATTGCAATCAATACACATGCTTGACAAGTTGATGAACCGTGGCCGATAAGAAATATGATTATTAGACTACTACTAAAGCTTTATTGATAGAGGGATAAAAAAGCGATACCAATGCTTTGACTAATAATATGACTACAATATGGGTAAATTAAGATAGTAGTTCTCACGGACGTATATTTAAACTATTTAAGAACGCAATTGGTTTATTGGAATATCATCCTAATTATAACAAGAAATTAATTTTGATTTTCTACGACAATTTGCGCTGACTCTAGACCTAAAACACTTAAGATCAACTTTCTATTTCTTTTTTAAAATATGCCGCTAAATCGATGGCAGTGGGACTTATATTAATTAGAACTGATCTAAATTTACAAGAACAAAATTACGTGCAAAAGGTATCTTAAGAGATAATGAAGTAAAAGAGCAACTTTTTGACAACAAAATGTATTAATTGTGTACGTTGAGTGCTGCAAGTGGCTGCAGCTTTGGTAAAAACAGGTCGATTACCATTTGTTTTCATAAACAGTACGACTTTGAATGACAAAAATGATGCCGTCAACTAAAATCTAAATGTGAGCGCTTTAATCAAAAGATGCTGCGGTTTTGTTAAGGAAAAAATTATCCAAAGAAGCGCCCTATCTTAAAACCCATTTCATATTTAAGAAAAGTACATATTTTAAAACAAATGCAAGATACATAAAATATGCTGCAGTGCTGCTATGCTGCGCCTTTTCCTTTTTTCTTTCCCGGCACAAATCTGGACCTACTAACTGCACAAAACATTCATATAAAACTATCGGTCGCAATTAGTGCAATGAGAATCAGCCAATCGGTAAAATGGAATTTGAACGAAGCGGGTCAGTCTACGATCCTATAGAAATATTTCGGCCATGTACCTGTCACTGACTACATTACGCCTTACATAGAGTTTACAAGACTCTTCTGTATCGCCTATCCCAGCAGGGAAGAATGGAGAGAGAGGTAGGGTCAGGTGTCTTCTCTAACTTGCTGGGTATATCAAAATCGATACGCCTCCCCGACCATAGCAGTGTTTTCCAAGCAGAGGCCCTGGCAGTGACAACAGCAGCCCGTTAGTCTGTGGTAAGGGCAATACCACCTGAAGGTATTACCTTCTTTATCGACAGCCAGGCAGCAATAAAAGCCATAACTGCACCAGAAATAAAATCGAAGCTTGTGAAGTGCTGTCGCGAAGAACTCAATGCTCTTGGTACACAGCACAAGGTATCACTCTGCTGGGTTCCGGGACATGAAGGCATCTCAGGCAATGAGAAAGCAGACAAATTAGCAAGACAAGGTTCGACAGCTGTTTCAGAACAAGCTGATCCCTCTGTGGACATCCCGCCTTGCACACTCAAGCTTGAAGCAGGGAGGAAAGCCACAAGAGAGGCGAACGCAAGATGGGCCACCTTAAACACCGAGAAGATAATGCGGAAGGATAGGAAACCCCTGTCCACCCTCGAAGTTATCATAACAGGGCACAAGACCCTGCGGTACCATATGAAGAAAATGGGCTTAACGGAAGAAGAACTTTGCAGAGGCTGCGGTGATGAGGAAGCTTGGCAACACAGATCAATCGGCTAGATCAAAAAAAAAAAGAAATGTGTAGTTTCTATGCAGAATTGGCAGAAATACATACCTGCATAGATTTGGAAATGATAAGTCACCAATTTACCCATAATGTCCGATGGAAAAATATGCAGAATTTGCCATTTTCTATTACCCACAATTTATAAGAATGGGCACAGACTTGTCAGATGGAATTCATATAGTTGACAAGACGATTCTGTCAGAAGAAACATGGAGCAAAGTTAGTCAGTTTGTGACAACAAAACGCCGAAGAGGAAGTTGCCTTTGCCATACATTTTGATGTCAAAGGTCTTTAAAATTGTACATCAACGGCAGAGAAAGGAAGATTTAGAAAAAGTTGATGCATTCAATTTTTTTTTCCACTGCGCTACCTCTTGCCGAGTATAACCGTCAAGGAAAACCTTCTTATTCAGCCGTTCGTACACGATTGATCGTAGGTCGTAGGTGTATTACAGGTCCCAGAACGCGAAATCTCCATTCTTGGTCTTGGTCCATTCTTAATCAAATTTATACTCGGAACTTCTTTACGTGTGCCCAAAATCCTACTATATTAGGCTGCAGTTATAGCTATCAGTAAAATGCATCCGTAAAAAAATTATTTCACTTTTTTGGGGCACTTAAACTTAATCGTTAAACTCAATCTTGGTCTTAAATAGTTGCTTTTGAATTATAAAACTAATTCGACAAAAAAAATTAAGCAATTGGTCTTTAAATTTTCTAAAAAAAAATTATTTTTCCGTACGAAAAACTTTTTCTGTTCAACTTCTCAACCAGTTTCACGAAGTATTCCACTGAATTCCTGAATGTGCTATGGTTAAATGTTTCAGTTTTGTTCTGTTTCGTGTTTTTACGGATGCATTTTACTGATGGCTATAACTGGGGCCTTAACAGCGATCATCAGTTTTGTTCCCCATCATCCTTTTCCTCTCACATAAAGTTGGGAAAATAAAAACAAAACAAGTGGAAAATTTAACAGTGTCTGTATGGTATGGTATTAACGTACCTACGCATATATTTAAGAATACTTACAGAATCTCTGACAGTTTCAGTTGAATTAATCTGAACTTACGCGTATCTGATCGGAAATCTTAAAATTGTTGTCAGAGTTGAACCTACCGATTCGATTGTTTCTATTGAACTTAAATAAATGGACGAGCAAACGAAATATTTACCATATACCACAAGGCAAAAGGTAACAAAGGGTGCGTACCAAAAAAATGTCAATTCTTAACTGAGTAGGTTCTTAAGATATCCCTACGAAAAAACAAAATGGAAAACCTCCCTTTTCTTTACCTGCATGTCCAAAAAGAACAGCGACATGTAATGGTGACGCTCCAAATGGAGACATCTCATCCTTGGCAATTGCGAATTTTCTTCGATCCAACGCAGACTGTAACTGATATAAAGTTCCTTGTCTTGCGGCTTCGTGAACACGAGATATTTTATTCTGCAAAAAAAAAAAAAAATTACAATTTCCAAATGGTACTTGCATAAATCAATTGTCTCCATTACCATATATGCTGGCACATTATTTAAAAATGCTTGAATCTCTGGCTGTGTCGATTTCCTATTCAAAATCTTTTTTCCATCGCCATTGAGTACAAGTGCTGCTAGCTGTTCCATATCACCAGACTCGATTATCGCCTCAATATACTTCTCCTATAAATTGCGTGAAAAAAAGTATTACATTAAAATTTAAGGAAAGTACTGCCACACTAGAGGGTGCTCTTTACTATCTACCAACATATGAAGCAGGATTCTAAGTTGCAAAAAAATTTAAAATGATTTACAAAAGAAGAACGTTTCTAATTTAAAGAGATAGAACTAATAGAAATGTATACTTCATCATCTAAGTAAGCTGCACTTTCTGACTGAACTTGATAATCCTCGGAATCGCCTGCAATAAATCCTTCAATTGCCAGTGATGGGGTTGGTGAATCGGTTGTCATCTTGTCGTCAAATTCGGGCATATTTTCACCTTCGTACTGTGGCGGATCTTCTGAAGTAGCGTTGACTGCAGCGAGCTCTACATCCTAAATGAATAGTTTTATGGTTTTAGGTATTCAAATGTACTTGAGAAGACTTGAATGCAAGTCTATGCATTTACCACATTGATGAAATGAAAATTAGTAAACAGCAGACGATAACAAATACAAATTTACTACACGTATCCATGAAATGCGCACTTAGTAAAACTACTTGTAATGCTATTCTAATTGGGTGCTTTACAAATTAATTTTGCTCTTAATGCAACATGCATACAATGATGTTATTCAATACAATGTCATCGTCACCGAAAAGCAATCGCATGTGTATGCGATATTATGAATAGGGTAATTTATAAAGCATCAGGTAGAGTTCATCTTGGAGGTGTACAAAGTGCATTAACATTTGCTGGCTGGTTGTAGTTTCTTTTTATTTATTTGTAAGAGCTAACCAAATTTCAAGCTAACACATTTTAGGGCAGTCATTAATTTTAGAGGTCGGAAAACAAAGATGACCCGACCGCAATAATGTTCTTTTTTTGTCAGTCAGTCAGTCAGTCAAATAGTCGCCCGTATTAAACATTTATCTATGTATGAATGGGACAGGATTTTGGGTATATAACCACTCAACCTCCAGCTACTAAGCAAACCTAGATGACTTAAAAATTCACAGTCTAGGTACCGGAAACTTTAAATTGGTTATGGAATTTCAATAGCTGCTGGGAGCAAGTGATATGCTAGATACCTCCAGTTAAATTAAAGACAACAATAAGCAGAGAGATTAATATTTCGATAGGAGTCCTTTTGAAGGCATATACGATTTGTGTACATAACCCTCACAAGAACTGAATACAAATGTAAACAAATGTTTTGTAATTATCTCGAGCACTATTGAAGCCCTAAAGACTCGTCTTTCCTGAGAACATAAATAAAAAGCATTCACGTGATATCTACCAAAGGTAAGCTGAGGTTGAATGATTGAAGCAAAATATCTTAAGTTTGATGATGACATGCTGATCTTGTTGGCACATGGGATTGTGACATGACAGGGTACCAGGTTTAATAAGTCAGCAGGAATTTAGAGTTGCACTACCATTCGAGTATCTCTAAGTTCATAGATAGAGAGAAAAATAACTAAGTATTGTTAAATAATTGTACATTGTGCATTGAGAAAGTTGGGAAAAGTTTTACACTAGATATAGGGTCAAAGGCCCAACATAGAAACCGTCATATTTCCTATTCAACTCAAAAAAGCTGAAGCAGACCAGTTCCACCAAATATTGATTGAACTGTTATCAGTATTTCAAAATATTTATCAATGAATGTGTCAGTTTGTGAAAACAGTCAACGGACAAAATGCATAAATGTCTTTTAATTGAATACTTTGACATGGATTTTTTGGGCTAGCTAGGTGTCTAATTTCGTCAACTGACTTGTATTTTTTTTTTAAGTTGAACCTATGAAACATTTAGCGGACATTCTTCTTTTGGAAAGTTGGAAACAGTATTTCAAAAAAATGGATAAGAAGTAGAAAAAATAAGATTTATAAACTAAAAGCTTCAAATCTCTTCGAGTATTTTTATGAATACTATCTTTAATGTGTATCACAACAGTTTTACCTATATAAAAAGTATGTGTTATTTTTTTTTTATTAAACTGCAGCACAACCCAACTTTGGTTATTATTAAGCCATACACTCTGGCGTATACGTAACTTTTTTGTTCATATTTCACTTCACATTTCGATTTTCTGTTTCTTCTGCAAACCTTTTTCAAATGTATATTCCTTTCAAAACTTTTTTTCAAATTGTCATACCCCACACATATGCCCAGAAACGTGACACTAATTTGTTAACATCCAGTAGTATGTACCTCACTTCTTCGGTTCACATCAGAAAACTTCTAATAAACGTTCATTACTCTTATTGCATGTGAATATCCAATTCGAACAAAAGATATCAATAAAGTTGACAGTTGTAGTCGCTGAAAATAGTTTTCTGCAATTAGATGGGTGCCAAAGCAACGAATCAACTTTTGTGATTTATTAAGCGTCAGAGAAGTTAGCACCTCATGCACGAAGCTTAATAGAGTTTTACTTACTGTTGTTAATCCACAACCGACTGAGCGAGTGAGGACTCAATTTACGTTCTTGGAGTGCAACACTTTTGAAGAGGTTTATAGTTTGGGTGTCACCTCAAAAACTATAGTACATTTTGATTTGATTGAATGAACTGATTGCGATTGCATGTACAGTTCTTAAATTGAATGTCAGAGTGGGTGTACTAAAATGGTAAATTATTTATAAGTTAAGAGTTTGACAATTTGAAAAGTAGATATTTTTGTGATTGCTTTGATGCGGTATTTTCTAATAATAAAAATTAACAAAAGTACGTCCTCATATGTGCGGATAGAGAGAATCGGAGGTAGACAACTTTGAGCTACGTCGACCTTTATGGTATTTAATAATTAATTTCAAATTACCGCAATTGGACTTTCCGGAAAAGTATGCATTGTCTGTTCGCTTATTACTGGCCAATAGTTCGTAAAAAAATATTTCATATTTTGAAGTATTGTTGAGGGAACAACAACAACTGCTTGGAAATAAATGAACAATATTTAACATTAGAGTCAATTAGGTGATTTGGCAGTCAGATTTTCTAGAAAACTAAAGTTAAAGTTAAATTTAATGTTAAATAAATCCAATATCCTGATGCGCTACTGGCATCTGGCAATCTAAAACAATTTGGGTGATCACAGAATCCGTCGCATTCGGAATTTTGCTACGAACCCCCAAAGAACTATCACAGAATCTGTTGTAGTGCGAATTAAATTCGTAGCAAAAATGTCCACTACGATGGATTCTGTGATAGTTCTTTCGGGGTTCGTAGCAAAATTCCTAATACGACGGATTCTGTGATCACCCAGTAGTATACCTTTACACGTTGATGGGATTGTAATTTTAGTTAATTTTCAGTTTTCACAAGTAATAAATTGAGGAATTTCAGAAAAAAATATAATACAAATGCCAGTATTAAAAGCTGGGTGACAGTTTTTTTTTTTTGTGGGGCGCAATAATTTAAGTATAAAAACTAACTAACTAAATTATAGCAGCGATTGAATGAATAGACTAGTTTGTCAAATATGTAGTGGAGAGGATTCTATTCGAATACACTAAGGATAAAGAAATAATAATTGGCGCAGAGATCCCTATATGACACTTAGACCCAACTTCTCTTATCGATTCGTGTAAATTTTTACATTTGGGACTAAAAAGGGTACCTACAATTTTATTCCGAGCCCGAATGGTAAGTTATACTCTCCGATATGTTCGCTAGAGATTTATTGTTATTTTCCGATCCGAGCATTAAACCTCATACGCGTCGCTCTCTGTGTTCCAGCACGGGCACACTAACCCCTGAGCATCTGCGCACAAAATCTTCCAAATCGTATAGCGAGGCCAAGTTGAAGGTAAATGGTTTTCTTTTAAAGAGCTGTAAAACTTTTTCATAATGGTGGTACTAGCGGAAGACCACCTTAAGCTATTGCACTTGCTTTAAAGTCAGTCTCATGAGTCTTTTGACTCACTGCATAAATGACAATTTTGGTTACTCGATAAAAAAAAGGCGGTTTTTTAAAATAAGTTTAAATCCGTACCATCGGGCAGGCATCCTCTAGGTGGACCCAGGATGAAATGTTTAGATCAAATTCATAAACCCATATGGGGATTGCCCTTGATGATTTGGAGTCGATGGCGGAGGATCGAGAGCTATGGAGATACCACTTAAGCAACCTACACCCGCGACCCACTTAATGAATAAGCGGGCCATTGAAAATGAATGAATGAAGTTTAAATGGCCGCGTTCCATTCCATTTGGCATGCCGCTAGTCATCCAGCGGTCAATTGTAGGAAAGCTTTTTCTAGTGTAAAATATTTTTTTCTAAAAATACAAAAATAAAATAAAATAAAAAATAAGGTCAAAATTGACAGCACATTCTGAAAGTTATGGTTATGTAAATATCATTACAAATTAAACACCAATTCAGCTATTAAGCTCGTTCCCAAATAATGTAGAATTGAAGAACAACCGCTTCGTAAAAAGATCGATCCTAATACCCCAGTCTCCTGTACTGTTATTTAACTATAGTAACATAGTTTGCGATTGTGTAGTCCCAAGTACCTAACTGAACTCACTTTTAAGCGTACTGTATGTATGAAAAACTATGTGCTATCTACGAACTATAAGAAAATTTATCTCGTTTCCAACGATTTTTTACGACCAAAAATAAAAAACACAACACAACAGAAAAGACAAAAAAAAAAAACGATTTGGTAAGTTAAAAACAGATTTTTCATTTCACTCTATTAGTAGATACGTATATTACAGATTTGTTTTATTGCTTAACATTTACAAAAGAGAGACAACAATATTATAAGTTTTGCCACCAAACAACATTTAGAGTTAACATTTTATTACTCAAAATTGGTGCAAAAGAGGGAAAATATACTTTAAGATCGTCTAGGACTTTGCTAGTTTAGTAGATTTTTTTTGTGGCGGCACAGTGTTTACATTTTAATGGACAAACAGGACATATCCAAAATACCGTAGATATGTTTAAAGGCTTCCAAATTGTACCTGATCGTCATCGTCTTCATCGTTTTCTTTATTCTGCTCCTCTAGTTTCTTCGTTTTGGAGTCATCTTTAACATTATTGTTTTCATCGTCGTTTTCTTCTTGATCCGCTGATGGTGATACTGGAGCATCTTCGGGCATATGCTTTTCTTGTTGAGGGTCTTCCGGTTCGGTTTTCTTTGGTGAAGGTGTCTGTGGTGAAGGCGTCTCGTGTTCATGTGTTTCTTTTTTAATTTCGACAGGAATATGATCGGCTTCAGTGGCTATGACATCATTATTTGGTTGCTCTTCTGTTTTACCAACTTCTAATGCATTTTCTTCTTCCAACTTGTTTTCATTTTTGCTTTCTTCCTCATTTTCCCCTTCATGTTCGATACCCCCTGTATCGTTTTCGACGACAACATCATCTTCTTTATTATTTTTGATGACTTCAACTTCAGCTGCACCTTCAGCTTCACATTCATCTTTATCTTTGTCTTCGACGTCATTTTCACCTTCTCTATCTACGTCAACATTCTCTTCACTATCTTCCAACTCGTTTTCTTCATTATGTTCGATCAGGTTTTCAGTCTCATCTTTAGTCTTTTCTGTAACATCGGTTTCTTCAGCGGAAACCTCGTTTTCTTCATTGTTTTCATTTAGATTAGTTTTTGTATCGTTTTCTTCATCTTTGCGATTTGTTTCTACACTATCATCTACTTGTTGATCATTCTTAACACCATCAGCATGTCCATTGACTTCATTATTATTTTCCTCGGCATTTCCATTCTCATCCTCCTGATTTTCGTGTTCACCGACATAATTATGATCAACATTCTCAAAAGCTTCTTCATTCGTATTGTCTTCATCTTCATTTATACCGTTCGCTTGGTGGTCGTTATTTTGATCATTCAAAGCATTCGAAACATTCTGTAAAAGTAAACAATTGTCGACTGATTTTTTGCTGTTTTCTATGTATATATATTTTTTTTTTTTGTTTTCTTTTTTATTTAAAAACAAAAAACAAAAGTAAGATTCAAAACTCACAGCTCAAAGGATATCGAAAGCGATCAAATCAACTTTCCCATATATTATGGAAACAAAATGAAAACACGAAAAATCGAATCGATGTTAAGAATTTTCTAAAACTGAATTTTGACTAATGAAAAAACCACGCCGACAATGGCTTACTTTTGAGGCTATGCTAGAAATTTGAACGCCTTCAACCCATATTTAGACACAAACACTCTCAAACCAGGCTATTGCAAAATGTTCGGTCTAATTGTATTTACAATGGAATTTCTCATAAAAAAAAAAATCATGCAAAGCAATATAGAATTTGGTGCTTCAGTACTTGTCCAATTGTCATGCATTTTTTTAAATTAAAAAAATATATTTAAAAATAAAATAATGGTTTTTTTTTCTAAGCTTAAGCAAAGCAGTGCAAATTTTCAAAATTCACCTCGTCTTTATGTTGCTCTGGCGATTCATTGATAATTTGTTTTTCATCTTCGACAAGTTTGTCATCGGGAGTCTTAGGTGGAGTTGGTGGTTCTGAGTTGGGTTCTGAGATGTGACCATTACCATTTATCAAATGACCGTTTTCCAGTGGGGGATCTTTGATGTCAGTGGTATCTGGTTCTTCCGACAAGGTTGGCGGTGATGGCGCTGCAGGTTCCTCAGTGCCATTGATGCTTTTTTTAGATTTCAATTGATAAAGTTAAATACAGTTTTGGGTGTAAGAAGCAAGTTCTACTTTTAAACTACATTTTTGTTTTGCATTCTTAAAAAATAAAATAAATAAATCTATTTAAAACCCTAAATCAGAGAAGAAAGCGCTATTTGATAGCTTTTATGCAGAAATTGGTATACATTTGACTCTGTTCTGCGACTTTTAATACCTAGTCCTTCCGTGTAAGTCGTTTATTTCGCTCTCTGCTGAATATGCTTATTTTTATAGTTATTTCATCAAACTCAATCGTTATTTGAACAAAATCTGTGAACACCTAAGATAGTTGTAGTATCTTGAAATACTGTATTAATTGTCAGAATTTTAGTGTATGCTCACACTGTATAAAATGTCAGATTTAATAAAATAAAACTCACTTTATACAAGACTGATGTCATTTATCTAGGATACTACATTTGGCGACGAGGACCAGAACCCGTAAAGATACACAACAATATGAGTAAGTTAAACGTAATGTCAAAGCGGCCTAATGATGAGCGCAAATTAGTTGAATTTATTATATCAGATTCAATGAATTTGAATAGATAGCTCAAAAGATGGAGCGAAAAAAAAATAATAAGAATACCCGCTGTTTCAATAAATTTGGAACAGGGGAAAGACGTTGTAAGCTCGAAAGATGGAGCATTAGGAAAATACTCGCTGTTTCAATAAATTTGAACAGGAGAAAGACGTTGTAAGCTCGAAAGATGGAGCATTAGGAAAATATTCCGCTGTTTCAATAAATTTGAACAGGGAAAAGAAGTTGTTAGCTCAAAAGATGGAGCATAAGGAAAATACTCGCTGTTTCAATAAATTTGAACAGGAGAAAGACGTTGTAAGCTCAAAAGATGGAGCATTAGAAACAATTTTGCCGGCTCAAAAGATGGAGCATTAAAAAGTCTGATTCTATTGATTTTAACTTGTACGCCCAAAACGTTGGGGCATTATTAAATTAGATATCAGTCATTTTTAAAGAATCTGCATTAAACGAATTCGCACGTGATGTTTGATCTGGAATCTTTGACGATTTTGTTTTTGTCATGCTAAATTTCAGACATGCAAAAAACAAGGTTGGCAGACAGACAGCTTTCATGGATGGATTTGAAGGCCAAGAACATTGTGATTACGCATAAGCACAAAATGGTTGATATCGATTTTCGTGCGTATGGTGGATATCCACTTAAATTCATTGAAATGTTCATCAAATTAGAAGAACAGGAAAAGTTGGTAGTGTCAATGCTATCAATTCAAATGAAATCAATTGCAAACCATACTCAGCAAAATCAAAGGAGTGATATGTGAAATCAGTAGCACAGCCATATCGACGAGTACCTGTAGCCTAGGAAAAGTTAGTAGCCGAAAGAACTGATCAAATGTTGCGTGAGATAATTTAATTTTGAAAAAAAAGAGAGTAGATGTAGTATCTTGAAATACTGTATTAATTGTCAGAATTTTTGTGTATGCTCACACTGTATAAAATGTCAGATTTAATAAAATAAAACTCACTTTATACGAGACTGATGTCATTTATCTAGGATACTACAATAGTGATCTATAAAAGTTTTATCAGTGAAATGTCACAGATACTGGCAACCTAGTTCTACGGCAGATCGTGGAGATCATGAATGAACAAATTATAGAGACGCCTCTTACTATGAAAGAGAAGGAGGTTTTTTAAAGCTGCACTATAAAAGTTTCAAAACCAAGGAAACATTTCTTGGAAAAATTGGATAATAGATGCATTAAAATACTGACATTTTGTCATATTGCAGTTAAATCCTGCCTTCCACATTTATTCCACAAGGACATTCACTGTCAGTGTTATCACACATTTTCAATTGAATTGATTTCATTTCATTTATCATTATACGATTGAAAATCAACAGATTTCGAAATGCATAGGGTAACCTATGTAACATCTTCATTTTGACCATGATGTTATATGTTTGTTATTATTAGATTATGTGGGCTTAAGCTAGTGTCAAAAGATTGCCCCACTAATTCTATTACGTACTTAATACAGTTCCATTGTAATCACCTATTAACTTGAGCTGCATTACTTCCATGCAATTTTATTGTAAATCGTCTCACTACATACCTACTTACAGGAGAACATTTTTAAAATTTCTACTTTAAATTCCTAAGGTCTGACCACAGTATGTACCTCGTTGAGCTTTTTTAATATCGATTTTAATTCTCGTGTAATTATGTTGAACAAATATTTCGATTAAAAAAAAAATTGCATTACCAATTCTCAATATGTCAACAGGTTGTCAGCCTGAAATTAGTCCTTAAAACTGAATGAATAAATTACAACTTAAAAAACAAAGTGTATCGTTAAATACTTGAGCAGAGCGAGTAATTTTGTAATACTTTCAGAAGTACACGCAAATGTTTTACTGTGTAACAATGTTATATGCAGAAAACTTTTTTGTATCATTGTTGTAATGATCTAACTAAAGTCACAAAGTATTTAAATGTGAAATGATGATTGGGAATTATGCTAATCAAAAAATAACTTACGTGGCTACTCTGACTGCCTACTTCAATATACATAGACTTATAGCAAGCACTACTTTTAATAAAGTTCAAAATATGTAGTCTACACTGCTCTAACCCATACTCATGCAAGAAATAATAATTTGCTCGAGTTCATAAATCTACTATAATTTTTAAAATAGTCCATGAATATGTAGGTAACCTACCCCTCAAACAAATCAGGCTCTGATATGTTTTCAATGCTGTTTGCTTCCGATCGTGACGTTAAAAGATTCATACCGTTTGGTATGACATCAGATTTCGTATTACCATTTGGAATTTTTATCTCAGATTTCTGAAGAGAAAAGTGTACGGATAATTTTTTCTAAATCACTTTTTTTAGAACGTCTTACCTTGTCATTGTCGTCACAAGATAAAGCCTCCCAGTCTGTGGGAATATCTTGAGATACACGTGGTGCCTCGGGTACAAGTGTCAGAAACGATCTTTCAATTTCATTGTGCTTTTGCTTGTAGTAGGCCGGTGTTTTCATTTTCTGCAACATTCATTGTAAGAAAATAATTATAAAAGCTAACATTCAAATCAATTCACTGCCTACGTAGTCTAAAACATCTTCTTCGCAGCCTGCCTGCGTTAGCAGTGTATAGCATCGCATATTGTTTTTGGCACTAGCCGCCCAATGCAGTGGTGTCTTTCCAGTCATGTCTGTTTCATTAGCGCCGTCTGGCCAAATGCTTAGCAGATATTCCAAAATCATGGTGTGCCCCAGACCAGCTGCCTTATGTATCACATTCAAGCCATTCGCGTCCTTACATGTGATCAGCGATGGCGGTACAGGTGGCTCCATATTTGCTTGAAGAGTTTCCAGACTATTGTCGATAACTGACTGATGGACATCCTTAATAGAATTCTGCGGAGAAGTCAAAATAGGTCATAAGGCAATTTCTAAAATACATATATTTTTTTTTCTCCTTTTAACAATGTGTAGTCACATACTATTCAAAAGACATTATCGTTCTTACCATAGCATAGGGGACTGCAGCTAAAAATCGTTTCACCTTGGGATTCGTGCTTGCTTGCTGTCGCAATTTATTCCCCTGACCCGCCCATAGGACTCTTGTCAATTTGCTGATATCCTTTTCGTGCATCCATATCCGTATAGTGGACAATCGAATGGAAAAATCTAAACAGAAGAGAAAGCAGACAGGGGAGAAATCCTTTTAAAATTAAAGCAAACGCAATTTCGTGCAAAATTCAGGTTTCCTGCAATCACACGTATTCAATCAAAATCAATTTAAATTCGTGTTCATATATTATTCAGGATTCGAATGCAATTTGTGAAGGACGCCTGTGTTCTGTGTTTTTGTTGCATGTAACTTCAACTGCTGGGGGAATAGTTGATAGTTGATAGATTTTGCATTCTTCCTCGAGTGAATTTCTTTTTACGTGTAATGCAATTTCAAATCGATTTACTGCAGTTTGTTTTTTCCTTTTATTTTTTTGCTTCTTTAGAGGAAAATTTCGCTAGTCCTTTTTTTAGAACTCGATAGTAGAAGAATGCTCATGTAAGTGGAAAATAATTCGTGCACATTAGTGACTGATACAAGATTTCGTTTCAAAGCGTGTCTTATACAATGTCCCTACCTCTGCCCTACTGACATTGAAATTTCAGTTTCAACTGGTTTAAGATTTGGGTGACTGACATTTGGTAGTAAATAAAAACCATTTGAAAGTGTTTGCATTGTTTAATGGGGTGGGCTAGGATTAGTGAACTTTTTATGGCAGATATTTTCTATTAGATTAATTTTTATATGAATGGCCTTAAGGAACAGGAGTACTTCCTTAACAATGGAACTTGTTATTAACTATAGCTTTAAAGCGCAATTAAGGTTACATTTATTGAATCTTCTTCAAGTCACTACAGTGAGTTCGTAGAGCTTAGGATTCTAATTTAAACCAAGTTAATGATAATCTATGACAACTGACCATTGGGACTTGGCGAAAGATTGTATAAAACGAACTGACTCCATCTGGATTCCAATGGAACGAGCGAAAATCGTTTCTTGCCCAATTGCATGTTCGTTGCTGCATCTTTTATCCGATACATCTTTTATATGTAAGATTTTATATGATTTTGTGCTCTCAGAGTGAACTCAAGGATCGAACTGAAAAAGATAAAAAAAAGCTCCAAAAACATCAATCTGAACAAAAAATGGAACATAATGTGTTTTTTTGTTCTTCGGGAGGCAATCCAAGTGCTTCTTTCTGTCTAATTGAGAACGATATTAGTAAACTTGTGCTTTGAATCGGGAGTCTCAGGTTCGATCCTCGGGAAAGCCTGGAAATTGTTAATGCTGAAAGAAACGGATTATGCTTAAAATTTTGTTTAAACTACATAATATTGCAAGAAACGGGTCGAAGATGCATGCTTCAATGGCCCTAAAATCTGTGAGAACTCCGCTAAGCACGGAAGATTGACATTGAAACCTTCAGTAGAACAAATCTACGCTGGAACAATCTCAACACCTATAGGCATGCATAAGAATTATGGCCAGAATTGAGCAAAAAGAGATCGAAATTCATGATAGGACTTAGCCGCAAGGATATCCGCATACTCACGGGGGTCATTACTGGACACTGTGCGATAGGGGTACACGCGGAAAGGCTGGGCATACTGCATAATGACTTTTGCAGAAGCTGCAGAGACGTTGAAAAAATAGAATCTGTTCGTCATCTGCTTTGCGAATGCCCAGCCCTTTAAAACAGTAGACAAAAGCTTTTTCTTCGATGAACTAAAAGACCTGGAGAATGTTGATCCTAAGGAACTTCAGATATTCATACTCAAATCGGGGTGGTTCCAGTAGGTCAACAAACTTCACATCCTTCGGTTACTCTTAGGACAGGCTGGAAATCTGGATACAAGAGCTTGTGAATGTCTGTGATTAATACCAAATCTATGTGACTCAATAAAAGCGGTATATTCTTTGTCTCCAACAGGTATGAAATGGAGTTCCCGTCACTGGACACAATGAACCCAACTGATGGTCTACGTGAAGCTATGGCAACCGCCACAAGAGCACCCAATTGCCTACCTACCTACCATACTATTTCTACACTTTATTATGTTCGTCTAATTTTCTGGCACTTAGTTCACAAAACTCTAATCTTAAAACAGAAATTTTTCGAATGTCACGGTTTTAATTTATTGAAATTTAGTGTTATTTATTTACCTACTCTTGAAACATTCTAGCAAAACTCAAGCAAAAGAAAATTCCAAAAATGAGCCTATCCCAAAGGATAATTTATTATATTGCTCCCGGAGCAGGATCATTTTTTGACAGTTGAAAAATTCGATTTTCACCACGATAGAAAATTATTTGAAGATAATATTATTTATTACAATTAACACACACATCAAATAATGTAGGTATAATTTATTTAATTATTTATAATAACTAAAAGAGCATGCCATCAAAATATAACGGTACTGCGATCGCAATGTCATACATATTTCAGTATTGTCAGACCGTACAAATGTTTCCGGATTTTTTCTCGTGCAGTCATATTTTTTCCTCATTTTTGCTGCATAAGGAAATATAATTTGTAAATTGAATGTATAGAGAATGAGCGATTATGTTTTGTCATTTGCAAAATGGCGCCAAAAGTATAATCATTAGCCTAATGAAAACGTAGCATAAGCAAGTATTCCACCAAAAGATTTGGGAATATTGATTCAAGAACGAGGTAAAACTTCACGAATTGTGTAGATTTCATATACGAAACAAAAAGAAATTGTTCTTGTGTCTTGTGAACAAGAGGAGTAAAAACGGCATTTAAAGTAAAGGAGGTTATTAAAGAATTTCATTGTTTAGTCGACATTAATTAACAGAAATCCAGTTGTTATTTTTCCCTTTGTATATAATTTACTAGTTGTTCACGACTCCGATTTTTCCGGCGTGTATTGGCAAATCATAATATATTCTTCTTTCGATGGCGTTAACCATTTCACGCGAAATATTTTATGGTGTGATGAACTTGCCGGTGAAGTAAAATTCTTTTTCCGGTGAACAACATGCTACTCGTTGAATTTGCTAGTTAGTGCGAAAGCAGGATAAATTGAATCCATTATAGGAACAACTGAAATCTCTGATATTGAATAAGTATGGGAAAACGCATCAAAAACGTGTAACGTTATTTGTTACGTTATGTTAAGCGCTATTCATACGAACAAATCAATCTAAGGTGCTAGGATTAGGTATATTTAATGATTTCAACTGATTCCAAAAACTTGGCTTTAAATAACCTTAAACAGGAACATCTACACGAAAAATATTTGCCACAGAATAAAAACCTAATTAAACATCAAAAAATAAATCGCAGGCCAAAATTCGAAAATTGCTGCGACTGCGACAAAAAAAATCTGTTCAGGTTGACCTAAAGGAACCCGTGTGACGTTCAGTTGTTTTGTCACTCCCCAGTTTACAAGACCGATGCATTGCTCTGACTTTATTTTTCGAGTAAAGAGTTTGCGTTCTGAATGCATTCTTACAGAAGTTCAATTCTTTACAATGAGGGTGTGTGTTAATATAGTGTCAATATTTAGTACCTACGTTTTTTGTTTTAACTGTTTCAATTCATATTCACCCCTATTGCCGTTGGCGTTTGATACGACTTATGTTTCGTGTCGTTGTACAACAATGTTCAGATTTTTTTTTAACTTTTGTTAACAATTTTATTTCCTCTTCGATGTGTTCACCATTATTTCAATTCATTTGTCTCAAAAAAGTTAAAAACAGCGACTAAAAAACGAAGCGAAATACGAGTCGTTTACGACAAACGCCAACGGCAATAGGGGTGATTATCTTATCAACAAACTACCAATCATATAGATAGATGTGATTCCGCGGTACTAATAATCATTTTTAGAGTCCAGGCTAACATTTACGAAGTCACAATGGCGAACATTTCCATATAAAATTATCCACTGTGACTGTCAAAATATTTAAGCTGAAGATTAGAAATGATTATTGGTAAGGCCCATTTGTGAATCAGCCAATCTTAAACATGTATATAAGCAAACTTACCATCAGCGCTCTTCTTTTTTATTTCGCCCGACGTTTGTCCGTTCATTGGTAAAACTGAATATAAAAATAAAACGAAAAAAACAACATTAGACTTCAATGCAACACGAATGTTATTCTTACATCTAAATATTATATTCCCTATTAAATCACTTCCGGTTAGGTTGCTTGACAGAACTAAACTGATTCGAATATCAGACAAAATGATAGTTTTTTGGGTGTCAAATAACTAACACCATCATGCCGAATTTATTCGTACATATGACACAATAAAGAAATAACAAATCAACATCCTAAAGAAAGTAACAAGGACAATGTGTTCGCTCTATTGAACCATATGCCGCTCATCGATTTATTGATATTATCTGATGGGGGGCAGAATGAAATATTCAACAGTCTGAACTTACGTTCCATTTCCGTTTCACACGCGTCGCGTAGTAGTATCATGCTTCGTTTCAATTGGGTTAAATGTAGAATTTACCCAAGTTATATACATAGCTTAGCTTGGAATATGACTAAGTTATTTCTTTCTTTCGTCTAAATTGTCGTGGGATGAAAAGAAGTTAATTATCGATGTCTACTGTGGGTCATAAAACTAGAACATCATTAGTCCTGATTAGCGTTGGCCCAAATAAATCATCTATCTATCTATCTATTTGATCTGACGGCCTGTGTTTTTTATTTATTTGCCTTTTTTCGCATTATCGCTTAGATATCGGTTAACTTTAATGAATGGTCTTTTATATTTTGCAATCCTATACAGAAAACTTATTTTTTTACATAAAATATATTTGTGAAAGAAAACCAAACCGTGAAATGAGTGGCCCTGACATTTATTCTCTCACACGAATGGGTAGTGTATTTCCCGTTTTCATATAAATGCATACGTGTCACGTGGAAAGCAAATAAATTTAATTTTATATATATGTAGATATATGTAATAGCAACAAATCCTCAATACACTTGTTGACAGTTCCGAGCCTTAGGTCTATGACATATCCATATATGTGTATCGAAATTAGTTTATTGGTTCAGTCAATTCCAAGGGCATGCCTTCTTTCCCTTCACGTTTTATTGTTAATCAATCAAGGACGCAAGAACACGAGTAAGTGTGCGTCTAAGGGTTGACTTAACTATCTTTATTTCAAATATTGTAATAAATTTTCCACCCAAATAGTTTTGCGTGACAATTCCAACACTTAGGAGTAGGACTAATAAATTCTAAACTTTTTGTATCAACTAAATATTTAACTTTCGATAGACTCGATGTATCTAATAACAGCCGGTTGTAGGTAGGTCTATCCGCCGCATTCCGGTGCACAACGGTAAAAGTTTAACGACCACTTTCCTATTTGTTCGATTAAGGAATAAAATGGATGAGTAATTTTATTGGGCACATAAATTTTAAACGTAAAATAAAGTCCTGTGAACAACACACTTTTTTTTATTAGACAATAGTGTAGGTACACTTGACAAGTTGCCAAAAAATATATATCTGTTGTATACTATAAATTAATATATTGGGGCAAACAAATCATCCTTCTTTACAAGGAGTGCAAACAAAATGGCGACACGTGATTGTACTTTTTAAATACGTACATATTATAGTCATAATCGCGGCTTTTTAGCATACATATTTCGATGTCAACAACTAAAACTAACTTGAAAAGAACCCAATTCCAGCTAGCGCTAAGTAAAGGGTCCGCCAAATAACTTTTTTTTTTGAAAATGCTATAAAAAAAAAACTACTGAATATTTTCTCAAATTTCTTTTTTTATTTGAAAGTACAATCCTTCCGGTTAATAATGGAAAATAATTTCATTCAAATGGCTGCCTCGGCTGGCCATGCAGTAGCCTACACGATCGGTCCAATTTTTAAGCACATTATCGATTGTGTGCAGCTGTATTTCACCAATGGCTTCACGAATATTGTCCTTTAAAGCGTCAATTGTCTCTGGCATGTCGGCGTAACACTTATCTTTTACGGCACCCCACAAATAATAGTCCAACGGTGTCAAATCGCAGCTCCGCGGTGGCCAAACGACATCAGCTCTGCGGCTGATAATGCGATCTTCAAAAATAGGGCGCAAAACATCGAGTGTAGCTTCGGCTGTGTGGCACGTAGCGCCGTCCTGTTGAAACCAAATGTTGCCAATATCCTCCTCTTCAATTTTTGTGAACAAAAATTCGTTCAACATGGCCCGATAACGATCGCCATTGACTGTAACGGCCACTCCTTGCTCATTTTCAAAGAAAAATGACCCAATTATGCCTCTGGACCACAATCTCTGCCACAGCAGCAATTTTCTTAGGTGTACGCACTGTTTTTGGCTTTTCACGCTTTGGTTTATCGATGAGGATGCCAGTTTCTTTCACTTTTTTCACAAGATAACGAACATACGGAGCTGACGGTGCTTCTCTTCTTTCAAAATCCGTACGCAATTTTCGCACACATTCTGCAACATTACCATGATTTTCAAAGTAATGTCGCAATATTTCCCAGCGTTGTTCAAGCTTATACACAACCATATTCGTTCAGCGGAAGGATAAAACTAATTATCTGTCAAATCAGATATGAGCTAAGTGTTACCATTCGCCAAATAAGCACTAGTTGAAAAAAAAAACGTTAGATGGCGGACCCTTTATAAATATAACTACCAACCAACTGCTCTAAAACCAGCATTTTTACTGCCCTGGTTAAATTTTACGAACTTACAATGACGAATTTTTCTACATAAAAATAATATATTTTGGCCTATAAAATTATAAGGGGAACTTCAAAAATTAAATTCTAATAATGACTATAGCTTGTCCTTTTTAACAAATTCTGTGTCAAATAAACATGAAAAATAATTTTAAAACATAGATAGATTTTACTAAAAATAGGTGCAGGAATAAAAAATTTTTTTAACCAAGAGTCTTGCAATTTTCACCCACGTCGTAAAGTAGTAGAAGTTGCAATGCAGTATTTTTGCCTATATTGATGCACCAACGGGTACAGACCTCTAATTTGTTGTCAAAAAAACGACAAATTTATTTTATTCCGGATTTTGATATTACATTACCATTAAACAAGTAAAAGTGTTATCATCGGCCTGCCCTGGATGCTTTAATACCTGATATGTACTGTACAGTTACACGCATGTGTTTAATATTGGTTTTGTATGGGAGGTAAAATAACTACTTGACCGACATAGATCATTTTTAATACCAACCTGACGAGGGTAAAAAGAAGTATTTTCACAAAATTTCATTAGTCTAGGTCAATTTGTTTGGACACTATCGTGCTTTCAACAGAGAGACAGACTCTTCTGTCTGACAGAATAAAATACTTGAATATACCTTCCTGTGGAGGCAATAAAAAGTCTCAGGGACAATATTTTAATAGCGTCGAGGAATTTTGCTTAAGCAGCCAGTTTTGATACGAGAAAAATGTTTAAATTTGTAGGTCGCAACGTGAATGGTCTATGCCTTATTCCTTTGGGCGAATTGTGACGTAAATAATATAAAATGACCATAGTTCGCTTAGCCTACGATTTCGTTATGTTCGTTAAATCTCGCTGGATTAATCCAAGAGCAAATGAAATGACACATTCGATTCGTAAAACTGACAGTGACAGCAGCTACAAAAAAAAAAAGAAGCATGACGGCCAAAAATATGGAAAGTTTTTAAAAGAGTGGTTTTTTATCTCTAAACTTTTTTCGTGTCGAAATAAAACAAGTGTCTCTATAGGTACGAAGAGGGAGATGTACTGCATTTCACCATAAAAAAAATGCAAACATGTGGGAACAGAATTTCAAATGCAAAACAAAAGTGGTAGGTAACGCCATGGAAATTCTACAAAATAATTTCAATTTCTGTAATTAAATGTAAAGTAAAATGTTATGGGAAAAAAATATCGTAACTAATAAGTACCTAACGACAAACTATCAACTTTAACATTTAGCATCGAAAGCAAACATTTCAAATTTCTTTTCACTTTGTAATTCAGAAATTTTAGCTTAAGTATATACACTAATATGTATAATTGAAAGTTTGAAGATTAAAAATAATTATTGGTAAGACCCATTGACTCATTTCTACGATAGTTCAATGTTACTGGTTGAGTACAGCTTTAGCTTTTGACATGTTTGCGTCTCCGGCTTAGGCGCCACTATGTTCAGCCAGTTCAACTCACTTAAAGGCCGATTTAAATAGCTTTTTTGTTTTTCTGCACCAGAAAATATTAAATACACAATACACATATACCTACGTTGATATTTAATGTTGGGGTATATTTTGATACCAACTGATTCATTGCGCAGTACTAATAAACATTTTTAGTGTCCTGATCAATGTAGCGATGTTTTCTGTATAAAATTAGCCAGGAATTTGATTCTTTTATAATAACTTTCCTAACGGAGCGGCCTTTCACTTATCCCACAGTCCCATATTCTATAATAGTGTGCATTCCAAAAATGAATAACAATTCAATTTAATTGTCAAATTTTCACTAAATTACACAATTTATATATTTTTAAATTTAGTTGGGACTTTCTATGTAGTAAATTTGGGCTAGAGCTTCTAGCACGCCACGTTTATGAAATATATCCATTTCAGGGAAATTATCTATTATTTTTAATCCAGCGCAAAATTCTCCGCTAGATTAAGAAAATGCGAGGAAATTGGCTGTGCTATTCGATTAAAAATAAAAAAAAAAAGTGAAGTGAATTAAAGGCTTAAATAATATTTTTTCATGAAAAATAAATTTCTTTTTGGAGTAAAAACGAAATCAAATGTCATTATTTCTCCTCTGTCGATGGAGCTCTAGCGGTCGTGTCACCATCTGGGATATTATGTGCTAGTGTCCATTAAAAAAACGTTCCTTATCGGACCAGTGTGGACATTTATAGAAAATCAAAATATATATACGTTTTACAGAGCTTCAATAATTCAACACCATCCGGGAAGTTAAATTTTAAAATAAACACAATTTTCGTTAAATTAAGCAATAAACACGATACAACAATATAGCTAAGAGCAACTTACCCCTGGGAGGTGAAGAATGATAATACAATCCATGAAATCGTTTTTTCCTTTTCGGTGGCATTTTTACGCTGCACTAGCACTGCACTCTACACTTCAATATATTTAAAGCTACAATAAAATTAAAAAAGTCCCTCACAGCCAAGCTGAGTGCCACACAATAATGGGCTACAAAATAGTCCCTTTAGATTCAGTAATTTATTCGCTATTTTAACATTCTGCCAGTCATGCATGTGTGTGCATTTTTATAATTTAAAATAAAAAGTCCATCGAGATTAGACTGGTTTTCTGTTGAAATGACACTAAACTGTTGTACTTTTCCATTAAATCACTGTGTACCACTAATAATAAGGCATACTGCCACACAAATGATCATCACAACAACTCACGAACGTCCTGCTTACCCAGAGTAGTCGCACTACACCGCACTAATGAAACACTGAATCCTTTTTGTCTATCGTGCAATCTATCCTAGACAGCTCAACCGAAGCACCAACACACTCGATAGTCGCTAGTAAATAGATACATTTTTAATAATGATTACATTGCATGTCCCTCCGAAACGGGTCGGACAATTCATATTTTTTCTCTCTTGGTGGCGGTTATTGTGGCCGCATGTAGCACAGTACATAGCAGAAGGACATGCGATCTGAACACAGGCGACAGTGTCTATATAACGGTCATATGACTATAAAAACCACAATAGGTAAAACCGAATCAATATTTCGAGTTCAATTCACATCTATAATTTAGTGCAAGGAAAACCAATAAACTTGATGGCTGATGGAAAGCATTCAGAAGGACTTCAACCTCATTTTCCGTTGTATCCATGGGTGTGGGTGTTAGAGGCTGGTGTCACCATTGATCTGTGGAGTGGGTGGGATTTAAAATTAAAGTATTCCCAGTTTTTTTGTTTCGGTAATTAAGTGGTGTGGACAAAAAGTCCTTCCAAATTAGCCGTTCACATTGAAATATGTAATTCAGGTCAAATTACCATCTAAATCGTTTGGAATGAATAGTGACGCATACGTGATGACTGATGAGTCCTGAGAACCAGTTCATTTAAGGCGATAACTCGATTTTAATAGTTGACAGCAATAATTATAAGCCTAAACAAGAAATCAATGAAATAGTGGGTTGGATTTAAGACTCTGGTTTCATACTCAAGGATATATGGAGGACGGTGCTGTCTTTACAGGGTTCTTTTTTTAGTATTAGGTACATAGAAATAATTGCAAGCGTTTTGCTTATTTAATATTCTCAACTAAATTAAAAAAAAATCGGAAGATACCTGATGTAGGGTAGAATGTAAATTAAATTGGACATTTCCTGGTCGGCCTTTCAAGTTGAATGCGTGACCTTCTTAAAAGAAAAATGTTTCAATATGCATATTAATATTTAAACACTTGATAGAATGTCAAAGGTTAGGTAGGTAACTCATTTCTATATAGATTTTTCTTTAATAGAAAATCCAGTCCATCATAACGTAAGATATTGTTGTGTTAACTATTTTAGATTTAGCCTATTCTTTACATAATTTACAAGCCTAATAATAAGTTTTCAATATGTACATATCTATCACGTTCATTATAAATTATGTAGGTATGGGACCCATTCACAAAGATATGAAATTTAGAGCAAACAAGGTTAGGTTAGGTTAACGGGTTGGTGAAGCTGAGTAGCCTCCTCTTCACCCCACTTAGGTCCTTGTGGACCCATTGTGATACCCTTCGAAGGGGTTAGCCGTGTTGTACTGGCTTTATTTCATCCTTCCCGTGGTTACTCGACTTTGTCCAACCATCTCGCTGCCCTCAGAAACCTGTAAAGATTGGATATTGAGACGTTAGAGAGTTCTTGGATATCCTGGGAGCAGTAACTTCCAAGTGTTCTATTCCTCAAGTGACAGAGACTCGGGCAATGACAGAGAAAGTGAGGGGTGTCCTCGTGGGCCTCTTCATCACCGCAGCCTCTACAAATGTCGTCGTTCTTGAGATTTAGTTTCATTGCGTGGCTTCTTTGAAGGTTGCGACCAGTGAGGGCGCCAACAATCTTAGACAGCGATACTCTATCGTATCGCAGAAGTTTGTTGGTCCTAACAACAATTTGCTCAAATTTATTAATTTGCATTCTCTTAAATGTTTCGCAATTTTTTTGTTTCCCGTATACAAATAAACAATTTGTATGCATACCTACAGCTTGAATGGAGTTGAAAGAGTGAGTAGGTGCTCGTTTTGTTTAATCTTATCAATTGGATCATGATATAGGAGACAACATTGCATAATATGCAAAAATTAATAGGTACGTACGTAACACGTATTTTGTCGGCCATATTGTTTACGATATGTAGGTATGAATTATTTTTAGATTAGCATAAGTGATATTCTCAAAGCGATGGCCCACGCAGTTTAGCTTTTTCTATATAATGAAATCGCTTTCGGAGGTACTGAAAGTGACAACAAATCGTTGTGAACAGGACGAACAGTTCACTTCGAGCCAATCTTAAAAATCTGTCAGAAAGCAAACAATTTCTTGTAATGGAAGGCTCCTAAGTGAACATTTCTTCTACGGGAGAGAGCTGGGCAGGAACAAAGAAGGTAAGGGATAGTTTCCTCCTCTTCCTCATCCATACAGCTTCTGCAAAAGTCGTTTGCGAAAGGGCCTAGCCTTGCGGCATGTTTATATACCTATCAGGCAGTGTCCAGGTCTGACACCTATTCTAGCGAGTTCATCGGCCTTGGTAGAAGGAAGGAGAGCTTAACATTAAGACTTTCGGAGAAACCACCCCCACCAACTTCGTCTTTGGTTTTTGAGCCGTCAGTATAGATGTGATTCATATTCTGGGAAATTATCCTCATGTTGGTTGAGGCCCAGGTGGTCCACCCCGGACTGTAGCGCCATCTAAGTAATAAAGTTTTAACTATTGCACATGCACTGCGGTATACGTTTAACAAATTCATTTAACCAATGGAAATAGAAAAATCTAGACTTAAACGTAGGTATATATTTCTGCCACATTTAATAAGTCCGGTCTATTCTGCAGTGGGCTTGTTCTTGCGTTATATCTAAATAAGGTGTGTTTGTTTGTGAAATTGCAACCGTCCGGCCTTCAAATGAATATAAAAACATCACTGCAATAAATGGTTTATATACTCAAATTACGTCGGAAATTAGTAAAACCGGTATTATTTTCTATACCTTTTAGTACAGGTCAGGGCGGGCCTAATGGCCACGTGCATGTACATCTAACGATTATTTAATGATAACTTAAATATTCGAATTGTTTGTAATGATTATATGATATCAGAACATTCTGTAACCCGATATTAGAACCAATCACCTGCTTTAATTGCACCAATGACAGAAAAAAAAGTCCTTAATGGATAAATAGCTTTAACACTTTTCTAGAGACATTAATAATGTATGTGTGCTTGCAATATGGATTCCTAAAATTAGATATACCTATGTACACTTAAGGTAAGACCCATCCAATTAACACACTGACTAAACGTAAAAATTGATTTTTACAACAATGTATACAACACTATTAGTAGAAACCGGTATGTCTTTCTCGAATTCGTCTACTCCCATGGAATTTCTAAGTACAACTCATTCGAGGATGAATTTTGCATGACTGGCGATTGTTATGCAAATTAGGATCAATAGCCTATGGAGGTAAAGTTTGTTGCACTCTTGCACTAAACTACGACTATATACACCGTCACACAATCACGTCAAGTTTTCATTCACTAAAATTGAATTTATGCATCGCTAAACACTGCACTTGACAATCATTTCGATTATCCTTTACATACACGTTTAAACAAGAAAAACAATATATCGCATAGTAGGTATGTATATCCTTGATATTAGAAATACCCTGCAATATTATTAGTTCATATGTTTTCACTTCCCTTCCTTGAAAGAACACGTCTGACAAGTTGAAGAAACTATCGATGACTGTGGAGTATCCACAGTTAGAAGGTGTTTATCTACCGGAGCTACAAGGAAAGTTTGCTACAATACCAACCCTTGCTTGCAAGTACTTAAAACTAGGTACTCGTATGTGTGTTATATGGGGACAACATAGAATGAAAGTGGAAAGGTAAGTGTACGCAGGGCAGGTTGAAAAATAACTTTAAAAAAATCTTTTACTGAAAATTGGGTCAAAGGAACTGGAGTACTACATGCATAGATGGCTTTTTAAATATTTTCAGTAACTTGATTTGTAGTAGGAAGTAGAATGGAAGTGGGCTGTGACTTTGTTTTTCCTATTAGCTTAGCGGTACGAAGGACTTAACTACATCAGTTTGTTTTTGGAACTTGTGGGCGTTTGCTGACATTTGATATTAACTTATTTTACTTTCAAACTGCATAATGTAATGGACTACTTGTCGAAAATGTTTGTTATGTGATAAAAATCGAGCGCACATCAAATGCATATCGTGTCAGAAAGAAAAAAATCATACAATGGAAGCAGGATGCAATAGCGCATTTAAAAAAAAAAGGAAAAACAATCGGACAGATGACAAGCATAAAAAAATAAATATATACATGGTTGCCACAACAGGTCCGTGTACAGGACCCTAGGCTTAGCTTCTTGCAACCATTTGTGTGTGTGAATCCTATCGACTGAATTGAGAATCAGTATCAGAAGAACAGTTCTACTCTCATATTCGCATAAATGTTTGCCAGACGTTCTCGAGAGGTAGACAAATTTGTATTCTCTGAGGAGTTAAACCTGACACCCCTGACCCCTTGCTTAGTAGGTAGGTGCTAGTGCAGGACAATGACTACATACTTAGCCATTCATTCGTCAGTTTAAATTTGTACCAATAAACACAGCACATGCGAGAAAAAATACGAAACAACGAGCGCAACAGGCGTCTAGACAGACACCCTAGGTCTAGCCTTTTACAACCATTCGTTGGTGTGAGTTTTATTTTTTGGACTAATGGAAGGGACATACAATTTTATGAAGAGTCCGAACGGCTGAATTGAGAAGCTTTTTCCTCACGAGAGTTATACGATGTTTGTCAGACATTTGCGAGAGGTGTCGCAGTGGAAAAAACCTTAAGATGTAATTTCTGTTTTTCCGGTGATCGAACCTGGGACCTAGGACTCGCACAGTAATCCAGCACACTGACCGCGGTGGCTCAGTGGTTTTTACATTGTGCATGAAAGTGTCCACGTCAAACTATAATTTGTGAACCAAACGGCTATTTCCAGAACACTTTTGCGAAACTAAGAAAACTGTTGCATTTGACGGCGAGAAACAATGAAATGAGCACACCAACCATTTTCGTGGTCAATGCGGCTAACATTTCAAAATAAAACAGGAAAAATAAACTATGGAAATTTGACAGTTTACTAACAAAGGTTTTGTTGTTCTTTCGGCTAACTCCAAAAACAAATACATCTCATTTACCTACTTATGGAAGAAGTATATTTCCACAATTCGGTAAAACTCAGATATAAAATAAATTTTCAGCAAATTACTCCATTTTTGAAAGGATGTGTATTTTTTTTAAATATAACCGTCTATTAATAAAAATGGCTGCTATCCTTTACCGATCACAGCGCCCCTGTTAAGCAAAAAGTGAACCATAAAATTATTCACAATAAGCACAGATGTTGACAACAACTGACATTTCCCAAATTTGTTTACTCGCCTCGCATGGGCAATGGGCATACCATTGAACTTGGACAATTGATTTGATACATAATATGGATTCCTCGGAAGTACCTCGGGATAATTTAATCGCAGAAACATTTACCAAGCATGAAAAGTGTCTTACTGACGAGGAAAAACAACAACTAATAACCCAAAACAGCCGGCTTGTGACAGATTTCAAGGCAAGTCAGCTGGAGGTGAACGCACAACGAAATTGGGATCTCTTCTACAAACGCAATGAGACACGCTTCTTCAAAGATCGTCGCTGGACAACGAGGGAATTCGAAGAACTCCTCTCTGAACCAGGAAACACTCAAAAGAACCTATTCGAAGTTGGCTGTGGAGTTGGTAATCTTATTTTTCCTTTGATAGAAGAAAATCACAACAATTATTTCTACTACGCGTGTGATTTCTCACCCAGAGCTGTGCAGTTTGTCAAGTCAAATCCACTCTATGACCCTTTAAAGGTGAAAGCATTCCAGTGTGATATTACAACTGATGTTGTTTTTGATAACGTCCCCGAATCAACTTTGGACATTGTAACAATGATATTTGTACTGTCTGCCATCCTTCCGGACAAGTTTCCGAAAGTTGTGCAGAACATTTGGCGTCTTTTGAAGCCAGGCGGTGTGATTTTATTTAGGGACTATGGTATATACGACATGGCACAGTTGAGGTTCAAACCGGGTAATAAAATAAGCGAGAATTTATACATGCGACAGGATGGTACGAGAAGCTACTATTTCGCAGAACGCGAGCTATCGGATTTGTTTACAAACAATGGCTTTCAAATAGTGACTAATTCGTACGTACACAGGAGGACAATCAATCCAAAGGAGAACATCGATGTTCCTCGAATTTTCATTCAGGGTAAATTTAAGAAAATATCTGCAATGTAGTATAACTAGAAATTAATGTATACTCTTAATAAATGTATATGACCTTATTTACAAGTCGTGTAAAAGTTTCTTACCATAAGAAAATAAAAAAAAATACTCTGACAAGAAGGGGATAGGTACTTCTTCAAACTGAACCAAGCCGATGGTACAATAAAATGGATTCCCCTTATAATCTCCGGTTCGATTCCATCATCCAGTTTCATAACCAGGAAAATGTGTCCACACGATAAAAAAAATGGAGGGAATTTTATAAATGAACAAAATATCTTGTGGGTGTTATCGCCAAGGAATGACGAAGGGGAGCAAAAGGACACTTCACACATTCTTTGCAACTGCCCAGTACTTAGGAAGAGCACTGTCGCATCAAAGTTTTTCTAACTAACAAAATGAAGATTCTTTATGGTTCAGTTAGAAAGTTTTTCTATGTCGAGAACTGTCCTCTAAATAGTTCTCGAGGACTAGAAAAACTTTCCAACTGAACCATAAAGAATCTTCATTTTGTAAATACGTACCCCGGGATGGCTTGCAACGCAAAACACAACCCCGTATTTGGGCTTAATTAACTCAATGCCCAAGGGCATCACAATGTATCAATCGAAGTGAAGCGTTTCTCGCCAACTCACTCCTTTAACCTAACCTAGAATGAGAAAGCTTTTAATTTCGCGTTTGAACTCTTCTAGGTTCTAGCATGGACACTTGCCGTTTCTAGAACAAAAAATCGAAGACAAATAGAAAGCCAAGTCAGTTTTGAAATAGCGAGAGATTGGCCGCGTTCCAATTGGAAATAAGTTAAGTAAAAGGGGAATCCAAACTTCTATGTAATTAATAGGTACACATTTGTTTATTTTAATTATAGTGCACAAAAAGAAAATTGATCTTTTTGCCCAATGAAACATGAAAAGCGATCCGGATCAAAAAAAAATTTTGATTTTTTGTCCTAATGGAGAACAACATATGGCGTATTTTTTTGGGAAGTGAGTATAACAATTTTACATGTAAAACCAAAAGTGAGTATAACAAAGCCAAAAGTGAATATAAAAGTTTTGCATGTAAAAGTAAAAGTGAGCTAGCTATAGAATCTTAAAAAAAATACGCCTATAATTGAAGGCTTTCTTCTGTCTCGCCAACTTACTGTTTGTGGACTCACTTAGCCTACCTAGAATCAGAAAGCTTTTTTAAATTTCGCTTTTAAAATAGGACAGGACAGTACTCTTCTGGGTTCTAGTTGTAAAATATCGCATGGCCGACATAGCGACATATCTCCGCGCGTTCTTAGCTCGACGGAGATATGTCGCGCGGACTGGTCAAACTGGTTCTAATGTCACTTTAACGCTGCCTCTAGATATCTAGCTTACTCCATCAGGGATAATATGTGCTAGACGACTAGCGGTCAATGGAACGCAGTTCTATGCTCAATATTTGTTTTTAGTAAACTGTTATATTTTAATTAATATTTTTTTTAAGCGACTGCTCGCAGTAGGCTATTTTTTTGAGAATCTATAGCTAGCTCACTTTTATACTTTTACATGCAAAACTTGCATACTCACTTCTGGTTTTGTTATACTCACTTTTGGTTTTACATGTAAAATTGTTATACTCACTTTTGGTTTTGTTATACTCACTTATATTTACTTACTTTATAATTTCCAATTGTGAATGGGTACGGTTACTATCCTAATGTCAATGCCAAAACAAACAGAGCTTCTGCGACCAACTACAGTCAAAAAATTTGACAAGTGGTCTTATTGGCCGCGTTCAATGTGCTTAGGTACCTAAATATTTAGGTGACAGTTTATCATTGAACGGAAAATTGCCTAGTACCTAAGCTAAATGTCAAATGCCTTACATGTATTAAGAATTGAGCATTCACTTGCTGTTTTGACATCAACTGATCAACACATTGACTACCTACTAAAGAAAAATATAACATTATTGAAGTGCAAAATGAACGATTCTATTGATTCTTTTCTAAAATCAGCTTTACAAATTGTCGGGTAAAAACCCCATCTAAAAGACACATTTTATTTAATTATTATCACACTTGTGTACGTGTTTATTTTATTATTCGTAGTCAATTTGCCGTAAGTTTCCTGGGTATCATCGATGTCATACAAAACACCGTCAATTGTAACTTGAAATTTCATTTTTATTTTTATTTTTCCAACTATAATAATACAGCAAAGTTCAACAATGGAGTGAAAAATTCTTCGATTTCAATCAGCTGTTTATGACATTTCTCAAACCCACTAAGAACTCAGGCAGAAATTCTTGCCTAACTTTCCAGTCACCACAGCTGACCGACCTCACGAAATTTGCCTAGATTTGCAGTCAAATCGACCAATCAGAGGCTGTTGACTAGCTAGGCAAAAGCGCATTGAACGCGGCCATTGACAAGGGAGAACAAAGCGAAGAAGTAAAAACAACTCTTCTTCAACTCATTTGCTACGTGGACAAGTTCATAGCATTCATTTATAAATAAAAGCGAGATTTCATATATTTCAGGATGAATGTAAGTTCTTCATCAAGACACATTGCCAAATTACTATATCCTACATCTCTAGGAATCTGATATACCCATCGACATCCATACCCTCAAGCTGCAGGACTGGTTGATCAGTCGAAGAATTGTGCCCAAGAACATTCAACCCTACATAAAAGATATTCGAAACAAGATCAGCAATGCCATTCAGGATATGCCTTCCAATGAGCAGCTCATTAAGCTACTCTCCGGTGCACGTAAGACATGGCAAAATCCATTTCCATATAAATGTATATTTTGAAAAATAAATATCTCTTTCAGATATCAACTACTATCACTGCAAGGAAATCGTTGAGATTCTCAAGCAAACAGAAAAAGACACAAAGAGCCTGTTTGGAAGCTATGGCAGTCAGAGGATGAAGGACTGGCAGGAAGTTATTCGCTTGTACGAAAAGGAAAACATCTATCTCGCTGAAACAGCTCAAATTTACGTGCGTAACATCAACTATGAAATTCCAGGTGTCAAAAAGCAAATGATCAAGCTAGATCAACAAGGTGAAGAGGCTCTCAAAAGGATTCAAGATCTCTCAAAGCCAGAGCACCAGCTTTTAAATGAACACGCCGCCCTCCTTCAACAGCTTGGTCTAAAGGGAAATAACTTGCGAGAGGAATTCACTGAGGCATTGGGAAAACTTCCCGAAATATACTCACAATCCATTCGCAATATTGGAGCCCTGAAGGATGCTGTGGATCTGTATGCCGACTTCTCTGATAATGCCACTTGTCTTCCAATTGTTAGGCATCTCATTCAGTTCGGCAATACCACTGTCTATCAGTACATTCACAAGGAGGCTCCCCTGGCCGTCGAAGAGAATCCAATTAATTTGAATTTGACCGCAGATGAGACCGACCTGGGGTTCGATGACAACGGGGATTCATCCACTATCTCTGCCGAAATCATCGATTTCAGTGATTTCACTGTTGATACACCTGCGGAGTCAAGTGGAGACATCGACTGGGGTATTGAGAGCTCTCCAACAGATGCCAAAGAGATCGATTTTGATGTCGCATTAGAGGAATATGGAATTGTTGTTGAAGGTTAGTATCCTCGTCATATTAAGGACCATCTTAGTTTCAATCTACATTCCAGGTGTCGGAGTGGATGGCGGCACAGCCAAAGGTGATCAAGCATACACTATCCTTGACTCGCCAAATTATCGCGACAAATTCATCGATGAATTGTACGAATTGGAGTCTTTTCTCAAAATGCGTGTTTTCGAATTGAATCAAGTAGACAATGCAAGCAATATTGTCTTCTCGTTGATGGACAGCATCTCTACACATGACTCTGATAGCATAAAGAAAATGGTTGAAAACGTCAATTCAGTCTTAGATGAGGTACAAAGTGAAAACACTCGTCATTTCTTCCAATTGAAACACTCTAATAAGTATGCCGAGATATTAGCGTCCAAACTGAGGCAGATGATCAAGGCTGTAGATAAGATTCGTGTGTCAAAGGAGGTTTTGAAACATCGCTCCGTGGAGCTTAAGAAACAGGGTGCTGAATTGGTTCCAGTTCTAGATGAGCTCATCAAACAGACCAAGACTTTGCAGAGCAATATAGAGAAAGACATCTCCAAGAGATACAAAAATCGAGTGGTGAATTTGATGAGCGGGTTTAATGCATTTTAGAAGGGATAAGTTTTTATTGGTACATTTGTTGATTAAATTTTAATAAATGAATGTTTTGCATGTAGGACCTAGTAAGTTATTTTAAAACAAGAAACGGTCAAAATTGATGTTCCAACGTACCTACTTTTACTGTTTAAGACTCTTTTGCACTAAGTTTTCTGATGTCCACAATGCCCCCCGTTTTCATTGCTTCAAGTCCTGTCTGGTGTTCTAGGTTTTGGCCGTTTTATTTGTGCAGTTTTCTGCATTCTCCTTTATGGTAAAAATGGATCAGGCCTTATGATGGTTACTATCTTGCTAGGGCCCCTTTTTTACCTAATTCCGGATATCATAGTTGGCTTTGTTTCTGTCGAGGTTGATTGGGAGACAACAATCTGGCATAGATTTCAGCCTAAAAGACTAATACTCCCTCAGTTCTTGACCTATCTGTGTACCACTTTGTTGTGTAATTGCTCAGTTCATCTTCTTGTTGCTGAGCTTGGTATCAACATTTCTTTTGAAAATTATTGCTTCGATGTGATGGACATTATTTTCCCTAATCTTTCCTTGGTCATTCTTCGACTTTGCCCGAGCCTTGGTAAGAATTCCTCTGTATTTACAGGCTTGTGGTATTGAACAGTAAAGCTTGTGCTTTAGCTTAAGTTTGTACAGAGACCAGACCAGGGGCCTGTACCACAAATCAACAAATATTATGGAATGGGAGCATTTTAACATAATCACCCGTATCGTGGAATCCGCCGGGGGGAATCATTCACGGAAAAAAATATTTTGGTATCGTCAAATCCGCAGAGTGAACAGTTCCCCGTGTGGGTAATGTGAATGAGTTTCACTGTATCGTTGAAAACGTTCAAATCGAATTTTTCCCGAACAAAATGACATTTCTTGCCCGCATCAAATTCATTGCGGATTTCATAGATTTTCTTGCTTGCTGCATGTCGTGAGCATTTTAATATAAAAAATTTACATACAAAACAGCTGCTTCATTAAGCCCAACATTTGTAATAAATCTATTGCACAGATTGAACTTTATTAAAATCAAAAAATAAACATTCTAAAAACACATTTCGTCTGGAAGTTCCGTGAAACCACTCATTGCTCATTTCAGCCTGTCTCGTATTCTTCTCTGAGAACATCGCTCATTTCGTTCTTCCTCTTATTTTTACACGAATAGAGTTATCGTATATATTATTACATAATAAACACTGGTTTTTATTTAAATCACTTTTGAAACAAACTTTTCATAACCTTCGACGAATGCAACTACACGGATTTGTGTTCACAAATGAAGGACAGCCGTTTGACAGTGAAACTACTTTTCCCAAAAGCGTGTCAATAAGGAAAATTTTCCTGCGGATTCCACGATAGCAGTAGAAGGTGAAAGGGAATCGAATAGGTGAAGTGAAACTCAATTCCGACGGATTCCACGATAGGGGTGATTGCTCCGATAAATTGCTACTGTTTAACAGTACTTGTTGTTTCGTGGTACTGGCCCCAGATTGTTTTCCTTTATTACATTTGGATTACTGAAGGATCAGTTCGGCAATATCACTTTAAAATATGTTCCAAGTTGAAATGAAAACACAAAGCAGTTTCTATACTTACAAAAAAATAAAATCATTTTGTTTTATTATATACAAAATACAACAATAATAATAATTCGCAGTATATTGGTTTAATAGTGTTTTTTTTTTTGTTTTGTTTTTCGGTTTTCGCTTATTCTTAAATAGGTATATGTATATAAACTGTATGTTTTTATCCAATAACGTATAATAGTTCTAAGTTGCATTGCAATCAAGTATGTAATTTTATAAAATTGGGCAGCACTTTTGTTTGTTTCTATTTAATATATATTTATTTCGAATATCGAGTAACGTAATATCGATGGATTTCTAATAAACGAAATAATATAATAACAAAAAAGCCCTGAATAGTGAGGTCTTAGATTAGGTTCGCGCGATGGACTTTTTGTCATAACACGACAGTTCTATGGACAACAATAAACTCGTCGGTATAGAGAAGGCGTGCAGTATTCTGTGACAAAAAGCCCATCGCGAGCAAAAAACCTTAATATCATAGGAAGTTCTTGTTGATCTCAAATTTGCACAATTACTTTGTAAAACAAGTGAGTGGTGGGTGGGACAAAACAAATAATTTACAGCTATTGCATGGAAAATAACCACAAACAGAGGAATCACTTAACATTGTACAATGTGCATTCTCGCACTTTAACATAATGGAGTAGTTTATCGCTTATGCTAAAAAAAAAAATAAACAAATAAATACGAAAATTATAAGACAAACGTATAAAAAAGAAAAAGAAAAAATATTTATTCTAGGATAATCCTCGGCATTAGAACAGCATGGAACTGCGATTAATATTGTGGCACTTTTCTATCTTGTCTACGTGAATAACTGATCGGCTAGGGTTCCGATGAACGAGGTCAAATTCATTGAAGAGCCTTCCTTAAACTTAAGTCCAACAGTTTTTCCATATGCCTGGATAAAGATGGCGCGAACGGCGTTAAGGCGTTGCTTTCGACTGTAAAATTGTGTGAAATAAAAACGTATGCTTGCGATGATGTTTTGCAGTTCACTTACATTGTTGCGGTAACCTTTGCCTCTTTGGAAGCGATTGAACTACTGGAGCCGTTCGATGCATCTTGGCGATTTACATAGCTACTGTTTGTAGTTGAGTCGAGACTGCCTGTATCGGTGACAACTTGCCAGCTACCATTCGATGATGTCGATTCTTGACGCTGGCGACTGGCACTTCCCCCAGGAACAGATATTGGACTAGTTTTTGATCTTTATTTGGGCGAATACAGTTAAATTGGAGTGACTGCAAATGCGGTGGTGAGTTTTGCTTACCGTTTCGGGTTCGGTGAACGACTAGTTATGTTATTGCTTGCAGGATAAAAGTTATCAGTTATTGACATATCACAGTTTGAAAAATTTGAATTGCTATCATTGCTGTCTTCAAAGTTAAGGTCTCTGTGGGAAGAACAATTAAGAAATTACAGCCACTGGGCAAACACAAAACTCAAATCAAATAAATGTGGACATAGTTAATTGCGGCAGCAAGTTTTCACTAATTAATTAACATGGCCACACGCATATTAGCCGCTTTAAAACAACTAGCTCAAACACTTCATGGACTTATCTAAAAAGCTAACATCTTTTGACCTGTTCAATGGCTCAATTTAACATACATACACTGATAAAATGATGTCAAACACAAAGCGTGCTTGAATTATCTTGCTGTAAACATCTGAGCGATTAACGATTTTTAAGCAATATGTTCAGCTTTATGTGGTTGATTCCAGGTCATTTAAATTTAAAGTGATTAAACTATATTTTGCTGGAAATGTTCATAGTGGCAAACACTGCCAACACGATGATGATGCGGCTGATTAATTTCAGAAAATCCCTCATTAACCAACTTTTTGGTTTCAAAAACAATTCTTTGATAAGCAACAAAGGCGACGAATTAAAATTGCATTAGCCTTAGTATTAATAGTGCATTGACTTTGCCGCTGTCCACTTACAACCACCGCGCATATATATAGCACACATGTGCCATGACACCATATAAAGTACGAGCAAACACGTTGAATATACTTACTCTTTGGGTGGATCATCATCACCGGCATCTGAGCGAACGACAACAACACTGCTACTCCCACTGCTGCTGGTAGTCTTTGTACGTTTTCTGTGCGGAAAAAAGAATTCAAACATTAAATAAACATCTCTGCCACATCTTATATTTTCTACACCCACCTATGTTCAACCGAACTGAACTCATCGTCCGTGATGTGTTTCAGCACATGGAAGCAAAAGAACATAATATCTTCACTGCGTTTCAGTCGATCTGGCAGTTGATGTCCAAACAAATACCAATCGTAGGCGACTGTAAAAAAGGTCATCTGTAGCGGACTCAGTGATTGATGTATAAGGCCATCCGCCCATAAAGACAGTCTCACAAGTGATATGAAGAGCGGTGTACGATCCCATCCGCTAATACAGTGTATTAAAACACCCGAACTCTCCTCCTGAATGGACTTGAGGGTAGCTTTAAGGTAGTTCTGTGTGATCAAGACCAAGTCCCACTTCTTGTACTCCTGCCAGTTGATATCGATGTCATAGGCGGGCGCATTTCGTGGCACACTCAACGTTGCATCGATGAAACTCTGTTTCCAATTGAAGTACAGGTTCTTCGCCATGTAATTATTGTCACGAAATATCTTAAAGAACTCACAGCCTGGATATGGCAACGAAAGTATGCTGAACTCATCGTAGTGGTTTTCGGGGATAGCCTTCTCCGACGATGAAACACTAAAAAATGCTAAATATTGTTAAATTTCAGTGCTAGTTGGTGCGTGATGTAACTTACGTCATAAAGTACTTGACCTTGCGCTGTTCCATCATGAGGTCAACAATAGTAGAGACATTCAGTGTTTTCAGTAGCTGAATGTCGCTTTTTATGACCTCTTCGTAGGAGAAGGGGGATGGTTCGGTGGCATTTGTTATGAGGGACTCTTCAGTTGGATCGTTATCTTCTTCAGTGGATCCAGGCGCACTACTGTTCGCACTTGTGCTTGGGCCACCATTCAGACAGTCATATGCGTAGTCGACTACCTTACGGCCATATGTCTCTGGCATAACTGAAATTGTTGCAGAGCGACACACGTATTTGCCTTTGTACATGATGACCGGCACGGTAAATCGTTGTCGACATCGCGCATACTTCGCCATTGTGATTAGTTCACGGATTTTCGTAGCATCATAGAGGTCCTCGTAAATGGTTTTCGGTTGGGGCAGGCTGGTGGAAGAGTTGGCGAAGGTCACATATGCTTGAATGCCATTGGCAAGGCCATTTACACCATTTATCCCATTAAGGCCATTTATCCCATTTATGCCGTGATTGATGAACCCATTGGTGGTAGTGGCACTCGTACTGGGCATGTTCGAGTGACTTGCTTCGAATTCGGGAATGAAAATGCGACTGGGATAGCGAGGACTAAGTGCCCCATTTGTGTTGTCCAATTCGATAAGGCTGTAGTCGGATTTGAAGAGACCTTCGCATTTTTTCGTAATAATGTGCTCCTGCGAATTGATATAGAAAATACGCATAAATACTTATTCTACATATTTATACATCCAAGGAAGTCGGGGACTGAATAACTCTAGTGATGTTGTATTTAATTTAAAGTAAAGTAATTTTGAGCGATTCCTATTGCCAGTTTCTTATTGATTATTGCCTCAGTGTGAGAGCCGTCTTATAAAAATGTGTTGTTACAAAATTGCTAAGCAAATATTTATTTTTATATATTTGAAATAAAATTAGTAACAAGGAACAGGAAATTGACTTGGAAAATTGTATAAGGAGGAAGAGGAAGCCATTTATAAGTTACAATGGAACGGGGATATAAACTTTGAATCTACTGACAAGTGCGAAAGGCGGCAGAGTTCTTATAAAATACTACAGTATGAAATCTTGTATTTTACGCATATTAATCTACACCGGCGAAATTTGGCATTAATGGCAATACTTCTGAACTGATGGGGGGAGAATGTGCAGTCTAAAAATGCATACTTATCACTACCAGTTTGAATTGCAAAAGAGTAAGCACATTCTACACAAACCGACTTTCGGAAATATTGTCTGATGTCGTGTGAAGAAATGTCATTATCGCTTATTTGAGGTCTCTACATTCAGGCAGAAACCCGTATCTTCGCCAACCAAATCACCAATTTTGTTATAAACAAAGTTTTTGACGTCTAAGTATGTTGGCGTTTCCCAGCTGGCAGCCACTTTCAACCATGCAGCAACTTAGGTCAATCTTATTTTAAGATTTAGCACCTTATTCACATAGCAACATCTACGCCAGTGCAAGAAGCCTGTAATTTTGTTTGTACTTTAAACATACTGCATTTACAGTTCTTCCACAAACGTGTCTCCACTATCACTTTTTTAATGGGGAGCTTAAGTAGGTGCAATGCATATAAATACAAGACTAGTTTTGTGCAGATAAAATCGCATAATGTCTACAGGAGAACAAAAACGTTGTCGACAAAATCAACCAATTACCTACTCCAAAACCAACCTAATGCCTATTTGTCGGCCTATTTTCTTACTTGTATTAAAGAATGGTGATGTAGTCAGTTTAAAACGTCAGTGTTAACCCTTAGCCAGTTACGTAAAACTGATTTGATTCCATGGCGCCAGAGCCAACAACAAAAAATATAAGCACTGGCGTCACTGGTCGGACTACAACTTGCTAATCACTAGGCAATATTTTCGGATAGGTGGCTAAACACCTTTTCTCTCTTGGCTGTTATAAGCACTGCACATTGACATCACTATGGCTTCGTCAGAAGCGCAATATAATAAAGAGAACAGCGAATAAACAAATACTTGCACCCGTTCGAGTACGTGCTCGAATATAAAATATAAAAATATTTTTTTCCAGTGACCATAAACGCTGGCGCTGGCTTTTATCGCTAAAATAATAATAACAAGCAAAATAAATACAAAACAATACAATGTTATTCCCTCTTTTTTAAAATTTAAGCTTTTTTATTGTTTCCACAGTTTGTTTACATTTCGTGCTGTGAATGTCAGCGATATTTTGTTACGAAGGGGATGTGCAAAGTGGAAGACATCAAATAAATCACTATATCATGAGGGGTCAGGGGTTTTGTCGATTAACTGACAGAAAAATTAATAAATTATGAGCTAGCAACTTCAAATACTTTTAAATGTGCTTACCTCGTGCAACATCGATTTAGAACCTGTTATCACCTTTGCCTGATAAGAAAGGAATCTTATCGTCAATACTCAAGGTGCAGCAGACAGCAGTACAAATTTCTTTCTATCTAGAATAAATCTTGATCGCTTTTTATGTTCCATTGTTTTTGATTTAGAATATCTACTTTTTGCAGTTCTCGTTTTGGAGATCTTAATGCGTACTCTCAAATATAATGTGGGACTAACAGAAGTATGTGTTTGCAAGAAGTATTTGTTTTTTGGCATCAAAAAATTGGTACAAAGCTGATGGAGGCGTCAATTAGAATAACATACCAATCCAGTTGTTTGTGTCACGAAAAATCTGAAATCTGTCTTTCGGTCATTACTCAAACCTCATGACCATAGGTAAGAGTTGGAACAAACACCGAATTAAGGACTGACGACTTAGCTTTGACACCAAATGCAGACCTCCTGATAACAGAATGACCAAGATGTCTCAAAATTGATTCAGCCTGACCAATCCTACAGGAAAACTCATCATTGCTCCTTCCATCACTCGTGAATAAGACCCCGAGATACTTAACTTCTCCACCTGTTTCAATGGGACTCCACTAACATGCAGAGTACATTGAACAGGCGTTCTGGAGATGACCATCACTTCAGATTTGTTCACGTTTACTTTCATCAGAGCTTCAACACAAACGGCTACTACCCGATCGAGCGTGCGCTGAAGTTCAGTCTGAGAGGACCCAAGGATGACCAAGTCATCAGCGAAGAGCAAATGACTTATCCTTAGATCTCCCAATTCGAAACGTCCCTCGCCAAGACTGCGCTGTAACATCCAGTCCATATAAGTAATGAAAAGGAGAGGAGACAAAACGCATCCTTGGCGAAGTCCAACGCCCACGGTGAAAGGTGTTGATTTAACGCCGTTTGCCCGAACACAGCTTTTACAGTTTGTGTAAAGAGATTGAATTGCTCTCAAGAGAGAACCGTCAATTCCATACTCCAGAAACACACTAGAGTTTACCTCGTGGGACTCGGTCGTATTCTTTCTCCAAATCTACGAAGCGTAAACAGGTGTAGCATACTCCCAGCCTTCTCAATTACTCCTTCATTTCAGCAGCAAAAGTTGAGCAGAAACCCTTACATAATACAGGTACCTAGTTAACAAAATCATGTATTGTATGACATATTTTGTTTTATTTCTTGTTGGTTAGGTTATATTTTTAAATGTCACTTACTCACTTACTAATGTAATTCATAAAAGACACAATAACTTTAGTTGTTTAAGTGTGCTGAAGCTGATAAATTTTTAAATTGTGTTGCGTGCATCACTTAATATAGTGGAACTTTTTTTTTCAAGATAAGACGACAAGTTGTCTACTAGACAGACAGATGAACTAAGGAAATCTTGTCGCTGCTATGCAACTTGGACTTTGTGGCAAAAAGTCGTTTCGATCCTAGAATTGTCTGCGTCGCCTGATATTGAAGCCAATTAGACGCTTATAATCTACTACTGGCTATACTGACGTCAAAATGTAAATAATAATCTACATTAACCTTTACAGATTTGTTCGAAGAGCAAGAAGTTCAACTACCTCTGTCGAAATAGCTACTGACGTTTGTGGTATAGAGGTATTTTTAATTTTCTCGTATACGTAGTAAGACACTCAATCGACATGTGAATGTGACACCAAATTTCAGCACTCAGTTCCATTTATCAGGCGGTTTATGAGGGCAAGACAAAGTATATGCTGTCATCAAGAAAGGGCACCCAACACCCACGTCTTGGACAGAATATCACCATAGACAGATATAACTTTGAGGTGGTTAAGGACTTTGTCTACCTATGCTCTCAGACAATGACACCAGTGCTGAGATTAAACGAAGGATAACTCTTGCCAATCGCTGGTTCTTTGGGCTAAGAAAGCAATTGAGTAGCAAAGCCCTCTCTCGAACAAATAAAGTGACGCTTTATAAGACCTTAATCATCCCAGTCCTACTTTATGGTGCAGAGGCACGACGCAGCAGATGAAGACCGCGACTCAGGTGGCGCACGCAAGTGGAAGGGGACCTTAACCAACTTAGAGTGCGAAACTGGAGACAGCTGGCCAATGGTCGTGCTATTATGAGAATAATTAGTTTAACAACAAGTATGTATCTACATCCATCCATATCCATCCATACTACTTATAAAATGCAACGTCCGTCTGTTCGTTTCTCCATAACTCGAGAACCATTCGTCCGATTTTCATGATTCTTTTTCTGATTTACAGATGTGTGCCAAACTTAGTCCGTAGGGTGGGTGAGAATTGCTCAGGAGTAAAGGGGTCGCGGGGAATAAGGGGGGTCTCACGAACCGTTAGCCGTATGAAAGTTTGTGTGTTGATAGATAAATCAAAACAATTACATGCCTCATTCCTAGTTTTTCAAAATTCGTCCTACAAGTGTTGAAAAACGTTTGCACCCTACTTTTTTATTTCGACCTTACTACGCTCAACTTGCCATTATACTCATAAATCTACGTATGTCATTTCAAGAAATGCTTTTATTTGTTTTATTTGTTAGCCAATAGTTCACCGAGTATTTTGATCTAAAATTCATCTTAAACGTATAGCTTCCTGTGGAGGGTATAACGAACGTTCATTTATATGATAGCTGAAATAAATTTGAATTTAATTTAATAGAAAAGAAACCAGCGGGCGGAGCCGCGGGCGTTGCTAGTTATATTATAAAAGGTTGATATGCTCTGCTCAGTACATGGAAAGCAAGGACTCTAGTACGTTTTTCATTTATTATTGGTGTATAGTATTATGTATTACCCATATTTATGTAGATCGTGACTGTCTTTTTGAAGGTCAAAGCTAATCATAGGTAAATAAAACATTGAATAAACAAGAGCTGAAGTCAATTAACGTCACAATATCTGAGTCACGTGCAAGCTTTTCGATAATTAACAGCGCAATCACTGATAAGATTTCCCTATTATAACAATGTGAACCTACTTATCTTTCTTATTTGAAAACATTAAAAAAAATTATATTCGGGGTTTCTTCTTATCGAATAGCCGTATCGGATATAGATATGTACAATGTACATATATGTACATCTTTTTCTGGTTTGTAACTTCTTTTCTACTTTTTGTACAAGGACTAATCAAAAATAACAATTTAGGTTTTAAATGAATTCAGATTGAAACAGTAAAAACCGGTAAACGTGGACTTTAGCTTGGACTTATTGTATTTCCCAAAATGGACGAAAGTTTGAACGCGCCTAGTAAGTAGTAACTTACTTACTTTACTACCAATCTTCTTCTTGTAGACTCTAGAGAACAATATAAAAGTGAATATATTAAATTTGTCTGTTTGGTTGTATTTTATACGTTTTAAGAATCTTTATCCTATCTGATATTCATGGATCGTTTGTCTTCTGTGAATGTTCATAAAACTATATATACGAAATATTTCGGACTAGGGTCGTGACTCCTGCAATCAAACAAACACACATAAAGCGCTATATCCGGGGTGGACCAATTCGTCTCTCCAGTTGATTCGATAGTCACTCCAACAAGTTTACATTAAAAACAAAAAATTAATGTAAGCTAACTGAGTAGCTTTCTAAGTCCAAAGAAACTAACTACATTAAAGTTATACAGTGGAACTTCTATAAGTCGAACTCTCAAAATGAAAGAAAATAAATTCGAGTTATAGAAACTTCGAGTTATGGAGGCCAAAAGTTGATAAGTTGAAAACGCAGAGTTCCCAAAAAAACTTCGAGTAACAGAGAAATTCGACTTAAAGAAGTTCGAGAAGTTCGAGTTATGGAAGTTTGACTGTAGCTGTCTATTATGTTTTTCCGTTCGATTCATTAATTAGGGAAACACAACAGTTGACAGCTGTTTTGAACTCGTTCATGACTTAACCCATTTTTCTGCTTTCTGTCCCAATATTTCAAGGGAAATAATTTGAAAACGATCGCCTTAAAGTAAGAAATCTACCTCTATCGCATATAAATATTTTTGTCATCCAGCTCTTCGTAGGCTTTGTCCAGTTGTCAGAATTTCAATCCTCTGAAAAAATTTTATTGAATTGATTGTTCATTTTGAAAGATGACAGATGGTTGTGATGACCCACCAAGAGACCTTTTTTGAAGTTTTTGTAATTTTAAGTTTAGTACGAGGTTATAACGATAAAGTGGATTTTATGTAAACTAATGTTAACAGAAGACTAATACGAGTGTATTACCATAGACACATGGTCTATGGTACTACCTAAATAATAATCGTTTATTGAGAAAAAAAACTTGGGCACAAGCGATAGTTTTACCATTTTTACGAAAACACCACCCGTGAGGTGAAAAATACTAATGTGGGTAATAGTTTTATAGAATTTTTGTATGACTGTCATTAACTACACCAACATTGACTGAAAACATGCAACCCAAACGAAGAACTTTTTCTTTTTTAGTATATAATGACAGCCAGTATACCAGCAGTCGTAATAAAAATACGGCACGCTCTTTATTCGGCACCCAGAACTCACAGATAACACAAACCACACTCAGTATTTAAAAATACATTTCGCGATAACTTTACTATAAAGCGGCAATGTTTTTGTAATTCCCTAATACTAGTGGGTACAATAAATTCGGGTAATTCGACGGGCGAGTAGACCACACCAGAACATTGCACCGTATCCATAATATACTACAAACATAAACTCCAGTCTGCAGTTTCTGTATTCGGGGCGACTAAACAATGTCTACCGCCGACGGCGCGGCGGCGGCAAGTTTCTCCTATTAATCACGGATTTGCCCATGGAAAAGCGGTCGCGTCACATTTGCATACCTTGCCCATGCCACTGTGTACGTTCTCCTCAGTCATGTTGTATGTCTTCCGGTTAAACCGGGCGCGCGTACAAAACAAGTTCACCCAACAAGATACAAACAAATAATACATGAGCTTCAAGAATTGAGAATGCAATTTTACAATTTCTACATATTGAACAGCAAAGCAACGTCGACGCGGTGACGTTGACACCTATTCTCCTCGCCATATCAGTTTTTTAAGTGCAACGACGACAACGGCTTTCATTATTGACCCAATGCACTTGCGTTTTTCGCTGACTACTTGAGTGCAAAGCTACTAGGCGCTCAGTACCTTTAAGTAGCCTGTGTCTTCTCTCCACCTATCGATGACGGTGATGCCACCAGACACTTAACTGCAAGTTTATTTTTAGCCAACCACACCATAAGCTATCTCTGGCTCACGTCGTTGCTCACATTGCGACTGTCTCTGGCAGCGGCACACGCTGCTTGTAATCACCATAAAATATATTATGCTGATCCCTCCTTGAGTTGCTGATGCAATGCTTTTCTGCCGCAAGGTTCAAAGTCAACATTGTTTCATTGACCTCATTGGTAGTGCATTCACATTTTTGTTCTTATGCTCTTGTTGTGTGTGCTGGTTGCTTGCTGGCTACTACTTGAGAATGAGAAGCACTTGAGATGACATCCGGCTGCTGGGAGACCAGCAGCAAGTGCCGTTTATTTCTTCTTTTTGCACAACATCTCGCTGAATGGAGAATCATCATCGATTGATAATGTACGCTGATGATGATGTCGCGTCGCCTGTAATGCGACGAAGATTGTGCATTTTATGGCGTAACAAGGTCACTTTTCATCCTATCTCGGTGTTTGGGACTCGAATCCGAGATACTTCTCCTCTTGGCTGTTCCCCCAGAAAATCATTGTTGACCTAAAAATATGCACTCACGTGCTTTACGTGATTAAGTGTGGTCGCGGTATCGAAAATAATTTATTGGCATCATGCAGAGTGACTTGTTTTTGTGTGTTTTTTTAATGGCTTTATCGTTATCGCATAGAGGCTTTGCTTTGTTGAATGCACACTTTTCTTTGATTTCAAGTCGCAGTTGTGCTCTTATTGCTGTAATGTACCTAATAACTTTCTCTTGGCATAGTTTTAGGGATCATTAGTCAGTAAAGGCGTGAGATTTTGCTCAGAGTGTTAGTTACCCCTCAATTTATTTGTCATCAACAGCACTAACCTCGGGTGGGGGCGGTTTCAATTTCTAACACTTTTATAAGTAATGGACTTAACTCAATAACTTGAACGGTATCTATCAGACATCGGCATTCACTCAAGTTTCTATACTTAGCATTATTTCTCGTGCCTGGTAGCCCATCGATACAGTAGGTTATTTGCAATTAATATCCGTCTTTGTGTATGTATTCCAACAAACTGATTTGCATTCCAATAAAATATTTGTGTAGTTGTTATGTATTGTGTTTGATCGAATCTTTGAAAGTCAAGGTAAACGATGTACGAGAACCTAGATATTTTATTGTAGTCATTTATCTACTGAACCAAGAAAGATGTGTTACCTGCCCGACTACCCACGTGCAGTGCATGACAATATTTGTTGCCACTCGTGCTTTTTCTTGTTATTATTACTTAGAGCTTAAGCGAATAATTAATCTTCGCAATTGCAAAGTAGGTAATATTTAAATTTACTATGTATTTCCTTAACTATACCGGTAGACTACAGCCACTTTTAGGTATATGCTGGGGAAACTAGTTTTCATTTCTACTAATCTGACTTAAGCTTCCTGATAGAGAGCAGTGTACTGCAACATCTTCGGTAAATTAGTAAAATTCTGCTAGTCTGTTTCAATATTATTGTCTAAATATTGAATTGGCACGCAATTATATCACACAGAAATATGAACTCAGCTCAACTGTGTAGGTATGTTAATTTGATTAGAAACAGTCTACGCGATATTCTTACTACATATTAGGTTGGTATGTTTGCAGTATCAAGTCTAAAGAGTTCTTCTAAGTAAAAATAAACTTATTCAATTGCCAAGTTATCGGCGCGTGTGGTTGTATACATATAGGTCCTCAGCGAACAATAACCAACACATGTCAAAACAAATCACTAAATTATCACACAATTCTGGCAGCCCATATCACAGCTGATAGAATTTGTTTGAAAACACCACACAGTTCGCGAAATTGTCCAAAATATCAGAGAGGCAATCTCATAAATCAATTAAAATTAAAAATGACGAGCAAGGTCAAGATCGTATACCAATGAAACCAAAAATTGATTGCAAACCCGCATGAACAGGTGGTGGTGTCCAAAATTCATCCATTACGTGGAGTGGACAGAAGAGACGGCAAGAATTGTTAATAATAAAGTCGGCAAGGAGAGCATCAAAATTCAGTTTCTTGTTTTTGTTTACATGGGAATTAAATAATAGTAAACACAACTCTTATTTTACTGTCATGTCTTTAGCGAACATTTTGCCTCTTCCCACGACGGGTAGATGCGGATCTTTTAAGGGGGTTGAGGTCGGGCAATTCATTGGAATTTCATAAAAAAAAACGAATTAAAAAGCAAAAGATAAATGGATAATGTGCTCGTCACCGGTTTCTGTTTTCATTCAGCGTAAAGGAGTATGTATCTACTAATGTTGACAGTTGAGTACTTATGCAGCTCTCTATTTCATAAAAAGTTTATTAAAGGAGGGTCTTCCTTAAGATTAATATTTCCGGAAGCACTATGCTACAATGTTGCAGTCAAAATGAACATAATTCATCAATAAGAATATAATTTGCCGCAGAACGCTTGCATAACATCGGGTCAGCTTGCCAAATGGGGGTCATTTGCCCCAAAGTTCTGGACGTCTCGCTTAGATTACTACAATCGTACTACCTCCTTGCAGTCACATAGCGATAGGATTTATAAAGAAACAACTAGGGATATACCTATGTGTGTTTTTTTGTGTTGAGTTTACTTCTTCGATGAATCGTAGGTTTGGCACATAATGCCTTGCCTATAGTTTAGTTAGAACGGTCGTGCACTTACAACTGATTTTTATTTCATAACAATTTTGGTCGAACCACATATTTTTTATCAACTGAGCTAATCTGCACACATTCCAAACTACAGTCGATTTCTTGTAAGGCCATGCAAACAAATCTTACCCGAAGCGCTGCTAGGTAGGTATCGTATCTCGTTTCGTTATCGATATGGAGGGGGGGGGGGCTTATAAGACAACCTATTATGAGCCAACTAAACCCACTTAAGCAACTTAAATGGACTTCCGTTACAGATTAAAAGACTTCTTTAATAGATATTTATTTATTTAACAAAAAAGAAAAATAAACATCAGTTTCGTAACTGCATCTATGTACCTACATTTTCTGTAAACTTACCGTTGAACTTTCCTCACATAATCCCGCCTCAAATGCTTTTTTTTCGAAAACATCTAATAAATCGTGCAAGTCTTTCTGTGTTATTTCGATGCTGCACATTTTTACAATACGACATTTATTTATTCGTCGTAGCAAAAATTGTTGTTTTGGTTTTTCTTGTTCCTTTTTTTAAATATATAAAAAATTCCTTTTCGTCGTCGTCGTTCTTCAATTGATAATCAGATCACACTACGCACACCGCAATTTTAACTTTTGATTAGCACATTTAAATACCGTTTTCTTTGGGTTAAAATCTGCGACAGAAATCAAATTACGCATTTAGACTTTTTCGAATAAAATTCAGCCAATCATATTCGTAAATTTATGTAAATTTAGCTAGAAAAAAAATAGAATTTCGCCCGCACGAGATATATTTGGGAAAAAAATGTATTTCTCCGCGTTCACTTTCTGACAGCACACGCGACGAAAGACGAAAAGTTGTAGAGTGTAGTAATCTTGCTTGTGTGTGACGGTGGCAAAAACGCCTTTAGTTTTTTTCCTTTCCTCTTTCCTTTTGATTCGTATTTCGGTTTTGTATTTGTAGTTGTACCGTTTCGTTTTAGATTTGTTGTCTTGTTGTAAGAAAGGGATGCCAAGAAGTTGATATTAAAATAGATGCTGCCTCTTCTTTTTCTGCAGTAGCATATCTGCATATGAGCAAAGGAGCAGGACTGCTAGATGCCGGAAAAACGTCAGACTCGGCTGTCAGCAAGTTCAGCCGGGTAAAACTATAGCCCATAGGACATCGGCTCGGCACTGCACAAAACATAAATAGAGTGCAATATAATAGTTTGGTTTTTTTTATTAAAATAATTTACAAATAATAAGATGTCTAAATTAATTCACAAGTCATCTGGACAACCGCCATATTATTTTGATGTCGTATTTTAATATTCATTGATACTTGTGCTCCTATGTACAAGTAGGTACCTACAGACATAATTATGTACTTATACCGAGACTTATACCTACTGCTTGTATGTGTCGAACATCAAATCCTTAGATCACGACTTCCTTTATATATGCTAGAGCATTGTCTACTAAACTGTAGAATATTGTTCATGTTTACACAGTTGCAAAAGATAGGAGAGTAAAACAAACCACAACCACTATTTTAGTTATTTTCAAAGTCCAGATTTTGCATTCAATATTTATAGTCATGCATTAAACAAATAAAATTTTAAGTGAGGTTCAAATTATCTCATCATATCCCTATAAAGTGCAGCACCTTGACGTGCCAATCGATCGGCTTTCTCATTCCCAATTATGCCCTTATGGCCTTTTACATAATTCTGAAAAAAATGTACAATTAGTTTTTTTTTAAAACCAGGATTCAAAATGTATCTTAACCCATTTGATATCAACACTTCCATCCAACAGTTGATCCAACATTTTAAAGTCATCTACATTCTTTACTGGTTCCCCACTTGAAAGCATCCATCCTCTCCGTTTCCAGCCCTTTATCCAAACGGTAGCAGCATTGATTAAGAACTGTGAGTCGGTACTTAAGCATAGTTTTCGAATGCCAAAGTCCTTGGCAACATTGATGGCATATATCGCAGCCTGAATTTCTCCGGCGTTATTGGTTACTCTTCCATTGACCGGTTTAGCTGCGTTCCTATATTTTGAGAAAATAGAATAATAGATCAGAAAATACTTCATTTAACTCACAAAGCATGCCCTTCGGAGAAGTAAACACCAAAACCGGCAATAGCATTCGCTTGACCATTGTTTATACACGATCCGTCTGTATAGACTATCACATAACCTTCCGAGTCAATGGGGAACTCGAAATTGCCAATCTTTTTCAAACCAATAGGTTCCCAGACCTTAGAGTCATGCTGGTACTTTTTCAATATTTTCGAACCATTCGACACAATAGAAACAATAGGGGCACTTTTCCTCTTGAGGGGGTTCTCTGGTATTCCTTCTACCTCGGCTGCTGCTGCTAACTAAAATAGAATCTTAGTAAACGTAGGGATTTGCCATGAATACGTGTACTAACCAGCAGGTCGTCGTCGCCTTCATTCCATTCTGCATCATCGGGCCAGTTGTCCTCAATTTTTGGAAATGGTATCTCTTCTTCCTCAACCTTAAAGTATGGTTCTGTTTTTGGAAGAGAGACGGATGTCTTCATGGGATCTCTGAATGATTTTGATGTACCTGGAGCGGAGCGTAGGGGAACTGCATCGTTTCTGGGATCAGACGAGCATTCAATTGTGTTCACATTAACTCCGTTTGTTTCCAAAAAGGCTTCTGCTTCTTGACGCGTTTTAAATTTTTTGTATTTCGGTCTGGAGAAACCTTTAACTTTGGACTCACAAATTGGCCTAAGAAAAATTTTGTTTAGTTGTACTCTTGTCATCCATAAGCAAAATATTTATTACCAGCTACCAAAGATGCCGACTTCCCACCCAGATGCAACTGCATAGTAAGCCATTGATTGTTGTGACAATTGCTCAAAGTGATGATATCCTGGAAGTCTGGCAACTATTCCATAAAATTCTGCAAAACTCCCAGATTGACGAGCAAACTTTTAAATTTCATTAAACTTACGACTCCTATGGGTTATTGCATATGACATATTTTTTAAAAAATGCATGCGTATATACAAAAAATAATCACTTGAGTTGACAAATCAGTCGGGGAAGGAAACTACTGAAGTCAAATAACATTAACGTAGCTACTAGATGGGCGCATGATTCCCCTAGGTTAGTTCGAATTTCGCAATTTGTTGATTGATGTGATTCGACCTAGTCGAAAGAGTATCAACATATTTTTTTTGCTCTTTTTCAATTGAAACAACAAGCAATTTTTTTTGAATCGATTCCTTTTCAGAGTTGTTTGATTTTTTCAACAGTATATTTATTTTTGTTTAGTTAATAATAATTAACAAACTATATGCACATTTCGAGTAATTATAACCAGTCAGAGTAATTAATTGTATTTGTTTTCATTGAGCATGGCTTACTAACAAAAGCGTGAACTTATAAAAGCCATACTCGAAATAATAATTAAATGATCGCTTTAGGATGGCCAACATTAAATGTTAATTCTTATCGAATATGCCATTACAACAACTGCTTTTAGACGAAAAAGACTTGTTTCAAGTTTCAGGAATTGAGTAAAATGTCAAAATAAAACACACAAAGGTCAGTGAAAACGCCTTTAAAGATTTATAAATCACCTTGGCTTAATTACGTTGGTGGAATATGGTATAAAACAAAACCGATCTATATAAATGTTCTTATCGGATACCACAAACACACCTATTGGTTGACTGCTAATCTCCTGAATTATGACAGCTTTTTTTGATTTGACGTTTAACCGATTTTAAAAGGGTTGTTTTCACACTACAGTGATATTTCTTGTTCACGGCAGTGTTTTTTAGGCTGTGTAGTTTTAAGTGAAAAGCTAGTTATTTGCAGTTTACCGATATGAGTTATCAAACACCGAATCCTAATCAACCTCCGCCACCTCCCCTACCAAATTATTCTCCATCTCCAGTCTCAACACCGTACGTTCCTGCTCCTCCAGCATACCCCACTGCACCTCATCCGCACCATTATGCTCCAGCACCTTTACCATTCGATCCCTCAATTCCACCCCCACCCTTATCAAGCACACAACATGGACATTATACTCCTTCCGCAGTATACGGCACTCTACCACCGGCCCAACAGACATCATCACCTTACATGTATTATCAACCTCCACCGCCTTCGTCAACACCATACAACTATCCGCCTCAACCACCACCACCAGGTATGACATCAGCAGATTATTCAACAACACCGCCTCCACTCCCACAAGGAGTGCCACCACGACAGTGGTATGCGCCACGACATAGTCTACCATACCGGGCACCAAATTCACGCTGTTCATCTCAACCGCCGACACAGGGGCACGAGTACAAACCGTATCGAGCTAGAAAGCCATATCCCCCGTCAACTGGGTATAGGGCGTCTTCTGTTCGCTCCACAACTTGGACGAATTCCGACGGGCGTTCCTCTTACTCCAGCCACCATCAGGAAGATAAAAAGTCGAACGTCAAAACTGAAACTGAAAGAGACCGACTGCTAAAGAACTGGAGAAGCTTTTTTTGCGAGACATCCGAGGACATTGCGAAGAAACTCGCAGAGTTAGACGACAACGAAGAGAAGGATGTATGGATTCGTTCTTCACCAGCTGATGTGTACTATCGTCGCACAAACAAAGGCAACGAAGTAGAAGGCACCCCACGTCTTCAAGCTCTGTGCAAGCTCTTCGACGAAGAACTGGTAAAACGAGCAGAGAAGGCCAAGTTGAAAATGGAGCCATACGTTCCACCACCGCGCAAGCATCGTCGTCGATTGTGCAAGCACAAGTCTGAAATTTGTTCATCGTCTTCCGATTCGTCTGACGATGAGTTCCAGATCGAACAGGATTGCTGCATGGAGGAGTTGTCGAGGAAAGTGCAACATCCATACCGGCTCCATCCCGATTTGTGGCACAACGACCCGGGCGAGATGAACGATGGTCCACTGTGTCGATGCTCGGCGAAATCGAGGAGAATTGGCATCCGCCATGGAATCTACCCCGGGGAGGTGGGCATACCAAAATGCATCTCAAACTCGAATAATGCCAACAGGCTTCACCACTACCGCATAGCTATTTCTCCGCCGACGAATTTTCTAACGAAGACTCCGACCATCATAAAGTACGATGAGCATGAGTTCATCTTTGAAGGATTTTCCCTACTGTCCCACGTTCCAATTGACGAGCTACCCACGTGCAAGGTTATCCGTTTCAACATTGAGTACACGATCCTCTATATATCTGAGAAGATGCCGGAGAACTTCACCATCCACGAGTTGGAATTATTTTGTAAGTTTGGCCATTTTTCAATGTATTGCTTTGTCATAACAGATTCTTTGTATAGCCAAGTATCTTTTCCACGAACTGCTGGAACTGGTCGACTTCAATCTACTGCCGAACATAAATGCGGACTTCTCATGCCCGGCCTTTCACTTCCTGCCGCGTTTCGTGCGTGATCTAGCCGACAATGGGAAAGAAGTGCTTGCCATGAGTGAAGTTCTTAAGTTCTTGCTGGACAACTCTGGACCCTTAGTAGACCCTGAACGCCTATCCAGCATGAATGAGATCAGTCAGCACGATTGGCAGGACTACGTGGACTACATCAAGGGAATGGTCGTTACCAAGCCGGGTCAAAAGCCCTGCTCTGTTCGCATCGACCAGCTGGACCGCAATGTCTCGGATTTACCCGACTGCATTGACAAAGAAAATCCCAGCTTTGTCCATCCCGCGATTGTTCACTTTGGCATTCGTCCACCCCAACTCAGCTATGCTGGCAACCCTGAGTATCAAAAGGCGTGGCGGGAGTATGTCAAGTTTCGCCATTTGATGGCCAACATGTCCAAGCCGTCGTACAAGGATAAGCGGAAGCTGGAAGACAAGGAGATTCGGCTGCAGGAGATGCGCACGCTGGGACGCATGAAAAGAAACATCACTGTCGCTATCAGTTCGAAGGGCTTTTATAGAACGGGAATCATGTGCGACATCATCCAACATGCGATGCTAATTCCCGTCCTTACTGGCCATCTGCGGTTCCATCAGTCGCTCAGCCTCCTCGAGCACAATATTGAATACAAGTTTAAGAACAGGTGAGTTTTCAGCATATGCAAAAGGTCGGTTTATCACTTACGCAATCTCCTTGCAGATATCTCCTTCAATTGGCACTGACGCATCCTTCCTACAAGGAGAACTTTGGCACAAACCCCGATCATGCTCGAAACAGTTTGACAAACTGCGGCATCCGACAGCCAGAGTATGGCGATCGCAAGATTCACTATATGAACACCCGCAAGCGGGGCATCAACACCCTCATAAACATTATGTCCAGGTTTGGCAAGGAGTACGAAACCTTGTCTAACATAACGCACAACGAGCGTCTTGAATTCCTCGGCGATGCGGTAGTGGAATTTCTTAGCTCCATCCACCTGTTCTTCATGTTTCCCGACCTCGAGGAAGGCGGTCTAGCCACCTATCGGGCTGCTATAGTACAGAATCAGCATTTAGCGGTGCTATCTAAGAAACTCCAACTTGAGGAGTACATGCTGTACGCCCATGGCTCCGATTTGTGCCATGAGCTAGAGCTACGTCATGCGATGGCCAATTGCTTTGAAGCTCTAATGGGGGCGCTGCTCCTAGACGGGGGAATATCCGTCGCAGATGGTGTATTCGTGAACGCACTTTTCATGGAGGACGAGACCCTGAAGGAGATCTGGAAGAACTACCCTGAGCATCCATTACAGGAGCAGGAACCACTTGGCGATCGCGACTGCATCCCCTCCTATCCAGTTCTTCAGGAACTAACCAAGTTTGAGGACTCTATTGGCATCAAATTTAAGCATATCCGCCTTCTAGCGAGGGCGTTTACGGACCGCAGCATTGGCTTTACACATCTCACCCTCGGCTCCAATCAAAGGCTAGAATTTCTTGGCGATACCGTGCTACAGCTCATTTGTTCCGAATATCTTTATCGTCACTTTCCTGAGCATCACGAAGGCCACTTGTCTCTTCTCCGGTCATCGTTAGTAAACAACCGAACACAGGCCGTCGTGTGTGACGATCTTGGCATGACCAAGTACGCTGTCTACTCGAATCCAAAAGCTGACCTGAAAACTAAAGACCGCGCGGATTTGTTGGAGGCATTCCTTGGAGCTCTCTACGTTGACAAAGGTCTCATGTACTGCGAACAGTTTTGTCATGTGTGTCTGTTCCCCCGCCTGCAGATGTTCATCATGAACCAAGACTGGAACGATCCTAAGTCAAAACTTCAACAGTGTTGCCTCACACTGCGCACAATGGACGGCGGCGAACCTGACATTCCAATCTACAAAGTCATTGAGTCGATTGGGCCAACCAACACTCGCGTCTACACCGTAGCCGTGTATTTCAGGTCGAAACGTCTCGCCACGGCTACTGGACATAGCATCCAACAAGCAGAAATGAACGCCGCCAAACAAGCGTTGGAGAATTCACGAGAACTTTTCCCACAACTCGATCACCAGAAGAGAGTGATTGCGAAGAGCATCAAAAAACAAACTGGCGACACAAACACCGAACTTGAGGACACTCAAAAGCAGCCTGCCAAGAGGCACTTCCTCGACGACATGGACGAGTCTCATCTACCGAAGCAGTACAGAGTGCGAGAGGATATTTCGTCAGATGAACTGCCCGATAATGACGACGACGACGATGATGATCGGGGAACTACAGACTCTGACAAGAGCTACACAACCGAAAGGCGAGTCAAACTGACTCGTTCGCGTTCGCCCAAGAGGAAACTCAAGAGGAAGCGACGGAGGAGCGCTAGCGTCAATAACAAATCTTCGGAAAGTAGCACAGATGAGAGCACTAGCGCTGATGAGGAGTATACTATCCGCCCACCTGTGGCAGCAAAGAGTGTAGTAGATGATGCCCTGAGTCCACTGTCTGATGATGATTGGACCGAAGCTCATGAAGAATTGACGGTACTGTCGAAACCGGAATCGCCTGTGCACGCCGAGCAACCCAAAGGCCTCAGTAATGTAAAGACCAATGAACCATTTTTGGGCTTGGAAGATGTGGAGGACGTTTCTTCGTCTTCGGAAATCGAATCTGGAGAGATTAGCACTTAAGTTAGGGTGTTATGGTATTTTGTTGAACTGAGCTTCGAACTCGAATACACACATTAATAAATAAATACATAGGGTGTCTTTCTTCGTGGTCTGTAGATATTTTCTAGCATTTCCGGAACTTTTACTTTATCCTCAGGTGGGTTCTCTTGACTAAATGTGTTGGAAATCTTTTGTTACTGTCGTCAATCGCTGCTTCAGCATAGGACATTTCCCACATTGGAGCTTGTTTGCCCACAAAATTCTGACACAATGACACCTGCAATGATTCCGTACATTACACAACTTACGACGCACCTCTAAGTAACTAATCGTCTCGTTTATTTGGTTCTCTAAAAACTGGATTCGCATTTAATACAATAAATCTACTTGAACAGGGACAGACGCCGACTAGTCGCGAACCGTCCACCATTATTTAGCGCACTTTGCACGTCTTTCAGATCTGGCAAGTTAGAAATTTCACCGCGCGCCGCCATCGATGGTGGAGTGGCCAGAATTCGTTGCGCAACACGTTGTATATCTTGGGCTGTCACTTTTTCTGCAAAACAAACGGAAATGTTTACCTTTACCTAACCGTAGCGCTTATTTCGAATGCCTTACCAATTTCATGGATGAAATGTTCTGGCCTCTTCCGCTGTCCGGTAGCCAATACCTGTCGGCCAACATCTTCAAAAACTACTGGGCGGGATTCCAGATTCATAAGTAGCATAGACTGTAGTTGGATCTTGGCTCGACTGAGTTCCTCCTTGCCGGGCTCAGACTGCATATTTACCAATTCACGAGTCACAACTTCAACCATTTCGCGGACATTGTTTGGCGGGGCGCTGGCATGAATGCAAAACACACCCGAATCGCCATAGGCATGATTGTATGCTGTCGCACTGTACATCCAATGGTAGCGATTCAGTACGTTTGTGTAGAGTCGCGAGTACATTCCTTTGCCGGGACCACCTGCTGAGAAGGAACCTCCGCCTCCCATCATAATGTTAAGCACACACAGTGGCACGAAATCTTTGTCCTGGTGGGAGCAACCTTCAAGACCGATAACAATGTGCGCCAGCTCCGGAAGACCTGCTGCGGCATAAATTGGGATATCACATTCTTCCTAAAATAACAGACATAGGGAAAGAGCGGTAAGAATTTCTATTTCACTTGACAAACCTTCCTCAAGCCACCGGTATACTGTGCAATGGAATGGTCTACTGAGTCCGCGCCATAACCACTGATCTTTTCAGTATCCCATATAGGAGGCTCGACGACAAAGAATTTCTCCACATTCCTCACCAGTTCATCGTGATCAACCTAATTGATAGCAATAAAAAAGTCAGTACAAAATTAAGCAAGCCAAAGGCTCAAACTTACTCCAACCCCAGCGACTACCATACGCTTTGGAGAATGATGATACTTCAAGTAGTTCAGCAGAACATTCCTATCAATGAGTTCCAAATTCTTGGATGGACACAACTTGGGCAGCCCTAGAGTATTTTCGCGATAGGCAGCCGCGTGAATCATGTCCATTAGTATTGTCTCCTGTTCTGGCCGCATACCTAGTGTCTCCAGTTCGAATTGAATCGCACGACGTGCCAGCAGCACTTCTTCCTCTTCCAACTTAGGACGAAGGGTGACATCAGCCAATAGCCTCGTTACAGACTCAACTGCACGACTGTCAATACTGGCTGCATAGATAAGTGTGTCTCGGGAACTCTGGCAATCGCAGATTCCGCCGTTCTTCTCTAGTTCCTTGAGAATGGCGTCTTTGTTGGGAAAGTTCAAAGTCGACTGGAAAAAAGATCCTATAACTTAAATCAAACTTGAACTTTCTAGAAACAAACTTACATTAAAAGCGAGCTTTTCGAGAAAATGCGACACACCACTGGGATAGGTGACTTCATATCGTGGACCAGAATCGATAACCAATCCCACTGTGCAAAACTGTCCAAAACGTTTCTCCGATGCTACCCGAAGACCATTCGATAATGTTGTCACCTGTGTGACGTTATCGTCTGCACTGGGCTTAGCATATTCCACTTCTGGCAAATCAGCCAGTGTGTCGGTTAAAGGGGGTAAATTTGTAACAACTTTTGTTGATGGTATATTGACACCATCCTTGGGAGAAGTGGCACCTGCTAAGGTTGAGGGTTTTGTGCTAAAGCTTCTTGAAATGCTAGAGAAACCAATTGAATTTAATATATAAAATGTTTCATCAGCCTAAGAGGTTAGATTTCTAGGAATTTTTCCCGATTTCTGTTGTTAAACTTACCCTTGCCAGGAGTTCTTAAACTGACTTAACGATCGGAAATACATTGTATCTGATCTTAATTAAACGCGGATGGATAGATTGAGGTTTATTGATTGATTTCTTCTTCTGGTGTATTAATAATTTGTCTACGCAATATACTCGCAGGAAAACATGCCTCTTCAATTATACAAAAGATACGATACGAAAAACGAAATTTCTTTTAACAGCTGACATATGTCAAAAGCGACGTTAATTTTGACACATAAGAAGGAGGTTAGATGAGACTTTATTGAAGGTATAGGCACATTATAGGTCTGTTCCTTACTTTTAAATCTAACGAATTTTTAATAATTCTTACAAATTTGTACGCATTTTTACTCAATGTAAAAGAGAGCGGATTCGAGAGAGTAAGATATTACCCCTCCACTGCGAGAATCTTACTAGTATCTACTCAACAAATATTTTGAATAAGAATTGATACAACTCAGTCGCCTGAAAATTGACAGATGATTTAAAATTTTTTTGATTTCCTGCGATATGAGAAAAAAATTAGTATGAAAATGGTATCAGAAGCCAGGAAAATAATGCAGTTTTTTTTTTTATTCTCGAATGCTTGTAGTTCTAGCGCAAAATGAACTACTAGATTAAAAAAAAAAAAAAAAATACGAACTGTCAAAATAAAAGTGAAAGTGTAGGAGTCAAATATCTCCAATTCGGCGTAAAATGTGAATTCAAACTTCTATGTAATTAATATACATTTTATTTGTTTATTTAAATAATGCGGCATGATGGCAAAAAATACATTTTTTACTCTCATTCAGATGAAATAATATGAATTCAAATTGGTTCTAATGTCACTTTGCCGCTGCCGCTTGATCTCTAGCGCCAGGGATATTATGTCACAAACCAGTAAGAATAGACCGCCGACTTCCCGTGCACCTACCCGATTCCCCCCGGAAAAAATTACCCTGTCTGTGAATGTCAAAATTAATGGCGGCAATGATTTTCCATGCTATACCATGGGCCTTGTATTTTTCAAGCATGCGTGCGTTAATGGCGCTCCTCTGATTTTGTACAGCACCAATACATGAAAAATCCTGGGCCCGCCGGCAGCTTGTAGGCAAAGTCCGTTATGTGGGAGGAGTCGACGGTCTATTCTTACTGGTTTGTGTATTATGTGCTAAAAGACTAGCGGTCAATGGAACAAGGACAAACTCTACCACATACCTACTGGGATTTACTCGCATGCAATTTATGAAATAACAAAACGCTTCTGTTATTTTTCATGATTGCTAGGTACAAAAGCGTTATTCCTAACGTTTGCGTATGTTTTGAGAGAGAATATATCCCAACCATAGCCATTTTGAAAGCCGTTTTCATTATTACTACAAATGTAAAGGAGCAGATCTTGTATGTAAACTAAACCCAGCTCCTTACTCCGATTAATAACTATCCCCCCAAAACGGTTCAATTATCCGCTATTTTAGGTGTCCGTTAATGGATCCTCGATACTAAATGGTACACTGATAGTCAGTGATTCCATCAGAAGATCTCACTATCTCAGAAGATGCAGTCTTTCTAACTTCTCCTCAGTCGCGTATGCTGTTAACTGAATAGGTAGGTTCTAAGTAAATGTTGGAGAAATCAGAAGTTGAAATTCAGAAATTCTGTCTGGAAAGTAGGTACCTCGTTACATTGAATTGAAAAAAATAATTATGTCCTTTCATCAAAAAATGGGAACAATGCTCTGTGATGTTAAAAAAAAACCGCCATTACGAGTTGGGAAATTTAAATACCTACAGCCAATCAAAGTTTATTATTGGGATTTGAAAGAATTGACAAACACCAGCCTGGTGTAAATAACCTTACTGTCTGGCATTGGCATTGGAGAGGCATTGTCTTACTGTCTATTTGCAGCTCTCTTCTAGTTATTGACCAATATTTAATGTCACACAAAGTTGTCATTCTTCAATTAGGTCTATATGTGTGTAAATTGACCTTGGCATGTACCTATATTTACCTCGTAGCCACAATGATTTGTTAATGAATATTATTATAAACAAAGTCCTATAAAGCATCACTATTCATATCCATTACGGCATAAATAAGTAGGGATCCCCTTTATCCATTATAACATAGAAATAAAAACACGTTTATTTTCGATTTTTAATTGCAATAACTCGACCAGTTTTTATTTTTATTCTGCTTAGTTAAATTTTACACTTATGAGAAGCAAAATATATATTAAAATAATTTCGGATTCATACCATCTAGGGATATCAGTTTAAAGTTTATAATTCATTCAGAAAATAATTGTTTCTTACAAAAAATAATCGATATTCATTATCATTATTATTACCGTTTGCCTACAAATAAGTTACAATTCTAAGAAAATCATATTGAAAACGAACACGGATTTCAACACTAACCGTATGCTTAAAACAGCATTATTTTAAAAAAGTGACAAACAATATTACAAACTAAAAATGTAAACAATCTGATTATGAATTGCTATGGTTATAATTTAAATATTTTAATGTTTCGATTTTTACTTTTATGTTAAAATTTAAATGTGGAGCCAACTACAATTCGCTTAAATTTTATTTTTAAACACTTTCCTTATCACATGGTTTATAATAAATTATAATTTCAAATAAATCAAAACCATGATATTATTTATGCTTACTCGTACAATACAAAAAGTTTGTAATTTTTTTAATGGTTTTCCTTTTGTAATCCATTTTTTAAGTCTTTTTTTATGAAGTTAACATTCATGTTGATTTAATTTTTGATATAAGTGGGTAGGTATGCATATTTGTATGTTTTATATATTTATTCTGAATATTTATTTGGAGTAAATTGAATGCTGAGATAAACATTGGCATTCTTTTTTTTCAATTTATTTATTTTGTGAAAGAGTATTTAAGAAATAGGTATGTTTTTGTTTTTTATTCATGCATTGATTTGATTATGATGATGTTTTACATCATAAAAATAAAAATGAAGTACCTAAACAGTTGACATCTAATGTATTTAAGTGCTACCTAGCGCGTGTTAGTATTTTAATCACGGACACAGAAACAAATCCGCTTCAAAGTATGACTAGATTAAAAAAAAAAAACTTTAACACAAAAAATAGCAACCTCTATTAACCCTCTAAAACATTCTCACACACACAGGTTTGTTTTTCCATATCGCCGAAAACTGTTTTTGAAGTAAAAACAAAAATAGACATCAAGTTACAAGCATCGGTATCAAAATTGTTTCCTTCACACTTAACTGCTATTTTTTAGCCACATCCCTATTTATATTTATGTATTTCGTTTTTTTTAAATTGGTTCCGTTCATCTTAAATTGTTACCTAAATTGTTTTCCGTTTAAAATCTAATATTTAAATATAAATAATTCATTTGTTTAGTTCTTTTGAGTTATCCGATCTAAATTTGATCAAAGCTTTTTTGTTATTTGATATAATTTGTTTTTAATTTTTTGTTTGTAAGCAATAAATGGTAGAAAATGTTTTCGTATATTTAATTTAAAATATATTCTATATATATAAAAAAAAACAAAAAACAATATAATTACAGCCGCAAAGAAGTAGATATACATAATTCAATAAATATAACGACAAACGAATAGAAAAATAGAAAATAAAGTATTCAAAGATACATCAAGCAAACAAAGGCAATTTCTTGCTCAACTTAGTTAAATTAAATTTTTCTTTGTTAAATTCAATTTAAATCTTAAGTTAAGTTTCTTTTTTTTTTTTATTGTAACACTTATTTAGTTTTAACTTTAATACTTAACCTTTTGACCTAAGTGTAAATAGTTTGTGTTCTGTCTTGTTGTTGCGTGTACTGGGTTTTCGCCTTTTGTGATTATGTGAACCGAGCCTTAATCAGTCATCCGTGAAGGGATGCTCTGACGTGTCGCTACTATTGCGGCGTCTATTTTCAAGGATTTTGGTTGCCTGTTCGAGGGTTTCCTTGTAGAAGATGTTGTTCTCTTCACCGGGTAATGAATATTTGGACTCATCGAGATGCCAGGTCAAACCTAGGACTATGTTGAATGCTGATGTATCGTAGGCATGACAACCCGAGTATCGGTATTGCGGCTTTTTGTTGTATTTGCATCCGTTGGATTGGGCACCTGAAAATATAAACCAACTGCAGTTAGTAGATCTGGATATGTACTGTTGAAATTCTGTGGAGGAGCGATTTTATTAAAAGGAATGAGGATGCAATATTCTATATCCAAAATCGTTATATTCAAAATATGATGTTAACAAATAGATGTAGGTAGGTGTTTGCAGATAAAACGGAATCAAAGAGGTGAACATCATTAGTTAATCATTTCCATTCTCCATATAGTTAACCAAACAAGGTCCTTCCGACAGTAATTTTAAATTGTCATTTATCAAAAGCCATTAAATCTACCTTTAACTATACTATTTTTCATGCTTGCCAATGTCACATCAAACCAAACTATATATTTCGAGGATAAATCGATTAAAAACGAAAAAAACTTCCATCCATCTGCTGCTTCCATTCAATTCACTCAATTTCGATGCAAATTGTGTAGAACTCATGTGCAATGAAGTACCTGGCTGTGCCAAAAATGGAACACCACTTAAACGTTTTTGAAAAGATTCGAATGCACGAGCACTGCGAACATTCGTGTGTGTGCATTCGGTGGTTCGTGTTTTTTTTTCAACTCACGTGATGCGATGACATTCGATTCTAATGACTTGCATAAAGCACAGTAGATATGTAGTTTAAATAAATGAAAACTGTCAGAGAACAACCAATATTCGGTTCATGAGCATGAAAACGTTATTTTTGTTATATTGATTGATTGTAAGCTCATATACAGGCATATATTGAAAGAACACATGAGTTCGAGAATCTGAGCTGTAATTTTTCCCACACAAAAAAAGTTACAAGGAAAGGAGAAGGTAATTCTCATTCAAATTATCATCTTGTTTGTCATTCAGTGGAGTGAGGTGGAGTCTGTGATGGGTACTTTGACAAATATTTCCATTAATGTCCTTGAGTGGAAAGCGAGATGTCTCTCTAAGCCCAACAGGGGCGTGTGATAAATGGAAGGGATTCGGGTATCGGCTTTATTAGGTGAAAAAAGGGAAATAATAATAATAGTATTTCAACCGCTCTTATGTTGTAAATCAAAGAATAACAATAAAAAAAAAAAAAACGTTCCATTAATTGTGCAGAACTTTAACCTCTTCAGCAAATTGTCACACCAGGGATAATTCAACGGTGTTGTCTGTGCTCGGTGGTTGCCACCGGTTAAGGTGTTCCATTTGACTGGGATTTGTAATGAACAGGTCGCTAAGGAGTCGTTTTTTGAGCGCGTGTTGCGTGTGAACACGACACTTAATGGGCGCTGGGAACGCTCAGCAAATGAAATGTCGCGTAAGATTTATGAAGGGGATTGTTTTCGCCTGTTTTCCATATTTTTTATTTCTGGGTTATTAGGTTTTGTTTGCCTAACAAGAAAAATAATAACATTTTGGTAAGTGTAACATGAACCGGAAATGCAGATGGGATTTTTTTTTCGTTCTTTCGAAATTTTCACACGAGTGTATATTTATGACAATGTAATATCCATCATGTGTGAAGCAGACAGATTATTGGGTGTATGAGAATGTCGTAATACAATGTAGATTGTATTTTGTATCATGTCAAACTCTACTGCCCCTATAATAGGCGGCATGAGAGTAAGAGAATAAAAAGTCAATGTAATACAAAAACATATCTTTCAATGGCATTGATTTTAAAGCTTAGTACGCTGCTCGAGCTAAATTTTAGCTCCCATACAAAATTCTTTCCAAAATGTAGATGAGCTAAATTTAAGCGAATCCATTTAGCCGAGCGGTACGCTGCTTCAGCTAAAAAATCAAATTTTCATTTCAGACTGTACTGCATGTATCTGTCACAATTTAGCGTGCCCATTAATGGTTCGGCACATTTTTTCAAGCTAAATTTTGACAGATTATGGTGGTGGTTTTTTGTTGTGTTTTTGTGTTGCGGAAAAGAAAACAAGGATAAGGTTTTTTAATAAATACATCGACGAGGAATCCTTTGAAAGTGATACATTTGTGATCAAGGAATAGCAGACAAGGAAAAAAAAAGAAAGTGCAACGGAAATTTAACACTTTTTCGCGTCGATGAATTTTTGAAGAAATTTATTTTCCACGAACAGCTGTTTTGTGTGACACTTGTATCCACAGCGCACTCTATGTCAACATTTTGCTAGGATTTTAGCTAATGTTTGGTGAGAAAAATTGGAGGGCCGCTAAAATTTAGTTTCGCTCGAGCAGCGTACCTACTAAGCTTTACATATCAATTTTAAAATTGTTTTTAAAAACTATTAACAGAAATAACTTGATTTAAAAATAATTTCATATTATTCTATAGATTTCAAAAATGAAAAGTCTTTTATTATAAGTGTTACCATAGTTGTCAATAATTTTTTTTTTCATTTTAAAGCCTAGTATCCTGTTTGCGCTTAATTTTAGCGAGCGCTTTTCTCTCCACAGCACAGATAAATGCTCGCTAAAATCGTTGTACAGGATATAGAGAGGACACACACCCATATTTTATTGCCACATGTATTTTGATTTTTGTTATTTTTTCACTTTTTTCCTACTCACTTACATCGATTATCAAGTATTTCATGAAATATTCAATTAAAAAATTGTTTTGTTTCGAAAATGTCAAAATTGTTTATGATGTTTATGTTTAACCCCTCTACGAAAAAGCGTTACCAATTTTTGGCGTCTAAGTTATTATAGATGTGTTTAAGCAGCATTTCCAGCTGCTTAATGGGCACTCAACAATCTAAAATCGTACGCAATGTGAGGCTTATACGGCGACGGGGTGATTTTTATTGTCAATTTGCGTTGACTTAAGGTGGGTTTCCACATTGATTGACAAAGTTTGACAGCCCTCTCGTTTATGTCATTGAACAACATGAACGTCAGTTCATTTCCACTTATGCCAATTATTGGCAAAAAATCGTTTGTCAGTTGATTGACCAACTTATGAACTCGATGTCAATTAAATTTTCTATGTCAATTATAGACAAAGTGACATTTTGTTTGACAATTCAGCTATTTCCACTTGTCCAGTGGTTTCTTGGTCAGTTATTGGCAAACGCTGTTAGTCAATTCATTGACAAGCAATTTTTCGCTATTTCCACTTGCCAATTTTTTTAATTGGCATAAAAACACTTCAATTGTCAATTTCAAATCGACAAGTGGAAACCCAGCATTAGGGAGAGAAACTTTACAATTTACGCGCATCCATTTCCGTATAGTAATTTAACTACAACTTAACACATGTTTAATGAAAAAAAATCTCAAAGTTCAAAAGAGCTACATATACAAAAAATTAATAAAAAAATGCATATCCAAATACATAATACATTTGCTCAAAGTTCTTCCATAAAATGCCTTTCTCACTTTATATATAGGTACGTAAAAGGATACAACATACAACGAATGCTAATTATTCAAATTTAGTTTGTCGTCTGCCATTGACATGCTCACATACGTCATTCATTTTGCATAATCTCCGTATACGTATACCTATACATATCTACTGACTGCTCTACACAGTGTTCTCAAAATGCATAATTTCAAACCGTTTTCCCTGCACAAATTTGAAAATTGGTGACGGCGAGCACAAAGGCACCACCACCCATAAAGTGGTTAATGTGTGGCTTGGATTCCGTCGGGCATTGTTTTAAATCACCGAACCGGGTTAAAAGGATATGCTGACATTATACGTAAATGAACACGTAACGCGCTTTAAAAATGTCACAAGCATAATATTCTAGTGCGGGGTTTCCTTTTGAATGCCGGCATGTTGGAAGATCCGCCCTCTTGCGCCACAGAGAGTGTAAAGTAAAACCACCATTACGTGACTTGACGCAGTTCAATTATCCTTTGGATATGTTGTGTATGCAATAATTGTTGCACATAATTTTGATTCTCGCACATAGTTTTTTGGAGTTTTTTTTGTTGCTTAAATGCGCAAGAACAAAATCGATATTCCATTCTAGCTGGTGTTTTGGGGTTGTCCGTTTTATACCATCGTTCATGGATAAAAACACGACCAGCAATGGTATGCAGAAAAACTTTTATACTTGGCCTTTGGCTTATTTGTTATGCTTTCTGAAAGAAAAATGCACTAGTGGTTTTTGGTGTAAAATTATGAGTAAAAGAAAGTGGAAAATGAAATAAGAGAAAAGTCCTTTCCAAGCGCAAAAGAAAAGCAAATATAGAGTGGATGCTTGAGCGGGTCAGTTGAGGCGGTGTAGTGGTATGGAGGACGCTAACCCTTTGGCGATGGTTGCTCGGAAATAGTTCGTCTGTGTTTGAACTTAATGCAGTAGTTAGACATTTTTTTAGCATCATTTAAGTTTCTCGAGGCGATTGCATTTGCCTTTCAATTGAAATAGCATTCTTACGAAATATTCGTTTTTAAATGCATTCTTCGCATTATTGGTCGTAAGATGTTATGATCGACCGGAGGCAAATGTTGGCTAATTGGTAGTTTGCAAAAGTGGCCAATTATTTTCGTACGTTTTACCAACTTGCCCTAGGACTTTAGCCATTTATTTATCTGCGACCCTTGACGGACCGAAACTAAAAAAGCACTTATAGTATCAATTCAACAATCGTAAACGATTTTGAAATTTTTATTCTATCAGCTAGGTTCCAGAAATCGAGTGAAATCGAAATTGCAAATCGAGTGAATTCGTTTTCAGTGTTCTCCATTTCGATCGATTCGAAAACTTCGAAATTTTTTCGAAATCTCAATTTCACTTTATCTCAATTCCGAAAATTTTGAAATCGAAATCGAATACAGTGAAATGTAGAACACAAAAATTTATTTCCGATTTCATTTCGAGTGAAAGTGAAATGTGGAACCTAGCAGTATGGCCCAGTGATGTCTGGAGTCTCATGGAACTGTTTACAGTCTATCAAATCGTGTCGTTCTTAGGATAATAAGACTTTAATTTAATAAGACTACTATAGATTAAACAATTTTCAAACACTAACCTGGATGGCCATTTACCTCAGATCGAAAATTCCCGAATTTATTCGTTTTCCGCAGACGGCATTTATATCTTCGGCATAGATTAAACATTTTGCATCATTCATCTACATCGCTGCGATTTTATGGCCGAAAATGAAATTGTCACCTTACGACAATTATGTAAATAATTGGAGATACTTATCTAACTAGATCAAACTGACTGAAGGGGCTTGTTGGCTGTGTCTTGAGTCCGCCCCGGGTTATTTTTCATAAAGCTGATCATTCTTGATTATATGATACTAACTAACATCACAAATGGGAGGGTAGTTTAAAAATTTACTCATACATGTACAATTGTACACCTACCTAATACTTACAAGTTATCAGAAGAAATATGTATTTTAATGAGGGCATTTACACCGCAGTCATACCTCAACAACATTGGAAATCTACGAAACCAGAGACAAACAACTATTTTTTCCGATAGTCGTTACACATAATTATTGGTCATTGTACTTTAATTACGACAGAAGAAAACCACAAAACTGTTGACAACGACAACTGTAGAAAAAATGTTGAAATTCAATCAAGGTGCGGTTTCACCACCATAGCAGCAGATTGTGGTGACTGCGACATCGACATCGTCTTCAAGGTGTCATTTAACTGGAGGAACGCAAGTCGTTTCTTAACTGCATTTCTAATTGTGGTAATTGTCACGAGTCAACTCTCTCTCTATCTAATCCCAATCGATTGATGCCGTATTTCTTTTGCTATCGATGTTAACCTCCACAACCGCGAACAACCGACAGATTCATTCATTTAGGGACCATTGACTGGACTCCAGTAACCCGCCACCCTAACCACTGTCCATATGGTTTGCAAAATATTAAATTTCTACTCAGCAGAGCCATAATGACAGAGCTATATCGGAACTAGGAAATCTCATTAGTGTGAAAGGGGCCTCGCACTCCACCACGTCCAATGGTAATGAAATACCGTAGTAAGCAACTTGAAATCGGATCCCTGCAGGTTAGTTTATATTTTACCAAGATGCACTTGAATGCGCCAATTGGGAATGATGATTCTGTTTGCATACCCGATGCAATTATTTTATTTCAAATGGATGCCAATTCATCCAAACATTTCTTTTGAATTCTTTATCAAGTGGAAGGACAGAAGGTCAAATGTAGATGCGGAATTGAACTCCCTATGTAAGCTTGCAATTTGAATGAATTGAGGGGGAAAACGTCCTCCCGAAACAGATGTAAAGTTAATTACATGTGCAGGGGTATATTAGGGCGCTGTGCGCTCACTGAATGAGCTTAAGTTTGAGAGTAATTGAGTTTTACGTAATCCCATAGTGAAAGCAAAGTGGGGGGAAACTGGAGAGCAAATTTGCTAACAAGGACTTCTTAAGGAAGTTTAATTACGAATGAATGTTAGCAGACTATTCAGCTTTTATTGAATGAAGTTATGATTCTGAATGTACATTGGTTCAAAGAAGAAAATTAACTATAGAACGGAAGGCAGGATATCTTGGAGATATTTTGGTTTGTGTGTGTGTGTGCTTTGTGGTGGTAAAGAATTAATTAAAATTTTAAAAGGGATATTTGCGTGTGAAGGAGTTGGACAGCTCTTTAGTTTATAGATGGTAGCTCATTAAACTTGAGTAATTACCATCTTGAAAGCAAGGCAAGGGCTTTTGTGATGTTTTAATGGTCGTATCATTTGGCAGAGGAACCTGAACAATATAGTGTTGTGTAACTTTGCTATATCATATAATACGAGTGTTTGGGAAACGCACCCAGTTAAACACATATCTTAACTTAAGAAACTTAACAGAGTATAACCTACATTTTGACTATACTGAGTTTAAGAAGCATGCCAGGGTTCGCAATGTGTTTTAAAGTCAGTTCCTTAGTGCTTCGTTGTGCTTTGTGGATTTCGTCGCGTTCAGCTTATGGAAATATGCTTTTTTTTTTGTAGTTTTAGCGACTTTGCGACTACATTTGCTTTTATCATTATGGCAATGTAAGTATGTACACATATGTATTTTTTAAAGTCTCAATGAATGCAAACTAAAATACTACGCCAAGTACGCTTACAAGTAGGTATACATTAAGACTTGCCATTCATTTTGCATTACGAGACTCGCCTTGGCGAATTTTCCGAGATCTGATATTTTATATAATTTTATTAAAAAAGAAAACGAGAATTGTTAAAATTGTAGGTGCTGAGGTATTGAAACTCTGAGCTTAATGCCTACCCCGAACATGGCTGTAGTTGGCTTGGGAATGAACTGCATTAGTATTAGCTGGAAATGAGTTATAGTACTATAAAGATGAGTTGTTTGCGACTCTTAAGCTAGTTTTTGAAAACAATTCGTGTGTATATCATAAACGATTCACCATTTTCGCAGTTCATACATTATACATCTTTAATTTTGGTCATATAGCTTTACGATGTTGCTATGAAAATGGGTCATAAGGTTTACTATCAGCTACATACAGAAGTTTATGGTTGACTAATTCTACCATCGCGTGTAGTCATAAAGCAACTTTGCAAATGTTTTCCTCTGCAATGCGACAGCTGTGGAATGGTTCAGGCTAAATGATTTTAAATTCTCCTTTTCTTAAACTATAACTTAACTTACCAATTGGATCAATGCATTCCAAAGTGAGCGCACACTTTATCCACGGCAGCAGAATCTTATCCTCCACCGTTGGTGTGTCGGCAAAGAACACCGTATCCATGTCAACCATTCGCAGGAAAATAAAATCCTCTGCATCTGTTTGAAAATAATCAAACATTTTTGGATGTGTTCGAGTTGACACAGCCTTTGGTGTGGTCCAGCCCAATACACCATGGCCAGCCTTGCTCCTGAGATCGTACAGATCACGACTAGTACCACGAATCCGAATATAATTTTCGGCAAAGAGAATATTTTTGGAACGCATCAAAGCATCCTTTATCACAATGGGACGATATGCATGCATCCGTTGATCCGTAAGATGCGAGGGAAAAACGGACAGGTCATAGTTTATAACTGAACACTTTGAGTTATTACAGAATGCGGATAGTGCCCGCGAATCGTCCTCGGACAGGCCGAGGTCATAGATGAGTAGATACTCATTTGGAAATTTGGCGGCTATGTTTTGCGAAAGAAGGATAGCGGATGGTGCCTGACCGTCCTGAACGTATGTAACGATCGTGAAGTTCGCCTTCGTGCCATTGTAGGGTGTGGCATTTGTGGTTGCAGCCTGTGATGACTGCTGCTGCGATTTACTCAGATAGAGAGTCTGTGATGGTGACGTTGGCAAATTGGTGAAGCCCAAAATGGCCAAGTACTTTGGCTCGATGTCGAAATCTTTCTTCTCGGTTGCACGCAGATTCTCCTGAAAATAAAAAAATAAAAAAATGTCGTTACTCATAGTCAAGTCATTACTCATTATAGCGTTATTAGTCAACCAGCTTGTATAAAAGCAAACACATTTTATAGGTGTTTAATCCTCAAAATTACGGTCTGGTGATAAGCAAAAACTGTGCGTTACAGCCTAAGTTTAGACTCGAAAACCACGCGAGTTTAAATTCTAATCAGTTTGAAAGACACCTTACCCAAATATGAGTCAGTCAATTCGGTGCATTTTATGTAGACAGTGAATAGCGATTACAATGATTCATTGGTCTCTGAAAACAAATCGACACATAAAAGTTGAACGTTTGTTTACCCTCGACTAACAATCCCTGATTACGAGACAAAACATACCGAGCTATAGATAAGTACACAAGCATTTTGGTAACTGCGTCTGTCCCGGTATTCCGTATGCGTATAGGAAAGTTAAGGTTTTGATTTCTTGCGCATTATCTATTAATGCAAATAACCCAGAATCGAATACGTGAAGTGCACGGAGAGTATTTAAATCGCAAACGACTGAACTGAGTATATGCTTAAGCTTAGTACGCTGCTCGAGCGAAACTAAATTTTAGCTGCTCTCCAATTTTTCTCTTCAAACATTAGCTAAAATCCAAGCTAAATTTTGACATAGAGTGCGCTGAGGATATAAGTGTTAAATAAAACAGCTGACGTGAAAACTTGTTATATTTTCTTTGTTTTTTCTTTGTCTGCTATTCCTTAATCTCAAATTTATCACTTTCAAAGGATTCCTCATCGAGGTATTCATTGCAAAAACTTATCCTTGTTTTCTTTTCCCCAAAACAAACAACAAAACAACAGAAAACCACCACCATGATCTGTCAAAATTTAGCTTGAAAAAATGTGCCGAACCATTAATGGGCGCGCTAAATTGTGACAGATACATGCAGCACAGTCTGATATGAAAATTTGATTTTTTTAGCTGAAGCAGCGTACCGCTCGGCTAAATGGATTCGCTTAAATTTAGCTCAGCTAAGTTTTGGAGAGAATTTTGTATGGAAGCTAAAATTTAGATCGAGCAGCGTACGCTGCTTTAGGCATTATGCTGTCACCGCCCGCCACTCCAAAGATAGTATAGGTACTGTTTGTAAACGTATAGATACATATAACCATTAATTATGTTAAGATGATTTTCTTTGCATTATTAATTAATTTTTGGGTTTTCTAATTCCCAATTGGCAAATGCATTGCATTGAGAATATCTTCTGTTTGCGTCAATTGCATGCTACTGCAACGTCAACGCCTTCATTCATATTCAACGACCACCATGGCAGTTGCTTGTGCATTACATGGACCATAGAGTGGATTTTCTTTTTCAAAATTAAATAATTTTAAATTGGATGTGTTAATGTGTTAATGATTTCTCTGCTAATAGTACAAATAATATTCAAGAGGCTACATTTTTCGCTTAAATTTTCTTCATGACTCATGCAAAACATACAAATTTAAAATACATGCAATTTACTGACATTATAGTGGAAATTGCAAACTTTTGTGTCTAAGGAAATTGATTACGACAAAGCGAATGCCTTGAGTTTATGACAAGCGGCGTCCTCTATATGGATCAAATGCGACACGACACGATTTCAAAAATGAATTATTTAAAATGCAGGTCATGTCAATATAAGTTTATGCAGTCGTGTTCCACTATTCCGTGGACGCTCGGCTCATTGACATTGAAACCTTCAACCAAATAATAGTGAAGCATATATAGAACCTTCTTTCTGGCAAATTTATAGATTATGTTGACAAACTTTGTGGTATTATAGGTGTGTTCATAACTACATACATACATAGCTACAGCTGCGTAATTCAATATCCTCAAATAGTAATGGTGTTTATATCGAAGACATACGCCACCTATGACATCTAAACCCAAATGTTTGCATACTTTCAGGCTGATTAGCCCCCCTGTTCAAAGAAACAGAACAAAATGTTCGATTTGCATTTGTGGATTCCGTAGATTCTACAAAAATATAAGTATATTTTATATATATAAAAATATATTTTATATTTTCAGAAATACAAAGTTGCTGTGGCATTTATGGTGCCACGATTGATATGCATTAAATGATTGCGAGTAGTGGAAAAATGTACTGCTGCCAGAAAAATACAGCATGTCTTGTGTCAAAACTTGGCAGCATATTAATATATCGAGACTGCTGTGGTTGTGGATACTAACAAGATGTTGTCCCCTAGATCTAGATGATGAAAATTACTTAGACTCCTTATGATGTCATTGATGATTTGGTCTCCGACCAGGTTAAATGTCACATTTGGTTTCACAGTTAATTATGTATTTACTGAATTTTTAAAACAACTTGTCCCTTTTTTAGACACACCTGCCTAAACTTTGTGCTATAATTTTAAAACCTCAAACCACTCTAAAACATTGCGTGTGTACCGACCGTATCGCCATGATAACACTTTTATTTGGTTATTTCTTTCCTTAATTACCTTATCGAGAGTGCGGGATTAAAATAAATTATTTCATATTTTTATCTCAACTGATAACGTGTAATCCTCATACTCTACGAGTATAAAACAAATGCCACAACAAAGGCACTTTCTACTCGAGAATATTGCCGTTTACAAGTCAAGTCTTTGGCCATATAGAAATAGAGTCGGGAAGTGTGTACCTAAAAACAATTGACGTATTCTCATCGATTTGACAATCAAATAAATTATTGACAAACAACTTAGTATGTAATTGTAAATTTATATATTTTCATATTTCTGGCACTTGTAACTATAGGAAGGACGAGTGGATCAAGGACACGCATCTAGGGCTAATGCCACGAATCTAATAATTTATTAAGAGCCTTTAATGCGTGATATTGGCCCTTTGATGCCAGACAAGGCTCGAAAGATACGACATGGAAAAATACAAATTCCAAATACAGAGCGACATTCCTTATTGATTTATGCTGGGAATTCCCAACGTCTATTTACTAAAGTGACGAGTTAGCACGAGCCACTTCGACAGCAATAATGATGATGATGAAAATAATGACCATGAGCACTTGCACTCGCTGTATTGGCAATTTTATTGAGTGGAAAACGTGGTGCTTGTAGCTGGTTTCTATGCCACGTTATTTATCTATTTGATATAATTTCTCATTCACTGCTAAATGGGGGGAACACGTCTCTCCTTTACTTTAAGCGGGAGGAGGGCTTTTGTAATTAATCGACTACGTTTCTGTTCGTAAGCGATTATGGGATATAGCAGCGGAATATTAATTTAATGAGTCGCCTAATGAATGCGGTGGGGCGTGTACAATAAATTCGTAAACAATGGAGATGGATTTTAATTAAGCCATGGCTTGTCGTTTGTTTTTGTTGTTTTGAATGTGTGTATTTTATTTGAATTTGCATCTTGATGGGGATTGGAAAATCGTCTAAATACAGAGAATAACTTATATTAGAGCAATTAGGGTCGTGCAAAAATGTCATCAGTCGAACTTTGAGACGCTTATATTATCCACAGACTACTTGAAATGCTATGGAAGGTAATTTCTATTGTGCATTTTCGATACATCAACCTGAAGATGTACCACTCGAATCGGGAACGTCCGAATGTTACTTCAAAGGACTCAAGAGAATGAAGTGCAACTGTTTCCATTCAAAATGCCAGAAATTCCTAATCATGGTTCGTTTATGTAATTTGTATCTGAGAATTAGCCAGAAAACGAAAGGAATGCATTCATAAGCTGATAAAGCTCATTTACGTCTAAGCGGACTATTAAAGAAGACAAACTTCGAAATACATATTGGGTTTGAGAAAACGGAAGAGCTATGCATTAGCTTTAGTTAGTTACTGTAGGAGCTAGTTTTTACAGACTCAAACAAAATTCAAAAATTAGACAACCATATTTACAACTCTGGCGGTCTGGCGTCCACATTCATAAAAGCTGAGTTTTAATTGAGTCCAACTCAGTCTTGGGATGTTAGTCATAAGTCATTTGTTCTTCGCTGATGACTTGGTCATCCCTGGGTCCTCTCAGACTGAACTTCAACGCACACTCGATCGGTTTGTAGCCGTTTGTGTTGAAGCTGAGATGAAAGTAAACGTGAACAAATCTGAAGTGATGGTGGTCTTCAGAACGCCTGTTCAATGCACTGTGCATGTTAGTGGAGTCCCACTGAAACAGGTGGAGAAGTTTAAGTATATCGGGGTCTTATTCACCGAGTGATGGAAGGAGCAATGCTGAGTTTTCCTGTAGGATTGGTCAGGCTGGGTCAATTTTGAGACAGCTTGGTCATTCTGTTATCAGGAGGACTGAACTTGGTGTTAAAACTTAAAGTTGTTAGTCTTTAATTCGGTGTTTGTTCCAACTCTAACCTATGGTCATTATCATGACTCATGAGGTTTGGGTAATGACAGAAAGAATAAGATCGCGGATACAAGCTGCCGAAATGAGAATACGTGAGGAACTCAATGTCGAGCTACTTCTACGGACGGAGCGGTCCATGCTTCGGTGGTTTGGTCATTTTAACGCATGCCCCCGACCAGGATTCCACGTCGTGCTATGGAATCCGTACCATCAGGCAGGCGTCCTCTAGGTAGACCCAGGATGAGATGGTTATATCAAGTCCATAATCTCTCCTCTACCCGTATGGTTATTGCACTTGATGATTTGGAGTCGACGGCGGAGGATCGAGAGCTATGGAGGGTCCACTTGAGCAACCTACACCCGCGACCCACTTAATGGACAAGCGGACCATTTAAAAATGAAGGAATAAATGAAATGAAAGTTTTTAACTCAAAAAGTGCATCTCAAAGTATGAGAATTAGAAAGGCACTGAATCATGCCAATAAATCGCCGTACACATCATTGAAGTCACCAGAAAGTTTACAATTTAAAAATTAAACCTATCGACTTTCTAGAGTGCCGACAGTGCTTTGAAGAAGGCGAGAAAATTACTTGCTTGCTGTAAAGAATATACTAGTACTATTTTCTGACATCTATGACACACTAGATCTTTATAGGGCTTTCATCGCTTAGGCGAGTAAGAAGTTAAAAAAAAGTCCGAGGTGACTAACGCGGTTTGTATGTGGTTTAATTGGCGCTAATTGATCACAGGTCTCAGTTGACATACGGAATGTGGTTAACTGGTACATTTTTTGACTGGTATGAAAGTGCGTACATACTCTATTATTTTCAATGTCAAATGCGATGGGATAAATAAATACATTCTTCGCTTAACAGTTGCCATGTGTAGTTTTTCTCAAGCATTTATTTGTGGGATGATGAATTCTATATTAAAATTCGAAATTAGTATATACTAGAACCTTCCTATCGGATGCAATCGTTGCAAAGGTTCATGCAATTCGAATGACATTGACGATTTCAAACTTTTCACAATATGGAGACGAAATTTTCTCCCATGTGCGCCCATATAAATGCATTAAACGAGATAATTGCGGGTATTATAATGAGGATTTAAAATGTTACTTTGTTTATTTATTCAATTTCTATCCTCACACATTTCCGAATTGTTGCTTGTTGCACTTCGAACCGCGTTCTTTATTCATAATGACTCAATTGTTGTTGACAGTCTGTGATAATGATAATAAAACAAAAACTTTATCAGTATACTGTATACATATTTTCGAAAGTGGCATAACACTTGAAGGGATTTACCGTCGTTACAAAAAAAAAACACTCGATCATTACATTAAGCATTCCATAGTCAATACAATCTGTACTATATTTATATTGATCTGCGGCTAATTGATTAGTTAGCTCTTCGCTTTGTGTGGGCGACTTAATACATTAATGCACATCAGATATATTATTATATAGCCTCAACTACTGTCACCCCTTTACCAAATAGAATTGTTAATTGGCCAGCAAAATAAAACACCGCTCAGATTATCATTATTATTATTTTATCACTTAGCCTGCGTTGACTGTCATAAAATTACGCCTAAATCACCGCGATGTGCTTAGAAATTTATGATTATGGCACATGCCAAATCTCATATGCGATGATAAGTCATTATATCGCCCCGCATAATGACATTTACTCTTCATTTCTAATGGAAGACAACGAAATCGAGTAAAAAGCTTGCAAAACGAGCGAGAGAAAAAATGAAAGAAAAATAGTGGTGGTGGTGCTGGTGGTGTTGACAACAGCTGTATACCTTCACCTTGCCAATCATCATTATTATCATGCCCCCACTGACAGCAAACAATTGTTGACAAACGGCGCCAACAGGCACGAGCGCATATTTTGTTCGCATCAAATAAAATGAGCTTTTCTTCCTCGTATCACACTTTTCAATTTAAAATATTGTCGCGAGCGCAAAACGCTTGAAGCGTTTGCTGAGACACCGTAAATTGATTGCACTTTTCAGCAGCGCTGACGGTGTTAAGTATCATTTTACACAAATGCAAATTGGATTTTTTTCTTTTCGAGAACATAATGCGAATTATAATAGAAGAAGTTTGAAGGTATTCGTTGAGTTAATCGAGAAAAAAAATTTTTGAAGATATTAGATATTTCTTCTACTCAGTTTTCACTAGTTAGCGGAGTCTGATGAGAGATAAACTATGGAGAGTTTCTAAAATAGCTCTTGACGAATTTTTGAAAAAATTGCATAGAGTTGCGATTTACGAATATTATATTATACATACAGTGGGAGGTCCCAATGGATGCGTATGTTTTCACTACATTTAAAGTTAATGTCCTATGGAGTGAGGCATTTCCGATTTTAAGTACATAGTTACCTAAACACTAAGGGCCAGTTTCAAATGTTCCGGATAAAGTTTCGGATAGTTAGCCGACACATTACGCTTTCCACCAGATAAAAGTAGCTGATATTTTTTTTCTGTTTCATCGTCAAAGTCTCTGATAAACTATCCGGTAGAAAAATTTATCAGGCACTAATTGTTTGACAGGAATGGAAATGATGTTTTTTATTATTTATCACATTTTTAAGTGAATTGTGTTGTTCTAGTTTTTTTTAATTTAGCATGGATAAATACATTCATTCACTCATTTTCAATACCCAGCTTATCCCTTAAGTGGGTCGCTGGTGTAGGTTGCGCAAGTCCAAGTGCACCGTCCATAGTCTCGATTCTACGCCATCGACTGTAAATCATAAAGGGCAATTCCCATACGGGTAGGGGGGAATTATGGACTTGATCTAACCATCTCATCCTGGGTCTACCTAGAGGACGCCTGCGCGATTGTACGGATTCCATAGCACGTCGTAAGATCATGCTTGGGGACATGCGTTTTAAAATGACTTATCACCCCGCTGCGTTCGGAGCAGTAGCTGCTCGACATTGAGTCCCTCACGTATTCTGGTGTTTCCACCATCTCTACGGGTCACACCAGCAATACAACTGAGGAATCTCATTTCGGCAGCTTGTATCCGGGATCTTATTCTTTCGGTCATTACCCAAATAGGTAAGAGTTGGAACAAACTCCAAATTAACGACTGACAACTTGACAATTTAGCTTTGACACCAAGTTCAGTCCTCTTATAATAACAGAATAACCGAGCTGTTTCAAAATTGACCAACCTGACCAATCCTACAGATAAACTTAGCATTGCTCTTGGTCCTTCCATCACTCGTGAGTATACATTAAACAGGCGTTCTGGAGACGACCATCACTTGAGATTTGTTTACGTTTACTTTCATCTCAGCTTCCACATAAGCGACTACAAACGGATAGAGTGCGCATTGAAATTCCGTCTAAGAGCACCAAAGGATGACGAAGTCATCAGCAAAGAGCAAACGACTTATCCTCGGATGTTCCAATTCGAAACGTTCTTCGCCAAGACTGCGCTGTAACATCCAGTCCATATAAGTAATGAAAAAAAAGGAGAGGAGACAAAATGCACCCCTGGCAAAGTCCAAAGCCCACGTTGAAAGGTATTGACTGAGCATGGATATAGTTAAACAAAATAGTGAAAATTCAGAAATCTTCATCGTCGAGTGTTTTTAAAAATAATTTGAAATACTCTGTTTCTACGGGGCCCTGTAATATGGTTGTAATATTCATCTAATTCGACATTTAAGAATTCAAATAAATGCATGATATAACACTTCTTACTGCTGTCTACACCCGTCAACGAAAGAATGCTCTGAAACTATATTTTTTCCAGCCACATCAAATAAATATTTTGTTTAAATCTTCCGGATAGAGGCTTTAACAGCCGGTTGAACTGGCTGATAGACTATCCGAGACTTTATCTGTCAGCTATTACTATCCGAAACCTTTGAAACCGAAATATTACGTTTATCTGACATATAAATTCCGGATAGGCTATCCGAGACTTTATCAGCTAGTCTTGAAACTGGCCCTAAATATCACGAAAAACTACGTGTGGTCTTATGCCACTAAAAAAAAAGTAAATAAACCCTGTTCATTAGAAAAAAATATAATATCCGCTTCTGGCGAAAATGACACCTGTTTGCGTGGGAGCGCATAGCATGTGTATTTTGGCGCACCTATATGAAAATCGAATATTCCACACCATGAAATGTAAAACAAAAGCTTGCGAGCGACCTATCCCATCTAAGCATATACCGTAGCTAGCAGTATGTATAAGGTGGTAAGACTTTATGGCATTCATGTTGCCTTTGATTCAATTCTCTATAGGTACCTACTTTATTCATAGGCGGTTGGATATCGATCGGAAATTATTAGTTACCTACAAAGCAAAGCATTTTTAAGCTTAGTATCCTGCTCGCGCTAAATTTTATCTCCCATACAAAAATTTTTACAGAGATAAAAATTTAGCGAGGCAGTTTAGCAAATCAGTATCCTGTTCCGCACGCTAAATTCTTATTTTCATTTCATTGGGACACACTAATTGTCACTGGAGTATAGCAATATTGTGTGTTATTACGTACTAAGTACAATTTTGCTATACTCGGCCAAGAAAATGTCTCCACTGATTTAGCTCGCAAAAGAATTGAATTGAATTGTGCATTAATTCGGCGATAAATTTTGACAATTCCGAAACAAAACTAATTTTCAATGGACTATTTCATGGAATACTTGAAAATCGGTGTAGGTGAGTAGGAAAAAAGTGAATAAATAATAAAAATCAAAATACGTGTGACAATAAAATATGGGTACGTGTCCCATCTATATCCTGTATACAATACCTAACGAATTTAGCGAGCATTTATCTGTGCGCTAAAATTTAGCGCGAGCAGAACGCGAAAAATCATGGGAACAGCTTAAATTTACGAATGGAGAAAATGGAATGAGAAAAAAGTAAACGGTTGGTTCGCACGAAACTTTCATGTTCATTGCAAGTTCGCAATAAGTTAAAAACGATCATATTACATTAATTGTACCTACAGTTTCTTCATAATTTTATGAATGAGTTTTCTTAAAAACATAGAAATAAAATCAAAAGAAAGTAGCTTATGAAAAAAAAAACTGGGAAGTATTTTTGATTTTATGCAAAAAGTTTAAATTAAAACAACTTCGTATATAACTTCGTTACCCTGCAGCTACTGAAAGCACACGGACAGCAGCTTTTGAGCTTTTCCATTATCGTGTGCGTTTGGTGTTGATGGATATGAGAATAATATGGGTTGAAAAGAGTGTTTTTTTAGGGGCATATAACTTTGAAATGGAATAAAACAAGGATGATTTTGTTTAATTGACATGAAATTTACTTTATTCGAAAGGTAATCTTCTGGCATTATAATTCAAATATGATTTCTGACATATGACAGTCACGGCTGGTTCGGACGTAGTCTAATCTGGAGGTCCAATTTTCGATTAGTTTTTCCAACATTTGTGGCCGTATATCGGCAATAACGCGGCGAATGTTGTCCTTCAAGTGATCAATCATTTCGGGCTTATCGGCGTAGACTAGCCACTTCACATATCCCCACAGAAAATAGTCAAGCGGTGTTAAATCGCACGATCTTGGAGGTCAGTTCACGGGTCCGCGCATAATTTCGCGTAAGGGACATGTGAAGTGGCCATTACGATCCTCACTCCTTGAAATTACTTTCTTTGGGTGTATGTAAAGTCACTAATCTACGTCGATGTTGATGTTGACGTTGGACGATTTGGAAGTCTATATTCGTCGTGTTATTGCTGATATACGGCCCCAGTTGCTCGATAGATTTGTCGAAATTTGGACTTCACGATTGCGCTTTATTCGAATTAGCCCATGCACACATGCCCGAAATCATTTTTAAACAGTAATGCCATAAAATTATCTACTAAATAAAGCTAACATCATAGTACATTAGCTTCAAGCCATTTATTTCATATTGAATTTGTGTACCTCTTAAAAAAACACCCTTTACTAAATCATTAGGTACGTATTTCGTTAAAATCGTGTATTACGAACATTCTACATATTTGTTTGTTCTAGGGGCATATTTGTCCACATTCCACTAAGTTAGTTGTATATTTTTTGTGAATAGATTTCCAGCTGAATATAAAACTGTCAAATTATTCAATATGTATGCAATTCAATATGCAAGGGGATTCGCGGCTGCATTCAAATATCCTTATAGCCGATCCAAACCACTCTATATCCTTTGTATATGAAAATGCTGCAATGTTCTTGTAAACCTTTTCCTTTAAAAATACAGCCTCACCTCATGGCACGTTGTGGGCTCCTGCATTTTAACATTCAACTGGATTAGTCCTGCGTCGTGGTGCAGATGCATCTTCCCACAGAATACTACACTTCTGTAGGAATTTTAATTAATTTTTTTTTTGAATAAAGTGTTCTGTTATGGCACTGACATTCCATGCAGCAGTGCACGTTGCCGCGAATGAATATTCAGAGAGCTTTAATTTTATTTCCACCCTCTGTCGGGTTGTGCATTGATTTTGGTGCAGAATTTGAAATTCAAGGATGTCTCTCGGTGGAGTAGTTATTAGAAAACTAATAAAATTTGAATATATAATCCTTATCTACTATAACATCTCCACTGTGGTGTGTAGCATGTACAACGTCATGTTCATTGGATTTAACTGTGTTCAATGCCACGGCGTATGACCCACTTTATTAGGTACCCTACTACCTACAACTGATTGTTATTGTGAAATTAAATTTGAAAATCATCACGAGACGTCCAAGTATATTTCGGATCTCACGTGACTGCAAGTACTTGGAAGTAACTCGCAAACATTAGGGTGACATGCAATCCTACTGATGGTTATCTGCAATGACATTTTTTTTTATGTATTACGAGGAAAAAATGAGACTTTGGTCTCATGGAAGTGAAACTTATTGTGCTCACGTAGCATCTAGCATCCTGGGTGTCAGTGTCACTTAACATTTTCTCGGTTTAGCGGTTCAAAAGAATTCTGCTATTGTTTTTTGTTTTCTGTTTGCGTTGTCCTCCTTTCAAATGAATCCTCTTGACATGTCGTTTAATATCTATTTTTATGTTTTTTTCTTTTGATATCATGCCGAATACGAGCATGGAACAGGGACTGCTATAATACTCTACTCGGTAGATGGGTTGTTTTTGTTTCTTTGCACTATTCCAAATGAGTTTTTCCAGAAAGTGCAGTTCACACTGCAAGTGGCTTGCAAGTTTTTTGAGAAATGTCTTTAAAAGGTTATCAATCGGATTTTGAATGACAGCTACAATAATAGAAGTGGGATTGAAAATAAGTCAGTTTATGTCCATGAAAAGGGACAAAATAAAATACTCAAATGAAAGTTAATAACTTATAATTTCCTTTCTGGTTGCAGTTAAGTGGCCTCACTCACCAATCAGTCTCAAAGGCCCCAAACACGATAATAATTGGTGGTGGTATGTACTGCTAGGTTTTAAAAACTGTTTTCTTAGATTTATTATTTATTTGATTCAGAAAAACTTACGGCTAGATAAAAGATAAATCAAAAGTCCAACAAAAAATATTTTTTAAAAGAATACAGCTTTTAGCTTAAAAGTGAAATAGCTACATACATTCTGTTGTCAGAATTCTGACAAGAGGCGAATGTATGAATTAACAAACAAGGATTCATTTATCGATGGGGATGCGATTAAATGCAGAGATAAAAACAACTCATAAAAATTGAAAAAATAAAATAAGAGATTAAGTATAAAAATGTTTTAAAATTTAGAAAAAATATATAAGGTATATTCACTTTGTCATTACGTTTGTAACGCCAAGAAGTATTCACCGGAGACCCTATAAAGTATATATATTCTGAATCAGGATCACATTCTGAATCGATTTAGCCATGTTCGTCTGTCTGTCTGTCTGTCTGTTGAAAGCACGATAGCGTCCAAACGAATTGACCTTGGCGAATGAAAATTGGGGAAAGGACTTCTTTTTACCGGTATTGAAAATGGGCTATGTCGGTCAAGTAGTTCTGTTACCTCCCATACAAAGCCATCGACCCATGTATCTCTCTGCCTGTTGAAAACACCTTAGCGTCCAAACGAATCGACTTAGGTGAATGAAATTTTATGAGAGGACTTTTTTTAACCGCCCTCAGGTTGGTATTGAAAATTGTCTATGTCGGTAAAGTAGTTCTGCTACTTCCCATACAAAATTAATATTAGACAATACTAACTCGCATGGCAAACATTTTGCATGTCTTTTATGCAGTGGAGGGTATCAAAGCATCGGCCAGGCCGATGATAACACTTTCACTTGTTTAAATTCATATGGGATTTTTATACAAAATGTTTGTCTCATCTCTTATTAAATTTTTCTTCAACTCAAATTTCCGGCTTTCGATAATTGAATCCTAATCACTTCACACGTCGCTCGCACATATCAGCATTACTGATAGCCCCTTGAGATTCCTATGGACTTGACATATCACAAACGTATGCATTGTGCAACATGAACCCTTCATAACAATTTTGGGATTGTTCCTCGCCGTCGCGTCGGTCGTTTAGTGGCGAGGCAAATCCGATATTAAGAAATATCTACATGCAGTATGAATTTGTATCTTAGTGATATGTACGGCGAGAGAAATCCCTTGATTGTCTTATCGCCATGCAATACGAGTGCATGCCTTGTGGGATGGATATGCGATATGACATTCGATGCGTGTTAAAACTCTGAGTGAGAAGATTTATGGATGAAGTAAATAATCGCTTTGGGATTTATTGCTGAGTTTACATTTTTATCTGGGCTATTTTTAGGTTATTTTAAATGGTTCACAATTTAATAGTTGTTTAGCTTATTATTAATATGAAAACTGAATGTATACCATTACAAACCTGAGTTCTTAAGCACTAACATTGATTTTGCACTACGATTCAAAATGTCAATGCTAATGAAAATTGACTTGCACTAGTATTGAAAATTGTACTTCTAATGAAAATGAACCTGCATTCACATTGAAAATTCCAATGCTTTAATTTCATTAACGTAAAAGCTTCGGATGTAGTCCAGAAAGCCAAAATAGGTAATCGTACACATCGAGCGAATTGACAATAAGCTAAGGACTTCGAATCCCAGCCCCCCGGGTTCGAGAAGGGAAGGAAGGCCGAACGTACGTGTCACGATAATGAGAGCAAATAAAGTGTTATATAAATTTTCCGAATTTTAAATGCAGTTTTACTTACAATTTAGATATGCATTTTTAAATCTGAAAGAAACTTTCTAATTAGGTAATGATATGAAATTGAAATTTAAGCACTGAGCTAATGCAAGTGAAATTTCAGTAGCATTGAAATTTTCACTGGTAAATGCAAGTGAAATGTCATTAACATTGAAAAAGTGCAGTTGAACATTCATTAGAACTGGATTTAATTTTTTTAGTGCTCTGAATAACGCACTATCAAATTAGTGCACTATTCCCAGGTATGTATACAATACCGGCTGGCAGTATTTAAAACACGCGCTTGTAGGCTTGAACAATTGCAACTCTAAATAAAAATGATCAAAGCGCTCAAAACAGAACCAAGACATTAAACATTATATAATAACAAAAGTAGCGGTGCAATTACTTACACCCACTTGAATATATACAAATCACTGCTTATTTCAATGCCTCCACTAATGATATATACATTTCATTCCATTCCACACTTCTTCAGAACAATCCCCTTTGCTTACAATTGCTCCCAAGAAATACTTTTCAAAGCCAAATATTTATAAAATATTTTATTCCGCATCCTATAGAACCGAGTGCAACTTGCTCTCTTCGAACAGATCCATTATATCAATACTGACTTCAAGTACATTTGATTTTACATTTCCATTTAACATCCTCATACCTCGCCACCCCTTGGATAGAGCATATTTCAGAAAAAAGAAAGAAACTGTTGGCCCATTGAATTTCAAGACACAGAATCAATTGTAATATCCCATGAACATGTACTGTACACAGCGTTATTATGCTCTGTTCAAACATACAAGGCATTTTCTTTGTTCGGTCAGTAGTGCTGTAGTAATCCATTTACAATATTAGACAGTACATTACATTGTTTTATTGGAATCGATAAAATAACAAGTGGGGCTTATTGATTAAATGTCTACCCTTTCTACAGTTGGGTGGGTGGGGTTGGGGTGTGTATCTTGTCCCCATAACATAAAATGAAATCTGACATGATGGACATTTTGAAACAAGACGGGTGATGAAAGAGGAGAAATAATCAAATTGAATTAATTTTTCCGAATGCAGAGATATAAACATATTCAAATGAACCCGTAAAAAATGTTTGTTGTTTTCTTTATGGTAATGTCAGCAAAAGGATACCCAACATGTATGAAAGGTTATTGGCAGTTTTACTTTAAATAAATCTGACAGCCAAATAGGCTGTTCGACATAAATACTGGATAAGCTATGATAACCTGTACGATAGCAGATGTATGGGTATGTCTAGAGAGTCCATTGGTAACCTTATTTACATTTTATTTATTTATTGTGAGATATGTATTGAAAAAAAAATATCTACATTTACCAATAATTTATTTATGACAATGGGTGCAACGGATGGATTTTCGGTGAATAATTCGCACGTATCAGAATATTTATTTATCTTTAGATAAATATAGGGCACAGCTATAGACAAACACCTTATTTGAAAAAATAAATATTGTTATAGCTGTGAAAACAGGAATGCTCGTTGAGTCATTTTGTTTACCACAGTCGAAGAGTGACAAGTTCAACTCTTTGACAGCAAATTGTCAAATGAGGACTAATCTGTTTCACATGTCGGGTAACGCCCCCATCTGAACCAAAAATATGTAGGTCTTTTTGAAAATTGCAGCACTTCAGACACTCACTTGTATTTAATTGAATAATACTTCACATTTAGTTGAACCTGCATGTGGGTTGACAGCTGTTAGCCACCAATAAATAGGTTAAGACTTTAAAAATTCGACTTGAATTTCATATGTATGTGCATGTGCACTTTGTGCGATTCAATCGATCCCAGATCACTATCAAGCCAGAATTATTGCTGATGAACAGAAATTGCCACTTGATGTACATATAGAGTACGAAAATGTTCACGCTAAGTAAGTGTCCTTTTGGTGAACTGTTTAGGAAATATGAAGGTGATTTGCTTGTCACGAAAATTTATTGTCGATTTGTCGTTGGGAATGAATCAAGGTAATAATATGTTATTAGCGTGTTTGTTGCTTATTGTGGTAATATGAAGCGAATTTTAACAATTCCGTTTTATAAATTCAAAATATGTACCTTCTGATGTGAAGTGGTAGGTGGGCTTTTCAGTAGACGAAATACCACGCCTGGGGGTTGATTCTGGTTCTGCGAAAGAGTGAATCGTTTTCACATTCGCTTTCACGCATTGCTTTCATTTTTTCGATTCACTTTGTACTAAAATGCGATTCTCGTTCAATAAGTGAAAATGCTGTGGTGAATTCAATATCGGCCACAGTGGTGATTAAATTTTTGAATAAAATGTCCGACTTTTTATCGAAATAAGGCGAAGAAATGTGCAGAGGTTTGAAATTTATTTGTTATTAATGTGCTGAATAATAGAACACATTTTAAAAATAGCTTTCTAGAAAAAAAAAATGCTGATTATAAGGCCTCGTCTAAATAGAACAAAAATCCTTTTGAAGCGATAATGGAGGACACTTCATATAGAATTTTATCGCTTCCTAAACATCTAAAAAAAAAAAACATAAAACCTTAAAACATCATCAAAAATACTAGCTCTTCCATAGCGAAGTGCTATGACGCTATGAGCATGTTTTTTTTTTTACTGAGGGAAGTTTTCAACAAGCTATTGGTCAGGAGGACAATGTGGCTTTCTTACATTTTGTACCAATATACAAAAACAATAAAAGCTCGGTGAAATAGGTTTTTAAATTTGAACATGTAATTTCCAAATTTATTTCTAAAAAATTCACTAAATACTTCTTTTGAATTGATGTGACGCTTTTTCCCTTGTTTTTTTTTATTGAAATCTCCATTTTCACTCTTTCACTGATCTTTCACTTACAAATGAGCGCGTGAAAAGAAATTATACATATGAAAATTTTTTATGTTTGGTTTCACCTTTTCATAGAACGAGAATCGAATTTGCGGTGAAAGAGTGAAAATATTTTCATTTCACTTTTTCGCCGAACCAGAATCGACCCCATGATCTAGACGCATTGTTCACTCGACGAATACTGACACTTATACCATCACAAACAAAATGTCACTGTAAACCGTGAATCTATCCGAATCTTTGGTCGAATACAAATCGAATACGGTGCCCTAGTTTCTGAATCAGAAATTAGTTTTAAATCATAAACGGATCAAGAAGTGAATATTTCGTGCAGTATTTAACATTACATTATTGAATCAACATTTTCAGTACAATACACCTACCCTGACCATAAAATCATTATGCCATAGATAATGCATGAACTTGTAGCCAAATGCTCGTGTCTTATATCAATAGGTATACAAATTTTCACGTAACGTCAGGAATGAGTGCGACAAAGTACCTTGCGTGCGTCTCTTAAAAAGTACAGTGCAACCAACAGAACCCATTATGGCTAATTCATGGTCCACCCCAAGCGTTTTGTGGAGACTATACAACAGCAACAGACCCAAATTATAGCGTCAATTCAATTTGAAGAAATTCATAAGCGCTATGAGTGCTGAATGCCTTCATTTCCCATAGGAAATAGGGTGCTTCCCCTGAGTGTGACATTTCTTAATTTATTTATAATTCAGCTTTATTTTCATTAGATTTCTCACCGCATTCTTGGTCATACTCTCAGAAGCACGCTGCTTGGCGGTTTTTGGGGAGCACTCTGCAGCAGTAATTAAAATTTAAACCCCTTCCGTGTTGGTGAATCTAATTTGTCGAAGCCTGTTTCGCCAGAACAAACAATCACCGTACCAGAGAGCCCGCGTGCAAGCATAAAGTCACAGTATATCTTTAGAGGAAAACAAAATGTGTGCAGGTATTTGTATACATCTGGACTACGGAATGTACTAGGTAAACTGTGGACTCAGCACAGATTAAATACCAGAGTAGCAGCAGCAGGAACGGTTGTAGAACTGGAGCTTGAAGCATTATGTGCTGTGCCAACTCCACCTCTGTCGGGTCTATGACAGCAATTTCCCATTTTAATTTTGCCCTACATAAACACAAACATGGCGGGCACTGGTCCGGTGTTTGAATACTTTATTTATCTACCTGGTTATATCGGCCGACTAAGGGTTGTTGTTCATGCGTTCAGGGGATGGTGGGCCATTATAATGCTTACGTATAACCACACACTACTACCCATTGAATAACAAATTGGCGCTGTGAGTGCTTATCATGACTAATGCGTCATGCACACAACTCGATTTGCATTCGACGTTTTATTGAAAACGGATTTGAGTGGATGTGTGGTCATATAGCAAATAGAAATCGATGTCGTGTCTCGTGTGTATTTTTGTGGAAAAATGTCTTCTTGCACTTGACATCACAAAAGAGTACCCCAGTGCAGGAGGATACGGAAATCGTCAAAGCGTCATTATTACCAACTCTAGTTGTTGAAACTGAAGGTTTGAGCGCCTACCTGTACATCCTGCTGCGTATTTTTTTTTACTTTGTTTACCTTTTCCTCCTTTTACGAGTAAATGGGTACATATTATACATACCTATAAAAAGAAAAAAAAAAGACTCGTAATTAGAGCCACAACAAGTGTATAATTGACGTCGGAAACAATTGTCAACGCGGAAGGCGGAAATTTAGCAGAACTTTTTGCCAACGTTGAGGGAATTGTTATACATGCAAACGGTTTCTATGGGACAGTGGATAGCACTCAAGGATGTTAACAATCTCTGTGAAATGAAAATGGATTTAAAATTAGCTCTCGAAATGAGGTCGAACCTGGGGATGTTTGCTCCTTGTGATTGTTGTCCAAACTTTGCGTATTGCTTTTCATTGGCATGCGATTTTAATGAGGCAACTGCTAAATCCCTTTAAGTAGTTTTTCCTGTTTTGTTTCCGTTATCAAGGAGTACATTGGAGAATACTGTTTTACTAATCAATATATCTTCGTCATTATTGAGTATATTCGAGGTTTTATTTATATAGATAGGAACGCCATAAGAACCAGAATTTTTTGGCAAATACAATAGAATTTTGATTTTAGGTCTTAAAAAAGTCAATGCAAGATTAGATTTTTGTTCAATCCCTAAAAACCCTAAAACATACGTGCAAAGAACGTAAAGTCAGTGAGCTTGCCATGACATAGTTATGCGAAAACTGATAACGGGTTGTATCTTTTGCATGACACATTGTCACAAATGCCCACAGGTGGTTATATCCTTATGTCATCACCTTCTGCATTACTACCATTCGTTTGAGTTGGAACAGATTCAAAAGTTTACGCCGATTTATAGAGGCTAATTTCATAAACTTTTTAGGACAGCTTTAGGCCTACTGTCCACGTAGCTGCACTTCATACGCACGCTTTCGTCATTTGCATCTTGGTGTACGCTTGCTTGCAGCTTCCTTGCAGCTGGCATATAAACAAGCGAACCTCTGTCCACGGAGCGGCAAAATACTCTTGTCGTCATTTTCAGCTTGCATTGCCGCTCGGTGGACACTGGTTCGTTTGTTTATATGGAAGCTGCATGCCAGCTGCAAGCAAGCGTACACCAATATGCAAATGACGAAAGCGTGCGTATGAAGTGCAGGTATGTGGACAGTAGGCCTTACTCTCCGATACTTTTTCATTTCATTTATTCAATCTACAATTTACAATCAACAGATTTCGAACTTGTAGACAATTATAATATAAAAAAAATTCGTGTTATTCTGGGGACTTAACCGAGAGGTTAAGCACATTTTGATAAGTTTGATAAGTACCCTTGTTGATTTAAAAAACAAAACTCCAGTGGCAACATTTCAGAAAGATTAATTCAGTCATTGAATTTTGACAGATATTTAAAGTTTAAAATTTAATCTTAAAATCTGAACTCTGTTTGACTTCCATAACCGTGCAACGGATTTACAAATGCTGCACTAAACCACTCCCCCAGCTTGTATCTAATACAATAATAACTCATAGTTACAATATGAATCATTTCCTTTGCTAATCGAAATACATTCATGATAAATTGTTTCAAGTGCAACAAAGTATTGGTCAGAGTGATTAGCTTAATTATACAACTTCAAATATGTACACCCTCGGATTTTACAATTCAGAGGAAGACGAGAGAAAATAAACATACAAAATATCACTTCAGAGAATTTAAAATTTTCAACTGACTGATAAATAATTCCAATTAACGGGTTTGTTTACAAAAAAATGTTTGCTGGTTCGTCAAAAATAAAGTAAAAACTGTGATGGTGATCTGCTAATTTTCTCACATTGGAATATTTTGCTTCTATTATTATTTAAACATTTAATACTTTATCTTGAAAAAAAAGACTGCAATCTGCGAACATAGCAGATTAAAAACAAAATCAGACTTATGTAACTTCTGGTAACCGTTCCAAAGAAAAAATCCTTCGACTTTTTTCGAATCGTAGAATTTTGCTTCATGGTAGTCGTTTTGATCAGCCGTACGGAACATTTGTCCGACAAAACTTAACGCACTCCGGTAGTCTCCATTTCACTGCGACGGATTACGTTTTTTGCATATGTTTTTGACAGCCACATATGAATTTCTCTTGATGCACGTTCGGAAAACTGATATCACTGATGTCACAGAAACACAGAAGAAACCTTAATCTCGCAGTGCCGCGTATTTGGGTAAGTGTACAAAAATTGTCGAAAAAAACGAACGTCGAAGAATGAAAACATGAGTTGGCAACACATAGATCTGATATAAAATTGACATTGACAGTAAAATTTGAATTACATAAAAAAATTTTATCAATGGAATATTCTAATTCAAACGAAGCAGAGGTAAATATTTTAATTCTAAAGGCACAATCACATTCAGACAAATGTTATAAAAGTGGAAAAAACTAAAAAACACACGCATATTTATGCGACATCTATCGCGAAGAGTTTTCCCTAAAAGATCTTTCTTGACACTTGGAAGATGTCAGGAAATATGGCAGGCTTCACTTTTTTTATTTTTCATAAGTGTCAAATGTATATCAAAAGTGGAAAAAGACACTGAATGACAAATCTATTTCCCTTTTTTCAATCGCTTTTTTAACATTTTTGCTGATTTTTTTTTTGTCTTGTTTATTATTTTTAAATAGTTTTTGTCAACATGTCAAATCTCATTTATCATATTTCCATACAAGTTATCGATAGCATAGGCAAATTTGTGTTGGCTAATCTTTTCTCTATCCCTCCGAAGCTGTTAACCCCCATGGTTATCCAGGTTAGGTCTTATTTGTATTTTAATAAGGGGTTTGTTTATGTTACCTAGCCGTGACGGGGACAAAACAAAACCCTGCTCCTTTCAAATGCTAAACATACTCACAAATCTCAGATCAATGCATGTCCCATCTTTATTACAGATTTAGCGAGCACACATATCTCCGTTGTGGAGAGAACTGCGATGGCTAAAATTTAGCACGAGCAGGATTCTCGGCTTGTGAAAAGAAGAACGATCGCTAAGATTCAGTGCGAGTAGGATACTGGGCCGTAACTTTGACACACAAAATATTTCAATCCGAGCCGATGCCAAAATATTTCCACACGAGATCGCCCGGTCGGCATTCGAAATATACAGCTAAATTATGTGGTCGTTTATTCTGAAAATGATCCCCAAGTAATTCCCGTTAATTTCAGAGATAAACTTTCAAGCAAAGCAAAAACAAAAATCCTTGGGAACACCTGATGTCTATCTGCTACTATGTTGCCACCCCCTGTGGCATTCGTGTCGCACCATTAGAAATGATACGGAAGCACGCAAAAACTGCTGCCACTACTGAATGGAGCGACACAACGCTCGGAGCCTTCAAACCACCTGTACCAGAGGTGTGGTTAGTTCTAATAATTCATGTAATTAGTGCTGCACTGAAACAACCGTACAAAGACCTTGTTCCCTGCTTCCTGACGCTGCTTATACGATACGAATTGTATAACGCCATTCGAATACAAGTGGGTAGCATTAACGAAAGTACTTTCGGACTGGTCAGTTTCACTCGGCGAATTTGTATTAAATGAAAAATTTAGATTTATAGGTTTTGTCGACCTTTGCCCAGGTAATGTGCGGTTCCACCCATTTGGTGCCGAAAATGTTAAAGTCGGTCGCGCCCACAAGAAGCTACTTTTTCCTTTTGTCGGTATGCGTCTTTTGGCAAGCGGATGGTATTTATAAATTTGACATCGTTATAGGGGCGGCAAGGACTGGGAAATAAGGGTCACTTCCGTTGCAATAAAGTACGAAATTAAATGGTTCGGTGCTCGTCGCTCCTTGGCAAATACGAACAAATAATTTTGTTTTTCTATATGAATGGAATTTGGTGAGCTGATTCTGATGGCGCGTAGGCGAAGGAATATCAACAAAATGGGTTTGTTTACGATTTGGGGTTAGGTAAGCAAAAAAAAAAATTTTTTTTTGGGAAACAATGTGTGGGCTTGCCGTCGTAATGGCATTTTTATTATGTCTGGTGGTATTTGGTCAAATAGAAAATAGATTGGTGTTGGATTCCGTCTATTGTATATTCAATATGCAATCATCTTGTTGTTTGTGTAGTTATCAAAGGATTGGTAAGGAACTATGATATCACAATTAACAAATTTAATTTCTATAAGGACAAAGCTTTATTCGTTTGCGTAGCAAGGGTGTGCTTAGTTGAAGCATTTTTTAGTTCTGCTCTTGAATCTAACTAAGTTTAATGAGATCAAACGTTAATCAAGTTTTACATAACACCTTATAATTTTCAACACCAGTCCCATTGCGAGAACCACAAAAAGTGATGCTTTGGTTATGATTATGAACATAAACAGTGAACGAAAGAAAAATTAATTTTTGACGCAGCCAACAACATTAAAAGTAAGTAAGGTCATAAGAAACTGAAACTGGAAGCACTTTGCGTCACTGTAACAGCTTTGTGGTAAGGAAGCATTTAGTCAACGAAATTTTAAGGAAAAACTAATTAAAATAATGAACTCTCCTTCTTTGTTTGTATTTCTAGAGACGTTTGCGTGCAAAAATGACTTTTCAGCAAATAAATGGACAGCATGACGGTGTAGTGTACATAGTGGTGAACAATTTTGTTTCATTCGTGGACTACCAACGAGCGACGAGCAATGCATTAACATTGCAAATCAATCATCTTTTTACATAAGTTAACCACAAAAAAAAACTATATAGTTGATGTTATCAAGCCAATTTTCGATGGCACATGTTCGTTCTGGCAAAAAATGTCACAAAAAAGTAATTCTCAAGACGGAGATTGGATAGCGCACACTTTTGCATGTGAAGGGACAATTAGGTGCAATAGTGACACTTCGTTTAGAGTGTTATGAGTATGACTTATGATACATGATATAGGATGGGCATAGGATGACCTTGGTAAATATACTATTTTGAATATGGTATCCATAGCCACAATGAGTTCATGTTACCGAAAGGTAACTCGAAATAAGGATTGGTCCCATTCAGACAGAATATGGAAAAAACTATTTTCTTTATGTTGAATCTAGTGTGTTCTATGTTCCATCACGCGTGCGAATCAAGTTAAATGACAGTAACCTTGGATTACATACGACATACAACATTCAGCTATACAGACTTGGGCATTTTTAGATCTGCTAAACGGGCAATGATGTGCGATGATGGCATATTCATGGGCACGTGACGAGCTAATTTTCAAAATTCGTTAAATTTGTTTGTCACGGCAAGAAATATACTTTTTTCCGACAGACTTTTGTAGTATCTTGAAATACTGTATAATTTGTCAGAATTTTAGTGTATAAAATGTCAGATTTAATAAATTAAAACTCACTTTATACGAGACTACAAAACCAGACAGATGTCATTCGTTCAGGATACTACATCTTTGACAGAAGATTTGTTTTAAGGTTATGATTCAAAATCAATTTTTGATTGGAAAGTCTCGGTAAACATCGAGCACACAGTGCATCTAGGCAGATGCGGTTGTTTGTCTACTGATAATCCCAACCAACCTAACACCTTAAAACACACAATTTTCGTACAAAAACCAAGTAGCCCTTTGAAGTTGATATCGTCTATATTTTTGAAATGTTGGCCTTTACTTTTAAAGAAAATTCTTTCGCACAGTATATGTGATGTATGCTATATCTTCATCCACTTGAAAGCTTGAAGGTCTTAACAAGCTTTCTTAGAAGGTAGTGCCCTGACAAAATTCCTAAAACTACAAATGCCATTCCTGAGTTGTTCCCCCTGCCTGGTTAAAGAATGTATATTCTGCGGTCGAATTGAGGCAATTCGTTTCCGTGAACCTTTTTTTTTAGTCCAATGGAATTGTAGGAATTGTAGGCGCCAATTGTATACCTAATCGGAATGGCTGAATTGAGAATCAGTGGTAAAAACCGACCGTTTTCTGTTACGGTGAATGGAGTACGTTACCAAGCCATTGATTAGATCTAAAAAAATTGATTCTTGTCATATACAGCGAACACAACCATGAACTAAAGGTGCCTGTCCATTTGAGAGTAAAAATGCTGCGAGCAGCTCTCAAGCAGCTCTCGAGAGCAAACTCGCAAGTGGACATAGTCATAGTGGACAGCATTTTTACTCTCGAGAGCTGCTTGAGAGCTGCTCGCAGCATTTTAACTCTCAAATGGACAGGCACCTTTATTGTGACCACAATTTGGAGAAGTTATTCTGGAAAAGGACATATAAATTGACCAAGAAGGTTCTGCCATTTGATACCTTGGAATTATTTCGTGTGGGCCTACGTAAAGCCTTTTTTATGCCGACAATCAATAGAATGGCCCGCAGTTCTCGAAAAACTGAGACAAAATTTGACGTCCAGAAAGAATAACTAGTCAGAAACAGCGGCGGTGATACCATATACTGATTTGAAGTTTTATCGGGTTTAAAAAATGACAATCCCCTATGGGTGGAGAAAAATTGTCGAACTTGGTCTAACCATCTAATCTTTGGACTAACTAGAGGACGACTGCACGACGATTTCATTATAGAACGTGACTTGCGTTTAACGTGAACAAACCACCAAAGCATGGATCGCTCCGTTCGAAGAAAAAACTGCTTGACATACTGTATACATTCTAATTCGGGCGTGTAATGTTACTTTTTCATTTCGGCAGAGTGTCACACCACACTTAACAAATTAACAACAAATTGAGTTGTCATAGCCACATAATTAACAATTTATTCAAGTTTGCAAAATTCTTATTTAACTTCTGTCTGGTCTAGACCATTTCAATTTTCTCTGAGGCCATATCCTTCCTCCCACTGACATTTATAGTAAAAACAAAAATATACATGAAACGGCGTCTCTTTGGGCGTAGTTCCTTTGGCACAAAAGAAAAACTGTCATCAAAACTATACCCAAGGTCAAATAACCAAGTGGCTGGTTGTGGCAGGACTTTTGTTCAAAGTTGTGAAACACAATTTCAGATATTCCACAAAGCATTTTCAGATGCTTGACTTATTTATATCTGCATCCTCCCAGCATGATTGCCTTGCTGCCTATCAACCCCATGTCAGAGCATGCTTTTTGGTTTAAAAATGAATTCCTCCTCCTTGAATGTCCTATGAAAATAGTTATGTGCCATTCGAGCAGAGTAAACAACATTCACAATCTTCTTAAAAATAAACAAGAAAGTTATGCAAATGAATTCGCCGTATGACTGTTCATTATGTGGAAATTAATTTAAATCGCGTATACGCCGTGTAGTTCCAAATTGATTTCGATTTTACTATTGTTTCAAGTTAATATCTACATCCTACCGTCTTTCCAAGTCATTAATAACAGAGTTGCATAATACATAATTAATAACCAAACAACAAATAGAAACAAGCACATTGTACTTGAACCACACACTGAATACACTGAATACCAAATAAATAAATGAAGAGAGAACGATTTTGCTAGGAAAATTGTGTGGCGGTTAAATCGTGTGCAACCGATACACAACCCCTTCCTCATACGAGTACAACTGCCACAAAGTCGAACAAGGTAAATGATTCATTTATCCGATTCAAGTCGGGTTGAATTTTCTTGCACGGTATAGGGGTTACCAGTAGCCCCAACATTTTGATTATCATGAACGAAATTGTTGTGATTTTTTTTTCTTACTGAAAAGATTACAAGCTCTGTGAAAAGGTATAGATTATATTTTCAGATTTAGATGACAGTGCATATAGCTAACCTGAGTTAGCATTGCCGACGGTGGGTGGACTCTTGGGAATTATCGCCGCTTGTCAGACTATTTAAGCTGTTTAAACGTTGATATTGGTACAAGTAGTTGTTTTTAGGGGCTGTTGCATGAACATATGTGTATGGTGTGTGTGCTCAGACTTTGGCCTACTTTGGTCGGGATAATTTCCGTTTGGGTGTCCTAAATGAGTTGAAATTATTCGGCTTGTCATTGTTGCCGTCGCGACGTTAAGGGAATACGGTTAAATATTGATTTAGTGTAACACGAAAAAGGTAGCACCGTTGTAAGCATATATCAACATGTTGTCCCTCGTGAAATAGGTACAATTTTATTAAATTTAAGTTGGTTGGTCTTGGTGTAAATATTAAGAAGCTTGAAGTTTTGCTTTTGTATATACTATACACATATCGTTTTCATGAGTCTTGGATTGGAGTAGAAAGGGCGTAATGAAACAATCTATGACCTATGTTGCAGCAATTCCTAAAAAAAAAAATAACTTTAGCCTCAGCCTCGTTTATTTTTGCTTTGAATGCATAAAAACAATTAAAAAAACAGCAAGCTACTTATAATTATTTAAAAAAGTTGTATGAGTGTCTTGTCTGATTTATGGGAAAAAATCGTTTACTTCACCCTCCGTTGGTGACAAATGCTACCAATGTTTAACAATATACATAGTCTCTGTCAAACATGAATCACCCGGTAGTTTAAGCCAGTTCAACTAAATTTTTAAATATTATTTATTTATTTGTACACATGTTCGCTTATCACAAAGACCCAGACAGAAAGTCGACTTGCGTCTGTTAAATTACAAATAACAATTATTTAATTTATCACTACATTGTCTCTGATCATATAACAAAACTTTAAGATGACTGGCGGCACGTAGATCAAACAGAGTATTTTATACACCGACGATCTCTATAGTTCACAAATATATAAAACGCGAGGAAAAACCAACGACTCAAACCCTCATTCAGTCAAAGTATGTGGTAAGACCTTACTATACTCGTAAATTAAGATTTTTGCTCGTCATCGGAAACTATCAAACACTCGACTTTGGATAGACCCCAGTGATGATGCAGTTACGATGGTGTCAGGGCACATACTTATATGGAAAAGTTGACGAACGTGATAACGTCCGCTGAAGCAACTAGACTAGACATGTTAGCTTTATTTCTTTAGCCTAGCCCTACTGCTACTCTCTGGCCGCAAAAAGAATACTAAATCAATTAGAAGACACTTAAAAGGTCAAGCTACACTACACATCGACGTAATACATGTGATTCATCTGGACGACGAGGAAAATAATGAAAAACAAAAATAGATAAAACGAGAAAAATCCCCGACTTGCCTATTTCCATGTACGAAAACAAGGCAATCTCACATTAAAGCTGAATGACAAAGTGCCTTTGCTGCTTTCTTCATCGGAACTCATTACTTGTAAGAGTATCGTTTTCCTCGTCCCTTTGAGCGATTCATTTTCTTCTCATTTCATATGGATGTGTTTGACCTTCAAACGTCGTTTACTTATCACCGTCGACCTGATTATACCATAAAACATAAACAACCTCCACTCCCTTGTAACTTGTGCTCAGCTTAGTCGTCATCGTCAGTGCAGTACATCCTTGGGCGTACCGCCGGCCGGTCATGTTTCTTGAAATATCGCGCAGTAAATTACTTCGGAATACGGTCGGCTTTTAGCGTAAGTATTTGCTGCTGCTATTTATATTCACGCCGAGGAGATTCCCTCAACTCACCGCATGTGCGATGTGAATGAATGCCGAGATGGAGGCTGCTAGCTAATGAAAAGCATCCAGCCAGCGATACGACGACCTTGCCCAATAAATTTCCCCCACAGATAGGTTGAAAACGACGATCTTCTGTTGACTTGGGCTGGGGTGGGGGCGATGGCAAATTCATGTTTTCTTGGAAAAGATTTTCCCTTCCACTTGCGCCGGCAATAATTGATGGCTTCGTTGGCAGTGGACTGAATGGTTGTATCTTCCCGAGTTAGCACAAAGTTTATGATTCATTGGCACGCGTGTGTTTTGTGGGTGGTTGGGTTTGAGATAGGGGTTGAAGCGATTCTTCAGAAATAAGCAGATTAATTGGTGTAGATATGAAGGTTGTCGGCGCTGAGAAATTATTTGCACCTATATTTGGGCAATGGACCACTTCGATTGCTTATACAAATCAGGTTTCCACTTCCCTTGCACCGCGGGTGTGAATGACCCAATTCGTCTTGGAGATGCTATATAGAGCTCTTTCTATTTTTAAACAAAATCTCTTTATGAGCACAAAAACTTTCTGAAGACTTAGTCTTGTTGCTAAGCTTCTAAAGCTTGAGACAGAAAAATATTTGTTTGCGACAAATACTTGTTGACTTGGAGACGGTATGTATTTCATCTGCGTTTTCCATTTCAACTTGGAGAATGTGCTAATTGAGATTGTTTTGCTTCCAATGATTAGGACCAGCATGGGGAGAAAAAAAAACACAAAATGATATTGACATTGACATTTGAATGGTATTCTTTCATGTAATGTCACAGAACAGGTAATTTTCAAGAAAAATTAAGTTCGTTGGAAGGGTTTTGCGCAAATAAAAAACATTTAGATCACCATATTTTTTTTTAACTACATTCGTATCTTAAAATTTTTCTAATCTTTAGATTGTGATCAAAATGCTTGACGGTTTCCTAAGTGCTTGCTCATGGGACCAACCGATAACTCATCGATATCGTTTTCATTATCGCAACTACTCATTATAACTGGTCTAAGATAGCCAAATCATTATAATTTTGATATGGCTGCTGCTTGCATACAGCCACCAATTTTTCTGATATAACGCTACCAAACGGTGTCATGTCACCAATTGTATTCGATTTTTGGTGCTCCGAGTCAACCACTTTTCTTTTTTTTTTGTAATCTACTTAATCTATACATTTCCTGATTTTATTTATTACTTTTTTTTATAGATTCCAAGAATCTCAATGACTACGCAACAAGTCTCCCAATTGCCTGTTGAATTTGTCAAAAAGACGTGGTAAGATCGTTATACTGTCATTACAAGTCATGACTTTTCTAGAAATTAACTTGCTCGGTACTAATAAATATTTTTGTTGTTGTTTTGGGAAGAAATCTTAGTTAGTGATTCAATGGTTTAACATTTCTTTGACCAATTTGTGTGTGAGATAAGGCGTTTGACAAAACCAATAGCTTTCTGTTTTTAGTTACTGATTACACTGATTTTATGACTTGTTAAATAGGTGATTAGATTATTAAGTTAAACAGTCGTGGGTCAATCAAGATAGGCGATATCGCAAACCAACTCCGATAAGATAAACCCTATGATATTGCTTCATAATTTTTAGCAGATCTATGTTGTAATGAAAATTACTGAAACAAATATTCTCTACCCGATTTTTATCTGAAACATTTTGATAGACAACAGAATGGCGTTGCTTTGTCTTTTACTTGACACTTATACGATTAATCATAACAGGATATGCGGAAGCCACCTGAGTTCACAACAAGTCTATTTTTGTTATCATGGTTTGCTGATATTCTAACCACTCGACTTGTTGGTTTTGGAAATTTATCTTGCACCAATATCTGATACTGAATTTAATACATGACCAAGATGAAGAGCGATTTTATTTGTTGTGTGTTTCTTCTGTCTGGGGTTTCATTCTTATCGCGTATGATATGAATGATGTCGTTTTTGGAAACTCTAAAGACCATAAAAAGACTATCTCCTGACGATTTAAATTTTACAATTTGCAGAGTTTATTGGACTAAAGTGTACCATCATAAAAGGATTGAGTTTGGCAGAGTTTTATAAAAGTATAGATCATGTCTTCGTTGTGTGTGTAAAATAATGACTCGGAGAAAGCATATGAGGAGCACAACATGAAACATGACGTCTGAAACTCAATGTTGACCCGCTACTCTTCCGTACGCAGCGGTATTATGCTGGTTTTCATGGAGATCCCTCGCCAAAGAGTTACGCAATACTTAACCAGCAGGTATTGGAAATAGTACCAGACTAAAGGTAGGTACTACATACATCGTTGCTAGGGGTATGCAAGACGATCGCTGTTTGGAACCATCTTGCGGAATATAATGCATGGCGAAATTGTGTGACTTACGCTGGGTGGGCCAGACCAGAAATGTAGGTTGGCCAGCTCAAGCCACGGCTCCGGCTTCATCAGCCCGCTTTCTTGTCAGGCACTGTCACAGTTCACAGCTAGCTACTACTTCGCCTAACTTATATAATGAAGTTGTGAGCATTATTTTTTTTTTCAATCACACGAATGATTTCTTGTGGCACCCACTGTAACATTAGACCTTCACGTCCAACTTATTAAACGTGCGTGCGTCGGTTACTAATTCAACCCCTTGCTGCTTTATCCATTCAAATACTTTTGAAGAAGCTATATGTACTGTACAGTAGCGAACACTTGACGTGTGAAATATTGAAATATTTTTTATGTCGCATTGTTTCCAACCAAATACAGCTTAATGGGGTATTCAATAAAAAATTGACTAATTAAAATTAAAAGCAAACTTTGAGTACGATTTCCTGTAGAGCGATATGATTTATTTTCTAACAAGATTTTATTAATAAATCAATTTTCAATGCATTGCTTATCGCGGAAGATAGGTACATATACCTATATTGATAAATTCTATCTAGATAAAAATTCCAAAATAGCAAAATCAATCACAGCCAGTTACTCTAACTTGATAAAAAAAGGAAAATACGCGCAGATAGTGCCTACTTTAATTATTGATGGAAGTGTATGGCAACAAATATTGGTCACAAAATTGATTCATCGGTTTTTAGCTGATAAGCCGAAATCTGGAGTCCAATTTTTTTTTTCTTTCCTTTATAAGTTCATGTAATCCGGACCCAAATACACAAGGACATTGTTGGGTTTTTGTATATATACAAGGTGGCGCAAAAGTAATCCTCCTATCAGAAAATGCAATAAATTTTGCGATTGGCCCCTAATGTCAGTTCTGTTTTGACATTTGTGTAGTAAACACATGCGAAATACACGTTAATAAACAATGTTACGCTACACTGCTCCAGAACGCGGAATATTGGTGACTATTTATTTGAGCAATAATCGGTCGGTGACTTTGGCACAACGTGAATTTCGTCGCAGATTTCCTAGCCGTCCAACGCCTACTGGTGAAACACGTTTAGACGCTCGCCTCGAAGAGACTGGCACAACACGAGATGCTGCCAGGCGTGGCAGACCCCGGAGTAGCCGTTCTGCAGAGAATATTGCTGCTGTAGCCGAAGATGTCATGGACATGAAGACGTCGCGGGCCAAACGGTTACTGTGAATGGTGAGCGCTACAGAGCAATGATCAACGAGTTCTTTTTGCCGCAACTTGATGAATTGGGATTGGAAAACATGTGGTTCCAACAGGACGGTGCAACGGCACTCACTGCACGTGCCACAACCGATATGCTGAAGGATGCATTTCCCAGGCGCCTAATCTCCCGTTTTGGCGATTTGCACTGGCCAGCAAGATCGCCTGATTTGACCGCTCCAGACTTCTTTTTGTGGGGCTTTTTGAAGTCGCGGGTTTATGTCAACAAGCCTTAGACTCTTGCAGTTCTTAAAGACAATATCCGTCAAGAATGTGAGGACCTATCGCCGGAAGTTTTGGCCAAAGTGATGGAAAATGCCATAAAAAGGGCTCAAATGACAATCAACTGTGGCGGCGGCCATTTACATGACATCATATTCTCGACTTGATGTAAAAAAAATTAAAAGACCAAATAAAAATAATCCACAAGAAGAATCAAAGTTTTTCATTTTTTTTTTTAAATTACAGCCAAAAAACATCGGAAGGTTATTTTTGCGCCACCTTGTATAAACTCTAGATGTGGAAACGGCATCTTAAGCTGGAAGATTCTTGTTTCGCTTTGTTATTTGGGGTTATTTTGCGACGATCAGAACATAAGCAAAGAATCGCTTTTAAATCGCTGTTACTATAAGCTGAGCCGCAAAAATTTAGCGATGGGCTGGAAGGGCGAAAAGTATTAGAACACGTCAAAAACTCGAGGGCATTAACACCACTTTAGAGCGAAGTGGTTTGTGGGTGGCTTTAAATGGCCTACAGTCAGTTGGTTTCTGTTAGTGTTAGTTCAGTTAGTGGTTCTGAATGAGAAAGAAGATCAGTTCATTGTGAATACCACTGGAGTAAGGGGGATAATTACCTTGCTGACTTATCTATAAAGTGGAAAATGTTATTGATGCTGGTGTTACCCAGATCACTCTGACAATTTAGAAAAGCTTTTCTGACATTGGCAAGCAAATTGACGATTCATTCTTTGTCTCTGCAGTCGATGGACAGTCTTTGCGCATATCTGCCTCAGATGCGCTTTCTAAACATTGGAGACCTTGAGTCTCTTAAATCATACGATTAGGGGAGCCTATTCTAGCTAGTTCGGCTATAGTGACCAAAAAAGTAAGGCTGTACTGTCTTTAAGAGATACGCGGTAATCTTTTACCGCATTAGAAGTGATTCGGATGGATGTTAGGGATTTGACAGAAGCTAGTCTTTCGATGTATATGACGGCCGATAGTTGGGTTGCAGCTTTAAAAACAACTGAAATTTCTGTGTAAAAGCGACTGCCATGATTCGGAAGACAAAATGTAAGACCGAGACATCGCGCAGTTGGAGAGTGCGCGACTACAAATTCATTTAAATTTTACGACTATATGCAACACACAAAACCACATGTGGAAGTGGACTTGAGCGAGTCATTCACAAGTGGAATATGCCAGCAGTTGGAATGTATCGTGTAATTATTAATCGCGTAGAATGGCGATTATGATGCTCACGCAAATGTAGCAGAAGAACATGAAAGGAGTTGTTAAAAATTAGTTGCTTGGTTGTTACACAGGAAAGTACATATATCCTAGCAAAAATTTGAGGTCTGTACGCATAGACAACACTTAAAAAATGTCTAGGAACCACGCATTAAAAAAAAATTAGAACATTGTTTTGCTCGAAGATCTTTTCATTTCGTTCTGTAACGTCTATGTCTTTTAACTTCGACTAAAGAACATCGGCGTGGAACGATTCACACGATTCACAAAGTAAATCACTATTAATTGAAAGTAAGGCTTTTCATTAACCGCGCAGTTGTTAGCAAAGCATTTTTTTAATTATAGCAAGTTATAGGCGCAAGTGAATCATGTTAACAATACTGTCAACCACATAATAAAACAACTCTGTCAAAATACCGGCCATCAGTGTGTTGTCCTTGTCCATACAAGTAACCAACCATGCAGATTCCAATAATGTCTGATGGCTAAATCAATCGGTAGAGAACGAGACACTTAATCTCTATCCCAAGAGGGACGTTTTTGCGACTTGTTATCCCATAGTTCAATTCAAAGCACTTACCTGTAATTTGTTTAGTTGCTCGTGCGTTTGTGTGACTATGTTTTTAAGTGAATCATTTTGTTGTCCGACCGGTCCCAGGATTGCGTAAATAAAACTCGTCAGCACAACACAGCAAAGGATTAGAACACAATTTTTTGTTCGCATTGCCGCCGCCTCCGTTGTTTTCCGTGATCGTCGTATAACACTGATGCAAACAATTTGTAATTCATTTAAACAATTCGCCCGGGGGAAGAGTTGTCTGTCGTCGTTGTCACTAAATTTTGTTTATTTCGCTGATAATTTTTTGACAAAACGTTTAAGTGACCGCACTCACAATCAAAGTTTAAATGTTATCTACTTGGTATCTCTCATTGAAATGCACAATTTTGATATATTCACTTTGTTTTCACTGACACACAGTTTATCTGTAGAAGAGCACCAATCGCCACCTAGCTGAGGTTGCTGGGTGTGTGTAGATATTAGTTCTTGTTCGTTTGCTTTATTTGCGTATATGTACTCTTGATTAGTCCCTGATACGCCTATCGGAAGAAAATTATAGATTTTCCTTCTTTATCAGTCTGATCTGTAATACAAGTACAAATGTAGGCAGTCAGTTTGTTTACACTTCTAAAGCGACACAGACGCAAATGTGTTCTTCACTCACAATAGCTGAGCACTGGTCGCACGCAAAAATTGTTGCATTCGTAGATGTTCTGGTGTCCGGGTTGAGCACCTTATCGAATTCTTATTGGAGAGCATCGATTTGACCTGATAATGAACTTTGAAAAGAACGCTCTCGAAACATTTATTGGAAAAGACAAAGCACGTACACGAACACGACGAATATGAGTCGCACACGAAAGTGAAACCTCCAGTCACAATATCGCTATTGGGTAATTAATCGGTCAAAGTCGTCGTCACTTTGTTTAGCGGAATTTGCGACCCGTGATGATGGAATAAAAATAACTTTTTCTTTTTTTTCACTTGGAATGGAACGGCCTTGCAAACCATGCGAAAAGTTGGAATATCTTTTCTAAAGCGAAGCTTCTACGGCGTTTGTCTAGCTGTCACTGAAAAAAAAACAGTCCAAAGAAGAATCGACAAAAAAAAATGTGGATGACAGTTCACAATTCCCTATGAAGTTGGTTACGGTTTGTATTAGTTTCGACTCGAACCACTAGCCAAAGGGGTGTGTCCAGGGCACACATTCGCATAGTAGTTCCACACGAAGTATTTCCTAATAATTTTTAGAAATATTTAAGTTTTTAAATGTTTAAATATTTAGCAACAGAAAAGAATAAACATTCACCAAAGGTGTCAGGAAATTGAATTGCTTGTCATTTCTAATTAATTTATTGTATTTATTATTATTTTTTGGGTCAGAACAAGATCCCTAGGCTAAATTGAGAAGCTTTTTCGGGACAGTTATACTCTCGGATGTTTGTCAGACGTTCGCGAGAGGTGGCGCAGTAGAAAAAACCATAAGATGTAATTTGTGTTTTTCCGGGGATCGAACCTGGGACCCCTCGCACAGTAGTCCAGCACATTAACTACTGCGACTATTCCTATTACACTCCTTTTATTTCAAATAGGTACGAATTATTTTTAACTTTGAATGTTTATTGACGTCTGCTTCAATTTATTAATTTTGAAAGAACAGTGTTATAAATTACAGCCGTATTTATAAACGTGTCATAGACCCTGCTTCACTTAACGCATCCCTTAAAATGCCATTACGCAGGAAAACGTAACAATTTTCGAGTTTATGCAACGTAGTTCTAAGGCCGCGTAGCTTAAACACAAAAATTTCCGTTTAGAGGCTGCTTAGAGCTTGCGTAAAGTTTGTTTTCTTTGCAAATATCATTTTCGGGCTGGAATCGTGAATAGTGATTACAAAAATTTGCGAATAAACGCATATTTTAATTTTATTCGAAATAAAATTATTTTAAATCGATTCAATAGCTTCTCGCGTTGAAGTCTCAAAAATCGAATATGTTTACACAAAAAACCTGTCAGAAAACAGCTGATGTCGGTTTCAGTAGAAGGAAGTACTAGTTTTATATATTTTCTGTAATAGTTTCTTATATATTTCTCCTTATACGGACACTCTAACCCCGTATAGTAAATCAACAGTCGAAAAATGTTTATAAATAACAATTCCAGCAAAGTAGCGTAGAGATTACGTAAATTCTAACGCAATGTATAACTAAACAAGCTCTCAGAGGCCTTTTTCAGAAAATCTAATAAATACGGCTGTGTGTCTTGGCCGGTATGATTTTTTTTATGAAAAAGTTTCTGAAATGTTTAACGATAAAAAAAAAACAACACTGCGTCGTGTTTTCGAACGCTGCCTTAAGGTTGGCATCATTGCTAAGTTACTAGCACCACCTACTGAGTGATAGAACTAACATATTAAAGTGGTTAAAGTATAGGGTGCATTTTCAAACCAATATAAATTTCCCCTTTTCGGTTTTGCCATTATGCCATTACCTCAAATGGGTTATTATTTCGTTACCAATAAAGTGATTTGAACTTTTATATAGGTACATAAATTTGTATTAAAATCAAAATGGCATATCTTTATTTGCAAAATGAAACTCAGAACGTGCGTTCTGTGGAAATCAGATTCACTTAGTTAGACAGTTACTTAATCGATATTTTATTCTCTTTTGGCGCCGATTTGGATGCGTTTTTGAATCGAACTTTCGTTTTTATTGTCCGTTTAGATCCGATTTAGGTATGTAATTACGTCTTCAACGTAGGTAGATATCCAAAAGATATACCTACCTACTTCTAGTCTGAAAAGGGTTGAGTGTACGATACTAGCTGGCAAAAGAATAAAAATTAAGATCGTGGGAATGGGACATTACTGGCTTGAGAGGAGACCCAATGGATGAAACAGTTCATATATGTACCTATAAGCAGCTGCTAGAGTTGAAGAAGAACTCTACAGAAACCCAGACAGTCTGTCTGTGTAAGTTGGATAGTGGTAGAGAGACAAAAAGGAACGTGATCTGATTCGAATATGTCACAGATATATATTTTCAATTTTGCTTCATGTAAGTAACCATTTCGAATCATATAGCTAAGAACATCCGGCTGCATAATTAATCTCTACTCAAATTAAGTAGACAGAAAATAATTATGTATACTCATTATAATGAGATCTGATTAGATATACCGCTAAGGATTAACAGCAACTACCATTGTGCACTAATCCCTCGCCGACTTTTTGCACAAAGCGCTCATAAAGATTAATAATAAATTTGCTCATTATTGGCAAATACCTGGGTATTTTATAAACCTAATTAACAGATGCTAATTAGAGACCGCGACTTACGCATTAGCATACTTTAAAATGTCTTTCATTGACATTTCATTATTGTAGGTAATCAATAACTAAATGTTTAGCGTTGTTTTTGCATAACTATACTTAAGCTGTTAGTCCAATACGTCAACAGAGATTAGTCACACCTCCAAAAATTTATAAAAAAAAAATATCTGCGCAAATTCCGATTCTATTTCTGCATCAAAGTCGAAGTCATAATTCATAATTGCGTATAAAAAAAATTAACATAGCTTTTCTAAACTGCCCGCCTCACACGACCAGCGCCAGCCAGCGGTTGCAGACCTTCAAGTCAACGAAAAGCTTGCACCTCTAGTTCTCATTGTATCTAGAATGCCTGTACATAAATCGAGTTTATCAAATAATTAAAGAATTTAGCAAAACCCATCATTTTATAGACATGCTAATCGAAAATACTACGTTGCCTACCATAAAATCTGAGAAGGGTTGGCTTACTTAGTGAACAATCAAAACAAACCTATATTTAGTACCTACAAGTCGACCCGGATTTGGGAATTTTTCTTCGACTTTTCTCACCAATTTATTGTTAGCCAATGATGACGCACTGGTTGGGAAAAACCTCACAGTGGAGTTGCTAGTTTAAAATGAATATTCATTTTATGTGCAATGCAAAAGTCTCTACTCTAACCGGGCTACCGTTCATATTGTATGTCAAAAAATCTGAACTCTGACCAGACCAGACCACCTACTGATCAACATCGATCGTGCGGTAACACTGTTATCGATTGCGCTGATGCTGCCCGACCACCCGACTCCAAATTAATTGTTTTGTTAAATTATATTTTAGGCAATCCGATCAAAAGGCTCGCAATACTCGGCTCGTAGTAAGATTGCGTTACAGCCCGCCGTTTTTTTGTTTTTGAGACGAGTACAAGATTATGACAACGGTAGGCAAAGAAAAAAAAATCATTGACTTTTAAGTCCTCCTAATTAGAAATTAATTGTGCGGCGCCATTAGCCCATTACAGTGAAAGTGAGGTTTTAGCTGTATTACGTCAAGGGACCGTGATGAATTTGATTCAATTTTGCATTAGCGGTAAGGCCCCAAACCCATTAATTTATTATCGGCAATGTATTTTCGTCTCAGTTATTTAATGTTTATAAAGGTAGCCAAGATTGGACTCACTAGCTTTGATTAAGTGGGTCAATCTCAATACGAATACATTTGGCTAACTATAACTCAATCTGACCAGGATTTGTGTTTCATTTCAGTGGCCTGTTGGACTAATCATACTGAGTGTAAACTATGCCGATAAATATAGGGATACTCTCAAAAATAGAAGATAGGTAACAAGGACGTTCAAAAATTGATGTGTTTGAGTTTTTATTGGGCTAGAGGCTAGACAGTAGACCACGTGAACAGTTTTTTTTCGGATGTCAATGTAGGGATAACCGAAATTTTTCTACTGAGTACTAGAGGTTGACGTTTCGACTGTATGACAGTACATTGTAGAAAAAATGACGTTCCTGACCTAGTTTTTACTAATGCAGACTAATATAGACGGCTTAAGATGACTAAAGTTTGCGCAATGTAACAAGACATACAAAATGTAAGAATCAACAACCGACATCTTTATCATATTATTAACCACAAAAAACACAAAAACCACAAAAAAAAAGAGTTTAGCACAAAGTCGGTCACAACGTCTCTAGATAATGAAAGGCAAACAAATGTACTAGATTTTATGCACTATTGTAGAGCTGATAAAAAACGATTCTCTTTCTTTCCAAATAGAAAGAGTCTTCTATTTGGAAAGAAAGACAATCATCTGTAGGACTAAATATGTATAGTAAATACCAACTAACCAATAAAGTTTGTACATAATTGCTTACCCTAAGATCATGGAAATGCTAATAAATCGTCAGCTTATGAAATATCTTGAATCACGGGAACTCCTTAATGACCGGCAGTATGGTTTTCACAAACCAGTAAGAATAGACCGTCGACTCCTCCCACATAACGGACTTTGCCTACAAGCTGCCGGCGAGACCAGGATTTTTCATGTATTGGTGCTGTACAAAATCAAAGGGGCGCCATTGACGACGCACGCATACTTGAAAAATCCTGGTCGCATGGTATAGCATGGAAAATCATTGCCGCCATTAATTTTGACATTTACACGTATTCACAGACAGGGAAATTTTTTCCGGGGGGAATCGGGTAGGTGTACGGGAAGTCGGCGGTCTATTCTTAGTGGTTTGTGACCGGGAAGTGGAACCATTCTCTCCATCACTTCGGTGAATCGAAGATTGTTGCGCTTGATATTTTAAATAGTGATGTGTCAACTCGAGTTCATAAACCGGTTCAAACCGGTATCTAGCAGCTCAAACGTAGGTATTTAAATGTTTCCATTTTTTGAAGCAACATTTATCACTGTTTTACTTTAAAACATGAAATGTAGTTAATGTTTCTACATCATTACTCAAGCAACCGCCGAAACTAACAAAGAAGATGATGAAATATGGGGTTTTAGACAAGAAGACATCGGAAACACATGCTGCTGATGAAATAGGTGTCATGGTAGCAAGTATGGTGAAGCAATAGATATATCGATTTGCCGTATTTACATCGAAAGAAAAATCCGCTTAAATTTTGGGAACCGCTATCGGTTCCATCGGAAAGGTTGTTATACAAGAAAATAATTCAAAAAGTTTTGCAACCCGGTTTGAAAAGTTTTCGGTTTGGCACATTGCTAATTTCAAAGGCATTTGACAGAATTTGGCATATAAATGCTGGTGTTCCCCAAGGCTCCATTATGTTTCCGACTCTCTTTCTCATTTTTATAAATGATCTCTTGTCTGAAACCTCTAATCCAATTCACTCCTTTGCTGATGACAACAATTTTAGCTTCTCATATTCTTTCCAGGACTCACGTCCCTGCTCTTCAGCCGCAGAACTGAAACGGCAACGTATGTTAAGCTCATTAAATTCCGACCTTGACAGCATTTTAAAATGGGGTTTAGCCAATAGAGTGGAATTTAGTGCTTCAAAAACACAATGCGCTCTGCTGTCTCTAAAGCAAAGCCCGAACCTACAGCCATTATCCATGAATTGCACTTGCATCACCAAAACCGAAAGACTTTCCATTCTCGGTATGTGCGTTCATGACAACCTTCGTTGGAATGACCATATACACGAAGTCGCCAAGAATGCAGCGAAATGTCAAGTCTTTCTCAAACGGTGCAAGAAATATTTTACCCCTGGCTACAATATATAAGGCGTTCATTCGCCCCAAACTTGAGTACGATTCCCATTATCGAGCTATACGTTCACGGAATCAACCGATTTTACACTCAAAACAAACACAAATTCCGGCACGTATTGCTCGTTTACGGATGAGGCGATTCGGCCCCTGGTCTGGTGCGCCGAAAACCATATTGCACCTACTGGATAGGATCCAAAATCGGAGACTCAAATATCGCGAATTCTATTCATTCGCTTGAACATCGCAGAAACGTTACGTGTCTCTCGCTGTTTTATCGCTTTTTTAACAAACAGTGCTCAAACGAAATTGCCAGCTCCATTCCGCCCCTTCAGAAATTCAACCGCAATACTCGCCTTGCTAGGAATGCCCATCAGTTTACCATCCAGCCTATCTTCACGTACAACACGAATGTGAAATGCCTTGCCCAGCTCTGTCTTTCCTCCTCAGTATAATTTACGGACATTTAAAGCCAATGTGCATCGGAATCTCCTATCTTCTCTATCCCATTTTCCTTAACGCCCGCGCTGTGTACAAGAGTCATACACTCTTTAGCGCGTGTGAATTATATAAAAACATGGTAACATAAATTGGGATGACTTGCTACCGTGCTTTCATTCGATTTGTAATTTTTTATGTCTCGCACACGCTACGGACCAGCATATAAGTTCACAACGTAACGCAACGACGCCGACGCGACGCAATAGGGGTTTTTCGTTTTTAGTTCAAAGCAGAGCCTGAACTGTAAAAAAAAAAAAAAAAAAAAAATCGTCAACATCATCAGAGCTGTTTCTGATGATCAAAACGCGCTCTATAAGCTCAGATTAAATTGACTGAGCAGGCTGAGTAAAAAGCTAATTGCCCACTTACAGCCACATTTGACAGACAAAAAACAGGGGTCAGATCACGTAAAACAAAAACCATTGAACGATGTCGTTTTCACATATCTGTGGCAATAAACAAAGACTGTTATTGTCAAAACGATGTCGTTCGATCGTTTTTATTTTACGTGATCGGGCCACAGGATAAACAAAAAAGTTGAAATGACGGCCGAGTCTGGTTGTTCTGGCATAAAAGGTGAACGAGATTAATAAATATATGACAGCTATGTGCTCAAGATCAAGTGTGTTTCGTAAACAAATCGGAACGATCTGAGCACGCTCAAAATGCTCGAGTTCTATTCAGAAATCAGATCTAAAAAACGCCTATTGATGTTGAGGAAACTTTTCGCTTTTTCGTGCTTATTGAAAAAACATTAGTCAACCTCAACCACTACTTGTAGAGTATTGACTTTCTGAAGTTTTGTATTGAGCTGGAGGCATCGCCTCAAACTTGAAACAATCAAATGGATCCGGCGACCGGTCAAAGTAATCTTGTATAAGCCTTGAACTTCGTTTTCTTATTGTCAGTGTTGAACCCACAATAATCGCAGGTTCATTGCCATACATCTGACCTATCTGGCTGAATTGTGATGAATTCCATACCTAATTGCAAATTTTTCGTTTCGAAAAACCCCCTGCCAATAGTGAATAGAATACCAATGCTTGAGTTATACTTGACCGTCGACATGGTATACTCTTAATTACCCCGCAACTAAATAAGCATTTAGTAGGTACAAGGTACCTTACAAAAAAAGTCAATACAAAATTGTTTTGAAAATCTATATATAAAGAAGAATTCCTTTCTAATAGCCGGACCTTGCCCGCGTGCACTCATCGCATTCGCAGCTCATTAACAACGCGTTAACGCGTCAACAATTCGATATTTAAAAAAAAAATGCTGTTAAAGTGTGGGTATTCTTAAGCCAAGGCAAAGGCCCCCCTTCTGCGCACAATTAAATCTGCAATTAAATTTGCAACATAAAAATATAAGTCAAAGTTGCCCAACGATTCGTGCACATCCATCGAAATCAAATCTGGCATCTAAAGTCTTCAATCATCGCGTATGTATGCGCTGCGGGGTCTGGGGTACTATACTGGCGTCAATCATTTTCAACTGAGGTTATGAAATGGACCATCAAATGATGGGGCAGCCGCTCTCAGAGAGCGTAGAGCCGTCGCCATAGGCCACATTATGATGTACCTCCCAAGACAGGTAGTTGGCTATAAGTGGATACTTAACCGAAAGTATCTCATCATATTGACGATGCAGTAGCTCTCCGGATAATTGCTGGCCATTTCCTATGGTCATTTCCATTCCACATCCATTCATCGGCGGTGTATGGTGGGATGTTTTTTTTTTGTCTATTCGCTGTTCTCAAATGACATCTCTTGGACCATACACACTACGCCCGGATGCATAATAATTTCAGAATGACACACTATGTACACGGTGTCAATGTGGAGTGGCAATTGCTTTGATTGCTGCGATTCGACGAGCGGATGAATGATTTCGTGACATGAACATGGCGAGTGTATAAGAGCGCTACAGGTGATGACGAGACCCGCGCAAGACTCTTGTCAAGTCGTTTATATGGTGAATGGGAAATTAGTAGAGAATAACGAGGTCGAATCGAATCTTGAGGCTCACACTTAATTGCTTGTTATTATTTGAAAAGGTATTGTTGACTCGTGACATTGAGAGAGCATCAGAGTGTGTGCAAATGGACGTGTATTCTTCTGCTTTTTGGTAGCATCAGGTTTGCTGGTTATGCTTCTGGCAGTTTCATGTGCTGCTTATGACCGAAAGCGGTGTGAAAATAGGTATACCACATTCACAGTCACAATGGGATGTAAAGCACCAGAATTGGCTTGAGAACGGTATTAAACTTGACTTTGACGTGATCTGATGCTCGGCTGAGCTCAAGATCGGTAGTGTACAGGGTTGGGTAGTTTTCGAAAGAAGAGAATCTAAATTTGTCAGTCAAATTGAAGGTCTAACTTCGAATCAAACTGGAAATGACGGCGAGAGATGAGAGAGGAGGAGTCGCTCGATTTTATTTTGCCGAATTTGACTGACATTGTTTCTACTGCATTCTTCTTTCATTTTCGGATTAGACCTGAGCTCTAAACACTAAGCCTCCCTAAATAGTCTGGTCTTTATTAAACTACCCGCAGTTTCTCTCCATAAATATTGAGTTTTCTTTCGACTTTCGAACTTTATCATCATCACATAAAAGTGAGCTTTTCTTTTTTTACAAATACTCTGCAGGCCGTAACGGTGATGTCCTGTCAATGCTCCAAGTAAGCCCACTTAAGTAGAAATCATAATTTTAATGCAAATTTGTATACGACTTATATGAAATTAAATTGATGGACCGCTAAGTTGTTGTGTACATCGTACAACGCTTCTGAAAGCGTTCGATTGGCACTCAACTGACAGTTCTTCTACCGAAAAGAAGAGAAATTTGCTTCTGGATTTGAATTCAGAATCGCGGAGAGTTCTTCCGGACGCTTCTGGACGACCAAACGAAAACGACATTAATGTTCAGGAAAAAGTCCGAAAGGTTCATAATGCTCTCTTCATCTGTAAGAGAACAGCAGGAAAAAGTTGGGATTGAGTCCATTAATGTACATTGTACATCATTGTGGTTAGACCCATCCTTACCTATGGGGCTCTTGTTTGGTGGAAATCCACAAATACGTTGTATATACGGGATATATTGACCAGGGTACAAAGAACTCCCTACGCTGCCATCACTGGTGCTTTACGCACCACACCCACAGCTGCACTTGAGGCGTTTATGTATCTTTAACCACTGGACGTACAAATAAAACTTTAAGAAGGCAATAGTTCGCTTCGAGTCAAGTAGGGTTCTTCAAAACCAGACAGGTAGGACATAGCTCCATACTAAGGGAATCCTAGTCAGGAGCTGTCGCACGATGCTCAGAGCATTATGCGCGCAGAACCACGTCAGACTGTGTTGGGTACCTGATGGACACTGTGATATTGAGGGTAACGAAAGTGCTGATGTTCTGGCCAAAAACGGAGCAGAGCTTCCACAAAATTAAAGGGCATAAGACCACCAATAGCCGTGGCCAAGAGAATTATTCTCGAGAAAATTACAAATATGGCAGTTTAAAGATGGTCGGATATAGTAGGGCACAGGGTCTCAAAGGCTCTGTGGCCTAAGCTAGATCGGAAAAATATTAAAGCTCAGCAGATCCAAGCTAAGAATGGCAATAGGGATACATACCTGTTTCTACTTCTGTCTTAAATTTGCCCAATCCGATGATAAACTATGTAAACACAATGTACTGAAGAACTAAAGTATCTATTGTACATCTCAATATTAAGTTACCATTGACTGACTGCTAGCAGCCAAGTTTTCGTTGAAGCAAAAATAAGCACTAGCTCTTTTGGTTCACGGCGGAGAGAAACGAAAACACTCAAATGTCATCGAGCAATTCGTGCGATTTGGTTTGTGTCGAGATTTGTGTGCTGCCATACTGCCATCTGTTTTAGATCGTTTGAAATAATTTGAATAAGTCGTTATTTTTGCGCAGTTGCAATGTTTCTACAATGGATGGCACTGTGTTTTATGTAAAAAAATAGCAAAGGCGCGCAGAGGTTGAAATCTCTTTCCTACTTTCGCCGCACTGAACAAAAAGGGCTAGTGCTTATGTTTGCTTAATTTTTCCTCGCAGGTTTGTATGAAACTGACATTTCACTAGCAGTCCATGTATCGTATGTCAATGTAAGTTAGGCTACGGACAGAGCGAACGCGAAAAGCTAAGCGAAAGCTAAAGCTAAAGATTCTAAGCTATACGCAAAGCGAATGGTGTCCATAATGAACAAGAACATTACTGCTTCGGAAGTCCATCAAAATAAACAAAATCCTTGAATTGTGGAAATGGAAATGGTCAGAAGAAGAGGTCTTTCCATTAAATAATTTATTTTTCAGCCATTCATTGTTGGAAAAGGACAGTCCGTTCATGAGAAGACATCCTGACAAAAATTGCTGAATACGTTTGAATGTCATTAAAAGTATTCGATTTTATACCCAAATCTATTGACAGCTGCGTTTTAGCTTGAATTTCTTGCTAAAAAACTGAGTAGAAGAGTTTATTCGCTTTTAGCGCCAAGTTTCGCTTAGCATGTATCTTAGCATCAAATGTACTATGGCCAGTGCGATTAAAATGTATGGGCGCAGTTTATTAGCTTTGACCTGTCAAACCTAAGCTTTAGCTTTCGCTTAGCTTTTCGCATCCACTCTGTCCGTAGGCTTACTCTCCTTGTGCTAACATCATTTTTTTCATTTGGTTGGAATCATTTGTAGATCAGTGATGTAGGCGATGAGGTCAGATGAATTGTAAATCAGTGAGTGCTTCATGCCTCCAGTGCCATCATCCATGACAGTAACGTTCAAAGCTTGAATTCCAAAACCCCCATATTTCTGGACTATGCCAAAATGGCAACAATGGCTATAACATTAATGTGAAATAAATTACTTCTGCATTGTCTGGTATGCGTATATCCGAATGAATAGGTCCGTTTACGACTCATACTTGCAAAACAATCCCTCAATGAAAATGCTGCTATTCTCGGAATTAATCTTCCAATCCAAAAGGCTTAGCTCCAAACGAAGAAGAAGGTCACTTGTTATACAACATCTTCTTTTCTTCTTTCGAAAAATAAATAAAGAATACTGTTTGTCGGATTACTGTTTGTTTATTTGGCAATTAAATGTTTTAATTGCCAGCCCACCTTTCCGGAAGGCTTCGAGCATACAAAAAAGTTCTAATTACGGCATCGCCACTCTTGTCTTACATTCAACTTGACGTCGTCGGGAAAATGAACGCCATTAACCTTGCGGCCATTCGTAAATAAGATACAACAATTTCCTTCCACGCTGACCACTCTTTAGTCTTTACATGAGTTGAAGTGACAAGCAACGACCGAAGCATCACAGACGCTCAACACCTTGACCGTATCTCGCTGCGAACGCACCTACACACACACGACTTGTCACAATAATTCAGACTGACATAAGCAAGCGCTAAACCAGAACGAAACCTGACGCAAGTACACTTCGCGTGACAAGACGACGTTAATAATCTGCCAAAATGACTAAGTAAATTTGGAAGTACTGCGCATGTAACATGGGAAAGGTCAGGCCTCAAAGGGAAGGAAGCCCCAAAACGCCTCGAGCATAATAAATATAAGAATCGGTCGGTAATTGCGGCTGTGGGAGAGTGTGATGCTTGTGTTTGCAGGTTTGCCCACCTTTTGGCACATATCAAGGTCACAATTTTATTAGCGCCTTCAGCAATTTGTTGCGATAAACACCGATAACACCGATATCATCATGACACAGTTCTTGGTGATTGGTATAATGACATCGCGAGTTGACAGCGGAACATAATTGATGGTTTCGCTCCTCTGAGGCACACGCACAAAGAGCAGTGATGTTCCAATAAATCCAAAGCGCTACCGAGATTGCGATCCGACCAACAACGTCCTGATGACATGGCCTAAGCCGCACCGATCCATGGATATGGGTTTGTTGGCTAAGCCCGTATAAGGCATAATCCACTGTGGTTGTCGATGGTGATGGGGTGATAGGTGATTGTCACGACTTGGGAAGGCCACTGCTGTGAATATTTCGCAGGGTTCATGGAGTTCGGTTGCTCTTTGCGGGAAAATTAAAGTTTATTGTTACACTGTGGTGGTGGTGAAGCAATTAGGCTGTGAATGAATTTGGCAATTAATTAAGTTGGATTTAAAGGAGATCTCAGTTTCAAGATAACACAGTGTGATATAGAGAGCTGATGACTTTATTTTTGCAAGTACATCTACTACAGTAATTTTAACCATGGTTTAATGATGCTATCAGAAATTTACTTTGGTGAAAGCATTATTTTTGATGGGAAAATTCAACAATGTAGGTCGATTAGAGGTGAAGGATTAAGGCAATCTAGTGGTTTTTGATTAACCTATTTGTTCGCTTGGCTTATTTATGAACACAGACGGTCACTTTAGGCCGAGAGATTTTGTAAAGTCATCTGCATGAGTTTTAGAAAATGTATTGTCTCTGGTTTGATCCCAACTGTCCGCTATTGAAGGCTCCTTGATTTGCTAATGTTGTCATCAACAAAAGAACAAGGTTATCTTTTTAACCTTTTAAAAAGAGTCCCTGCTTCGGGCCCATAGAGCAGAACTGTTTTACATATCTATAGAGTTTCATTAGTTGCTTGGAAGAGGCTCTTACCACACAGTTTTTTTTTTCGCCCTTAACCAAATTTATTCTGGTAAGCTGCAATTTCATAGACGTAGTATCGGAGTAGTCCCTTACTAAAATTGGACTATTGACATTTTTGCAAGGGACAAACTGAAATGCCTATAGTATACTTACACTTACTTAGATGGCGCTACAGTACTGGGTGGATATGGGCCTCAACCAACATACCTCTCCAGTTAGCACGATCTTTGGCTAACTGCCTCCAGTTGCGCACTCCAAGTTGGTTGAGGTCCCCTTCCACTTGTGCGCGCCACCTAAAGCGAGGTCTTCCTCTACTGTGTTGTCCCTCCGGGTTGGAATCGAAGACTCTTCGGGCCGGATTGTTGGTGTCCATTCGCTCAACATGTCCTAGCCATCTTAGTCGACTGATACGTACTTTTCTGTCCAGGTCGATGTCGCTGTACAGCTTGTAGAGTTTGCTGTTAAATCTACTCCTCCAAAGCCCGTCAACGCAAACGGGACCAAAAATCACTCGAAGAATTTTGCGTTCGAAGCGACCAAGAAGATCTTCATCCGCTTTTGACAACGTCCATGATTCTGCGCCATAAAGCAGGACTGGGATGATGAGAGTCTTATATAGAGTATCCTTGGTGTTTCTCTAAATGCCTATAGTATGGGCTACAAAATCGATCGAAAACATCACTGCGGTTAACTAAAAATTCCTAAGATACTAATATCAAACTAATCGTTTCGTTATCTTACACATTTGCAAAAAGCTTGCTTTAAGGCAGGGGTTCCCAATCTATTTCATACTGCGACCCCCTAAACAGGTTGTAAGATTTTTGTGACGCCCTTCCCTTGACGCCGATATGCGAATAGAAGCTGATCCTTACGAAGATTCATTAAAGGGTTTTTCAATAAGGACGGGCGTCGTCCATATATCGCTATTTTGCTTGTTAACATAGCCGTTCATCTAAAAATGCGGCTGAACACTCCGAAGCCCCAGTCAGCGAACAAATGGCATTGTCTATACGGTCATTAACTTTGATCTCCTGGATCAGTTAGATGTTGTACGAGTGTCGGTCCAAGTCTCGATGGAAAATTCGTCAAGAAGAAATCTGCGAAAAGTCAACATCTTGTGCACGGCGGGGAATTGACAGCTTCGGGTTCTCTAGTAGTTCTAGTTCTCTGCCTCGCCGCATGCTGATTTGGAATCAGTGACTGAATAATAAACTCCAGATGTTACAGACGTCACCAAAATAATATGGCCCCTACAGTCTACCGGGTGTCAACATCGACTCGACCCAATCCTTATTTAATTTTGCGGCTACTCGTTCTTGTTAATTATTTTTAATTTATTTTGTCATGTTGTGTTTTGTTTGGTTGTTTTATTTATCATTCAATAAAAATTATTGAGAAAATTGGAGCCGTTTAATTTTGTTTTTTTGTTTTTAAAGAGATTTCGTGGATGGTAAATGGTACTGTCCACGAAGGAAGTCTGCTTGGATAATGCGGGACGCGCTTTAGCTTCGAATTGCATGCGTCTATAATGTGGATTTTGATTTCGCTTCGACCTCACTCTTGCCAATCGTAAAGAGAAGCGTAACTAGCTACGTTACAATATGGCCATATTCACAGTTTTAACGGTAAATTACAGTTTTTTAGACAAGCTTATAGTTTTTAAAATTACCTCCTTGTACAAATTACCGTTTTTTTTTTAATTTCAGATTTGAAAGAATAAATTAAAATGTTTCTTTTTTTTTTTTTTAATTTCTACCTATACTATAAAAGTTAAATTTTTTCCAGCTTTAAAAAAATCTCACGGTATCCCTGTGATTACATTGCAGCCCTGCTTCGATATGACAATTTGCTTGTCATTTATGTTTAATAAAATTTTAAAAATCACGTAATTTCACAAAAATCTTTTCGTTTTTGAAGGTTACAGTTTTTTAGGAATTTCCATTTTTTGTTGGAAAAAAAAATCTTCCAACATACGTATGTTGAACTCTTCCTTTGTTCAAAAAAATGGGAGAAATTTCAAAGCGAGCTCAAAATTTATGGAACGTCGCGTGCAAGCGGCCTGTACGTTCCGTCTTCCGCTTTCGACGCCCCAGGGCGTTAAAAACTAGGTAGGTATTTTTTTTTGTACATGGTAAAGCCGACCTGCTATGAACAAGTAATTCAAAAGCTACTCCGCGTAATATTGCCAATTCCCGTTTCGTTTATCTAGTTTAAAAAAACAACATATTGATGAAGCGCCTATTATTGCCATCTAAGGATATCAGCACTTAGTGGCATATCGTTATAAGCAATAAATATGAATGGAGATCATAATAATGCAAACGATAAACGCCCTCTTGTATCGAATTGAGTATGTCAATAAACACCCTCATACAATGTCGATATCGAATTCGAATACCAAATATAGAATTAGAAGAGCGAAATAATGTTTGCCACAACATTTCCTGAAATTTATTGCTTATGATTTAATACAGTAATCTTTCGGTGAAATCTCAAAAATTGTCTTGTATTGCCAAAATTTCCGCCTGTTATATTGTAGCGAAAGAGAAAATTGTTTATAGATCAATTTTTAGCAACTTCAGTGTATGTCAAGTGTCCTCGAACAAGAAGTGTTGAAACAGATGTTTGGACAATAAAGTTCACACAAAATGCATGTCTCACCGTAAAAATGGCCAATAAATCAAACTGCGAGTGTAGCTTTTTTGTATTTGCTTTTAAATTTTAAAGTTCTAACATCAGTCCGATCCGCAATCCATTGAAATCTCATATGAACAATGAATCAGTGGAAGAAACCAGCCTGGACTTGGACCGCAAACTCCCACGTAAAATGGAATTTGCATCTGATTCGAATTTTTTACTTGCTTTAATTTTATGTATTTTTTTGTTTGCGCTTGAAAATATGAATCATATCGCAATTGTTTTAAATATTACCATATATGGGAATTTCAAATGACTTGAGTTTGATTATGTTGGTGTCGGATTTGAATAATACTCGTTTCAGCTACAGCTTTTTTTATTCCTCTGTGAAGCTCTCCGTAGGCGATTTAACTTTCTTTTTGGGTTAGTACGCTGAAAGAATATTATGACACTCTTCGTTCTTCGAGTGATTTTCGGTCAAGTTTGTATCGATGGAGTGTGTAGCCAAAGATTCAACGACGAACCTTACGGGATCTAATAACGACCTTGACCTGGCCAAAAATACAGCGACTGAAATGGCTGGATCACGTGCAACATGGCGAGTCTTTGAATTCACCCCTGGAGGGACAACGAAGACCCCACCTCAGGTGCGGCGCGCATAATATTGTTAAGCGACCTTAACCAACTTGATCTGCGTAAATAGGGACATCTAGGTAGTGACTGAGGTGGCTGGCGTGGCTTGTTCGTTGATGCCGTCGTCCACCCGAACTGTGAGCGCCAAGTAAAGTAAGTAAATTTTTCCAAAGGTTCAAAAGAATTGACGACTAGAGGTAACGATGACAGCTAAACGAGAAACTAAAGGAGCTATCTAGAATCTGTCAGTAGGCAGTATTCTGCATGGAAATTTGGAAGTTCTATTCAAAATTTAAGAAAAATCTTAAGCGGAAAATTTGTGCAAGAATATTTAAAATAAATATCAAGCAAACAAATAAAATTAGCTGCGAACATAATTGGCTAGCAAAGGCTAGTAGCTAGTTGTCTGCTAACATATTGTAGAAAAGCGCAGTTTAAATTGTCAGGTTGAAAAAAATGTCATTAATAATGACAACACATAGATTTACTTAAACGTGCAAAATTAGCTGGCCCTTCCAAAGACTTCGGAAACTAGTTTCCTGATAGTCGTCATAAGGCGTAAGATTTGGAGATTGAAAAATTAAACACTGATTTGCTCGCAATAAAACCATCGTTACCATCATCAGCTTAAGCCAAGTTAGGTATCGAATGGTGTACCAAATGGTGTAGTGTAGACAATGACAAGTGGATTTTGACGGAAAACTAATTTACCACTTTTCTTCAAGTGCAAACACAACCTTCAGGTTAATAAGCGCAAAAACAAAGACTGTACCTGCAATTGGCCCATACACCGCAACATCTGTTTGCAGACAGGAGTAAAATAGTTGGTATGTACTCCTCACCCAAGGAGTAGGCCACAACAACCAGAGGCCAACAGATCGCAGTCAACATCAATTTACTGTGGCACGAGTTTGTCGACTTGCTTCGATGCTGCGAACGACGCGACTCGACAAGTCGACAACAACGACGACAGATTCCCTGCAGAGCAATGGCGCGTACCAGACGATAACATGGTAAACATTCGATCTGTTAGTGTAGTGCCTCTTCCCCCGAGACAGATTGTTACATAACGCGTTGGGATGGAAACTTCCATGTTATCCAATTCCAATGTGGGGACTGGGGAGTGCTGCGACTGCCAGTGGTGTTATATTAATCGTATCGCGTATCCATGTTCGATGTCCAGAGGTTAATGGGTTCAGGTCAGCAGCAGTCTCACTGACTGTGGCTATTTTAAGACCCATCATACAGATTGGAATGCAGTGAAGGTCAAACGCCAGCCGCTTCTCCTTCTCAATTATTATTTTTCGCTAAGTTAATTGACATCCTTTTGGCAGGTATAACTCGAGAATTTAATCAATTCCACTCGGCGAATATATTTTTATTTTTAAACAAATTTACATAGCAAAAAAAGTGACAAATTATTTAATGGCTTAAATTAACGCCACCCGCATCAGCTGAAATGTTAGAAATAAATAAATTCAGCGCTTAATTAAGTTATGGGTTATTTTTGCCAATAAACTAGAATTTTAAAGCGCCACGGGGATGCAAGATACATAGTTATAAGGCAAGCTAATCTCAAAAAAATAAGCAATAAAATGTCGACTTTGGGTTGACTTTCGGCGACAGAGTGTGATCGTTAATGTGACACAAGTTGGTAAATCAAGTCGAGTCCGGGTTAGCAGCCGAGTTCAAGTTATGACCTGAGCTACTGTAACAAATTTTAAGATTAAGAGATACTGAATGCGAATTTATTTAAAAAAAAAAAGAGTGTCAAGTTCTTTTAATTTTGATTGACAGGGAAAAGTGGGCGTGAGCAAGTTCATCGCAGACGAATAAATTAAGTAATTTATTGGGGGGAACTTTGTTTTCTTAATTTAATATCAGTTATGTGATCTTTGATGGGATTTTTTTTTGTAAAAGGTTCTAGCGCTTTGAAGTTGGCAATTTATTCATTAAAAATTAATATTCTAATTTATCGATATACAAAAGTCATGAGGACGTGTCATATAAGTCAGTCATAAGAACCGGAACACAAAGCTACCCGCCTGCCATTTCAATTATCAAAATTAACAAAACAGCATTAAAATATTAATTTGAATAGAGTTTTATGATATAATAAGCAGTGGCGGTTATTAAAAAGATTTGCATAGCGGCTTATGGGTGGGGCGACACTTGTTCGGATGATTGGCATCAACCTAAAATTGTTTAACAATTTTTGCATGTGGTGTACCAATTAAATTTAATTTAAGCTAGTGCCACACGCTGAAAGGCCTAATTATTAACTTTTTAAACGATTATTATCGAAATGATAGGCCGACAAAACTAGTAGCTCCATTTCGACGGCAACCTTTTCTTTTTGGGTCACGTGGACGGGTTTCTTGTCTATAGCATCGTCATTTTTCAACGGCTCATACTTTTTGGCAGCCTTGCTGAAGTGGGTCTTCCAAATTTACAGAGCCGCTACAACGCTCGGCTTGGTTGGTATCACATTCACATTCCGAGAGTAACAGCCCTCAACAGCGCTCTTTTTATTTTTTTCTTCGGAGAAGTGTTTCTTTTTATTCCGCAGGTCTCATACGCAGTTTTTCTATAGCTATCACTACAGATAGGTACATTTTTTTTCCCTCTTCATTTGTTCCCCAAAAACAAATATACCATTACATTACAACCCTTGAATCAAATATTGAGCGAAGCAGTCCCTAATCGGAGGAGAGTCTCGTCGCTTTGTGAGTGGCAAACTTTGTTAATCGCGTTTTTTTAGTTTACTACCCTAGTTTCCCACTTCCCCAAAAATAACTTAGACCATTTTTTGATGTGGTGTCCCGTAGGTTTTACCGTTGCTCACATTGTGAGCTCGTAGAAGCATTCTTTGTACATATAAGCTGACGCTGAGTTTTTCAGGAGTTTTAGATCCATCTGTGAATAAGATTGATTGATTGACAGTTCCAGTCCGGTACTTCATAGTTAAAGCCTATTTACTTTAAAGTGGTCAGGGATTTTTAGAGAGAAGCATGTCAGTCGGAGCATATTCCAGTATACTCGTTCGTTGTTTGCTGCAGTGTTTGGCTTTCCCTGCTACGATTGTAACATATCCAGCGAAAGACAGTTAAGCGTGCTTTGCAAATGAGGTTGTCAGTTCACCTTTTTGTTTTTTTTAAATACTTCTCCCGGGAAAGGCCTGCAATAACATATGTATGTTAGTTCTGCACTTAAATTGCTGCAAATTGTATAGTCTTCTGGAAATATATCCCCATGAAGCGAGTCCCAAAGTCTTTGAGTTCCTCGGAACATCTATCATGGAAGTACCTATAGAAAAAGCAAAGGTCAGCGACTTGTCTTCTGTGCACCAACGGTTGCAGATTCGATGTGAGTAGGGTCTCCAATAAGTCGAACTGCTCGTCTCTGTATGCTGTCAAATAGGTTAAGTGAATGTTTTGGGGCCAAGCTCCATATAAGGGACAATATTCCAGGCCTGGTCTAAACTGTGCTTTGTAGAGAAGGATAAGTTGCTTGGGACTAAAGTACCTCTTTGCTCTAAATAGGTAGCTCAAATTAGCGGACGCCAATCTTGCGATATAGAATGTGTGGCCGTGCCATATGATTCCTGAATTGACTGTGACTCCTAGCAGGTGCGTTGGGTCCTTGAGATGGATTGTATGGTCATCCATTTGAAACTGAGCCAAATGGTGAGTTTAGTCCACTATCATATTCGATAAGAACCGATGATACTATCGGACGATGCCGTATAAAGAATTAATAATTGAAGCTTCTTATCTAGCTTCTGTTCTTTAAATTTGCAGTTGAGCTTGTGTTGTACCATTAATGTTAAGGCTTTTAAAGGCCCCTTATCTTTTCTGTCCTGTATCCATTGTAAATACTCTGATTGAAAAACAGTTTCTATATGGTCTTACCCTTTTCACTGATGGCCTTGTCGGTCTTATAATACTGCAACTATCTTATGCGATCGATAACAGGTCTAAGTTGAGCAGGAACATAAAAGTTAAAAGTCATCTTTTAAAGAAAAGATAGTTATTTTCGACTAGACTTCTATGCCAGACATTTCTCTAGTAGCTATATCCGCCATACATCCGTAGCATTCTATGACGAAATTAAATCTATACAGCCACTATTTAACGTTTGCACTAAGCTCCACTAAAAGAGACATAAGCCCGTTATTAATAAAAACCTGTGGCGAACCAAAATACCTACACAAAAAAAAGTCTTAATTCTAATAAATGTTTGTGCATATCCATATGTATGTGTATGTGTAGGGGAAATTCCCACTTAAATCCCTAAAATATGTCAGCAATTAACTAAAAAGCTTAAGTCTACCTACCAATAAACACATTCCCATCTAAACAAATTTCTCAACCGCCCACTCTATAATTATATACTTTAAAGCTTAGTACGACCATCTTATAACACCGCCTAATAGACATAAGCTGGTCATTCTCAATTCATACTGATCAGCTAATAGAACCACCCTCTCATTTAAGTAAGCAAAAATCATCGATTTCCATATTTGTTCGGCATCTCCATCCATCTAGCGGAAGAACACGTTTGATTCTAAGATAATAAATTCAAATTCGACAACACATACCTCCAAAAAAAAAAAAAAAAAACAATATCTACTTCAAGACTGGTTTAAACACTTTTACGATGATTATCCATAATAATAAATTAAAAGATGAAATTTTTGTGTGGCAAACTGTTGCCGTGGTTAATGATTTAAATTTATTTTTATGAGTGACTTTTTTTTCCGGTAAAACCCAAAAGACATCCGGACGAAAGCGAACGGCGCGGCGTTAGTGAGTGTCGACTCTCGAAACCATGCGTTGCTCTTGCGGTGTCCATTCGGGTTGTCGTCCGTTGTGCTAAGGAATTCTGACTGCTGTTGATGTCTATCAAATTATAGATAAATTAGCACGGTAAAAACTGTAAACCTTAGGTTAGTTCTCGTTCTATGAAGAGAATGTGGCATAGTTGCTTATCAAGTTGATTAGCATTATAGCTGTCTGCTTGTGGGTTTTGAAGAAATAGCAAGAAGGTTTGTAGATATGATTAAAGGGCACGTAAGCGTTGTTTGTCAAAGATTGTCTATACTTCAACGTTGGCAATAAATTTATTTGTATATAGCTTCAGCCAGACATGGTTCGCTAATCTCGTGTCATCTATATTCTATAATGAGAAGCGTCAATTATTATCGGCTGTATAGTGTACAGTGACCAGCTAGGGGGTCACAATCCGCAGATCGTCTGCAGTGGTGCTTATTAAAAGTAAGAAAGTTCAGGAAACAACATTTAGAGTGGAGCACATGGAGCGATATTGGATCCTCTCAGACTGAACTTCAACACGCACTCGATCGGTTTTTAGCCGTTTGTGTTGAAGCTGAGATGAAGATAAACGTGAACAAATCTGAAGTGATGGTCATGGTGGACAAATTTAAGCATCTCGGGGTCTTATTCACGAGCGATGGAAGAAGCAATGTGGTCAGGCTGGATCAATTTTGAGACAGCTTGGTCATTCTGTTATGAATGAATGAATGAATGAATGAATAATTTCTACCACGGTTTTGCCAAAAAACTACACAAAGTTTCTGTAACCACTGCTTTTCTATATACAAATTTTTCCCCAACAGAGGCTTACCACCATCAAACTGAGCCCATCCGCGAATCGATCACCCTTTCCAAATTCGAAGCCTTGAACGGTTGACCAACTTAGGAAGCAATCACTGTACCGGATCAGCAATACACTAAATTCCGGCAACAAATATTTATATCGTTCAGATATCGTGCTCGGATAAGGCCTGCATTATATGAATCTACCTTCTAACCTTGCAATCGATGTCGAGCATCTTTCGCGTCTGCCCTGTGAACCGAACTTACAAACCACGTGGAAACGCAACTTATGCAAATAGCTTTGATTGGAAGACAATGCTTCTGTGTGCCGCCGCTCCCCGCAGTAGGTCTCTGTTAATGAGTCTGGAACATTAGATTATGGATACTCGTAGATTGTATAAAATTTGCGCAATGATATGGCTTCGCGATCACAGTGCCAGTACACTTCACATCCGCCACAACAGATGCCAGCAGTATGGAAGACCGATCACGATAGCCCAGGCAGCCAACACTTCAAGTTCATTTTTATGGCTGGGTAGGTTCTACAAAACCCGATGGATGGAACTTATTTGTTCATCTTGATCTATGTTGGCATAAAATTTAATGGATCATTCGTTGGATGTATATGGAATGCGAATAGCTCCGGCGGCGGCGTAGCATTGTTAGTGCGAGACTATGAGTGGGTTGAATCCAGAGGCAGACTTGCTATTGTTTTACTGGGAATGTGATTTGTATCTTTGAGACGTGCATTTTGAAATGTTTTTGGTTTTTGTGTACACAAGTGAACTTGTTGTCTTTGAAAATGGTGTATTGGAGAGTAATGCGATGGCAGTATATTGGCGAATTGGATGTGGACATTGTCGCGAATTGAGTTCAAAATCTACGGTATGTATATTCTTTGAATGGGAAATTTTTCTGTTGGCAATGAGCTCTGGCAATTTGTATAAGAAAAGAACTTATTTGGTTATCGGTTAGAAATTTATCGATATTGATAAATTCTCTGTGCTACGTTGTCCAGCAAACTTGCCTCAGTCTTGTCTCAGACAGACAATGGTCTGCGAGACGATACAACATAAGGGAATATACTGCGTGGTTTAAACATATAGTGACGCCATTACTCTCCTTTACAATATCAACAAAAAGCCTAGCTAGCTTTATTCAGTTACACGCACCAAGATGGTTAAAGTTGCTCTGGAATTATGCGCGCCACCCTAGGCAGGGTCTTCCCTAAGGGGTGGACTAAAAGCCTTGTCATGCTGGTGTATTTTTCTGCCATTTGTTACACTTGACCTATAGCCACTTCAGTCGCGTTTTAATTTTAAGTTGTTTGACCAGGTCAACGTCGCGTTATGGAGTATACAAAAGTTAATCGCCCTAATAAATCAGAACTTATTAACTGAATACGAACTGAAAGTCAGCATCCGGAACGGACTTACGCCTTATTCATAAAAATAACCTACAACCTCATTCACTGTCAAATAAGGGACAACCGTTTGTGTACAAACAAGACTCCATTCGAGCTTCCATTCCTCATCTCTGTTGACGGTTAGATCCGCCTTCAAACAAAGGCAACACTCATGAGAATATGTTCTGGTGTTTAATATTTCTTAACATGTAAGTCATAAAAATGCAAAAATTCTTCCCAGCCGACTTGTTGTTAGTCTGACAGAACATCGAAAAAATATTAATTGAATTATAACCTTCAGCCGTACGAAACAAAATAATGTTGTCATTTATTCGCTCGGTAAAATCCAATCTCTCCCAAGCTTGTTTTTTGATAGTTGTTTACTGCGAAGTAGACGCACCCACCCGAAAAGATCATAATCTGCAAGCTTAATGGACACAATCACCGTCTAGCCGGACTGGACATTAGATGTGTCCAGTCCACAACGGCAATTACAAATAATTTCCCCGAAGAGTATACAGTTTTGATTTTTAATTAACTCCCTGCGCCACCCGCCCCGATCGGGCTGGACGCAGTGATGTTGAAAGAGCATTGGTTCGATTAGATGGCTCACCGGTAGAAATCTTGTCTCATTGCCAAATGCACGTGATTCAGTGTCTCACCAAATAACTGCCACCGATATAATCGCCTTCGAAGGGCTTCACGTGCTTAACATCTCTTTTCGATTATTCGGTTGGCCAAATTACCCGCTTAAGCACCTGACAAGTTATTAATTTCTCCAGTGCGCAAAAGAAGACACTTGGGGTGGTCGGCGTAGTTTGTGGTTGCTTCGCAAGACCTTCGGCGTTCGGTTGATTTATGAAATTGTTTATCATTAGCCGGGTTAAATTGGGCAAATTATCTCGCCAACAACGGTGTGCGGCATAGCTACTTCTCACTGGAAACTGAAAGTATCTCGCTCCTCCTCGTAAAACAGGGGATTAAGTTCAAAGATGAAGATTGTGCATCCAGTAATTGGTTAATGTGGTCGATGCGGTCGTAGTCCTTTTGCAATGTTGGCTTCGGTTGGCATGTTGTCGTGTCCGTTGTTATCTCACAAAAACTCAACTCCTCCGCAGCGAATTAAGTGATAGGATTTATTTCTTATTGGTAATTAATTTTACGATGTCTTGTGTCGGTTGGAAAATTATTGGGTTGTGACTTGAGGGTGCTCGAAAGGTTGAAGTGCATACCACAAGATTAGTTTTAGTCTCGGAGATGATGTACCGAGCTTGGTATAAAAATATGAAGCCCAAGCTATAAATTCGGTCTAGTAAAAGAACTTAATTTCCCTCTTCGTTCCAATAGTCCATCAATTACATCCCCTTCGTAGCTAATTTCTTCTGCGTGTCTCAAAAAGGCCTTACCAACCCATCGAGTATTTCGTCAAAGACACCTGTCAGCTACATTGGTCGCATGCTTTACACGCACCGGTTAGCTGGCGAAAAACATGGACTCAACTATGTAAACAGGAAAGTTTATGAACATCGTTGTGGGTCAGTGAGCCACTGTCTCCTAACTGGGTAGCGCAAAATTATTGCTCATAAAACTTTGGCTGGGTCAGCGGAGTTGTAATGCAACATTTGTTGTTTTTTTTATTTGTTGCCGCAGCGAGAGACTTTGAAAGTGCAACAGCCTTTTAAAGCGGAAAACTGATCACATCGGGCTCGTCTGCCTCTCGTCAAATATTTAAATGTTCAATGGAATGTGAATGTCGGTTGCAAAATGTCTACGCTGCAAACGGATACGGGACACCAGATAAATTATGGGTGCTGCTGGCCTGCTGCAATCCACGCGACTTAAAGTTTCAACTAATCCACGCATTCGGATTCGAGTGAGTCAGAGAGAAATATGTTGAACTTCCATGTCGCGTCGTGTTGGACTTCCATCTTCATGTCAATCTTGCAAATTGCCGCAAAAAGTATAGCTGCCGCCGCACACCATAAGTCATCTTCATCAGTTCATAGACGAAATCGGCTGCCATATTTGGTCACTCGATAAAGATAGACCTTTTGTTTTGGGCAGGTGCCAGATGCCTTCGGTGGATTGGCGTGAATGTGTGGGATTACGGTGTTTAACATAAAAACGGATGGGTGTCGTGTCGTGACTTGTTGCTTTATTGCTAAAAACCGTCCTTTGGTCGTATATTGATGATTGTTAGCCAAGGTTGAGAGATGACAATAAACATCGCTTAGTTGTATGTTGATGATTGTTTGTCAGTTGTTTTGGGCCTACACACATCTGGATGTGACCACAATTTTGCCTTTCTAGAGAGTGGTATGGCAATTGAGGCAAATTTCTAACCACATTGCATATTTTTAACCGAATAAAGTTTGCGGTCATGACATTTTTTATTTGTGAAAGAGAAATTTCTCACATACTACTCATGTTTAATTTGGGATTTCACAATTTCTGTGATTTTTTCCTAAGCTTAAAAAGAACCCCATCAGAATCCAACTCACTAAATATTCGTAGTTCTAAGCTGCATTATTTTCGGGGTATATGTGGTTCCACGAAATAATTCATTTCATTTATAATGTTGTGAATTGGTAAAGCTTTTTTTTTTCTTTTTCAATTAGAAAGGGCCTGGTTTAGTACCTTGGAATTGGGGTCTTCAATGATATCCACAAAGTTGCACCTATATCATTTGGTATTATCGTGTAACATAATCAAAGTAGGTATCTATTATCTGTATAGCTCCCTTAACAACTGAAAGGTTTGACCTGTCAGCCGCTCGCCCATTCATTAAATTAAAAGCCGACTATACACTATTTCATCTTATATGGCGTTTTCTTTAATGAACATAGTGACCTTAGCCGTGTGATCTTAATTAAAAAATATTTATACAGTATGCCGTAGGGCTAGCCCTTTAAGTAGGTTAATTTCTTATTTGTTAACGTTTGTCATGAATACAATACACAAGACCGAGAAGTTGTAAATCGACTTAATTAATCACTGGATGAGCCCAGCCATATACTCGTGCCGACGATAGCTTTGATTTTTTTTTCTTAATTTTTATTGATGCCTAAAATGCCGGAAGGCTGCTCAAACGACCTTGTGACAATTTTCCAATTTGAGGTATGCGTATGATGGATTTAATTAGGTAAAAAAGCAGTTTAAGAAAGCCCGGCTATAATGTATGTTAATAAAGAATTTTCACCGCTAAGGGGTTTTTTGTTACCTTTTTTTTTTAAATTGGAAAGAAGATGGATTGTTGCATTATTTAGAAAACGACAACTACATAAATATATCTTTGTTTGCATTTAACAAAATTATGGAGAGCTGATGCACTGAAAAATTACAAATTAAAGTCATCCACAATCTGTCAAAAGTCCTTAGAGAGTACTGCAATTTTTTGTTAAACGTAAAAAAAATTCTTTTAAAAACAATCCGACAAGGAGAAGTATCTGAATTTCATCGTGCACTACTTGCTAATATTTTTAGGTATATTTAGGTAAAATTGTAGGTATTGCAGCTGATTATGTGGGGCTCAGTTCAATGGTTAGTGTAGTGGACTAAGGTTAAAGTCCCGAATAAATATAAATTACACTCAAGTTTTTTCCACTACCTCACCTATCGCTAACGTCGGACAAATATTCGAGGGTAAAATTCCAATATTAACCTTTTATGCCGGATGAAGTTAATTTTACTGCTAACAATTCGACTATTGCAAGAAAACACTTGGTGTGTCGTATCTGTAGATACGGGCGGCAGTTTTAGAGGGCGGCAAAATTTCACAACGTCTAACAAACATCCGAGAGTATAACTGTCCTGAAAAAGCCTCTCAGCCTCTCAATTTATCCGTTCGGAATCGGCATAAAATTGTAGGTAGGTCCCTTCCATTTGTCACAAAAATAAAAAACTCACACAAACGAATGGTTGTGAGAAGCTTTGCCTATGGTGGCTATTTTATTTATTTTTAAACACATACTTGAATCATTTCGTATTTTTGTCGCACCTATGATTCCGACCACTTGAAATTAGCACGAAATTTTGCATTAGTGTGCCGAAATCGGGGAATCCCCAATGTGTAATAATGAGATCTTGCTCGCGACTGGCAACACCGTCTGTACTGACTTGCGTGGATTCCCCATATTTTCATATAAATAATAGTGTTCAATGTTGTATACCTAACACCTGAAAATTAGGTTGCAGAATGTAAGCCCCTTCAGGGAAGTCCGTGCTTTGACAATTCCAAGAATGTTTGATTGACCCGTCAGTCATCCAATTCCAATTAATGCTTTCCAAACTGTGATTTTAGTGTTCATAAATACCAGCTGTGAATTGTGATTAATTATTAAACTTCGTGAAAAATTATATTGTTCGTGTACGTAGATATATACTAAACATTCTACTTTGTGAGCATTAAATATTTTATTTAAATTTTCTATTTATGTAATTATTGTATGTTTGACTATCTGCTATATTGTTCAATCTTTATTTTATTAAAATAAAAAAATCAGAACAATTAAATTTCAGTAAAGTATAGGTTACATTTTTTTAATTTATTAGTAATTATTTTGAAATTTTCTACGATAGTTTCGTTTACGACTCCAACTTGTGCTTTTATTATTTATTCTGCATTAGCGAGATATCCGTCAGAACAGAAAATTCACAGATTTCATATAAATCGGAGGATTTTTGCTTCGAGGTACTCTTCTGAAAATTGTTCCGACATTTATGAAGTGTGATTAAGTGCGTTTTTTACTTATATTTTTGACGGCTTTATACGAAATTTATTCCGATATGATCCGACAGAAATTGGTTGCGGAATGCGTTTCCAGGGCAAAAGCAAACTAAACAAGTAAACGTGTTATCATCGGGCTGGCCTTTGATAGCGTTGACTGCATATAATTCTGATGGAGAAGCGAGAGGAATGGGCAAATGGCGCTGTAAGTTATGCAACAAATATGTGTGAAAAACTTGGCATTTCCATGGAACCTCAGAGGCGCATAACAAAAAAGATCCGTTTTGATGATGGTACCAGGGATGCTAACTTGTCTTGGGAAAATGAGTTGAGGCGGAAGCTGTTTTCTCCATTAGATAGGGTCATTGTCGAAATTCGTGAGCGTTTTCAGCAGCTACAAAATTTGGATAAGTTTGGTTTTCTAAAGCCGGCTATATCACTCGACTCGGGCGAAACTAAATTTAATCTAAACTACGCATCTACAGAAATTGATGATCAGGATTTCAAGGTGGAACGACTTCGACTGAGGACTTTCATTGCTGCCACAGGCAACGAAAATAAATTAATTAATGCGGACTTACGTGAATTATTTAAATTTATTGTGAAATCCAAGCTGGAAGATAGTCTGCCTAATATTGTAACAATGCTCCGAATATTCTTTACTATTGCCATAAGCAATGCCAGTTGCGAGAGAAGTTTTTCAAAACTAAAATTGATCAAAAATTACTCAAGATCCACAATGAGTAGTTTAAGGCTAACCATGATATAGACATTGATAGTGCAATAAAAGACTTTGCTCTTAAGAAATGTAGACGAAGTTTTGTTTTTAATTCTAACAATTCATAATATTATTTTTCAATAAAAATATAACTATTAACAGTGTCGTTCTTACTTACTTAGATGGCGCTACAGTCCGGGGTGGACCTGGGCCTCAACCAACACGCCTCTCCAGTTAGCACGATCTTTGGCTAACTGCCTCCAGTTGCGCACTCCAAGTTGGTTGAGGTCCCCTTCCACTTGTGCGCGCCACCTAAGGCGAGGTCTTCCTCTACTGCGTTGTCCCTCCGGGTTGGAATCGAAGACTCTTCGGGCCGGAGCGTTGGTGTTCATTCGCTCTACATGTCCTAGCCATCTTAGTCGACTGATACGTACTTTTCTGACAAGGTCGATGTCGCTGTACAGCTCGTAGAGTTCGCTGTTAAATCTCCTCCTCCAAAGCCCGTCAACGCAAACGGGACCGAAAATCACTCGAAGAATTTTGCGTTCGAAGCGACCAAGGAGATCTTCATCCGCTTTTGACAACGTCCATGATTCTGCGCCATAAAGCAGGACTGGGATGATGAGGGTCTTATATAGAGTCTCCTTGGTGTTTCTCGACAAGGCCTTACTAATCAATTGCCTTCTTAGGCCAAAGTAACAGCGGTTGGCAAGTGTAATTCTTCGCTTGATTTCTGATGTGATGTCATTTTCAGAATTAATAGCGGAGCCGAGGTAGACAAAGTCCCGAACTACCTCAAAGTTATAGCTGTCTATCGTGACGTTCTGTCCGATTCGTCGATGTTGTGTGTCCCTTCTCGTTGACAGCATATATTTTGTTTTGCCCTCATTCACCACTAAACCCATTTTTGCCGCCTCTGTACTGATACTTGCAAACGCACCAGTGACAGCTCGCTGTGTTCTGCCAATGATGTCGATGTCGTCAGCGTATGCAAGTAGTTGCACAGACTTTTGGAAAATTGTGCCCCTGCTGTTGGCTTGCGAGTTTCGCACAATTTTCTCAAGAATGATGTTGGAAAAGTCACATGACAGCGCATAAAATTGTCTAAATCTTTTTTTGACATCAAAGGTCTCGGTGAGATTGTTTCCGACCTTTACGGAGCAACGAGCATTCTCCATCGTCATTCCGCACAATCTGGCAAGTTTGGCAGGGATGCCAAAACTAGACATTGCTCTGTATAGCTCGTCTCTATAAATGCTGTCATATGCGGCTTTAAAATCGATAAATAGGTGATGACTGCTGAGAATCGATTTGAACTTCTTGGGTTTTCTCCAGGATCTGGCGTATTGTGAATATTTGTTCGGTTGTGGACTTACCGGGCCTAAAACCGCACTGATAGGGTCCAATCAGTTCGTTGACAAATGGTTTCAGGCGTTTACAGTACCGCAGACATGATTTTGTAAGCGATGTTAAGGAGACTGATGCCTCTATAGTTGCCACAGTTTAGAGGGTCTCCTTTCTTATGGATCGGGCAAACAATGCTGAGGCTCCATTCATCAGGCATACTTTCCTCTGACCAAATTTTAGAAACGAGTTGGTGTATGCTCTCTACCAAGTCATCCCCCGCTGCCTTAAAAAGCTCGGCCGATAAACCGTCCGGTCCTGCAGCTTTGTTGGATTTTAGCTTGGATATTGCTATCCGTACCTCATTTTGGTCAGGTGGACGGAAGTCTTGGCTTTCATCGCCCAGGTTGAATGGTTCATTCTGCCTGACAGCGGAATTTGTGTCGTCTTCGCCGTTTAACAGTCTACAGAAATGGTTTTTCCATGTCCTCAGCACCGACTGTGACTCTACTACAAGGTTTCCTTGTTCGTCTCTACAGGTCTCTGTTCGGGTCTTGTTCCCGTGACACGTTCTTTTTACCTTTTGGTAAAACTTCCGAACATTGTTCCTGGAGTAGCACCTCTCTATTTCCTCGATCGAGCGCTTCTCATGCTCTTTCTTTTTCCTCCGGAGAAGCCGGTGTTCTTCCCTTCTTTTTTGCTCGTAGAGCTCACGAGCTGCTCTCGTCCTTCTCTGCAGCGCCGCTTTGTATGCCAGTTGCTTTGCTGCATGTGCTTGCCGGCACTCTTCGTCAAACCAGGGGTTTCGCGGTGGTGGTCGGGTGAAACCTAGCACATCAGTTGCGGCTTTTCTGATGGCTTCTTGGCATCGATGCCACTGGTCTTCAGCACTTGATGCTGGCTGTACAGGAATTCTCGAGAGGTTGAGGGAGACGCGATCGGCAAAAGTTCTGGCGGTTTGTTGCGTTTGTAGCCGTTCAACGTTGAATCTCCTCACAGTATTTCCTCGTTGTTGTGGTGTCTGGGATATCCGCATACGTACCTTGGCTACAACAAGGTAGTGATCCGAGTCTATGTTGGCCGCTCGGAAAGTTCGGACATCTAGAATACTGGAGGAGTGCCTTGCGTCGATCGCAACATGGTCAATTTGATTGACCGTTTGATGGTCTGGTGACCGCCATGTTCCTTTGTGAATGTTGAGGTGTGGAAACCGTGTGCTTGCTATAGTAACATTACGTCCCGCAGCAAAGTCAATTAGCCTAAGTCCGTTTCCAGACGTGGTGTCGTGTAGGCTGTGCTTTCCGATTGTGCTACCAAAGATGTCCTCCTTTCCTATTTTGGCGTTAAAATCACCTAAGACAATTTTAACGTCGTATTTAGGACATTGCTCATATGTTTTGTCGAGGAGCTCATAGAAACATTCTTTGGTAGCGTCGTCTTTATCTTCTGTGGGGGCGTGAGCGCATATCAGGCTGATGTTGGCGAATTTAGCCTTGATGCGGATAGCTGCAAGGCGCTCACTTACGTGTCGAAAGCTCAAGACTTCTTGCCTAAGTCTGCCGCTTACAACGAATCCGCATCCAAATAGACGCTGCTTCTGCTCTCTGTAGCAATCACCGTAGTAGATGTCACAGGTTTTCATCCTTCTTTTGCCTGGCCCATCCCACCGCACCTCCTGAATGGCGGTGATATCTGCCTTGTAGCAGTCTAGGGCCTCCGCTAATTGTTCGGCTGCACGCGGTCTGTTCAGGGTTCGAACATTCCACGTGCAGATCCGAAAGTCATTGTCCTTTTTTCGTTTTGCAGGGTCGTCAACAGTGAATCCATCCGTATCCGAGGCTCTTGGTTGCTTCGTAACCATTATTTTTTTTCCGTGGTTGGGTAGTTAGCCCCACGCACAACCCCCAACCTGGAGGACCAGGCCCTAAGATAACCCTGTCAGTAACCCACTTCGGGGATATGAGTGCTGCCGTTGGCCCATAAAGGGTTCATCCGCCACCATCTCTATTTCAGCACCCTGACTAGTGCTGAAAATCCTTACAGACCTTTGCTCCAAATATGTCAGAGAAGCTCACGCAAGGTATCTGCCATCTCGACTGTTGACAACACCGTTGATTCAATCTTGTGTATTCATCCGCTGTATGTCCTCTTTCTGAGGGGCTCATGTAAGACCTCTGAGACTCGTTCAGTCAGTCATTCCGACAGAGCATTATAGTGTTGCTATTTTCTTCGTGTTCAACACTCGCGCTTATAAGTTTAGCAAGCCAAGCCCGGTTGAGCGAGACCAGTACCCGGTGGTTACCACGCGGAGGTAAAATAAGCACAATTGATGTGTATGAAAAAGTTGCAACAGCTGGGCACCGCCAAGTTGATGCCAATCAGCGCCTACCCGATTCATACACACCCAACCACCAACAGTGTCGTTCTGGTTCTAATTATTAGTCGATTATATAAGCATATTATAGTCTTTTAAATTGAAATACCTAAATATAAGGGCGGCAAAATTTTCTTCCGCCCCGGGCGGCAGACACCCACGCTACGCCACTGCAACAGGGTCATATAAGGCTCTAGCGTTAGCTTCTCACAACCATTTTAAGTTTTTATTTGTTCACGAATGGAAGCGCCTCTGTTGGTTAGAAAATTACATTTCACTAGCAGTCCATAAGTCCATTAGTATGGCTATGTTGTAAGGGAAGTGAGCAGACTCTCTTTTCTACATGCAAGGGAGCTTTCCGTCCTACAATGTGACCCCTTCTGTTTTGATCGTGCTAAAATTATTTCAATTGTTTTATCAAAAACACTCAACTTTTTGTTTTTTTCCTTTTCTTGAAGTTGGTCTTTGATTGAAGTCAACCTAACAAAATTATGTCTACCTGCCCTATGTCCCTCAGATATTTAAATATTTGTTTGAGGTGGTGTCCATCCTCTAGCCATTAGTAAGATATATTGTAACCCCCAACTAGCAATGCTTTTGCCGCTGATACACTCAAGTTTTGTCCAATATTTTGAATGAACAAATTGTTTTTAACCAAAACTCTGGGACTGGACTGGACACCTGTTAAAGTATTTGTTTGTATGTTTTTGAAAGTTTTAATATACGCATTGCTATTTGCTACCGATAAAATAAATTATTTATCTATCAAAGTAAGCGCGATAATTTTTGTCTTGACGTTTCGTCTTCAAATTTTGAAATCTCAAGTTTCTTATAATATAAAACAAATCATAAAATGCTGAAACCGCCTTTAGATGCGTCTGAAATACTAAATAATCTGTTGATTAACCCCCTCCGTGAAAAGAGGCTTGTAAGAATTGTGTCTTAAGAAGTTTTGCCAATATATGAAACCTTTTCTTTTCAGATAGTAAAATCATGCCGTTTACAAGGAACTAAAAAATATGTACTCACCCTTACGTTTGCTTTTGATGGCACTACACCTATAGTCCGAGATGAACCTTATTAGGGTAGCATGTACATATGTTAAATATTAAATGTTTCGACGAACCATTCTGCGTGCATTGAACCTCCATAAAATAGAAAGAATAATAATTGATGATGATTTCCTTTTGATGGGTAAGTGCATTTTTATTTTGAAAATTGATTTAAGTCCATATAGACAAAAATAAATAAAAACTCGCCCGAGATAAGCAAATTCCTAAAGCTATAAGTATTCCAAACGCAACATAAATTCATCCGCGATTTGACACATTTCTCAATCAATATATTTCTGAAACAGCCAAAATTTTCATTACACCACGCTGTGGCTATTCTTTCGAATAAGATCAGGGCCATATTAGTAAAACTAATTACACACTGGCGCCACGGACGAACTTCAAACATTCAATACTTATTCAAAGGTTAAATAAAAGAAGTAGAATGTGCGACCTATGTCAATTCCCGCATACTTTACTGGCGATCTCCAGTCAATTGCAACAAGGCGACCATACCTCTGTCCGCAACTGAAATGTCTCATTTGGAATTCCTTATCCACTTCGAATTCGAATAAACAACACCATCAGAAAAATGATTAATGGCCGCTAAAGTTCAACTTCCTCGACAAGTTTTTGTCCCACTAACCTCCCAGCTGGCCTAACATTCAATTTACACGCAAACCGTCTGACAAGCCAAATACAAATCTCGCAAATAGCACCGATGCGATGTCGTACTTATCGAGGCTGATTTACTGAGCACATCATTCGATATGCAATTACCATAGCTCATGGATAAGTATTCGAAAAGAATACTGTCGTGCCGTGGCACCTCCCCAGCATCCGAAATTAATTCTAAATGGCGCAACAACAACACTGCCTGCATGTCGAAGTCGAAGCCATCTGAATATTATTGATATCTCAAGATGTCACCCAGCATGGGGCATCGTTAGAAGCCTAATGATAATTATCATTACGGCGCACATTCATGCTGTACCGCCCCACCCGGTGGCAATTGTTCGTCCAAGAGCTCAAATTGAATATTGTTAATTAAAAAAAATGTTAAAACGGTATACTTGGTGAGCAAATTGCCGCACTGATGTGCTAATAACTGTTTTAAATCAACGAGATGGTTACATGCCGCCTGCGCAGGTCATCCGCACGCGATAATTTGTTAATCGCGCCAGAATCCGTGTTCAAAACCATGGGGACAGCCTCCAAGAACATGCGCTCGGCGACAAGAGACAACTGTAGGACATCTCAACAAGTTGACAACGCGCCTACAAGACACACTGCCGATGGCAATGTCTAATGCGACATCGCTGAGATGGCGACATTTTATGTTGCGCTGGATCTGAGACCAAGAATCTAAGGCTGGGAGCTGGACTACCGACGACGGATCGTTCGATCGGGCGGCGAGGTTGTGGTTTATTAGCCTCTAGTGCAAATTTATGAAGCACTGCTAATGAAATTACGAAACACTGCTGTGGTGGGTGATAGGTTCTCTGAGGTTGGACAGTGGTTAAATGTTAGTAAGCTCTGGCCCATCAATTACCAGCAGGTTCGGAGGAATTCTATACAGATGCTCGGCGATGGCGGGACTTGACAACCGCAAACGAAAACGAATTGTTCTAATGAGATGATAGTGGTCAAGCCATAGGTCAGGCTGTGATTCACATGCGGGATTAGCGATGCGATTAACGTGCTGCCGAACGATTCTCTCTAACGAATTATGGATAATTCAAGGATGCTGATGATTTTGTATTCCAAATGAGTGCTAGTCAATGCGATATTCTGATGGACAGAAAAGCGTGCGTAATTTGAAAATATACGCATTGCGAATAAGAAATCTAAAGTTTAGAATTTTCTAAAAATGCACACACATTTATTAGATTGTATGTATGTGTACTCTTTGAAAGCGCATTTTGAAAGAAAGTTGCTGAGAAAATGTTTGAAAATCCATAACACCCACGTTTTGGAAAATTATCCAATTTCTCAGACTAATAAGGAAAACTGGTACCGTTTCATGCAGTCGGTAATGTTAATCGTTCAAGATGTCTTAAGGAATCCAAGTTCCGTTTTCTAAACTGAATCTTTATACCTATATAAAAATGCATCGCGATTTGTGTTCGGCTGCCTAAAACTTGAAAACGACCGACTCGATTGAGCTCAAATTTACAGATAATCTTAGGTATTGGTCCAAAAGTGCTCCTGTGAAGATTGGTCAAAATTGGACAAAGGATTGTGGCACCTCCCATAGAAAGAACATCTTCTATAGTAACTTTCTCGTATACATAATAAGAGAAAGATATTGTTTTCGTACAAAATTTCGAACTCGAGATTTTGATCAATTCTGATATTACGATGATAGGGCAACTCAAAAAAGCGGGTCTCGCAATTCTGTCCGTCCGTATGTCTGTCTGTCCCCCCTCTCGGGAATCTAAACGCTTGGACGGATTTGTTTTAAATTTCGTATTTAGAGTTTGTGGGCTTCCCGGTAGGAGGCGGTTTTTTAATGCTAGCCCTAATATTAACGGTACTTCTCATATAAAAATTTTACGAAATATTAAACAATTTAGATTTTTTCGAAAACGGCTCTAACGATTAGAAAATTGATAGTTGAGTTAATGTAGGCATGCTTAACATGACTAGGGTGACCAGATCCATGCCCACCAAAAAGAGGACACCTTCAAAAATGTCAAATGAAAAATTAAAGATCAAAAAACAATAACCAAAATAACAATATATTTTTTAAAAGTGTTGTAGGTATACCCATTTTTCGTGCATTGGTAGGTGCATGCATTTAAAAAGTTATTCTTGTTTTGTTCTTGCTCTGCAAATATTTTTAGGTTACAAAATTGGTCAAACAATTTATTTTCGTGTAATTTGACACCTTTGTTTCGCAAATAAAGCAAGGAATCTCCGATATCGCTCCAGTTGGGAATTTTGTTTAAATCCATCAGTGTAAAACAATCAAACTCATCCAGAGACTCATCCCATCTCTGAAGGTATTTTAAGCGCCATGAATAAACCTCTAATACATTTTTTCCACGTTTAAAGCCTAGTACCTATCCTGCTCGCGCTAAATTTTAACGAACGCACTTCTCTCCACAGCACAGATAGCTCGCTAAATTCGTAGTAGGATATGTATGGCACACGCACCCATATGTTATTGCCACATGTATTTTGATTTGTGTTATTTTTTCACATTTTTCCTACTCACTTAAGGACCATTCACATGAGAGGTACTAATTACCTAGGAACGAACGAATATTCGAAAGTTTTGACAGTCCGTTCACATGAACACTTTTCTCGGTCGCGGCAGTTCGCTAATTTCAGCCATCAGTTTCTACCCGCAATGTCTAGTTTGAGGTTAAGTTCGAACGAATGATTTATTCACTAGTTTGTGGAACACGAATTAAATGATGTGGATTGCGAATAAACTTTGACAGTTCGAGCCAAGGGTGTTTTCGTTCGCGCCAAAAAGTTTGGAATTCGAAATTTCATTATTTAAACTGTTTATAAACTTGTTTTCTTAGTACATTTTGGTGATATAATTAATTATCCTCCTCTTGGAAGAATAAAATGTGCAATTTTTTGTTTATAAATGCATAAAAAGTGGTTTGTTCACATTTCATCAATTCGTTCGTTCGCTCTCATGTGAATGGTCCTTTACATCGATTGTCAAGAGTGTTCCACGAAATAGTCAATTCAATTTTTTTTTGTTCCAGAAATGTCAAAATTTAGCGCCGATTTAATGCATCAGACAATTCTTTCGCGAGCTAAATCAGTGTATAGTGGAGACTGGAGACATGTTCTTGGCCGAGTGATAACAAAATTGTACGTAACGTAGTACGTTTAACACACAATATTGTTATACCCGACTGACATTGTGACAGTGTGTTCCATCTATGTGAAAGTAAGAATTTAGCGTACGAAACAGGATACTGCTTTGCTAAACTGGCTCGCTAAATTTTATCTCTGTAGACATTTTTGTATGGGAGAACAAATTTTGCTCGAGCAGGATACTGGGCGTAAGGCATCATTTTCATTTCCACACTAAAAATTTTAGGTCGTGTTCATACTAGAAAGATGGACAAATGCTGAATTAGTGTTGAAAAAAGTTTTGTTTTAGTTTTGTGGTGTCGAAAAATTCATAAATTGAGAAATTTTAAAAAAGAGGACAAATTGCAATATTTTTCCAAAAAGATACCGGACATTTTATTTTTAGGTAAAAAGAGGACGTCTGGTCAGCCTAAACATGACTGCATACCCAGTTTTTCGCTAAAAAGGCCACACACGGCACTTTTGAAAAATTGAATTTTTTAGTAAGCGGTACAAACGATTTTAGGAAAAACTTATTTGTCATTCTTAACTTGATAGCAAACTCAGTTTTTCTCTAAAAAATCCCTAATAATAGTACATACTTTAAAAAACTGCTCATATCTCAAAAACGCCATTTTCGTTTATGATAAAAATGTAACTGGCAGGTAATGCTCAAGGAATTGACTGACAAGAATCTTCAATTTACCCTTCTTGACGGCGCGATAGGGCAATCGCATAGTATAGGTGACGTATAGAGCTTAGGCTTAAAACAAATTATATTCCAAAACTTGGACGCACGATTGAGTTAAATTTGCTAAATGCACTGAAATTACGATATGCGTTTACCAACAGTTCGCGTTGCTAAAAAAGTTAGAAATAAAGCTTTTAACATCTGTGTTTCAAATTTAAGTAGATAGATTTTCAAAGTAAAAAGAAAAGCAGATGGACAACCAATCTGCTCTGCTTTCCATCGCGTTGACCTTCATTCCAAGTCAATCACTTCATAAATATCATATACCCGTATTTGCATAAACATCCTGCCGATCGAATATCCCTTTGTCCATTACGAACTTCATCCGCATTCCTAAACACCAACTGGCTTGCATATTGGGTCCCATATCTCATGCCTAATTAAACATTCACCAGCGACAATGCCGTGAACAAGGACGCTAGCGTACGCGACTTCAACCGATAAATCCGCCCCTTCGGGATGGCACACAAACACAGATTTATCATCGTTTGTCATTGCATCAGAATGCAAGCGAATAGAACACAAACAGAAATATATTCGCAAATTCGAATATAACTCGCCTCGTCAAGAAGAATAACCAAAAGACGTGCGCGGAGGACGACTGCAGAGGCAGGCGAGAGGGACATCTTCGATTTCAATAAATTTTAAAGCAATTGCGGTGCGTTCGCGTCTGGCATGATTAAGAAGTCCAAGATCTTAATTGTGAGTGTACCTATGCCATACGGAGGCGGCTAACTACGCTACGATAATGCATGAGAAATCGAAATCAGGGGGCGATCAACGGACATGTTTCGAATTGAAAATCGGATCCGAGGCTCAGTTTGCTTTTGAGTACATTTTTGAATTTGATTTGGACGGATTCCTGAGATATTTTGTTGCCTTTTTTGGATATAAAATTAGACACGGTCATGCGTGGAGCTGGAATTATGTGCGCGCATTGTAAATCTTAAACGAAGGTGCACAATGAATAATGAGGCTGCTCGTAACCGATGGAATGAATGAAGGATTAATTGCTCTGCTGGGTGAAAGGTTATTAAGTGCAATTAGTTTTGGGTGCGCAGAGGTGCCTTTTTAGTGGATCTTAATAACTTTATTAGGTCACTTTTTATATATGAATTGCAGACATATTTCGCAAAAGTAGTCTTCAGCATTGCAGTGAACAGCTGGAGGTTGACAGCGATAAATGGCCTATTAATGAGGAGCTTAATATGGCAAATTGGCAGAGGATATACATTTTAAATTAATGGTTTGTTATGCACATACAACAAGTATGATGATCATTGTTGCTTGGGCAATTGTTTACTACTCGATGGTAAAGAGTGCCCCATAATTCACGCAAAGTTTAAATTTTGCGCCATTTAATAGTAGATACATTGATGCCAACGGAAAAAAGATAACAATGTGACAGCTGACAGTTCGGGGTTAGTAAAAATTGAGCGCTATACGAAAGAACAACGCATTTTCATTGTTGAGCAATATTTTAAAAATAATGAAGGTTTGTCAGCTGCTATATTCCGCAATTTTCGAACAAAGTGTTGAAGCTAATTTTCATCTTGATGGCTTCATTAATAGTCAACTTGGGGTTCAGAAAACCCACAAGTAATTTTTGAGAAACAAATGCATCCACAACGCGTGACTGTTTGGTGCGGATTTTGGGCTTGAGGCATTATCGGATCATTCTTCTTCGAAAATGCGGCAGGTAAGCCAGTAATAATTAATATTGTTCGTTATCGTGACAAGTTTTTATTGCCTAAATTACAAGATATGGATGCGACCAACATGTGGTTTTAACAAGACTGTGCCACATGCCATACAGCAAGAGAAACAGCAATTCAATTGCTGCATGAGTCATTTCCTAATAGTTAAAACATTTTCGTCTGAAAAGAAATTATTTTCATCTTCTAATTTATTCATATTCATTTGCTAGTTTTTGTCAGCTTTTTTTTTAAAATATTCGTCTAAAAAACTTGAAATTTCATCTGAAAATCTGAATAAATCGTCAGCATTATTTTTGTCTTCAGAGCCATATTGTAATAGACTTTTCATAGATTTTATTTGGTTCAAATGATAACCGTGAAAAATTTCATCAGATTGGCATAGCAATAACCACCAATGAGAAGACTGAAGATTACATTATTTGTATTCAGTGCCCTTAAGTTTTTATATTTTTCAGACGATTAATATTTTTTCCAGACGTTTTAAAAATTGTTTCAGACGTTTCCAATATGATGATGATTTCTATTTATTTTCAGACGATTAAATTTCAGACATTTTTTCAATTTTGACAACGTTTTAAATTTTTTTTTTCTGAAAAATACTATTTATTTGTAGACGAAAAAATTGTAGCCATTTCCTAATCGTGTAATCGGCCATTTTTGCGTTCACAATTGGCCATTCAGAGCTTGCGATTTAACGCCATTGAACTTTTTTCTTTGGTGTTTTTTTGAAGTCAGAAGGGTATTTAAACAAGCCCACGACCATCAACGCGTTGAAAGAGGAAATTGGGTGGTGTATTAATGAAATTCAGCCGCGGTCTTATAACATTTCAATAAAACAGTACGTACTTTGCTAGCAAAGCCGTGGCGGCCATTTATCCGATGTGCTATTCCATACATAACCCCAATCTGTATACTACTCCATGAATCAATAAAAAATATAAGCTTTCTAATTTAAAATCTGTATTTTCTATCAAAATTAGGTATGCGTGAATTATGGGACATTTTAGAACTTTGTTTGCAAAGTGTATTACGTTATACGATTTTGTGATATCGCGACACAATACTGGGGTGGAATCGGCTAAGGTGATTTGTGATAGTCACAATCAACTAAATTGGTCTGCGTAAGGTGATTGTCACCGGTGACAATCACATTTTTGTGATAATTTCTTGTGACAGCAGTTAAGTTGTCACTTGCATAATATGTTGGTTTGATCAAAGTGTTTTTTTAATTTTTGATGTGTTAAGAGAAAGTGGACGTGTTTGTACGTCTGCAACTGCAATTATTTTTAGGGTCTGCAAGTGAATAGGGTGTTATTCTGGGGCTGTTGCCCTTTTGTTGCTTTTAAATCTCCGGAACAAGCTGAACATACTGGAGCTATATAATGTGCAAAGCTAATTGTTATTTCCAAATGCAAAATTCTTAAAAAATGTTTGAATAAAAAACGATATATTTTTGTAGTATATCCTACCCCTACCTACGACAATTGCATTTGCCAGCTGGAGTTCCGTCAACTTACATTTCTGCTCTCCAGCTAGTTACATAAAACTTTCTTGCGTGTGACGGGTACCTACTAATAGGAAGTTTCTAATGACTGGTCAGCATTAATAGGGCAAAATACTATGTATGAGGTGACGTCGAGAAAACACTTAAACTCTGTCCCATGGTGGCTCATTCATATTTAGGGATACTTTCTCTCAAAAAAAAAAACCATATGGGCATCACAGCAGATAGCGCCTTTGTCAGAAAAAAAGTTGGCCAAATCCGGGTGATTTTCTACATACTAGGTCAACAACTCGATATGCGCTTTATTGGCTGCGGTTCTGTTGACAATACATCTCTGTAGCCTGTGGGATATTGTTAAAATTGTTATTTTTAGCAAATGCTTATCCCCAATTCGAAAACAATAAAAAAAAAATAATAATGACACATGTCAGTGTCAAGTGATGCCAAATTTAAAAAAAAAATTTTGGCGATCACCTTACGCAGACGGAAAATATAAGTGACTTGTGCCGCTGCCCTTACTGTGTTACCTTTGGCTTTGCTTATGGACGTTCATAAAAAAAATTTCTTCAGCGAGGAAATCTGTCTAAATCTGAACTAATGTAATCTTGGATCGAAGGAAGGAGATATTTTACCTCCGGAAAACAGTTCTGCTTGTACCGTCCGTAATCGAAATTAAATTTAAGTTCCAGGTGTGTTAAGAGTGAACTCGTTTGGTATCCGATCATTCCACTAATCCGATCCTATAATCCAACGGGAAATTCCTCACATGCATGTTATCGATTTTTTGTTGCCACAATTGATTTGTAACCATTGACCAAATCGAAACCACAACATCATGTCCAAAGTTGCCTTATATAATCACGAATTTATTTTTAAGGACTCATTAAGATGGTCTGCAGATGAAGCCTCAACATTGGCCCACATCGACGAAAATGAGACGACCTTGTCTTGTAGTAATTCCCTCAACATGTTGATGGGATGGCGCGGATGCGTTTATATAGCTTACCGATACTTAAACTTTTGCAGAGTCAATTTTATTAAGTGCAAATTACTATAAAAACGTCGCCGATATACGAGTGTATACGACTAGTGACTATGTGCGAGTGCGACTCTCGTGTTGTTTTAATTAAATTGCGTTACATTTGCTGCATTTTACCAATGATTTTACCAATTACTGCCAATGGCAGGAGTTTGCTTTGTATCAATTTGGTAATTTTTTGTCTCTCTTAATTGGGAATTTATTTTTTGTTGCCATCGAATGGAAAAGACAACAGAGAAAAAAAGCCCACAATCGACACCAAAACAATTTGTCATAAACAAAAGTTGAGGAAGGTCGGCGCCAGCGATATATGCATACATTTTGTCGGACAAACAAAATACGGCAGCAAAAGAAAATATGTATGTACATAAATGAATGGACAGACGACGACGAACGGGCAGAAATGTCGTCGATTCAAATTACTCAACCCCTCGAACTCGAATCGATAAATTCACTGATGGAATTCGAATTCGAGTGACAAGATCGTATTGAACAAACACAAAACAGACTATTGTTTCAAGTTCACACTGGAGGGTGATGACGACGCGGTGCGACCGACCGACGACGCGTCGCACGATTTTAACGATAAATCATGAATCCGTTGGATTTGCGCCAAATTACTCATCGATCATCGCATTGGCGAATATTAAAGATACACACAACGACGATTACATCATTTTGGGCGAAGTAAACAATAACAAACACACTAATTAATATTTGTGAGGGAGTTTGGCCATTGAGGGGGATATTTTTGGTGACTGGCACCAATGAGGAAGTTGTGAGAGTTTGATCGCTTAAGGCCTATCAGTGCCATCGATGCGATTTCGGTTTAATCTGCGAAATTGTATGCTAAATAGATGCAATTTGTCATTTTAAATGACGGCGGGCCGGGGCGGTTCTGCGGCAAATTAAAATGCGAGCCACGATTTGTTAATATTTGTCTTCAATGTATCTCTGATGGAATGTTATCAATCACAATGTGATCGCCTACGCTAAGCAGATGCGGTGGCTTTTGTATAGCTACTGTAAGCTGACTTAATCGAAGCGCTAATTAGGAGGATTTATTTTTGTTTGTAAGGAGTGCCACCTACATTTGTTTGATAATTAGTTTCTAGAGCCTTGTTTGGGATTTCTCGATATGGACAGTGTTTTCTGGGATTCGAACCTTGAGGCTATATTTCAGTAGTGAAGCGTGAAAATGAGTTTAGTTAGGACTATCGAGGCAGGAGAATGAATGATTTAATAACGGGATCGAGCGAGCCCTAAATAGCTTCGAATACATTTCGTTTGGACGAAAATATCGCGGCGGTTGCTGAATATTTCGTAGAGGCTTTGTCGACATCGACCGGACGTACCACGCTCTGCAGAGCATTTTGAAGGTGTTTCCTTACAGACAGTTTAGCAGCTGATGGGTAGTTACATTTTCTAGGATTTAGAAGAACTTTTAGACAGGTCCACTAATGACCTACTTAAATTTGGAAATAAAACGGGTTCGTTTTCAGTGGGAGTCATAAACCCCTAGGCCATCACAACGGATCTAAATCGATCTAAGTGTGGCACGAACAGGTTTCTCCTGTCTTACCAACCCTTACTCAACGTATATCAGCTGATGGGTGTTAAAAGTGAATGGCGTCTAGGCTTGCTTCCTCCTAAATAAAAGAAGTGGACGATTTTGCGTCAAAAATAATCATGAGGCCTATTTCCACCCATCTGGATACGTAAAGAAACAAAATTTGCTGTTGGGCCATTAAAAATCCGCGAGTAATGTACAAAGAGCTATTATATCCATATTCGAAGTCACTATGGCTGCTGTGCTGTTTACGCTGGAAGACTTATTGGACCTTTTTTTTAAGAACGGCAAAGGCCAAACGGCAGAACGCAGCGAGCTGTTACTGGTGCGTTTGCAAGTATGTATTAGCACAGAAGCGGCAAAAATGGGTTTAGAGTTGAATGAGCGCAAAACAAAGTACGCACACTGTCACCAAGAAAGGACACACAACATCGACGAAGGACAGAACGCCACGATAGACAGCTATAACTTTGAGGTGGTTAGGGACTTTATCTTCCTCGGCTCCGCTATAAACTCTGATAATGAAAACATAGCAGAAATTAAACGAAGAGTTACACTTGCCAACCGCTGTTTCTTTGGCCTAAGAAGGCAACTGACTAGTAAGGCATTGTCAAAAAAACACTAAGGAGACTCTATATAAGACCCACATCATCATCCCAGTAATGACTTTTAGTAATTTGACAACTGATTGAACTGCGTTCCCGGTAATGTGTTATGTCATACATATCACCTACTCTATGGCGCAGAAGCATGGACGTTAACAAAGGCGGTAGAGGAAGACCTCGCCTTAGGTGGCGCGCACAATTGGAAGGGACCTCAATCAACTTGGGGTGCGCAACTGGAGGCGGTTAGCCAAAGATCGGGCTAACTGGAGAGGCGTGTTTGTTGAGGCCCATGGTCCACCCCGGACTGTAGCGCCATCTGAGTAAGTAAGTAAAGGCCAAACGGACATTGTATGGATGGTGAGCGCTATATCAATGAATTTTGGAAGATGTCACCAGAGAGTCCAAATTTGAATAAACAATGTCGGCGGCTACTTAAGCAATATCAATCTCAAAACACGATGAAAAAAATAAAATAAAAAATAAAACACTTTAATGCCAAAAATATTCTTCGAAAGCAGGATCATTCATATATTATGGTCCACCTTGTGATCCATTTGGAAAGATACTTGCCCTTTTTCCTGCTTTTTTGTTTTGCAGGCGCGGTGTCTCCGTTCCGTGGTTAGTGTGCGGCACTAAACTGTGCGAAAGGTCTCGATCTCCTGAAAAATACAACTAAGGTCTTCTCCACTGTGCCTCCCACCTCTCGCGATCGTTTTACAAACATTAGAGAGTATATCTGCCCTGGAAAACCTTCTCAGTTCAGGCGTTCGGACTCGGTATAAAGTTTCCACACAATTAATTGTGAGAAGATAGGCCTAGGGTGCCTATATGAACCTGTTGCACCAAATATTTCGCAGATTCTAATGATTCCAGATTAAATTCAGGACCTCCGAGAACTTTATGAAAAAAACTACAAATTTATTAAATTTTTGAATACCCTTAGTCAGTTCACAAACAGTAAAATAAAAATCATTTAAAACAATACCATTATAATGAAAAGCATTAAACAAAAGATCCGCCCCTAACAACGGAAAGCACCTGCTCAAAAATCTATAATTTGTTTCCATATAGTATTATTTAAAAAAAAATATTTTCAACAAACTTTTCTAATGACTACGGTGACAGGTTTTATTGATGGGAGTCATCACCAGTTCTGAACACCTACGAAACGATCATAAATAATCATTTTACTCACTTAAGGCACATCTTAATCGTCAACTTCACTTTTAAATCCTTTAGAAAATATACCATAAGATAAAACGTTTAATATTAAAATTCAATTTGTGAACAAAAACTGGTTCGATTGGATATGACGTGCACTAAAACGTGATCATAATACTAAATCAGTGGTTAATTATTATGCAAGTTTGAAAAAATATTCCGCCTTATTCCAGGTTGTATTGTTCTCAATTCAATAAAATATTGATTTACATTAAATATATAATTTGCAAATTTTCGCACAGGTTTTCATTCAGTGGTGAAACGGGTTAATATAATTATTTGTGGCTTTTAAAATATTGTAATTAAATAAATTGAATATCTAATTTTTATTCGTGGGAAATTAGTTTGTTTGAATGTCATTTAGTTATTATTGGTATATAATTTTTGCAGGGTTGTTCACTTTAATTTACACAATTTTTATTTGATCTTGTGCGATAATTTGACATCAGACATACCTTGCACAAATTCAAAGGGGCTTGCGACAAGTCACAAGACTTAAGCGGGCGGATGTTAATAGATAAAAATAAATTTTTATTAAAACTTGTGTCGGGAAAGGCAAACCTGTAACGTTTCAACATTGGTCGAAGATGATTGGAGATAGGCCTTAGTTCTGCACTGAAATTGTTGTAAGTTGTAGTCCTCTTGAAATATGTCTAACCACATATTGCCAATAAACTCACAAGACTATACAATACATATACAGCCAAAACAATCTGATGACGGAATTCTTTTTAGGTTTTTCTTTCAAAATGGTAGCATTCAGATAGGTGACAGTTACTCTGACAGCTTACACCATATTTTTGTTCAGTATTGTCTGGCTAATCATCACAGAGTGATTGGACGATTGAGCAGTTGGAACTCGATCTACTGTAAAAATTTGTTCCGTGATATGATTCCCTAAACATCGAGCGCACTATACTTAGTGAACTGAAATGTTGGAAAAAGTGGTCGAAAATTGTAGATCCAGAATGTAGCGCCTAAAACGCTCCTATAGCGGCCACATGTCTATCTTTAGTTTGCTCAACTTGTGGGAATTTTATTTAAATTTGAAATGCAACAGCTCTTGGAAAAGTAGTTACTCTTTACAATTCGAAGAAATGACAGCTCATTGTTAATTAAGCAATGGACTGAAGGTATACACAGGAAAATCTCAATGCGAAAAACAGATTGGCATAGCAACTTTGATAGCAACAAAATGTGCGCTGTCATTTTAGAACCACTCATTTTAAATGTCTTTGACAAAAAAATCCTAAATTCAATGTTGCTGTGCAAATGCTACCAACGTTAGGGAGACTTTCGTTCTTTCACCTTACCAGGGGGCTTATTCCCAAATGCGCGGCAGGCGGTTCGCTTTTCATGGCGAATTTGTATTTTTTGTATTTCCAAAAGCGATAGCTATTTAGGTGACGGAATGCTGGCGGATTTATTGCGGATAAAAAGAAACTATGTAAATTCTTGTGACGGAAAAAAGCTGTCAAACTTTTGAGAAAATAAATGAAAAATTGGAAGTATAATTGGCAAACACTGGAAAGCACAGTTCGCATTTGAGAATAAGCAAAAACGAAGACGGTCGAAATCGAAGTATCGCTTTCAATACGATCCGCGGCGCATTTGGGAATAATCCCACAGATATCTAAAAGTACTCCATTCAGTTTCAGCAGTTTATAAATTATTTAGAACATTCTATTCTCAGATCTGTTTTTCTTTTTTCATTTTTTAACTACCAAATATACTTGGTAACAAATACTAACACTCATGAATTAAATAAATATTAGATCACAACATGCACATATTATTACTTGTGATTGTTTTAACATTTTACAGGTTGTCGTGCTTATATTTAAATTAAAAAAAAAAACTTTTCTTTTTTCACTTTTACTAAAGGTAATCTGGTAACGACGTATTGCAATCAATTGGCAACACAAATTATCCCACCGTTGAGAAAGTTGCTGTCGATGTTCCCGATGAATTTGTCCTTTTGTTTCTATTGTCAAATTTTCTGTTGATGTTACTGCATTTATCTATTCTTCACTTAAGCCTTCTTGGTAGTAAATCTATTCACTATTAACTTCTGCATTGCTTCAGATTGCAGACCATGGTTTTGAATAGATCAATACATTATTTTTTATAAGAACGTAAAAAATAAATAAATAAATAGGTGGCGCAACAGGCGGGTGACACCCAAGGCCTAGCTGCTCGCAACCATTCGTTTTGTGTGAGTTTCTATTTTTGGGGCGAATGGAACGGCTGAATTGAGAAGCTTTTTCATGATAGTCATACTCTCGGATGTTTGTCAGACGTTCGCGAGAGGTGGCGCAGTAGAAAAAGCTTTAAGATGTAATTTGTGTTGTTCGTGGGATCGAACCTGGGATCCCTCGCACAGTAGTCCAACACACTAACCACTGCGCTACTGCGCCCATAATTAATTTATAAAAACGTATGTCTCGAAAATAAAATTTAAAGCCACAACTAAAACATGGCAATAAAAGATCTTCCCCTCCTAGATCACCTCTGGAGTTTATCAAGTCACTCTTGTCTAGATCCTCAAAAAGCACCCAGAGAAGGTCAATCCCTCGCCTGTTGCTCAATTTAATTTAGTTTCTGCTCATGACTCAGGCCATGCTGTGAAATTGTAAACGTAGGTTTAACTGGTTTCATGTCTTTGCCACTTTGCATTTAATGCTCTTTTGGGTGAATTTCGTTGCCCTTTAAGCAAAAGTTTCCATTTGTCATCACTCTTTCATAAGTAGACAGCTATTTCAACACCATACATTTGCATGAATGCATTTGCATTGGGGACGATAACGGCTGTATATTAGCAGTGGGCCCAATAAATAACTTCAAGCTAAAACGCGTCTATATTGTAATGTGTGATCGAAAAACACATTTAAATTCCAATCCATTCTCATGCTAATTTCAACTCAAGCTCTTTGGCAACCCTAGTATGTCAGACAATGCAGATGCAGTTTTATAAAGTAGGTACCTACCAACATCTATCAAGTTCTGCCGAGTTTGTTGAGCTCATTGGTTTCAATGAAAAATTAAAGCCATAAAATTAATTGCTGAAAAATACCGGTGCTAAGCTTTACTGTCGAAAACCCTTTTACGGGCCCCAACTTAATTATCGCCGCCTAATTGGGCCTAATGGGAAATAAAATTTCATTCATGGATTTGCGCCGATTCTCTCTTAGCTGTAAAAATAAATACCAAATCAAATTTATTAATCGAGTGGCCATAAAACTGATTTTTATAACTCTGACAACATCGCTCAATGTCGGAAATCATCTAAACGGAAAGTTTCATGCAACTCCCACTCGTGGGTGGGTGTTTTGCAAAATTGTTTGGTGAGTGGTGTGTTGTGGTGACCCCTAGAAAAACCCATTTTGCGTGATTAATCTCAATTAATTCTCGACCTGACCTACATTCGGCCGACGAAAATATGTGTGAGAAGTATCTAACACCTGCTAAGGGCCAGCAAACGAACAGAACAGTATCAAAAATTGTTTTGATCTTGAAAAAAAAAAATCCAAGTTGACCTCGAGCTTCAATTAACCACGTCTGAGCATATTTTTTGAGAGCCCCGCCAGAATCGATACAAATTTTTGTTATGTTTCAATATTGTATAAAATCTCCATAATTGGCTTGACAGTTTTTACATTGTCAGCAGTTGTGCTTGGAATTATAATAATAAACCAATATTACACGATATGAGGTAGCAATTGGTGGTGGTGGCTCTGATGGCTCTGACCGATTAGCATTTGTGATGAGGCTTTTCGAACTTCTCGTCTGTCAGCACAACATTCATTTGTTTGGGTATACATTTTAGGTCTTTATGGCCCAGCCACGTGCTTTAAAGAATGCCGAAGTTATTAATTTGTTCCGTATATATACAGGCTACTCATTTCAAGAACAATCTAAAGTGATCGAAAATCACACTACCAAGACAATGCGACGATTTATTGTTCGGAAAGAAAAATACCCCGCCTAAAATGAGGCCATCAAGATTTGGATTTAAATTATTAGGCGTAACCTTAAAGAGGTGACAGGCGCATTGTTAAAGCCGAAGGGAAAATAAATCATTCTTATCATAATCAATCATACCAAATTAAATGCAGACAGACCTGTTGAATTGAAATGTCTGGGAGGAAGTGTGGAAAATGTAACCCGAACCTGAGATGTATGATTGCTTAAACAACAGGAAAATTAAAAGTGTTGGTGATTTTGACATTTTTGAGGTGAATTTGCATACTTGTTTACTTCTCTATTACAGTGGAACAATAGTTGATAGAAAAACGTCAATCATTTAAAATAAGGACTGATTTTCTAATTTAAATAATTGGAAGAAGTGATGGATTAGAAAAAAAATAAAAAAAAAATGTATTTAATATCAATGATGACGTCTGAAAACTGATTTTTTTATTATTAGCCTTGTTATTTCTTGCCCCTAACAGCCACGAAAAGTGAGGAAAAATGTTCCAAAAAATCGTCCCAAAGACTGCATGAGAAAAACTACTCAAAAACGGCCGGCAAAATGTACCAAAAAATTGTTACAAAAATCACCTCACAAAAACGCCCCAAAAAAAAATGTATTAGGCGGCTCTCAGATCAGGGTTGCCAGAATTTTGTTTGCTTTAAGCGCCCAAAACTTAAATAAATGTAGCCCAATATCGTTGCCCAGAAAGAAGCCCAAAAATCGTTGAAAATAATTCGGTTCTTGTATTTTATTATAAAACAGGTACACATGTATGGACTTGGTGCTCCGCCCTAAAAATTCAAGTGCTTCGCGGAAAGATGAGCGCAAAGTATGAAAATTCCATCAGACTAGCTAATTTTGTGCTTCTGTAAGTTTGTCATTTTGTTCGCAACAATTTAATTTGTGTATTGATTACACAGTACAAAAATGGGTAAAAATAAATCGTGTACTCCAGAACTTCCTAACTATCAAAATGGAAACGAATCAATGCCGTTGATAGCGAAAAGATTTATTTTTCTACGAATCTTGTTTTCGAGGAAATACAAGTTTCTAAGAAGACAGGAAGTTTTAAGAACCGCAAAAGAAATGAGAGTGGACGCAAAACTACTCCAAAGAAAGATTTGCCGGACAAGTAGAGCCAATCCATTTTTAATGTCTATTAAAATTAAGGAGATTGTTGCACTTAAACTCCATCAAGAACTCAGGGCGCTGTATCGTAGAACAAAATCTTCGTGGGTGCATATTCCATAAAAAACACATTATGGTCAACAAAAACCTCAGCAAGAGCCGTCAAAAGACTCCACTTAAAAAAAACATTTGCAATTTTGGGAAAAAGTACTTTGGAGTACCAAATCCAAGTTTAATTTATTTGGATCCGACTACTTTGCGAGAGGTCACAGGTTCAATCCCCGGGAAACACAAATTACGTCGTAAGGTTTTTTTCCACTGCGGCACCTTTCGCGACTCTATGTCCTGAAACTGTCCTGAAAAGCTTTTTAAATCAGCCATTCTGACTCGGCCTAAAAATTTAAAGTCTCTTGTATTCGTCCCTAAAAAAAAACTTAAAAAACCAAATGGTTGTGAGAAGCTTGGCCTAGGGTGCCTATATGAAAAGATTGGGTACTGCTGTTCTACAGCATTGCTCACTGGAAGTGTTAGAAATTGGGTTGCATGCAAATAAACTTAACTCCTTCAAAATTGCTTCATTCGATCCATTTCTTACGTTAGATAACACGTAAGCCCAAAAATGTTCGGGATTTTGGCTCGTGTCAAATAAGAAGGCCTGCAAAATAAATTAGAGTGCGTGCAAGTTGAACGACTGTTCGATGTTACTTGACTGCAAGAGTGCTCCCATGTTTTAAAAGTGAGGGTTTGTCCAAAATATTTATTTTTTTAGTTTTATGAAAGAGTAAAACAAACAAAATTAAAACAACATTTTTAAAACGATATATAGACCAAAATTGTGTTGGGCGCTCATGGAAGAAATTTCTATCGTTTTTTAAGCAAAAAGATAGCCCAAAATACGACAAAGCGCCCAATCTGGCAACCGTGTCTCAGATTGAGGCAACAAGCAATAAGCAAATATAGTTGCTTTAATAACAACTGCCAATAAGCAATCGGCAATATTTTTCGTTCGAGCGATATTTAGATTAGTGTTGCCAGGCGAAAATGTTAAAATCCAGTCAAATTTGACTGTTTGACTGGATTTTTTCTCTCCGAATCCAGTCAAAAGAAACAGTCAAACATTAAAAACAAAAAATTCCAGTCAAAAAAACAGTCGAAAATGTAAACAGCTATTTTTTCGAAAACAAAAATAGGTGGGTCATCGTGGTTTCTTTTTAAATCATAGGTTATTTCAACACTGACAGGACAGCTGCTTCCAGCTCGAAATCTTTACAAAAAGTCAGTATCATACCTGCGCGGAACGAAGTGAGTCACTGTACGCTTGAGCAACGTTGGGAAATATTGGAAAAATATTTCCAAAGTGAGTGCTGTGTAGCCCAAACAGTGCGGTTTTTTAGAAGTTTCGGCCGAAATGAAGCACCCACCGCACCTGCTGTACGCAAGTTTGTGCAAAAAGTTCGTGTGACTTGTATGGGAGTGGACAAAACTCTTGGTCCCCGTCATCGTACGGTGCGCACAGACGACAATGTCACAGAGATTGACAGTTTGGACAATTTTTCTCCGACAATGAGGCTGGGAACAACGTTTTGGTCAACGATAGGCGTTACAGAGCCATGTTAACCGACTTTTTTTTTACTGGAATTGAAGACATGGATTTGGACGTCCTCTGGTTCATGCAGGATTGCACGCCATGCCACACAGCCCACGCCACAATCGATCTTTTGCACCAACTTCCCAAAACGTGTTATCAGCCGTCTTGGCGATGTCAATTGGTCTCCTCGGAGCTGCGATTTGACTCCTTTGGACTTTGGACTTCGGGCAATCCGGAAACGATTCAAGCACTTAAGTCGGCTCTCACATTGAGGCAACATTCAATAAGCAACTGGCAATAGGAAACACGCAAAATTATCGCTCACAATCATTTTACTTTAAATTAAATTAGAGGTCTCACATCAAAGCAACTAAATATCGCTCGAACAAAAAATGTTGCTGATTGCTTATTGGCAGTTTCTATAGTAACTATAGTTGCTTATTGCTTGTTGCCTCAATCTGAGAGCCGCCTAAGACCATTATCATCCAAGCAATCCGTGAGCTACAGCCCGAAACCACCAACAATGTCTTGGACAATTGGAGCAACTTGCTCAACTTGAACGACGTTGTATTCCGTAATTAATGGGAATGTTTGCTCTTACTAATAAAGCCATAATACATGGGAACAATTTTATTTTGTTCATTTTATTGCATTTTTAAAAAGAAACTTGTATTTGGCCCACCCTTTATATTTTGATATATAGTAGTCTTTCTGTAGGCGCAGTAGCGCAGTGGTTAGTGTGTTGGACTACTGTGCGAGGGATCCCAGGTTCGATCCCCGGAAAAACCCAAATTACATCTTAAAGTTTTTTCTACTGCGCCACCTCTCGCGAACGTCTGACAAACATCCGAGAGTATGACTGTCATGAAAAAGCTTCTCAATTGAGCCGTTCGGACTCGGCATAAAATTGTAGGTCCCTTCCATTCGTCCCAAAAATAGAAACTCACACAAAACGAATGGTTGCGAGAAGCTAGGCCTTGGGTGTCACCCGCCTGTTGCGCCACCTATTTATTTATTTATTTTTTAGTAGTCTTTCCAACTTTTTGTATAACTTCTTCAAGTATTTCAAAATTTGTACAACATTTTTTTTATCTCGCAAATTAGGTATTTCTAATGGTCAAAATAGAGATGTGTTAATTTTTGTTTCTAAAATCTGGAACAAACAGCAGTCATCATAACTCAAAACATAAACAACATACAACAAACCGAATTAAATGCAAAGGCAATCATTCAAAATTTTCAAGAAACGTTGCGCAAACTGCAAGAAATACTAGATTCAATTTGACTTTCAGCGGCTTGCGGAGGTGCAATTTTTTATAGGAAAAAACTTCAGTCAAAAAAACAGTCGGCTGGATTTGATTTTTTTTCAGTCAAAACCGAAAAAATCCAGTCAAATTTGACTGGAAAACAGTCAAACTGGCAACACTTATTTAGTTGCTTTGATGTGAGACCTCTAATTTAATTCAGAGTAAAATAATATTGTGAGCGATAATTTTGCGTGTTTCCTATTGCCAGTTGCTTATTGATTGTTGCCTTAATGTGAGAGCCGACTTATGTTTAAAAAATTACTTCAGCTGGCAAGCTTCCACAAAAAATGTCAAAGCCCTGAAAGCAGCTATGTTTTTTAATTTTTTACCTGAATGTTTACCGGAAAGGATCAAAATGCAACAAAGGAAGACACCGGATACGGGTGCCAAAAATATATGATCAATCAAAAACTGTTTGCCCTTGACAAATGAGCTATTGGTTGTACTTCTCTGTTCGTTCATCATCTTCGTTGTTCAAGATCATAATAGTGGTATTAGTATTGCCCGTAACCCGTGTCGATTTCAAGAATCAAATTTTCAAAACCAATGCCTCAAATACCACTTATAGATGAAGTAAAAAACCAAAAGAGTAAAATAAGACAGAATTTTTATACATTGTAAAATTGTTAGATACTTTTATTGTTTGGCTAAACGCACTTAAACAAACGTCCTTGGCCAAATTCCATCAGCTCAGCAATCATCGCTCATAGAAGTTTATGTGTAATCTCTTAACAGCTTTTAATTGAACGAACAATGCCCGCTTAAGAGATCATTAATTATAGAGGTATATAATTTTCAAGAGGTAAGTTACAAAGATGAGAGTACCAAGCATCAAAGAGGTACTCAAACTCATACCGAGAAGAAACCAATTCTATTCTAAAGCACTTACCATCAGTGCGGATAATATCACTTCCATGGAGGTTAACCTTATACAATTTATTTTGGTAACAAAATGACGGTTGTGGTATGAATTCTTATCGGTCAACATCAAGGGGGATTAGAGGCTGGCAAATCAATTATGTGTGTACTGCACGCTATTAAAGCTCGTTGTGATGATGCTATAAGCCAGTATATAGTAATTGCTCAATATCGGAAGCACCTTGGCTGTATGGAGTTGATGTCAGGTGGTATAGTTCAATTGTTTCTTTTCAATATGCAAATTTAATGAAGATTTTTCAAGAGAGATGGACTTTATCGAATTGGCAATGACAATGAGAAAAGCTTTGATTGAGGATTGTGTTGAATAGGATTGGAAACACTACTGTGTATTTATATCCGATATAGAGAGGTTTTTACGGATAAAGGATAATAGACCAAGAGCAACATCAACCTTACAGTACAGGCTTTTACGAAATTTTGAAAAGACATGATTACGAAAGAATTGTTAGAAGCAGAATTCGTCTATCATGCAATGCCCTTTATTTTTTAACTTTCTCGTATACGTAGTGGGAGAGAGATATTGTTTTCGTACAAAATTTCGAACTCGAGATTTTGATCAATTCTGATATTACGATGATAGGGGATCTCAAAAAAGTGGGTCTCGCAATTCTGTCCGTTCGTATGTCTGTCTGTCCCACCTCTGAGGAATCTAAACGCTTGGACGGATTTGTTTCAAACTTCGTATTTAGAGTCTGTGGGCTTCCCGCTAGGAGGAGTTTTTTTTTTTTTGTTTTATGCTAACGGCTCTAACGATTTGAACCAAAATTGATAGTTGAGTTAATGTAGGCATGCTTAACATGACTGCACACCCAGTTTTTTTTTGCTAAAAAGTCCAGCAACGTTTCGAATTGGGAGATCTGAGGATAAGTCATTTGCTCTTCGCTGATGACTTGGTCATCCTTGGGTCCTCTCAGACTGAACTTCAGCGCGCACTCGATCGGTTTGTAGCCGTTTGTGTTGAAGCTGAGATGAGGGTAAATGTGAACAAATCTGAAGTGATGGTCGTCTCCCGAACGCCTGTTCAATGCACTCTGCATGTTAGTGGAGTCCCATTGAAACAGGTGGAGAAGTTTAAGTATCTCGGGGTCTTATTCACCGAGTGATGGAGGGAGCAATGCTAAATTTTCCTGTAGGATTGGTCAGGAGGACTGAACTTGGTGTTAAAGCTTAAAGTTGTTAGTCTTTAATTCGGTGTTTGTTCGAACTCTAACCTATGGTCATGAGGTTTGGGTAATGACGCAAAGAATAAGATCGCGTATACAAGCTGCCGAAATGAGAATACGTGAGGAACTCAATGTCAAGCTACTTCTACGGACGGAGCGGTCCATGCTTCGGTGGTTTGGTCAGGTAGACCCAGGATGAGATCGTTATATCAAGTCCATAATCTCTTCTCTACCCGTATGAGGATTGCACTTGATGATTTGGTGTCGACGGCGGAGGATCGAGAGCTATGGAGTGTCCACTTGAGCAACCTACACCCGCGACCCACTTAATGGACAAGCGGACCATTGAAAATGATGATGATGATGATGAAGTCCAGCAACGGCACTTTTGACAATTGGATTTTTCTCGAAAACGGTACAAACGATTTTAACAAAAAAATATTTTTAAGATATGTATTATCGTCATTGTTAACTTTTTCTATAAAAAGACTGCGTACTTTGATATCCACCCAAATCCCTAATAATAGTATGTACTTTAAAAAACTGCTCATATATCAAAAACGCCATTTTCGATTATGATGCAAATGTAACTGCTTAAATCCATAGTAATACCATTTGCTCAATTTTGAGCTAAACAGTTGCGAAACAGTGTTTTTTGAACCATGAATGCGTCCTTCGATTTCCACCCCAATCGCTAAAAACGGTACATACTTTAAAAACTACACATACTGGAAAACGTAATTTTCATAATCAAAAACGGGAATTCGAAATTCATCGCCTACTTGCCTCCTTCAAGTGTCAGTTCGGGGTGAAAATTTGAAAGTAAGTAATAAAGTATTGTAGTTAATATCTACGTAGGTATGTCTATGTAGCATGTATTACTTTTTTAATTAACAAGGGTTCAGTTACTAAACCTGCGTACATCTTAACTAGATATGATTTTCAACGTAAAATTTGCTGAAATTACTCTGAGATTCTGCTAGATTCGCAATAAATGAGAAAGTTTCGTGCGACCCAGTCGTGCACATTTTTTGTTGGTGTTTCAAAGATGACAAAGTCAATTTCTTGAATTTCAATACAAGCTTTAATGCAATTTCATAAGTAGCCACTAAACGGTTTCAAATTTGTGCGCCAGTTTTTAAACTTTCATTTTACCCCCAAATAGGTACATTATTGACAATGCCTCCCGTAGATATATAAGGGCTCAAACTATTTGCACAAAAATGAAATTTTGAGTTTACTTAGACACGTGGTTGACGACTTTATGCCTATTGCCTATCCATTTTTCTCTAAAACTGCAAATAAGGCTAGTTTAAAAACCCTTTTCTTCGAAAAAAGTTTTTATTGTTCAGGATTTTGACGAAATTGCAGAAAAAAGTTAGTAGTTCTAAAGTCGTTGGCATTGTCAGTTTTTTTCTGTAAGCTGTAAAAGGGGGATTTTTTCAAAATTGGTGTCCAATTCTGAAACTATGAATAGAGATAACTTCGAGGACTAGCTACTTGACGCATATGCATATTTGAGTAAAATTAGTAGTTCGGATAATTTAAAATTTTTTGCTTAGGTAAACAACTAGAAAACCACTTTTCAAGATTATGTACCTCCCAAACGGTCGGTTGTATTGATTTAGTAAGAAAGTAAAAATTATTAAATAGGTGTTTCACCATTTTTCAAAGTGACCCCTCTACTTCCATTTTGAGGTACATAATGGAACCTATCGCTCAGTATTACTACGGTACTTAGGAAGTTAAATTGTAAACTTAACGTTCAGAAAAGCGTCCGTAAGTGGCTGTCAAGCTCGTTATAGGAGGAAGCTACTACTTGGACAATTTATAAGAGGTTGGTTTCTCAGACAAATTTGATACCGTATTTGGGATCTGAAATAAATTATCTTCGTGTAAGGGCGAATTGGTTTAGGTTTCGACTATAAAGTCTAATTTATTAAGCAAGAAGAAGAAGAAGTTTATTCCCAACTGCAGCATCTACTTGTTAAATCAAATTAAGGTAAATGAAAATCTATGTGAACTTTAAACATCAATAAAATGATGATTACCCGTTAAAGTTAGCTATTCTGCCACAGGCAAGTTCATTAGTGTACAAACAACCAAAACAACTCATTCACTCAAAGGTAACTTAAAAACCTCAATAATCGATCAGCCAGTGTGAGATATATCCAAATAACCATAACATAAGATACATTCAGAATTTTACACCAAATAGTATAGTGTATAGATATTTGTCTTGCAACGTTAGGCAGGGACGTCTCATGCCGCAGGCACATAGGAGTTACATCCATAAGAAATATCTTCACCGATTGCCACGGTGATTTGCGTTAAGCTTCTTAAATCGATTTTGAATTGATTAATTTGTCGGCATTGACGAAAGTGATGCCGATGACACCTTCCAAAAGCCCGATCTACGTAAACAAAATTTAAATTTATCGCTTAGAGTTACCGTAAAAATGAAGCAACAAAAAATCTTTTTATTGACGAAAAATGAATATTTCCTTCGATGAAATGTCAAAGCAGAAGCTTAACAAATTAAGAAAAAATTAATATAGTTCCGCATTGTTTGCTTTGATGCGGTTAAGCCTGTTCGCAGCACTTTCACTTTCAAGGCGATATTTGTTAATGATAATTGTAAAGATACGAAAACGAAACCATAAATTTACAGTTCATAATAATTTTTTTTTTATAGTGAGAGAGAACTATGACGATATTATCTTACCTGGTTATAGTTAAAGATATTTTTACAGGCGTAACCTTAAGATGTCCACCTACACGCATATATTCTATACTACGGCCTAACCTATTCTAGTCACAAAAAAAAAAAACATCCACAATAAGGCAAAAGACAAAAACAACATTATAAATTCGTGAATCGAATTTATTTGCAAAAATTACCATAATTGAAAAATCTGTACGTCTTAAATATGCGACTAGTCAATCAATCAGATTGAGAGACAGGATATGCCGGTTTCGAAGAGGGAGTGAGCGGAATTTAATATTTTTTCCAGTTTCGGTTTGTTTGGATTTTTATCTAATCGATTCGCCACATATCCCAGGAAGGTCATTAATTTTCACGCCAGTTTTCTGGGCACGATTAAATGACCAGATAACTTTTATCTCTCAGAAGATGAAAAAGTTATCGATAAATAAATGACGCTCACAAAAGACTGTTTTCAAGCAGCACTATCAGCTTTGCATCATCTGTTTTATTTAGTTTAGGGCCTATCAGCCTCATTTGCCATATGTCACATCCTATGCCTTGCAAGAACCACGAAGACATATCCCTGCTAAAAGTATTATGTAATGGCCACTCACTCCGCGAACATCTAAACCCCTACGCAATGTCATGAAAATTTACATTCACAGTTGTGATAACCACAAGTATATCGGGGCATACCTTAAACATACCCAAAAGAATAAAAAGTCAAACACTCAATTCTGTACAAACTCGCTGTCATTCAGACGAGAATACTCTTCCAAGTTGCTAACCCATGAATTCTGAAGTGGCAATTTCCAACTAAAACCTCTTGAGATATCAATTAATCCCCTCAGCGCAAGTGCTTAATTCGATTGCGAAATTTATCTTGCACTCTAATCGATTTTCAGTAAATTATATAAAAAGTTGTTAAAAAGCGACTAATAACGCGCTTCAGGTGTCACTAATCAACTCGGATGTATAGTCTTTGAGTGAGATTATTTTGAATGATGGATCTGTTCGCAATCTGTTCGCACATCCTTCCTATAACTCAAGTGAACAAAACATCATGTCGAGTCGCTGACTTAACCAACTCAAAAGTTTAAGCCCAGTGGCATGTTATTTCGTCTGTCTGTCAATTCAGGCCCCTAGTTCCACACGGGAACCGTTTTCTTTGCACAATCCGCATTCAAATTGAGTACCTTAATCTTGATAGCGAAAGCAGTGTAACATCTGACATGGTCAATGGACTCTCCACGGTATGTAAGACCTCTTAATTTCATGCAGAAGAGGGCTTTCATTCCATTGAAAGATCTAGATGCAAGCAGTGGTCTTGCTATTGTTTGTCTCCCAGTGGGAAAACCACACTGAATGACTGAGCAAAATGCAGATACATTTCAGAAATTTGATTTGTTTCGCTCTAACAAACGATGCGATTAATTGTGTGAATTAAAAAAAAAGTCAGTGTAGCTTCATGTCTAGAGGCGAACAGCCAAACGTTTAGTGTGTTATCGGTTCAAGCTCCCTTCGATGAAGCTACACTTTGGTTGCGAAAGAAAGTGCCACTATACGTACTTTGATAAACGAATATGCACAGTCACTTGATTGTCGGTTGAGTAATGAGATTTTGAAACAAAGTCCGTCAGCTGGTAGCAGTTATTAATACGAGTAGACACATCTATACTTGGGTGCTGTTGTTAATTGCAGATTGACCTATATAGTGGGCGCAGTAGAAAGGTGATGCACGACCTTCGAATAGGTTTCATATCACAGTCATTATATCCGCTCGGAGTAGGCACCTACTTGAAAGGTTGAGAAAGGTACCTTAACTTAGATATTGTTTATCGTAAGAGTATATTATTGCGAAACTGTATGTCGGTATGGAAATGCAGTCTCCGCATATTTGACTGAGGGCTGAGAACTGAAACGGAGACTGAAACTTGTTGTGCGGAAAAATTATTACTATAGATTACCTCCTCAGCCTTAATAAACAGCCCTTAACACAGAGTTAGTCCACTTGCTTTCTGAAGAGATCTTGTATGGTAACAACAACAAGAAATAGAGCTGATGCAATTCCAGGTATAGTACATATTTAACAACTGTTTACCAGAATCTGTAAATGAAAAATCGGTCGCATTTAACCGATTCCCCAAAAAGAAAAGAAATGCTTGCCTCAAACTGTCCATGTCCATTTTTTACTGTCCATCCAAGGCAATTAAAAAGGCAAGAAGTAAAAGTGCTATCATCAGCCTGGCCAATGCTGTGTGTGCTGGTACAAGTACACGCATGTGTCTAATATTGGTTTTGTATGGGATATACTACTTGGCCGTCATAGACCATTTTTTAATACCAACTTGACAACGATAAAAACAAGTCCTCTCACAAAATGTCATTCAATTAAGTCGATTCGTTTGTACGCTATCGTGCTTTTAACAGACAGAGAGATATATGGGTCAAATATTGGCTTTGTATGGGAGGTAACAGAACTACTTGACCGACATGGACCATTTTTGATACAAACCTGAAAGCCATAAATACAGGGGTTTTCAATAAGAGCGCTACAAAAGTTTTTTTTAAATAAAACAAAAACGGTTTTGGATATCAATGAAATTCTTTATTACTGTCAAAGTACGTTCGATGCCTTTATGTATGGAACTCGATTTCTTTTGCATGGCCACCAAGGGCACGCTTGCAGAAGTCCAGACGCTGAACCCAATTTTAGACGGTTTTCAAGCATAAATCGGCGTTCGATATCAAGTTCGATATTCGTACGAAGTTCATCAATCGTCGCTGGCTTGTTGGCATAGACCATAGACTTGACGTAGCCCCACAGGAAATAGTCTAACGGCGTCAAATCGCACGACCGAGGCGGCCAAGCGATTGGACCATTTCGTGAGATAACACGTTCTCCAAACTTGGTTTCCAAAAAATTGATTATGACATGTCCTCCAAGTCCATATCATCCAATTGGGGCCAAAAATATTCGGTTATCATTAAACGGTAGCGATTCCCATTCACAGTAACGTGCCGGTATTGATCATCACGGAAGAAGTACGGCCCAATGACGCCGCCGCCGGCCCACAAACCACACCAAACCGTAATTTTTTCGGGATGCAATGATGACTCATGGAGTACGTGTGGATTGCTGCCTGACCAATACCGCATATTTTGTTTATTGACGAAGCGATTCAGCCAGAAATGAGCCTCATCGCTGAAGATGATTTTTCGATGAAAATCCGAATCATTTTCAAGTTGTTGCTCAGCCCAATTTACAAACATACGACGCTTCTGGTGGTCAAGCGGCTTCAGTTCTTGCGCCAATTTAATCTTATAAGGATGTAGGCCAAGATCTTTTCACAAAATTCGTCACAACGACGTCACAGAAATGACCAACGCTTGAGAACGACGTGTGAGAGACACATTTGGGCTTTCTTCAACTGAAGCCTCAGCGGCAGCAATATTCTCGACACTACGGGCACTTCTTTGTCTCACTGGCACGGGAACATTTTGTACTGTGGCGGTGGATTCAAATTGTTCCACTAGACGCTCAATTGTTGATCTGCTAGGACGGTTATGACGACCATAAAATGGGCGTAGCGCTCTTAACGTTGAGGCCACGGACTCCGAATTTCGGTAGTAAATTTTAATAATTTCGACTCGTTGTTGGCTCGTATATCTTTCCATCATGAAATGGCAAACCTTACTGAAGAGAAATGTCAAAAGAGCGGTAAGAAATTCGGCGTCGTTTGCTGTCCCTGTCGCTCTACTTTTGTAGCGTCCCTATTGAAAAACCCGTTATAAGATCTCTCATAAAATTTCATTCGCCTAGGTCAATTCGTTGGGACGCTTTTGTGCCTTCAGACAGACAGACAGACAGACAGACAGACGGACATGGCTAAATCGATTCAAAATGTGATCCAGGATTCAGAATATATATACCTTATGCTTATATAGGGTCTCCGGTGAATCCTTCTTGGCGTTACAAACGTAATGACAAAGTGAATATACCTTCCTGTGGAGGGTATAATAATGATCAATATCCTATAGCAGGAGTTCCCTAACTGTGCGTCGCGACGCCCTGGGGCGTTGTGGGGTGGCGCTATTCTAAGGGCGTCGCAAGTTTTATGTTTACACTGCTGTAAGACTCCGAACAAAGGGACAGCATTACGTTTCTCTTTACAAATAGATACTAAGAGCAAGGTCGAAGCGAAATCCAATAGTCGAATATTAAGCGCGTTTGTGTTTCCCGCATTTCCAGTCAGACTTGTTTCGTGGCTGTCACTCGTATTTACCTGTACAGGAGAACTCGAAGCAGTCAGAAGAAATTGGCCTTTCGCAGATTCCAAATTGGCGAATTTTGAGTCGGCGCACTTGGGCTTAGGCCCGTACAAGAGTTAATAAACATAGACAAAGCCGTTTGTTCGCTGACTTGGCTTCAGAGCGTTTAGAAAAGAACCTCAATTTTGGCTGAAAATTCTGTTTACCGACGAGACGCAGTTTTAAATGAATGCGGGTATGCGAACAAGCAAAATTGCCATAAATATGCGGGACGACGATATTTCAACGTTTACCCAGTCCTTATTGAAAAGCCTTTAGTAAGATCAGATATACCTATCTCTGCTTTTAGAAGGGCGTCGCTAAAATATTTCAACCTCTCTAGAGAGTCGCAGTATGAAAAAGATTGGGAACACCTGTCCTATAGTATAGACCACCGATTAGTAAAAGACAATGCAGGTTTCGCAGCTCGTTCTGGACTAAACCCTTATTGGCAAGGTTGCTTAGCGAATGGCTATTCACATGATGTGACAGATAAGACTGATAGTTAAGTCGTGAGAGCTAAGAACCTTTTAATCAAAGTTCAACAGTTTAACCTCGATTATCTTTCGAACCCAGTGGTGTCAGGTGTCTTGGCTTTATTCCTTTTGACATCATAATAAATTATTTCCTTGGTCATTTGCAAGTGCATTTTTGCTACAAATTGTACATCACCGTAAACTGGTTCTACCAATTACGTCAATATCATCACTCTGTCCACACTGTGCAAACAAAACCATTGTTTCTAAACTTAAATCACATCTCATCTACGATTGCTTCGAATATAAACAACCGTAAATATATTAATCTTTCTTAAATATAAACAAAGATACTGTATGACAACAACAATTAATATGCATAAGCTGTGTCACAAACCAATCTCACATATCTAGCTAGTTTCTCTCTATCGCGAACTACTGCAGACCGTTTTAGAAAAAAAAAAACAACACACACAAATTTGAATACTTTATTGCAGCCGGACATGGCGTCAGAAAAACCCATCTTCTCCATCCACGATTAAAGAGTGACCTTGTTATTGGCAATCCCAAAAGAAAGGCTTACATTCCTTCTACCCAGCTGTTCCCGAAAATAACAAACAAAACCGCCTGCGGTCACAGCTAATTTAGCAAAAATGACTACTGCTAGATACTATTTTAGATATCTTCATGATGTGGGAACCTCTAAGCCGGCCGTCATCAATTAATTCATACATAGTTTGGTTCTAAATCTGTGCCCCCACAGCCTCTAGCGGTGAAATGAAAAATAAAAGCAACAAACAAATATTTTTCCAACTCAACCAGCCTTAGCCGTAGATATAAACCCAGCCACAGAGTCGTATATCAAAAGAGAAAAATACTTAATTTGGTCCAAAGGAATCTAAATCCGGTTGAATGGGATGACGCATCGTTCTCTGCTACGAATCGAACATCGAGGAACGATCGATTTTATTAGTTTTACTGCCGGTGTGGTATACATGGTACTCGTACGTAATTGGGTACAGAAAGATAACCGCACAATAAATTTTTGTACACAAATTTCGCTGAATTTTGGAATTTTTTTTTTAATTATTTGCTGTACCTATACCGCTGGTGGTAGATTTCCATGATTTGCGCATCACTGATTAAAAATAGATTTTGCAGATTTAGGCGGCAAGATGTTAAGTGCGGCGGCACTTTAGTAATTAACTGCTAATCGTTGAGGAATTAAAAAGCTGTAAAGTTGTCCGTAAAAGTGATGTAATATTTGGAGGACGACACAATGTACGATGAGTAGCTAAACTGAAATTCATTACTCCATTAAGGTAAATTTGCTGGTTAGATGTCTTGAATTACTTTTTGAACATTCGATTCAAGGCTGGGTTGAATGGTTTTTGGTTGGAATTTATTTTACGATGGAATTTATTTGTATGATGAAGGCCGGCTTTTGAAGAGGGCCCGGTCACTGTGGTTGGAGCAGGATGCATTAGATTAATATGTAGTGTATTAGTCGTTAGTGGTTAGAGGTTGATTCTTTTTCTATATAGTACTACCTGTACCCGCCTGGCTTTGCCCCTGCACAGGAATTGTATTGCTTAAGATTAAATCTTTGATAATACCGTTCTTTCGTAAAATGCGAAAAATGAAATAAATCGATTGATTTTCTTGAATTATCTTTCTGACTAAACCTGAAATACAGCAATGCGAAAAAAAAAACACAAAAAAGAAAATGAAAATCGGTCCAGCGGTGATCGAGATACAACGTCATCGAGTTTCACCCCATAGAAGATGTTTTTTGTATAGGAGGTATAAGATTTTGAATGTTTTTTTTTTTTTTTTTGTGTGGGAGATGCCACGCCCCTTTGTCTAATTTTAACCAATCTTTACAGGAGTACTCTACGGGCAATACCTAAGATTATCTGTAAGTTTGAGCTCAATCGATTCAGTGGTTTTCGAGATATACAATTTTTAATGTTTTTTTTTGTATTGGAGATGCCACGCCCCTTTGTCAAATTTTGACCAATCTTCACAGGAGTACCTACTCTACGGGTAATACCCAAGATTATATGTAAGTTTGAGCTAAATCGATTCGATGGTTTTCGAGTTTAACTTGCACTGTAAATGTTGTTGTTAGAATGTTGAACCTGATACCTCTCGCTCAGTAGTCGAGCGCAGCACACTAATCCACTGAGCAATTGAGCCCACGGTGTTGTATGAAACTTTAAAAATATAAGAACGTAGTACCTACAACTCAAAAAGACATTTTTACAAAATTGTTAGATTGTTAAAACGGTAACGGATACAGAACTACCGATTGCACGTAATTGTCCTAAACAAATTCTGTCACTCTCGCAATGTCAGTGTCAGTTCAATTATGTATAGCTACAGCATTTCTTCGGATAACTGCTAACTCATCTTTCATAAAAACATATCCCATCATCACCTTAACAACTATCATCATTAAAACCCACGAAGAATATCACTTAAAGATACACCATACAATGGAATCGTATAGTATCCAAGAAGCGCTGACCAGTTAAACGGAACTCAAGGTCCTTGGGAATAAGTAAAGCCAGGTTATAAATACATTTTTATTTCCCCGTTAAATAATTTGTGAAGATAGACGCCTGATGAAAATTCTGGTCACACCTTTACGAAGCGACACCGCACAGTGCGTCGAGGGAACAAACAACGAAAAATATATGTCATGCAATCAAACTATGCAATCTCGCGCAGAAGAGCTGTCCGTCCTTGGTAAACCTGATGATGGACATACCGGCAGTTGAAGAGGCCTCAAGGTCCTAGGGAATTCTCCAAGCCGAGTTCTGTATTTCCCCATTAAGATCGTTGGAGTACAATGTGTAAGAACGTTCTGGACGCAAGGACAATGCGTCAAGTCGTGCCATAGGGCAAAGAAACCTCTGGTAAACACGTCGAGGAGGTCGATCCCATGGTCATGGGAAACATAAAATTACATTTCCTTGTTGAAATTGTTGTTCGTTTGGGTCTCTCATCATCTTAGGCGCTTTTTGGCCAGAAACACACCATACAATTAAATTGAATTCCTCGATCTGGCAGAAGGTCATATTTGTAAACCTCACCCAGACCAGTTGAGGATGAGTAGAGAACGAGCTAAGCCAAGCCGAAAATACATTTTTGTATCATCATTAAAATTTGTTGTACGCATTCGTAAGGGTTCAATGATTACACACACGTGGTAATCGGTCGTGTGCGTCCCTACAACTTCTTTACCTATATGTATATACAACCGCAATTATTATACAATTATACAAAATCGTAATTTCTTTAAACAAAACACTTCAACGCTAATATCAATTAATTTTAGGGTAATTTAAATATTTAATTCATTGTATTATGTAAATCCCGTGCGATATGTCGCTGAGCCGTAGGCTACTTTTTTTTATGTATACCGTATACGAGGTATTTAGCGTACATTTGTTTATTTTTGTTTATTATTATTTTTTTGTTTTTGCATACTATTTATCCACCATTCAAACGAAAGACAAGAAAAACCTGAAGGGTGGATCAGCAGTCGTATACATAAGTGTTAATTTATATAAAATTAAGATAGTAAAGTTATTGACGTGTGAGAGGACCCTAGACTTATGACTTGCGATGGAAATGTCACCGTGGGGAGAATAAATTAATAGATTCATTAAGAATCCCGCCAGCAAAACAAAGATCACAGATAAATCGCCTTCTCCATTGAAAGGGGATTATACAAATGAATATTTTGACATATTTTCATTTCTCCATAGAAGCGAAAAATCAATACCCGAAACGACTTCATTAAGAATTCTTTGATTGTGGTTTATTCTAGGTAGGTAGTGGTTAATGTTCTGACGAACTTCTTCATAGAATTAGATGGTATCTATGAGTCGATCGAGGAGAGTTTCTGTGGAAGAATGCGGAAATTAAGATTATTTTTGTTTTAATGACTTCTGCTTGATTTTAAGTCCAATTTTATTGCAAGTTATTTTATACCTAAAATCTAACTATGTATGAAATATTGTTTTTTTTTGTATGGTGTTGTAGGGCAAAATACTGAACTTTAAAGGTACTCTCAGGGAATCTACTCTCAAAATGTTATCAAACAACTCGCGAGTTTAAAATATCGAAATTATTACTCTCAAATGGACAGCCGCCCGAGATTAACTCTCGAGAGTTTACTAGCGAAAGTACTCTCAAATGGACAGGCAACAGGCACCTTAACTGTGGATGTATAGAGGGCTAAGAGAAAGTATCTTTCAGGTTATACTCTAGCAAATCGTCTTTCAAAATTGGAAAATTTATTTTCAAAGTCAGAACTAGTTTCGAAAGTGCAAAGTAAAACGAAATATCGTCCAGTCTTGAGTTGATGTTTGTGACTAATTTTTATGCAAACTTACTTAATGTGGCGCCACCCCGACGGACCTGCAAACAAATCTTTATTTATAAAATTTATTTTGTGTTCGCAAAAGTTGAAAACTAACAAACCGGTTGAACAAAAATTTTAAGATAATCTTATTTACGTATTGGGCCGGGAGAGTTTCTGTAAAATTGTACAAAAGAGCGCTTTACTTTCCATATATAAAAAATATTTCAACATCTTCTATCTTGACAGCTTTTTACGTAAATGCAAATCGTCGTATAACTAATATTTTACGAATTGTTCAGGGGACGAAAAATGTTAACTGGTTAAGGTTATATGTATTCAAAACTAGCTGACCCGTGCTCGCCTTGCGCCGCTCGCATTTAGCAAACAAACAAACTTATATATGATCCATTTAAGATTACACTTTGAGTGTTTCATTGAAATTTGTTTCGCGCTTTTAGGAGACAAAGAAAATTCCTACAGTTTTATTATAAGTACATGTAGATATCGATTTAATGTGCACCCTCTGCATCGCCCTTCCTCTCCATGATCTTGCTACTTGTTTATAATACTGCATTCCTTTCTTTTGTTTCCCTCTTCCTATGGAATCCAAACAACTACCTACCCCAACCCTACACTGTTACCATACCACATATCGAACGAAATTCTGAAATTAAACTTGTTTTGTATTATATACGTCTCTTTTCTTATGAAAATTATTAACAGGGAACGGATTTTTTTGACCTTGCCTTTTTTTGCCTTTTTTTACTCGCATTGCCTTTTTGGCCTTTTTTCTTAAGATTGGATTTTTCTGCCTTTTTTGGTCAAAGTTAAAGTTTATGTCCACTTTCTTCTTAACTGTGCAATTTAAACAAATAATATCGCCGAAGCATTACTTGCACACGTTGTTTGCAAACTTCCGACAAACATCCGAGAGTATAACTGTCCTGAAAAATCGTCTGAATTTAGCCGTTCGGACTCGGCATGAAAATTGTAGGTCCCTTCCATTCGTTACAGAAATAAAAATGTACACAAACGAACCTGCTGCTATGTATTTATCTTTTGTTTGTGTCCTGTGTTTAATTGATCGGAGATATGTATACTTCCAATATTTTAAGGGGGATCAATGAGAAAATAATTTGCAAACACCAAAAGAACCAGCTGTTGAAGTTGTGGTGAAAGCGGGCGTCTTCTTTTCTGCAAACGAAAGACTCAAGACCATCAAAAAAATAAATAATGTAGTAAATGGCGCTGAAAAGTTCAAATTGCCTCCAAATATTGCAGTCGATGACAAGACGTCTTTTAAATGGTATCCAAGAGGGGACATGGCCAGAAACATGGCCAGAGACATGTCCTCTCTTCAGCTCTGTCAAAGCAGCTTTCCTACGGAACAATCACTGGGGTTTGTTGCCACCAAATTTTTAAATGCTTATATGTGCATTTATGTTGTGCAGTGTCATTATAAGGCTTAAAAACGTTTTTTTTAATAAAAGGCATTTATGCCTCTTTTGCAGTTTAGTTTTGCCTTTTTTTGATTTTTTAGGTCAACAAAATCCGTTTTATTAATATACCCCATGCCATACTGCAGCACGCACCCCATCCCCATCCAACATCGGGCAGATATACAACTGACCATAGCACTCACTGTGAAAACAAATCAAACCTTTTCGAATGCGAGGTATATACATTATGCTAGTGTGGTTTTGTTTTTGTTTGTAATGTTGCACGATCGCAAAAGTATAAACATCCATTTGTAGCAAGGTATATGAGTGTACATATATATTTTCACATCAAAAAATACATTTTGGCTAAACACTGTTCCTAAGGAGGTGGCTATAAACGACGTAGCCTATAGCAGTCTCACAGTCTTAAGAAACATTTAAAAAAAAGTTTCATCGAAATCTGTCCAGTAGTTTTTGACTTTTTAACAGCCAAAGAAAATTCCTACAGTTTTATTATATGTATAGATTTAAGGTTAAGAAGATTCTTTGATCAGCGCTCTGCCACATAAGAAACAGAATCCTGAGTATTCACTTTTTCGAGGATTTAGAAGAACTTTCAGACCTACTTAAATTTGTAAATACCTCGTGATGTTTACCAATCCGTAGGTTTTTCATAGGTTTACAGAGTGTGGAAGTCATAAACCCCTAGTGCATCTCAACGGATCTACATTAATCTAAGTGTGGCACGTACAGGTTTCTTCTGTCTTGCACATCTACAAACCTAAACTAACCTTGAGAGCCCAGGTGCATCAGTTATTAATGCCGTCCGTCCGTACCTATGTGAAAACGACAGCTAGCAGGATGCTGAACTTGCTTCTGAAGTGTATTGCTCATAGAAACAAAAAGGTGGTACAGATAACACTCAGTTTGTTAAAAAAAACATAAATAAATTAAATTAAACTCTTTCAAGGAAATAAGTTATTGAATTATATTATAGCTTGAAATGTTATGTTAACAAATTTCATTATTTCCAAGTACAAACAAAACAATACAATTTTAGATAATGAGTTTACGGCTCTCCTATCGAAGTTTGTACTTCGGAAACAGTTTCCGTCAAATCGAAGGCGACACATAAAAAACACCTCTAATATGGCACATTAACACCCAATCTTCGACATAGACTAGCCGAAGACATAACCCCTTCGATTGCTGTATTTTACCCCACGTTGTGAAAATTCATTTAGATAGTAGTTAAAAATTCAATCAAAACATAAAAAAAAAATTGTCTGGTTCGTTCCACTTGGTATGGTTTTTTTTTCACTTCCTCTTAAGAAGAACAACCGATTATACATTATTGAAACTAGAGCCCCAAATTCAATTAACAAAATTCATTAAAAATGAAACTCTTCTCTTCAGCAAGGTGATCAATAGCAATTTCCATTCACACTACTTTTCCACAGCCGAAAAACGAAAACGTTCCCCACGAATTAATTAACTAAAATACATCTCTCGCTGAATATGTTACCAGAAAACTTCATTTATGAAATTTTAATTAAGGTCAGTAGCCTCATCTACAACGCAGCCGAACGATAAAGTGTTAAAAAGGTTAATTTTGTTTGTCTGCCAAACAAAAGAGTTGAGTAACAAACTGCTTGCGTTTTCTGCCTAAATGATACACAGATGCAGTCCAATCATAGTAAAGCTAATTCTGTTTGGCCGAGTCTAATCTATTACAGCTAAGACTAATTAGACAAGTCATCGCTTTTCAAATTAGGGCGTATGTTTAATTAGATTGTATTAATCCAGGTTTGCGTTAACACACAAACCCGGCTAATCGAAGCATTGTCCATGATGCGGTAGGAATGTATCTGTAATAAATTATAGAAGAAATACCTACAAAAGTTCGATATAATTTCAACAAGCTTGGGGGTTAACTTCCTTGGATCATGGTTTGTTTTTGTTGAGATCGATGAAGAAGTCGTTAAACGAATTAAATGATGGCTGGGCGGTCTGGTTCGGCCCTATACAGCTTTGTGGGCTCTTTTGCGTCGACCTTGACAACAAATGATTGGTTTCTGTTTATGATGCAGATACATAATTCAAATATTTACCATTGTGCGTGCACCGTATGAGAGAGTGGCAATAAGATTTGACGAGTAACAATCGCAAGTCACACGGCAGCTAAGGTGAGCATCGTGTAGCTAATCAGGTATTCAGTTCTTGCCTGTGAATGATTCACTGCGCTGTTGATGCTTTTGATTTCAAGAGCACACATTCATACAAGTTCGTTGCGATGCCGTTTCTGTGACCTTTGTCTTGAGTTAGATTCTGAAGGTTATTGCAAAGCGGACGGTTAAGTGGGGTGACATGTAATCGACCAATGCGGAATTTGGAGCTCTTTGAGTCATTGTGGCTAATTTGGAATGCTAATGGTCAGTGGAAGAAAAAGAATAAAAATACTCATAGATTGCTAGTGGAACAGATGCCGATGCTATAGTCATGGGGAATACTGAGTAATAAAGCCTGAACAACTCATCGTCAATTAGAATCATCGTGTGAACAGTATAGTAATTAGTCTGAAACTATTGACTCACAGACTATACAACCGGATGATATACGACGACCCGTTTGAAAGGACGCATAAAACTTCTTGTGATCTGAAGTGCGCACATCAAGACTAATAATGCTCAAATTTATGTGAATGAATTCTAAGTTTAGCCGTAAGCTAAAGTCATTTATCAAATCGTTAAGAAAATATTTTTAAACGTGAGATTATTTTTGGAATCCAATAAAGTTCACGGCATTATAATTATTATTAGCCAACCGCACGCCAATATTGCATTTGTTCATCAGCTTTAGAGAGCGTTGCCTATAATTACTTGAGAGCTTAAAAGAAGGTTTGCCAACCAAAAATTATCCGTTGTGGCAAATATGCGGGCTGCACATGTCGGAAGATACATTTTGAAGGTTATATTTGAGACAAATGATTTCTTATATCTGTTGGTTTGTTTCTTTAAAATAGAATGCGGCTGTATGGCATATAAGTACAGGCAGAGACTACTTCATCCTGCCAAACTAATGTTTACCCGGAAATTAACAGAAAAGTGGCATTAGGCTTGGTTGCTATCCCCTGAAAAAGATAAGCTCTTTGGAGTTTAAAGAAGTAATTAATATAAATTAGGACAACAATAGAGCACCAGTTGCCAAGAAATGGCGTAAGGCTTCCTTATATCACTTCCAGATGAAGATTAATTAAAATTTAAAAATTATAACACCGAACGGTGCATTTAATTAATTATCTATAGGAAAAAGTAGTGGAATCAGTCTTCAAATGTCAGCCTCTATTTTTGCACTTGAAGTTAGTTGAAAACTGATTTAAGAAATATCCGGTGGCGGTTAAGTCTTCTTTCTTCAAAGAAATGGTCAAAGGACTGTTTAAATATGGTGACGAAAGTGGCAATTGGCGTTAACTGCGGGCTATGGATTAATCAATTGGCAAATAGATCGCCAATGTCCCTAGAAACGGCTACAAGAAACGTACGAAAAGCCCAATAACCTCCTAAAAAAAAACATTCCAAACAAACGCTCGCTCGAACGATCACAAAAGTCTTCCTATGAAAGGTGATGAAGAATTATCTAAAATTCGACAAAAAGTTCGGAAAAACTACGCGATAAAAAAAAATTGCAAAATGTCCGAAATGTCCCGAGAAACACAACGATAAACGACATAAAAATCGATCCGAAAAGCACAAGAAAAATGTCTCTATATGCATACAAAAATTCTACAATAATTCAATAAAATACTCCCCAAGAAACGCCCTAAAGACTACACAAAAATCACCCCGAACAATTCAAGATATGCACCGAGAAATGGAGCTTTAGGAACACAATATATGTATAAAATGTAACACAACAAAAGACTTCAAAAACCGTTTTTTCTAAGTATTTGTGGAGTGATTTAGAAGACATAGGTTAATAAGATTCTTCAGTTGGACAGTTTTTCTTTCTTTATCGTCAAAGATATAAAAAGATAAACTGATATTTAGTATTATCGCTTATGGATTAGTCTGCAACTGTCGATGGTCAAAGTTATCAACGTAATCGCTATTTTATGGGACTTAATATCATGTCGTAAATCGCAATAGTATGTACTTCAATTAACGGCTATCTGCTTAGGGTTTTATGACCTATTGAAGTGCAACGTACTTTATAAAACGAGAAAGTTCATACGGCACACAATAACTGTCAAATGATCTAAATTGTAAAAAAATTACTCTGTATAATTTTTTACTCGCCATATCTCAGCAAATAGCTTGTGCGTATTTAAAAATAATAAAAGATGAGAATTATTGGTCTAAAAAGCAGAAAGAAGTAGAAAAGGGTTTTAGTAAAATTATCCCTGATTCGTTTAAACTATAAATCATCTCTTTACGTGGTTGCCTCCCTCCTCTCAGACGGAGGCAACAATCACTAAGCAACTAGCAAAGCAATATTATCGCTCATTTGAAATAAAATTGCGTATTGCTTATTGACAATCGCTAATTGCTTAGTTGCTTATATGAATTCCTATTTTTACGGAGGCATTTTACTGATGCCTAACCGACGCCAAAACCAATTCATTCTTTTGAGTAAGGCGATCGATATTGGGTCTGTAAGATCAGCAGTCAAAATCTATGAGAAATGAAGCAGGCGGAAGTAGACAATTTGTGAAAATTTGAAACATATTTAAGTATGTAGATAGAACATACCATACATTCATCCATACTTCCATACTACATACTATATAAAATGCAACGTCCATCTGTTCGTCTCTCGAACACCATTCGGACGACTTTCATAATTTTTTTCCAGATTAATAGATGTGTGGCCCAATTAGGCCGTTGGGTGGGTGGGAAGTGGTAAGGAGTGAGGGGGGTCTCACGAACCGGTAGCTATATAAACTTAAAAATTTGTATGTTGATACATAAGTCAAAAATATTACATGTCTCATTTGTCGTTTTCCAAAATTCGTCCTATAAGGGTTGAAAAAAGGGGGTGAACTTTGAACTCTATTTTGAACTTACTACACTTAAATAGCTTAAGTTCAATGCGCAGATTAATTCATATAATTTGTAACATTTTATTGCAATTTTAAATCATTTAAAAAAAAATGCGCCAAAAAACAGCAACAATTACATACAACGAGGAAATCCATCATTTTTAATTATATTCATCACATCAATTGGCCTTACAGAAAAAAAAACCTATTCAAACTCTTCCGAGGAATAATTTATATTAAGTTTGTCTTTTGCCTTTAGCCGCATCGTCTTCAATTGAATTTGCTGATGATTCACGAACATAATTTTCTAGACCGTGGAAGATTAGTTTGAACTTTTACGGATGTTTTTGTTTTTTCTAGCAATCCAATTACTATAGACAAAAATAAAATTAAGTAGCTACTTTTGAAGAGTATCCAGTCATCATTGGGTGTTGTTGTTGTGACCAAATAATAAGCAGCTCAAGGTCAAAAGGTTGTCGCACTCGTTTCTATTTTTTTCTTTGCCAAACAAAAGAAAAGAGAAAAATTCATAGAAGAGTAATTAGCATACCAAATAATATGCGATGTGACCTTTGTGGGTAACGAAATTGGTTTTTAATAAAACTATAATCCGCGTAGGTAGCTACTTTAAGTCAGTATTAATAAACTCCGCAGTACAGTTGAGATATCGATGGTTTCTCACACGAAGTTTGACATATCTAAGGAAATTTATATAAAATGACGAATTCTGTGATTCAATATTAACTGCAATTCGGTTTTACAACTCTGATGATTATCTGTTGTAGGTGTCTTATTTGGACAACCTTTAGAAAACAAAAGAATCTTTTTTTTTGTTTACTTAGTCATACCTTTTAACATCCTGGTTAAATTTTATTATGACCCAGTAGATATAGTATCTGTAGTATTCTTTCAACTTCAGTCAAAAAAAAAAAAATAATAATAATAAAATATAAAATAAATTCTGACTTGATCTGCAGATACAGAAGAGACCAGGCGGTATGGGACAGAATGTTAAATAGTAATACTACATAGATATACAACAAAATTGTATATATAATCACTTTAAAGGAACTATCTATTAAGAGTAAACAAAAAAATGGGAAACGCCAGCAATCCAGCGGAACTGGATATACCTAACCTATACATAATAAATCGGAATTCCTATCTTTATTCGAAAACCGGTAAAGACCATTATTTATGATTATTAAAAAAAAAACAAATGGATACATCTATTGCTACGGATAAGTCAGTGCACTCGGAATCAGGTTGTAGTATGACGTTGTTTATAAATATTTGCCGCGCAACTTTATTTTAAAGGCATTTCAAGGTTAATTCTTCAATAGAGAGTTAGTCAAATTGTTATCATTCTTCACTTTTCTGTTTTTGGTTATTGTATAATTTTTATCTAAATGAATATCAAAATTCTACCAAAATCACGTTTTTCGTCAACATAATTCATACAAATGGATATCATTTTTAACCAGCTCTTTAACATTGTATATAAACTAAATAATGAATTGAATAGCGCCAATGGAAATTCTTATATTATTTTTTTGAAACTATAGCTCCTAAAATTGTTGGTAATACTTGAGAAAACCACCTAGCAATTATAGTATTAAGACGGCTCTCAGATTGAGGCAACAAGCAACTGCCAATAAGAAATCAGCAACATTTTTCGTTCGAGCGATATTTAGTTGCTTTGATGTGAGACCTCTAAATTAATTCAAAGTAAAATAATTGTGATCGGTAAGGCGGCTCTCAGATTGAGGCAACAAGCAATAAGCAACTATAGTTACTATAGCAACTGCCAATAAACAATCAGCAACATTTTTCGTTCGAGCGATATTTAGTTGCTTTGATGTGAGACCTCTAATTTAATTTAAAGTAAAATAATTGTGAGCGATAATTTTGTGTGTTTCCTATTGCCAGTTGCTTATTGATTGTTGCCTCAGTGTGAGAGCCGACTAATATTGCGTGTTTCCTATTGCCAGTTGCTTATTGATTGTTGCCTCAGTGTGAGAGCCGACTAAGACGATTCTTTTCAAATCACATTCTGCTGAAAACATACCTACCCCACTTTTGTTAATATTTCTGAAATGACGGATAATAATATTTATATTGAAATGTATACAGAATAAATATCTCAAACACCTATTTGAACTTATCAGGTTCATTCTCTTGAAACTAAAATTGCACAAGTCTTAAGAGTCTCAATGAATCTTGAAGCATTGATTCATTTTTTTAAATTCTGACTTGCTGGAGCATTAGGAAGCACGTCGACCTAATGCTCCATCTATTGTGCTTTATTGATTCATTTAGTCGAATTCAACAAAAAAACAAAAGTATTCTGAATAAAGATACAAATTATATTGTAGCTAATAGAACTTGCGCTGAATTAGACTAAATTGGATATAGAAAAATGATAATAATTTGAAACCTTTGTCGATCACAATAGCTAATTTTATATGAACAACATCCCCTTTTTGGGTTCGTAATATTTAGGGTCGGACACAAAAAGTGATAGATAGATATTGAATGCCAAAACAAACACATTTGGTTACATTGTCCATCATTTTGTTCCAACGAAATTTAAAGAATATCTAGGTACATCAAAATCGAACACATTTTAGAAAATTTAATTCTTTTTATGGATTCAAGGGTCCACCTGAGCAACCCATACACCCGCGACCCGCTCAATGGATAAGCGGGCCAACGAAAATGAATAATTGAATGAATTCTATTCATATACGATACTAAATTTAATATTTTTAAATTTTTTGCGTTCATAAATAAATGTGTCAGAAATTTTAAAGAAGAAGGCGTTCTAAAAAAAGAACTGTCTGCGATCTCTCCCAACTATACAACAATAAAACGTACAAATTTGCAAATCACCATCGCCATATCTCAGCTGGAGGTGGAGATCAAATTTCTGTTTTTAAAACCTGCTCTAAAGAATAGAAAAAAAAAATTAGAAATTCTTCTCACAGATTATGGATATGACCTTGGTATATCAAACGCTTTCAAATCATAATTGTCTATTGCTATTAATTAAACAACAAAGAAACACGGCTACTTGTCTTAAGTCTTTGTTGACTCGAATATAAGCAAATGTAAATGGAGAACCATTGTTTGCACAAATATTAGCAACATTAATTTCGTGCTAACTCAAAATCTTAACAGAAACATCCGAATAATATTTTTTTTTTTCTAATACGGAACAAATAGAATCATCCATCAATCAATAAGTCGAATTTCTCGTTTATCTATTAAAGTACATATATTGTCACTGAATCCATCAAAATCAAATGACTTCTCCATGTACGGTAAATATTTATGCGCACAAAAAATGTAAAACAACTTGTTAATCACTTTAATTCGCGGTATTTCCCCCCATCATACAGCGAATTCCATAATAAAAATCCGTTTTGCAGAAAGCCCACGACTCGCCCGCCAAAAATTCATCCGCACATCCCAATGGTACAACATCAAATGATTATCATATCGACGAACCACGGTGCACGCTTTAAAACAATTCTCAGCGAAAAAGCCAACAACAGCACAACACCTTTGAATGAACCGAAAGTGAACGAGATGAATCAAGCCAATTAAGTGAACTCAGCGAAAATGTTGATGTAGGCCCAAACAATCAACTGACCTCATCCATCCCAACCCCCAAAAAGCAAAAAGCCAAAAGCAATCGATGGACGATGGAGCATTGAAGATTGAAGCCCCCCGACTGCGTAGACGATGAAGAGGTTGCCCGCTCATATGGTACATCGTCACCTCTCATCAGCGAAAAAATCCGTTTTACACACAATGACGACACAAGCTAAACAACTTCGGCTATGCCAACAGTAGTGTGGGTATATAAAAAGCTGCATAAGCAAAATTTTCTACAATCAAAGTACGTCGTTCGTTCCCATCGTGTGTGCTTAAAACAAAACGCCGGTGGAATTCAAAGAAAGAGCAATTTTAAATAAAAAAAAAACAATTCATCCAGTGCACTACTAAGGATAGCCATCAAAAAAAGGAATTTAATTATAGTGAATTTAAATGTAAGAAAAAAAATAAACTGTTCTAATCAGAGACAATAAAAATTTTGTGGAATGTGCATCTTAAGGATATTTTAATATTTATCGTGTGTGGTAAAAAAAAATTATATATTCGTGTGCCTAGTGATTTGACCACAAGTGGATTATGTGAATATTAGCAAAGAGCCAAAAATAAATTCTGACGTAGAGTTCCTTTCTACTACACCTGACTGACCGCTTAATTGAAGTGTGCTTGCATAATTAATGACTACGAAAAATACCAAAGTATCATTCGCCAAGTTAAAGCAATAAATATCGCTTCTTTATATTATTGTGAGCTTTCTCGTAACATCAGCAACTGCATAAGTATTTCCAAATTCGAAAACAAAAATTCTGGACTTTCCATTTCTTCTCTCGCTCTCTCGGCCCCCGTTCCACTGTTACATAGATCAAGTCGATCTTTTTTTTTTTTGTTTCACCTGAAAACATCCGCATTTTGGCTAAGAATATTTATGGCCATCTATAGATTTGCATAAAATTGTCATCAGTGGATGGATTGGCGGAGAATATCAAAACTGGAAACTATTATATCAAAACAGGATCTGTCCATATCTCGGGCTGAATATTGAATAGTTTAAATTTGGAATCTCATGATTAGATCAAGTGTTTGCGCGACTATAAATCTTTTAACTATAATTAAACTGACACACTTTTCGAGTGATAAAGTTTTGATCACATTTTGGTATGTATTTCCAAAAAAAAAACGAAAGAGTCGATTTGCGAACTGGTAAAATTTTGTTTACAACAAATGGGAATGTTTAACTTGAAACTACACCCCTAAACAGGATACGATCAGCAAACACACATCTAAATAGTTGATGTTTTATAATTTTAGTCAATTTCATTGACACAAATTGCTAATCTCTTTCAATTCACATTACCGCAGTAATTAAATTAAATGGTCGAGAGATGGGAAATGCCTTCCAATAATCGCCGACTGTAATTAGCAAGCTTATTTATTTTTTTTTATTACTAAATTGCATAATTTGATCGAATCGTATACAAGTCAGCTGAAGTTTCTGATGCAAATCTACTTTTATGCACCCAGTCAGTCGAAGTGCCACAAGCTCTGACTGCCACAGAAATTGGACGACAAAACCTATCGTAAATCAAACAAAATCAAAAAAATACGCCAGCCGCAGATGTAAAGCATCCACAGATGACACGAGACAAATTTATATTAATTAAGTTTGCCTTCCACTATCGCACAAGATCAATCGTAAATCGGCCCAAGAAGTCACATTAAACTTGGTAGCCGAGTCTATGGCACACGCGAGCAAATTATGTCATCGAAGTAAAAAAATATATATATTTAGATGCCGCCACAATATGTCATACATCTTAATTTTTTATTTTACAACTAACAAATTCATTTTCGTCTCTTCCTTTCAGTAAAACAATGGCACGGTGTAAGCTTATACCACTAGCCCTGGTGCTAGTGTTGCACTCAACATTTGCAGATGTTGGCTCGAATATCTTCCTCTCGGGCGAATACAAAAACTCAATTGATTCTCATCCGTTAGTGTCGGCATTTGACAGTCCGGTTAGTAAAAATATTTTCCTAGAACATGCGGTCTTCAGTCGGCAAGCTCAGCCATTCAATGCGCCAACCTATTTGCCACCCAAGGAGTACATCAAGTGTGGCGGTGGACAGCAATGTGTGAAGAAGAATGTCTGCGCCGGTGGATATTTTACCAATAACCCAAACGGATATATTCAGGTAAGTCAACATAGACAAAGAGAAAGATATATATGCTGGGTAGTTAAAGCAAAATAAAAAAAAGTTTCTTAATTTGACACATGATTACTGTGCGAGAGATTTACAATCAAAAGTCGATGGTAAACTTGTTCTATATAGAAGGATTCTGTTTTGTTTTCTTTGCAAAACAAGTTGTTTTCAATGTTTTTTATGAGTTGCTTTTTCGAATGGTCCAGTAAAGATGTGCTAAAATGGTTGTCGTTCGGCACTAATAATAATTTATGCACATGTGGGAGACAAGGTAGTTAAACAGTTAATTAAATTATTTTAATTAGTAGCACTGTGTCGTAAAATTAATATGCAGAAAGGAACTTGAAATGAAGGCACACTTCTTGAATGAGGAGTGTTTTTTATTGGACACATCTACACAGATAAAATTGAATACAATATGTGAGGAATTTTTATTGAGTGATGCTTTATAGGTTTTAAGTCAAGAAATGCACAGATTTTGAACACAATTTCGCTATAGATCAGTGGGATGTGTGTTTTTTTTACGAGGTATTAAATTTCTGTCAAAACTCTGTCAAATAAAATGAACTGGAAGAAGGATTGTCAGTAGTTGTAAGTTTAAAAAGAGAAATATTGGCCATGAGATCAGTTTTGATGAAAAGTGCTAGTGATTAAGCTCCGCCATATTTTTGTTATCCCTGGCTATGTATCTCAAAGTAGCCAGCCCTTTTTGCATTCAATTTTGGCCTTACTACTGTCGCCACAAGTTTTCAATTTATAAACATCATTTGAATAGATGTATTTTCCCTATACCATGGTCTAAAAAAAGTTCTTTGCGAAGAGAGTATTTTTCGCAATAAGTAATTGTTGATTGGGTGAGTTTTTCGATAAGCAAGTTAAATAAATAGCTGGCTCAATAGGTCCATATAGGATCCTAGTTCTGGCTTCTCATAACTATTCCTTTGTGTTGGCCTTTTTTTTGAGACAACTTGAAAATCGGTGAATCTGACAAAGTAATCAGAAATTCTGAACAAAAATGCAAGATCAGAATCAGATCAGTAACAAATGAGTATCAACTCAGTGACATATCAGTGAATGATCAGTATCTACGTATATTTGAATGATTTCAATAACCGTATGGATTATGACGAAAACTTTGACTTCAGTTACACAGTAGTTTCATAAAAGTGGCAAATTTTAACCGCTCAATGTCATATGAGAGAAAGATCATCAATGTCACTACTAAATCAGTGCTACGATTTAGCATATATTTCCTAAAGGGCCTACCAGTTTCGATTGACCATATAAATGTCTACCCTTTTCTTAATGAACAAGTGTCATATGAATTCTTGTTAATATGAAACACCTCGTCGACCTTGCACTTTGAAGCCAAGAAGGTTTGATTCACATTAGAATCCCTAATGTATTTCAATTAATTTAAGGTCGAAAACCTGTATGACCTACTTTTGACGCTGACGTTAAATTTTTGATCACTAAATTATGGAAATCGTAATGGGCCATCTGAACCTTTAGTGAAAAGTCTTTGCTTTGACATTCACTGCAATGGGAATTTATCTACCTATACTATGGATACGAGTATTAATATCTTGACCGCACAAAAAAGATATTTTTTTTTTTTTAATTTAAATTACATTGTTAAATATTTTGTTCGTTGGCCACAAGTCTTACAACGCAATTGAAGGCTTCTTGTTAAGACGTTATGGGAGATGGTTTTCGCAAAGACTGAGTCGAAAGGGTATACATTTTGGGCCGAAACCGAACGGTACACGCGCAGTTTAAATCACAAGAGATGCAGTTATGCGCGATCCAGTCGTGCACATTTTTAATAAAAGTTAGTTGGAAGTTAGTGGAATCGTACACTCCAAAGTTATTCATTCATAAATATGTTTATGATTAAAAGTAGTTTGATTAGTTGGACATAATTCATAAAACCAACGTAACATTTCATTGTTTGTTCTACTATGTATTTAAAAATTCCGTAATAGATTTCTTAGAAGTAGAAACTAATTTTGGAGAAAAAGCTCAAAATGCATTCTTCAAATCAGAATCAGAATGCAGTCCGGACTACCGATAGCACCGACATTTTTATAATAACCATCGACAGTTTTATAATTTCCTAATCTTTTGATTGCTTTTCATTGTTGTCTAGCAAGAACTAACATTATTTTATGGAAATGTGAGGCAATTAGAATGACTTATAATATGTGGGTAGAGCTTCTAGTTTAATGATGCCTCACATGTTTTCTTCACAAACTTGTCTTTACGTTTGACGTTTTCGAGCCAATAAAGTCGACGTATTTTGGTTAATTGGACCACATCCACATTCAAATACAGCTTATAAAGTTTAAGGTTATGTCTTGTTCTCCATTTGGCCACATCGCACACCAAAAATAGGTACAAGAATTTTTTCTTTAAAAGAAGCCAAGTAACACACGGATAGCCAGACTAATTTGATTTGCTAATTTGAACCCGAGTACATTTAGCACATTTAATTTGGCAACTTTTAGTAAATACTTCTCCTGTAATCTGTAAGTGGTAATAGTTCAATTCCCGTCATTTGATTCCATAGACCTTGTAGGTAGAGTTGATGCGAAATTCTATTGTTTGAATACTGGACTCAACTAGATCTCAATTGCAACTTGGACGCCCTTAATTTAACAAAATTTAAAAACAAAACCAAAGTGGTTTTCTTGATGAATATTAGGAAAACCTAAAAATATTACCTGGAATTTTGAAGACATTGCCCGCGTTCCATTGACCGCTAGATGACTAGCGCGCATGCCAAACTACAAAAAAAAATGACATTTGATCATTTGCGCTAGAGCTCTAGCACATATTGTAAAATGTCAGTTTTTTTTTATATGGAGTTTGACATGCCGCTAGTCATCTAGCGGTCAATGGAACGCGGCCATTGATTGTTCAATATGCCTAAAATCATTTCACTTTAGGAAGTGTTTTCGGTCGACATAAACCTACAAGTATTGAAGTCTCAAAATCCCTATACAAACTCATTGTCACACATTCCCAACCGTACACCACTAATTTTGAACCAATTCGATGACAAGACAACTGAATATTTATTGCTTTTGCCAAAGGGCGAATAATGTTGACGTTCATGTTCCGATAACTGCTGGTAATCAATACATCACTCAATAACTCACTCGGATATCAATTCCCTGGTGAAGGGTGTGCTATCTGAATGCTCCTCGCAACACAGATTACTATCAAACGAACTTCAATCTATTCGAAATCAGAAAGTTGAATCTCGCGATTAAATTGAAGTAACAGAGAAAAAAATAAATAAAAACTTGCTCTCAGAGATCCAACCACCTTATCATCGTAATAAACTCGAAGACATATCCACCTCGTGCATAAAATTAAAATTGCATAATAAATCAAGAATATCCGCGTTTCCCGCACTCTATGTGCAGTGCATATCATGTCCCGCTCGAAAAAAAAAAAAATATGCAAGTGCCGAAAAAAACAAAAATTCCCTTAAGTGCAGTTTTGTGTACACATTGCAGCAGTCTGCTGATACCGATGCACTTGTGCTTCCCAAAAGTACTTTGTGTAACCCAGAAAAAAAAATTTCGTAATCAAAAAAATTATTTTCATGATATTTTGATTTCGGTGCGTTGTGGTGTAGGTTTGTTGTTCGCCTTATTTCCAGTGGCACAATCACATAATGCAACAACTATACAGCTTGCTTAAGTGTCCCTACAGAGGTAGAAAGAAAGCGGTCTGATCACCTGCTGCCCGATTTTCCTCTGCTTTTTTCTTTTTTTTTGGTAAACTGATTTTTGGCGGAAACTTGATTACTTTTTGGTAGCAAGTCAGCCAAGAAAAAAAAAAAACAAAACTTCCTTCATAAAAAGAAAGTTCAAGCATATTTATTACCACGACAATCAGATGCAATGAGCAGCTCATTTGAATGTTTATTCTCTTTATTATCCCGTCATGAGGTGACCTTTAACATCAGATCATCGACAAAGAAGAAGAATTCCACTTACATATGAAGCGCACGCTAATCGTATGCAATTTTGATTTGCCACTTTATCCAGAAGTATGTACCTACAGCGAGCACAAAACAAACTGATGAGGCTCTCAAGATATACAGTCATAAGACATCGCCATCGCCACCTCCTAACTCTGGCATTTAGATAGCCGTATAGGTTTTGTTAGCTTAACAGAAATATGATGGAAGTAGTTAGAAAAACCACTTGTTATAGCTGATGGCATCTCATGTCCCGCAACCCATCATTTGCTCGCCGATTAAGAACCCTAGCATACAGCGCTGAGCGGTTTGTTTTGAGGTTGTGCTCAATAGGAGGCATGTCAAAAGGTCAATTCGATGAGCATCACGTCTGGACACTACCTATTAAGATGGATATCATATGATTATCCGATTGCCTTCGGAGACCACAGGCGTATTGAATTCTCACGAAGAACGAGCGCGCGCCATCCGCACCATCATCATAGAGGTGTCTTCCTAGACAACTCTATTAAATTGATAAATCTTTTTGCAGATAGCTCTGTTATCCATGATGATGTTTGCACGATAATTATTCATAATGAATATTGTCATTTTGAATTGAAGAGGTGCGCAATATTGCATAACCCCAGGGGTTTTCAGATGCGCATGGGGTGAAGAAAGAAAAAAAAAAAACTGGAAAACCTTGTCAAAGATCACACCTATGCCGGCGGGTATGCAGATTGTAATTCGATCAATGGAATTCTGGGAAGAAATCCAGTCAGTAGGTCATAAGGTGGAAGAAAATAAATGATCGATGTGGCATTTCAACGCGTTCATGGAATCTTCTTCCTGAACTTACCACCTATTGTCTGGTGATGTGTTGAAGTCATCAAGATGCATATAATCAGTGGTAGCGTGTTCCTTTGAAATGTCCACTGAATAGATGGTCGTACTTGTTGATAAAATTATGGATTTCTTGAAGATGCAATGTATTTAACTATGGGTGTCAATTTTGCTTTAAAGTATTTTTAAGAAATAGTTCTAGATTGACCCTCAATTTATTGGAAAATGTAAACCTCTTTAAAAATAAAGCTGAAACTTGCAAGTGATTTGAAGACAAAGAAATGTATGTGATGTAGATAATAAAACGGTGTTCTCTGTATGCGAGAAAGACGTAGTCATCAGGAAAGTACCAACTTTAAATAAATATTAACCCTAATGCATGTTCATCAAATATTCGGGACAGAAAACAAAAAATAAATTCACCAAATGACTCAGCCAAATGTCACTACTGACATCAGATAATTTACCGCCCGTCATTTAAATGCAAATATTTGCCATCAAATCAGTCATCGACACTATGGTGTGTTTTTGTTGTTGCTGACATTAAAAACAAAAGAGTTCAACTGCAAACTGGATTTTTTTTAATTCAAAAATTTTAAATAGAATATGCGCTCACGTGAATAAATTTCATAGAACCTAGATCTCTATCTTAAGTGGTTCAAATTGCGAAGCAAACCAGTCGCCATCGCCAATTGACTTGTAATTGAGTGATTTGCATTTCAAATGAGAAGCGTTAAGCGAGTGTAAACATATGAATCAGTATCCGGGAGGGTATACAAAGTGAATCCTGCAATTTGAAGTAATTCCTTCTTGTACGACACACACTGACAGATCATCAACCTTTGGGTCAAAAATCCATTCATCACCGACAAAATAAACATGTGCCTAATTAATATTCAGCAACGATTTGACTCGTATACAGTAGCCACGAACCGATGATGACTGCACTTGACTTTGACACGGAAAGGAGCATGTTTTGAATTAATTTCACAACCATCTCCGGTTCGCATGGCAGACAAATTGCAATTACTTGTATCTCGCACTCGCCTGCGAATATAATGGGCATACTTGCACTTTATTACCGCCACTAACAAAATTAGCGGCGTGGAATTCTGAAAAAAACCCGATGATTTAATCGTGGCAAAAATGTTGTGGGTGAGAAAATAATTCTACAAGAGCAACTCCAGCTCACCCACTGTGCGCATTTGATTACGTAGGAGTCACACTTGAAGCACCAGCCCACATTTGCCATTTTTGTGTTGTTGAAAAATTCGATGCGATGCTCTTCAATTTTTTTTTTTTTAATTCAAATGTTTGTATACCTGAGTCACTGTTTACACATCAATAGTCGAATGAGGAAGACTAGCGATAATGTATCGTATGTCGGAAGGGTTTAACAACCTTTCGTGTTTTGCAGTTGATTGATTCATTAAAATGATTAAATGTCTAAAAATGCTTAGGCATACTAGAATTCTCTGAACAATTATCGCATAAAGGCGCGTGTATAGAAGCATTACTTACATCACTCGCTAAATATGTTTAACAGTAACATGAGCAACTGATGAGACGAAAAAAAAAAATCGAAAGTAATTAATTGTCACCTTGCGCGATTTGATAATACCGGCAGCGCGTTTCTTAAGGCAAGACATTGTTGTACGTCTTCAATTAATTACATTTCCATATACATACATTAGTTTGCAAATCGATTTATATTTTTTTCTAATTTTAATTATTTCGACTTCGTTGAACCTGTTTCCCTTTTTACACTTAAGACGCTTTAGATACGCGCGTTCCAGTGCTTTTAGATCTTTGCGCAAAAACTGGTTATACGTTGTTAGTTCTTTATGCTAATTTTTGTGTGGAAGATTCTTTATTTTTTCAAACTATTAGATGGCTTTTACTCAAAAAATGGCACGTGAACAGTGAACACACGCGTTCGCTAAAAACAAAAGAGTTGTGTAACGAACTTGGTTTTTTTCTGGCTCTAGTACTCATCAACATTAACTTAATTGAAACAACTTGTATAACCTCCTTAAATGCGAGTTGGAGAAGATAACCTCAGCAGGCTACCGGCTGTTGCAATATAGTTTCTATTGGCTAATATACAACCAAATGGCGCGGGTAGATGACCATTGACCGATAGTTTTGAGCGCACGAAATGTTAAATTTATCACGTGTCTGTAATCTGTGTTTAGTTGAGTTGTGCGAGAGAAGAGTTGCTAAAGGCTCAGGTTTCAGCTTCACAGATGAATGTTGTTTTATCCTAGCTCAGTTGATTAACGGTTTTTTTATTTTATTTTTTTTTTGTTGTTATTTGCAGAACTGTGAGCCTGAGACTGATGTCTGTTGTACATACCGTGCACCACCAACTACGACAACAACTACCCAACGTCCCTATGTGCCATGTGGCGCTGATTCGGACTGTGTTGCACCAAATCAATGTAACCGAGGAACAATCAACGTATCTAACTATGCCAAGAAATCATCATCGGTGAGTGTTGTTAGTTTATGGATTTGCTTGATATCCGGAGGCTGGTTTTGGATTTACCACGAAATGATAGAGATAATGGTCATATTTTTGGAAACCCATTTAGTAAATTCTTGTAGTGCTGCTAGACATACTCGTATATTATGTTCTTTAGACTGTGGAGTGCTCGACATTTGTGATCAAGTGAAATTATTGGGATTCTCAGGAAGCGTAAGCAGGTGAAGTACTCGTGGAATATATTATTTATTTAGCTGTCGATAAGCTTAGAGTAGTGGTCGTAGATTCGTGGACTCATACCACTAACTGAGATTTCAAGATTTCAAGACATGATGTGGAATTTGTGCCAATGCAATGGATAGGCGAAGCCAATTGGAAAAATAGCAACCGTTTTTGATTATAGATTGGCATCCGATTGGAATTACTTGATCGATCCAATTTGAAAAGTAATATCTCAGAAATCCACAACTGGTCTTAAGTGACGTAGCAAAAAATTAGCTTCCGATTCTCTGTCTTATGTCACCTACCGTTTAAAGCCAGTCGGCTTTGGTGACACTCAAAAATAAATTCCGCAGAATATCATCAACTCAATTCTGGACGGAAATGTTTATGTAGTTGGCTTGTCACACAAAGCGCGTTGTCAACGCCGCGTTGAGTTCACCGCGGCAGTCAAATGCAGCGGTGAAACGCTCTCTTGTGAAAAATTACAGATTATTTCTCTGACGCATGGCAGTGACCAGTGAGTGTAGTGTCAAATGGAAATATTAATAGAATTTGAAAGATATTAGCCATGTCTTTACGATATGGTTGATGAAATGTATAAAAACATTGTTTGAAAGGGTGATATGGGAGACAATTGCAAAGGAATTGAATGAGAACGGTATTCTCCGACTTCTTCTCTCTTTTCATTTATGTCGTGTTTGCGCACATTCTTTTTTCTTTTTCGAGAATTTCGTTACACGGCAAATAAAATTAATAATTCGTAAACCGATCTGTTTGACATTTTGAGAGAATTTGATAATAGCTGTCTGTTTGACGTCGTCTAACGCGGCGTTGAGAACGTCGAGTCAAAATAATCTTACCGCCGCGTAAAATAATCTCACCGCGGCGTTAATAACGCGTTCTGTTTGACGAAACCTTAAAATAAGTAGTACACCAATCTGCACTTGCTGTTAAACTTACACACATTTTTGTCGATGTCAGTGGCTTTCAAATTAATTTGTCATTCGATTTTAAACGATGTAGCTGCTATATTTCAGTTTCTTGATGGATGTATGTAAGAACAGTTGGCGCAACAGGCGTGTTGCTTGTCACAACCATTCGTTTGTGTGAGGTTTTTTTTTACGAATGGCTGAATTAAAAAGCCTTTTCAGGACAGTTATATACTCTCGGATGTATGTCAGAGAGGTGACACAGTGGAAAAAACCTACCTGGTACCCCTCGCACAATAGGAGAACACTAACCACTGAGCCATTGCGCCCACTTTTCACTTTGAATACGGTGTTTTATATCGTTGTAAATTTGATGTTACCACCCTACGAATATTGGTCCCAATGAATTGGGTATTCTGCCAATTCCACTGTGAAACGATGTATTTTTAGGCAGACTTAAGGGTTGTATGTATTCGTGATCAGTTTGTGACGGAATCATGTCAATCTATTGTATAAACATTTGATGCATATACTGCTCGGGAATAGTTAACAATATGCATTAAAATATAATACATTCTTTGGTTAATAATATATGTACATAGCTAGGAGAAGATTCATTCAATTAAAATGATCAAAAAGTCTAAAACTTTTACAATATTTTTGATTTGGTTTAACAGAACCTTGTCTTAATCTTTCTGGATATATTAAGAAAATTTGTTTTTCCAAACTGCTCAACCTAGCCTTCATCAGTGTTTCACTTGTTACTTTCCCTTGTCTTTTGACCAATCTCTTCAGTAGCTTCCTTGCCCTGATAGATGTCGCTGTCTGGATCGCATGGGTATATTTCATGCAAGTTCGTTTTCCAGAGTCCATGTGTGCTTTTTCGACTCTCATATGCCAATTGTTTCTGTTCTCAATCACTCTCAAATTAACCCAACAATGTATGCCAAACTTCATCATGTCGAGTGCGTTAATCAGACATTCCTGAAATTATTATTCAATCTGTCGAAATTAGTAACGCCATGCGGATTTGGGTATACGTCAATTATTATGAACTTGCATTGTACAACAAGTTGACAAGCCCACAACGTGACACAAATGTCAGTCCCGCATAAACCCATCAACTGTCATCAATTTATGGCTTTATGACCGCAACTCTAACATGTATGGTTGGTTTTATAATTCCATCGATAAACGATTTTATATGTATGTATATAAGAGATGAGTGAAATATTTGTTTTTGTTTTTGTTTTTTGTCGACAGAGAACTCTATTATATGTAGTTAACATTCCAACATCGAGTTACTCAACAATTTTAACATTTTCCAAGTCACAATCACAAGCCACAACTCCCATGCTCTCATTCCAAATAAGTGCGCTGGTATGCATATTATGACAGATTGCTTTGGTTTTCAATCCGCTGGTGTTTTCTTTTTACCACTTGAATTTATTCCTGATGCCGATAAGATAAGCCCATGCCACTGTTCAGTAATAGCGTGCCTCAAGTCACGCCAACGTCAAGAGTAACCCACTGTAATGATATCTCTACCGAGATACCGAACTCGCAAAGATGAATGAATTACAATTTGTAAGAGATTGTGTGTGATGAAAAGAACTGCAGCCGATTTCAGTGGACCGCATTACATAATGCACAAAGAATGCAACAACAAGATAACAAAAGAAACCAAAACAAGAGGGGCGCGCACACATAATAAAAGAAACCTGTCATAAATTTGTTTTTCTTCTCGCTGGCATCCAGTTTCAGTTTGCGTGCGTCTTTAAAACTTACTGTGCAATGGCAATCTGCTGCTGCTCCTCATGCATAAGAAAAACAAAACAAAAGCGAATATCTCCATCAAAACAAAATCGACGGCAAGGTCGTCTCGTGACGTTGATTATGCGCATCACTTATGTATGATCGAAGCGATTAAATACATTATATCGAATACCAGCATATAATAGTGACTCTGTCCGACCTAATGATGATGGTTATGGCGCCCGCGACCATCGACCAACGGCATTCATACGCATCACTTAGCCAGGAAAATCATACGCTGCGTACTTCCTTAAGAGTGTCGATCGTGATGATTTAAAAAAAAATCATGAATTTTTAGTGATACCATTAGTGCGGCTAATTAGGTGGTTTGACTCGAGATGCTTTTGAAATGTCTTCAAATTATGTATTTTAAAAGTAACGGCCTAGACCTTGGTCAAGCAGCCACCACTTAAGTTCTTGTAAAGGAAGCCGATTTGCTGGTTTGTCTCTATTGAATCCCGGAAAACAACTCATTACATTAGAGCCATTAACTCGTGTGTAATCTTGTGTCTGTCATCAGTTATCAGTTCGTGGCGAATATCTGCCAAATTGAACAGCAGCTGATCACGTCTAACACTTTTTGCTGTCTCCGCATTGATTGAGGTTAGTCGGTCGGGTTGGTCGATCCAACATCCAACGGTACCCTATGTGCAATCCACACCAGACCAACTACAACAAAGTAATTGAATTGTCATAGTCATTGTCGGGGAAACTAGAAAATAATCTCCATCCCACAGCAGCGACTATACTGTGGGAAAACGAAAGAGTTGAATAGCGAACTGCTGTTTTATGTGTGTTTTTTTTGTTTTTTTTTTTTGTGGTGAAGATCTATTTGACTAGTGACACACACGCGATCAGACTATTAAGCAAATACACGTTATTGCATGGCTGAATGATTGCAAAAAAATTCTTATTAATCAGCATAACCGAGATGTCGTTTAGGTTCTTATTTTTAAAATGAAATAACGAGAAGAAGCGTACAATTTATGATGTTTCTATGTATTGCCTAATTTCGCATGTACTTTATTAAAAATATTTGCAATGGAATCCGGTTCTAGAAAATATTTTTTTTTTTTCGAAGAAACACACAATGAGTCAGGAGTCTGTAAAGCTATACTACCTATAATTGTCGATACTGGACTGGTAATTACCAACCTATCTGAAAGGCATCATTGGTTACGTGAATCGAAATGTAATTGATTTGATATAAAGATTACATTTGGGTGGGTCCACCAGATTGCCAATGAGACATCATATCAATGCATTTATTGGTTATTTATATGTATTTAAAACTATCCCATTTTCGGGTTGCTTCTTGTCAGCAAAATCAATAGAAAAACGACGTTGGATTTCAAGATTACACTTGGGAAGGTCCACCACCACCAGATTGCAAATGAGACATAATAATAACGCATGCATTTTTTAGTTATATGTATTTTAAAACTGCCCCCATTTTCGGGTTGCTGAAAAAAAAAAACGGTTTCAAAAATCAATACACTCTAGGGAATAATTTACAGCTCTACATCGTTTCGAAATTTTATGGAACTATTTGTGGGCGCAGTAGCGCAGTGGTTAGTGTGCTGGACTACTGTGCGAGGGATCCCAGGTTCGATCCCCGGAAAAACACAAATTACATCTCAAAGTTTTTTCTACTGCGCCACCTCTCGCGAACGTCTGACAAACATCCGAGAGTATGACTGTTATGAAAAAGCTTCTCAATTCAGCCGTTCGGACTCGGCATAAAATTGTAGGTCCCTTCCATTCGTCCCAAAAATAGAAACTCACACAAAACGAATGGTTGCGAGAAGCTAGGCCTTGGGTGTCACCCGCCTGTTGCGCCACCTATTTATTTTTTTTTTTATTTTTTTTTTTTTTTATTTAGGGGTATCGCGAATAAATTCCGATGGAATTTTTTCCCTTGTCAGCAATGTAAATCAAATTGCTGAATGGGAATCATTCCAGGAGAAATATTATTCGCGATAGGGGTGAATATGCCAGTATGTACTGTTACTTTCGCTTATTGGCAGACTTTATTTTGTTTGTGAAGATCCATTTTGACAAGGGTTCTCTACCGAGCTGGTGTTGTCAAATCTCCTATTTTAGAATTTCTATTTATTTTCAAATTGATCAGTTATTGTATGGCTTGTTGGTATATGGATTTTTCAATTGCCAAAATTTGAGGGTCAATAGCCTGGTTATCAACTCAAAGTCCCAAAAATCGGTCCCACATGTCATCAACCCTTATCTACAACTTAGTCCTGACATAAATAATGTCAGAGGGCTGCATGATGACAGATGCTAAAGTTACTAAAATGTCGTCTCCTAAAATATCTCCTTAATACGTCAACAAGATGCGCAGATGGACTTCCACAAAACTGAACTTCTGAACTCTTCTCTAAAAAAATATAGATACTGGAGTCAAGTTTGAGATTACAGCTCTAAGAGCTGCTGATAACGTTGCTATGTTTTTTTATGAACATTTGAAGTAAAGTTAGTCCAAAAAATGCTTAAATGAAAGATGGGGTTCCCCATCCCCATTTTGTATTATCTTGAAATGTATTTGCTACAGCAGGAAAGGGAGTTTATTTCAACGGCCTATTGGTAGATGTGTCTTATCCTCAATATCTGCATTAGCGAAAGTCTATAGTTCTCTACGAATAAAATGTACAACATTGCAATGGTATATCTATACTTTTTGTATCGAGAAAGCCCCTCGTTAAGTAGTGGACATCTACCAACCAAGGTGGTATCTAAATCTGTGGCAGGCTTTCATTGCCCTATTGCATTCTAATTGTGGTGATCCTGCAGTCTTACCGCAGGTTGTTTTTCAATGCAAGTCTTATCTAAATGATATATGTGTTCCTGGGCAACCAAATGGTAGTGGGACCAACTCCCCAAAGTGATTACCACAAAAAGAATCAAAGAAATATAGATCCCATCCTTTACTCAGTTAAACTTTATTTAATGTCTGCATTAAGCCATCGACTTACCATTACCAATAACCCCATCACCAATCGAACACCATATTTTACAACTCACTTGAATGAAACATTTTTAACGCTCTTGCCCACAGTGCAAACAAAAAACAATGTTAACTAAAAAAGTCTCCGTTTCTTCGTGCCCATAGCACGAGCGAATACTATTAATAACCCATGCAATTAACTTTAATGTACCGTAAATGCAGTTAGTTGTGCAATAATCTCTTATTCTTCCCCCACCAACCGCTCACCGTGCTGTGTGCAAAGTTTATCTCTTGCATGTGTTGCATGCAAATCTAGCTTAAGACCTTATAACCCCGCGTTCACATTACTGGTGAGATCAAGACTATCATATGCCAGCGATGCTGCACACCGGCTTATAGGCTTATATAGTATAGACAGCACTCCGAATAAAAAGGTGTCAAATCTCGTGTAAGCAACATGCGCAGCCAATAACTCGAGATGGCATTTTATACGATATTGTTGTTTTATTACGAATATCCAATTCCGAAAATGGGTACCTTTACATATATGCCTATTGACCATACAGTGACAATGTGCGAAGCTGAATAAATGATCGGCCTAACGAGATTGCATAATGAAAACAAAGTAGCCTCACTGCAGACTGTGGTGCAGACCATCGGCTACCGATGAAGGTTAATAGTCGTTGCTCATTTTTCCCAATTTTGATCGCCAAAGACAATACCATTAGCGCGCAGAGTGCAGAGATCCCATCGATGAAAATTGAATTACCAATTAAGAAATAGCTCTTGTGCGTTCGCAAGTTGCTAACTAAAAGAACGGCATTCTCAAAATATTTACACAGAAATCTCAGTGGTTTCGTGTAAACACATCGAACTCGGTGGAAGAACATGTGCCAAGCGAAATTCTTAAAGTCGTAACAGCACAGGGGCTTGCAACAAGGTCGTGAGCCTAACCATGTATATGATTTGATAATTTGCATATTAAATTTGAGATTTTGGTTTTATTGCATGCGCTAGCTGTTGCCAGAGCTGGTTGTGGGATTTTCTTTTGTCAGGAAGACTAATGATCTTGTAGGCTAGAGTGTCGGTTATTTGGAAATTCACAAGAAATTTCCATTGCGTGCGGTAAATGCAACTGGGCGGGCGGAATGAATCCAAGATGATGCAACATTTATACATAGTTTGAGTTTTGAGACGACGACAACGGAACCCGTTATAAGTACTTAAATTCATTTGCAATAAAAATGGGGAAAAATGTCAATCACATGCGATTGCATTGGCATTCAGAGGGCAATAAATTTGCTGCGATCTTCGACCAAGAACAATGGACCCGTTATAGGGGGGGAATCAATTAAATTGATGGTAATTGTTTTTCTGCAAGACGTTGTAGTTTATGGATATTGGTAAATGATAAAGATGGGTCACAATGGGTGATTTGAGAATGTAAAGTTGCCAGCATTACATAAAGATTGAATTTATACCTAAACATTTAGGTAAGAATTTACAAGTTGTTTTGAAATTTATGATGGGTCTTAAATTGGATATCAAATGAAGAGGGGTAGGCTGGCGCTGGCCATCTAGTTATTTAACTTTTCGATGCAAGGAAGGTGCATTTTGAATTGTTAAATGTCATTGCATAAAGTGCTGTCTTGTTGAGGAGTTTACTCATTTTGCATAATGGTTTTTAGAGGCAATTGACGGACATCTGCTAAAGAAGGTATTAAGAATACGCTAATATCGAAGGAACTGTTCCAATTTCGTCGGAATTACTTAGTGTTGAATGTTGACAGTTTAACAATGACGCGCAATTCTTGGATTCTTGATTAAGAACTTTGTTTTGAGTGCCTAATAGATTTCCCATGCAGTCCGCAGATTTCTACAAGGAATTCACAAAAGGGAATTTATTGTAAGCCTGCAATTTTGTGGAAACCCAGTTCGCTAGTCAACTCTTTTGTTTTTATTGCACCTACATACTTATGGGAAGTTTCAGTTTCTCTGCAATGGCTTTGCCGGTGAAGAATAGCTTCATGTGATTGACGTCGAATATTCTAATATAGTACTCTGTATACACAAATGGCATCAAACTATATACGGTAATCGAATATGCCGACCAAAAACATGTGGCATCATCTGCAAACACATTCTTAAAGCTGATTTGATTAGAAGTCAAATCAAGTTATGTGTCTACTGTCCATATCCATTATGGAAGAGGAAGAACATAAGTCGATTTACGACTTGCGCATAAGGAAGAAATGAGACTACGAAACTCATTTGCAAAATGAATTATTACTGAGCAACATCGTCAGTAGAGCTTTTTTTTATAGTCTATCTTGTCTTGTGCCTCCCAGTCTAGTTTAGTTTTCTTCTTTGTGGTGTCATTTCATTGATCTTTATAATTAAATTCTATTTCGCTCCATATTTCCCATAACTTAAACTTTGGCAGAATCCAAGGCAACAGAAGTCGATGAACGACTAATTTGTAAGCTATTTGCCTCTCAATGATCTTGAGATTCAAATTCTATTTGCTTTGGTTTTTCCGTGTCTTTAACCTTTCTAATTTCGAGACTTGTCTTCGTAAACAGTCTGATTTTATTCTTTGAAATCGTTGGCAACATTAATTTGGGGCTACATTTAAAAAAAAATAGTTAACCGCACTATTGCTGTAAGCACATTCTTCCTGTATTCAGTTTTTAGTTTTCCTTAAACATTCCAATGTTTGGCGTGGGTGAAAATTTTTTTCAAAGATTTGGTGCAAGTCCACTTTCAAGTTAACAATCACCATATCTAGCCGAGTCTAACCGAATCATTTGTGGAGAAACCACCAGAGTGATGCCATCGTTAAATATGCTGATGATAGAAAATGAATTCAAAAGAAGAAGCCAACTTTCCTTATCTCGTCAAGCAATATAGGAAATGTATGCCTAAACAAGCAATAAATTGCAACAAGCCACTCGTAAGACAACGCGTGTCCAAGTAATTGCAAAATCAAATAAAATATTCATACATGTACTAGCAAACAATTAATAAATCTAAATATGTTTAATAACAATGATAGAAGTGAAGAGAACTTAATAAGTTAATTGATAGTTGAGTTGGAGATACATTTAGCAAAGAATTACATTGCTACCTCTGGCGAACGCATCAATTTCCATTACAAGGAACACGTTTCTGAGGAATGCGCATTCTTTTAAAATAAATTACCACCATCAGCAGCTGGCGTTTCTGTATAATTATTTCGGAGCTCGCAACACACGCCTTTCCAACCGCCTTAGCTTCTAGATAAATACCATTTGGATTCTGCCGATAGGAATCTTAATTAAAAGGCTACTTAAGAATTGCAAACGCATTTCAGCATTTCGACATGCAATCGTTTTTATTAAGGAAGTTCACTAAATTTATAAATCCATCAAATTGGTTAAAACCAGTTGTGGTCGATTTGGCACCCACTCTGAAGTTATTAAGGTCAATCAGTTAAATAGGAACTACATTTGACTAATTAGTTAATGAATCAATTAAAACGTTTGCAGCCTTTTACCGCTCACCGGACATCCATCAAGATGAAGCGGTCTCGCCATGTTTGGGCTCAAACTGTGTTTGGAATTTTAAATCATTATTCTTCGTCAATTAAGCTGTCCACCTATAGAGTGCGTACGCTAATAAAATGCATATTTGTCTTTGTAAACGTTTTGACACTGAACCGTCAATTACGTTTATGGCCATAATCCATCTGCAGCTTCACACCTTCGCCACCTTCTTGCGGAGAAGAACATGCTTGATATTTCATTCTGTAAGTGTAATTGTGTGCACTTAAGTGCAATACAACTTCTGGGGTAAATGGTGAATCGACGTCCAAAGAGGCACTTAGCCTCATCAAGTGAGTGAACAACAAGAATACTACACCTCAAAGGCAAGGCGCATTTTCCATTTAAGCGAAAAGTTATGAAATCGCAGACTAGCTGCAAATTTGGCCTCCGGATAATTTATGATCCAACTTAAGTGTACTCGTCATTGGCGTTCATTAATCACTCATTTTAATGAAACGAATTTTTTTCTTTTGGTTCTTACAGGCGAATCGTTGTTATGCCCCTGAAGTGTGCTGTCGTCTACCAGCTACCACGTTAACACCAAATGGTTATGTGTTGACTGTACCAGAAATTCCATTCCCTCAGCCACCATCACCACCAGCATACCAGCCACCTGCACCAAAGACGCCACAGACATACATTCCACCAGCACAGCCAGCATATCAGCCACCTTCGCCACCAGCTCCCCCTGCATATCAGCCACCGAAACCACAACCCCCAAGGTATCAACCACCTGCACCACCAGCAGCACCTGCATACCAGCCACCAAAACCACAGCCACCAAGGTATCAACCACCAGCACCACCAGCATACCAGCCACCAGCACCAAAGACCCCATCGACATACATTCCTCCAGCACCACCAGCACCACCACGTGTGACACCACTGCGTCCACAACAAACTCCACCGCCCAGACCTATTAATGAGTATTTGCCACCAACGCCAAAGCAACCAAAGCAGCCTTTCAATCCAGTTGGAAGCCCATCAGATCAAATACCAATTCGTGGTGAAGATATCCTTTCAGAGCCAATTTTCCCCTCAAGGAAGCCGCAAGTATTCGGAAATAATCTATCGCCAGCCAGCCCACAGAAGTGTGCTGCTGCTCTTGTCTGTACCGATGTCAACTACTGCACCAGCGGAGGAATCATCTCGGACTCGCCAACGAATCTCACCCCACAACAGGCTGCTTACCGTGTGCCATTGACAGACTGTATCGTAGAAGGTACCGGAGCTCCTGGCAAGTGCTGTCGTGACGCGAACTACGTCGATCCATGGCCAGTGAACCCATCTGGACAGTGTGCTGCTAGAAATCGCGTAAGTTCCCTTCAGTCTGTAAAATGTGCATCATTTCTAAAATGAATTTCTACCTTAGAACACCAAGCCCCGTGGTGTGACAGATCAGGACACTGCCTTCGCAGAAATCCCATGGCAAGCAATGGTGCTTAAGGAGTCATCCAAGTCTCTCTTGTGCGGTGGTGCTATCATCGGCTACGCTATGGTCATGACCACAGCGTCCTGTCTTTCTGGGTAAGTTCAAAAATAACCCATCCCTGGGTCCCCTTTAAATGTAAACCGCCCATTTCAGTCAAAACACCAAGGACGTCGTTATCAAGGCTGGAGAATGGCAACTGGGTGTTGACGATGAGCCACTTCCATTCCAATTGGTGCGTGCCACAGAAATCGAAGTTCACCCTGGATATAACCCATCAACCGGAGAAAACAACTTGGCCATCATTCTGTTGGAGAAGAACCTTCAAACTGCCATTCACATCGCCCCAATTTGCATTAGCGATCAGGATCCAAGCCCTTCAGAGCGCTGCGTTGTAACTGGATGGGGCAAGGACGCCTTGAGAAGTAAGTTAACCCAGCTCCCACATTAAAACACCTCTTAACATGTTCCCCACATTTTCAGTTCACGAACAAGGTGCCCTAATGCACCAAACACCAGCTAATGCAGCGTCCCGCAGCGAATGCGGTGCCAGCTCAACACAAGTGTGCGCAAAGACGACGTACGACGCGTGTAGCGTCGACTACGGCAGTGCGTTGGCCTGCGGTGCAGGCGACACCTACAAGCTCAAGGGTATATTTACCAGTGAAAATCAATGCGGTGATTCCGTGGCGACTTTCGCCAAGCCCGACATTAAATGGATCAACACTGCCTTCAATAATAACAATCGTGCTCTACTTCTTGGTTGAGATGTGCGTGTATGTGTATAAGCTTTCGGTACCTTGGTGCAATTTCAGATCCTATTTCGGTGTAAAGAAGAATTGGTTTTGTTTTTGTTTTTTTTTTTTTTTTAATAAGCAACGGAAAAAGGAAAACAAAAGAAAATGCCGATATACAAAAACAAACTTACAACTCATGCAAACGAATACTGTCATTAGATTAAAATTTAATTTAAATTAAGTTTAGTTGATAATTATATTGTTTCGTAATGTTAATTTTATAACTCAAAAAGAAAAACAAAAAAAGCTTCTACCTGTACCTACTCTACTGTAGAATTGCGTCCCTTACGTGAGTCTCATATAATTATAGGACCTGGCCATGGCCAACCTGTCACGCTGTTCCCTCTATATTTCTGCTATTTATGATTTTGTTTTATTTTTCTGTTTATTATTTTGTGAATATATTTTGTTTTTAGTTATTTCTTTTATTTATGAACCATATTTCCATGATTTTAGTTTTTATTTTATCTTCCCATTGTTTCCTATTATCATTTGTTTAACTATTTTTTTTAATTTAAAAGAAAAAAAAAACGGAAATAAATAATAAAAAAAAAATATACCTACACAATTTGCGTTTCATTTGGAATTTTTATTGCAAACTATCCACAGAGTTTCAATTGTATAATATGCTGCCTGCTGGTAGGAACTAGAATTTTGAACGTTTCCAATGTCCACGTGTTTGTTTAGTGAATCTGAGCTGCACAGAAATTAAATGCTAGCTAAAACTCGTCCGTATTTCATGAAGCTGTTCTGACCTGTTACTTTCGATGTGAAGCAGACTTCTTGTAAAAAATCTTTTAAATGCAGTTTCATTTTTGAAATTAGTTAAAAAGAACTTAAAATGCAAGATTTCAGTGCATTTAGTGCAGTCTGACTATTAATGTGGATGGCGATATTCTTCTTGGATATTTTATCCCATTTCAAATACATAAGATTATGAAGCAAACGCAGCTAGCTCCCAATTACAATTCATTTTGACAGTCGGTACAGTATTTTCGAATTATAATACAGTAGTATCCAAATGTTTACAAATAACTACAATAATTTTAGGGTAATATTACATCATCTCCTCGGACATATAGATTTTCGACTGTTTTCATCTCTCTACCTCTATAAATCTTACCTAGAGAGACTCTCTGGACTTCGCCAGAGTTCTTCCCTGGGTTCGATTCATAGTGTTACCGCTAGCATCTGTTTATGTGAGATCTGTTTCATCCAATGGGTCTCGATCTCCACCCAATGATGTCCCAATATCTTCATTCTTCTGCCAGCCAAAACTGGACATTGACACTGAAGCTGTCTCAGATTCCTCCAGGCATAGTTTACAAGTATTATCCTCTCTAAGGCCCATCTTTCTCAAATGATACCCGAAATTACCATGTACTGTAGTTAACGCCACCACCCGTTTCAATGTTCCTCGACTCATGCTTAGACCTCTTCTTTGAGTGGAACAGGTCGGCCATTTTATTGCGATTTTAACCGGTCTACATGGTTGATCCATTTGTGAACCAGTTGTTCTACCACTCTACCATATTAAAGAGAATGATTTTGGTCGCAGCAACTTTTCACTTGACCTCTGTTCTGCAAGGGAGTACGCCTTTTCGTTGCCGTCGAGCCTGTGTCTTCCTACCCTAGTCAGTGAGTTTACTATCTTTTTAGATGAACGCTTATTGAGCTTGAGTACACATTCCAGTACCAATGACGTTGTGATGTTTATTTCAAATACATACTTAATTATTAAAATACATACTCTTTCAGTTTATTCAACAACAATAACAAAATTGGGCCAACTACTTTCGAGCTATCTCGTAATTGTCAGTGTACCACTGCACAGACGATTTCACGGATTCCTCGAAATCAGAAAACTTGAAATCCGGCTGTAGACTCCTTAACTTCTTATTGGAAGCAGTCTTCTTGTACTGCCCATCAGCCTTGCTTGCGTCACAGACGATTTTACCCTGAAATAACAACAACGATACTCAATAAAAAAAGATTCTTTACAAATTCAGGTACTACCTTGAAACTAAATGCCTTGGCAATGGATTCGGCCACTTGTGCGATGGTCACCTCATCTGATTCATCAACTAAATAAATGTTCGGTGTATATTGTTATAGTGTAGTTAAATTATTTTATTTATTATTTTACCAGATAAAATGATAGGATCCACCTGTTTGTACTCCCTCAACACCCATAACATCAGCTTTGCCAAATCATGTGAATAAATGAACTGCCTCAGCGGCTTCCCGCTGCCGAAGACAGTAAACACCTTTTCCTCCTCCTTCACTCCACTGTCATCATGGATCAACTGATGCATTCGGTATATCATTCCTGGAATGACGTGGCTAACTTCTGGCTTGTAGTTGTCGTGAGGTCCAAAGATGTTGCACGGAATCACCGAGGTAAAGAGAGAGCCATGCTTCTCGAAATACGCACGATTCTGAATGTCAATCAATCGCTTGGCATAGGAGTAGCCATAGTTTGAGTCGTGCGGCGGTCCATTATGCACCATTGTCTCATCGATTGGATACGTAGTCTTGTCTGGGAAAATGCAAGTGGAAAGACACGATACAACTTTTACACAGCCGTGTTCGAAAGCAGTCTGGAGCAAATTGTCATTAATTTGAAGGTTTTTGCGCTAAAAAATGGATAGAATCAGGAGCTTGTGAGGGTTGATATGTTTCGAGTTTACTAGAAAATCCAAATTGTTGCTCATATTGTGGAACAAGCCACCAACCATCGCAGCCAAGTGTATAACGTGTGTAGGTTGCACTTTATCGAATAGTGACTTGGTCTCAGATAGATTCCTATGAACGAACATATTCAGTTTGGGTAATGTGTGAGGCAAACATTTATTTTTACGTTAAATCTGCATCCTTCGAACCGGCAAAATACCAAACTTCATCACTGGGTTTTTGATCACTGATAACAGTTTCCAGAGCCTTCCCGACTAGCCCAGTGCCTCCAGTTACGAGAACTTTTATAGCCATTTTATTTGAATTGATGTTTGTCCTTGAGTTAATGCACTACGTTACAAAACGATTGAATATAAAGGATATAATCAACAGAAATACAAAATTTTAGCTGCCAGCGTAGTTTCAAAAAAGATATCTCTAATGACACTTGACATTGACAATCTGGCAAAGTGACGTTTTTGGTGTTTAACACAACTGTCAAAAATGACAGCTTTTAATCCATTAAGGTGGAAATGGAATGTTATCATTAAGGGGTAAGTTGCAACCTGCAAATTGAATACAAATTTAAATTTTGTTCCAGGTATAAAAATACATTATTATGTTTTCCTAATTATAGGGCGGTTTGTTAAGAGCTGGTTAAACGTTACTATAGATTTAGATTAACCCATGCTTATATATCTGTTGTAACCAAAAGGCGTTAGTTCAGTTATTTTACACTTTGTTCGCCAAACCATAGATTTGTGACAAATCGTTCCAGTTTTCTAATTTAGGCCCCAGTTTAATTTTTTTGACAAGTCAGTTATAGCAATCGTTGAAAAATGCCTGTTAGTGGAAGGATCTGTCAGTGAGTTGGCAACAAACAAGTCTAGGTTTTGAGGTTAGATTTGATCATTGAAAGCAAAACTGACAGCTGAGAATAGAAATCGAACACATCAGTGAAACGATTGTGTTCCAAATTAGACAGAAAACAAATTTAGAGAAAAGTTTTATCCAGAATTAAGTATTATTTTCTTTTCTAAAAAAAAAAAATTCCATAATTTTTGATACCAATTATATATTATGCTTAAGATAAAAAAAAACACTTTACTGTGACTTGGCTGCACTATGCTGGTTAACGCGTTTGACTGTTCAGCTGTTTTATTTCTGTCTTGACAAAAAAAGGGCACAAAATTAGTTTGTAAAATGATAAATGGCGGGAACACGTAGGTAATACCCTATTCACACCAAGTCGAAAACTGGGTTTTCGCGAAAACAGTCGAAAACTTCATCGAAAACATAAGTTCTCCATACATATTGCAGTTTTCAAAACGAGTTGTTTGAGATCGTATTTCATGGAAACGCCACGAAAACGAGTACAATCGTTAGGTTGTTGAAGCAGACACACCTTTTGCAATATTCAGCGAGCTCAGCAAAGCTGCTGACAGGATGTGAGTGACTGAGTGAGAGCCTCAGTGCTGTTGTTATCTTTGCACCATAAAGACCAAATTATAAAATTCAGTTTTTCTATAATTTTAGAACGGCAGCACTACCTGCCACAACTAAGTGGTATTTTCAGAAAATGTTTTGATTTTGATTGTTGTTTATGTTAATTATTTTATGCATTGAACCATAAGTTAACGATTATCAAGTAGCTTAAATAATTTTGTTTGTATAATTATGTCAATACGAGCGAAGTTTAGTAACTAAAATAAAAGTCTAGTCGCCACAAACATTTCATATCTAGTTTCACAGCCAATTGAAACGTCAAACGAAAACGAGTTGTTGTTCGGTGTGAATGCATCACGAATTTCTAAACTTTTTTGACGAAAACTCGGTTTTCGACTTGGTGTGAATAGGGTATAAAGTTTATTAAAATATTTTACAACTCAGAAGAAATATATTTTGTTTCAGATGCTTTACTTATTGTTGGAAAAATCTGTAGCAACAGCAAGTTTCAGCCGTAACAGCGATTTGCAGGACGTAATGGATGTGTTTGCACTTTTATCGTACGATTCAGGATGATTCAGGTTCCAGCGGCGAACAGTGGCAGTGCACAAAGTTATTGCGTGAAGTGTAGCATATCACCAGTCTCGGTGTCTGCTCACGTGTCCAAATTTTGCGTCGTAATTGTTTGTCCATATTTTCTTGACTGTTGATGCCTGTTTGTTGTTTTTTTGTCTTTTTTTTTCTATTTTGGTTGTCAAATTAATGTCATTTTCACTTTCGATAACATTTAAAGCAATCGATAACATTTAAATGAGTAGATTGGCAGCACATTTGAACTGAATCTATCCAACATTTTTCCTTAGGAAAACCAAAACATTTCTCCAAATAAATTTTGGAAAAATTAACATCTTCTATTTTAAAAAAAAAACACTTTCCTTGAAATATTTTTTGTTCTTTTACCTTCCCGGTGAAATCATGAAATCAGGAATGGTTTCTATTTTATATTTTCGTCGTTTTGTTGTAAGTGGGGAAGCAATTTTGATATTTTATATAGGTAAGGTACCTATATCTAGTACAATTCTCGTTCAAGGTATTTATCTCAAGTAACTTCAATTTCTACTCATCTAACTCAAATATTATTTGTATTGTACTTCATTTGTATTTATTTATTCCATTTATTGTGTTTTTTCATAATTTGATAGATGTGCTGTAATTCTATTATACATATTTGCGAGTCTGGCAGTATCCCATCGAGCACGTAATCTAGGTTGTACTAGATGGCCCTTTGGTAATCCGAACTGGTTGCAAAATTAGCCAACAATAATCTGGGTTCATGTACAAGATTTGCGTCTGTGGAAGTATAAAATGCTCAGAGATGTCGCCACAATATAGCAGGCTGACGTCAAAAATGTTAAAGATGGAGGTGTTTACAAAATCATTATTTTAAATTAAGTCCGTTATAAACTACCATCGCAAGTATCTACATACAATTACTATAGAGAGTTTATTATTAGCCTATTATTATGGACTATGTTTGATCCGATTTTAGATGTACCTACATTTCTGTACAACCATTTCAACAGAACTTGTCGCTTAGGTGCTGTCAGTGGTAGCTGTTTCGTTAGAAGTTATGAGTTGCTTAGGGAAGGGACTAAGCTTTTGTGTGTTAAAGAGGATATAAGTGCTCTTGATTAATAAGTTATGTGGGCACTAGTTATAAGCACAAGGAATTCATTTGTGTATTTAAATTGAAATGGACAAATTTAATACAAAACTGTGGCACAATTTCTGGTTCCCACGGACTAGTGCGAACACCGTCTTAGCTCATCTCAACGTTCGTAATTAAATCAAGAAATTTTTTAGGACATCAAGGCGCTCATTCAAATTTAATGGGAATTCCATTCTTTGACCCTCTTCCGACATCTCCCACACCGTTCGAAGTAGAGGCTTGTTAGCCAAGGTGATGGTCTTCTATAAAAAAAAATGCCAAAAAGACACGGGAATGATAAAAATGCTTTATTGCTGATTCGGCGCTCAAATTCATTCATTTTCGTTATAGGCTGACCACAAATTGTAAATCAGACCTCGTGCATTATGTTCGTCATTATATATTCAACCGGCGCGTCCTATTAAAATCCCATAATCCCACTGTGTGTACGTGTTGCGTTGGAAGTTGTCAACTTCATCGTTTGTATACAGCACCAGGGGTGGGCTTACAACTTTTTTCGGCAATAAACGAATATGAAAGACGTGAGCGAAAAAGTCAAGTTTGTACACCAACTCTTTTATTTTTTTTTCTTTTTTATGGTTCGTTTTCACTTTATATCTAAACCGTGTTTGGATTCAATGAATATTCAAGGAATTCACTTCCCCATTCTGGTCATGGACTCTGGGCTTAGTGTTGACTTGTGAGCACTTCCGACATTTGGGATTTTTGAGCCGCAGGGTAACCGACAACGGCGGCGATACCAACTCCCACAATCGCATCAGTCACATCAATGCCTGGCCAAGAACCACAAAAAAATGGATCGAAAGAAACGAGCACGACTTTTGTAGGTATACCAGGTACCACCCGTATCACCTAACCTTTGACGCTAATAAAAGAAACAATCATCGTCTGATGTCTGTACGGCATCGCATCGCTCTCATCTTGACCACACTCGTCTTCGTCAAATAGGAGATAGCCATATCAACCTGCGCATTTCTTTCCGTGACGTGTGCAGCGGGACACTGCGCCAAAGTGGTTTCGTGTATCGCATATTTTTTATGATCGCCGTTGAGTACCTATCGTGTGGTCTATCGATGGCGCACAATCATAATTGGTACCGATTTATGGGTTGGCTGGCAGCAGGAGGGGGATTAGCTGGACAAACTTATTTTGTGCGAACATTTGTTTGCATTTGTGTGATTGAGGAGGACGACATTATGGGATCTGTGTGCTCTATGATGACGGTTCGTAGCCGCTAGAGGGATCGTGACTCGTTAAAGCCATTTGCCACTTTAGCGGGTGAAGTCAGTTTTAATAGCCAGGAAATCGTTGAAATGGGCCGCCCCCGGTGGGAAACAAACTTATGGGATGGTTTTTGCTTGAAGTTAGGATGTCTCGGGCGAAATATGTATAAAGAGAGTCTCGGTAATTGGGGAAGAGTTGGAGCGATCTGATCTAAAGTGTTGTCCCATGGTGGCGCATAGTTGACGACATAAAGAAAATGTCTAGATCTTCCTACAATACCTCTGCATGTTAATTACAATTATTCTTCTGACCCGTTTTCCCTCGGACATCATTTCAACACCCTTCTTCATGACTCACACGACAATTCACACCAATATTCAGCTTTCAATGCACGTCCCTCACTACATGACAGCCTGCACACTAATGGGTTTCCCAAAACACCCCCAACAAGAATGCCTAGGCTGTAGCAACTTCGTACACACTTCCATGAATCATAATAATTTTACAGTCCGAATGGCGTACAGATTGTAAGCACAGATAAAGATCCAACAAAAAGCAACCTAAATCACCCATCACATCTGTTCCACAGACAGACAGCATTTACTACTCCACCGCACTCCACATCAGACAGCAACATCAGCCAAGTCCCAGACATACCTACAAAAAGTACAAGAACTACCGCAGCAACCGATCGCCCGATCGACCACCACCAAAAGCTTTCAATTTCGCTGACTTGTGACATATCTCTGGTCGAACAACAAATTGATATAGTTTTCAAGTTTAATTGACATTTCAGACATCCGCACAAAATGTCATCCGAATCACTCCAGCTCCAGCAACAGAGACCACGTGTTTCCATGTACTACCATGGAGTATGTAGTGTGTCCATGTCCACCACCGCCAGATTTGGCATCAAAAATGACTAAGTACATCCGAATGAGCGAACTCGGGCGCGTGCGATTGTTGTTCTTGGTTCTTGCTTCTTGGTGCGGTGAACGTGGACCCAATCCCATTGAGATTACATAAAAAGAACGCGATCGCAGGAAAAAAAAAAACCAACACAAACAAACAAACAGAGACAAGAGCGAACAGAAAAAAAGGACACAAAGGGGGGAAACAATGACTGGCCGACCGAAATGGGAGCACAGATACATTAATAAGCGTCAATCGGCAAGTCTCTGCTGGATGAGATTATCATAGTCTGTTGGGAGCGAGAGGACACAAGTGGGTAACTCTGATTGCATTCGGTGTAGGCAGGACGGATAAAAAGGGACCATGCAAGATGCAACAACGATGTTTGTTTTGACGTTGAACGATGTACTTTTGCGGATTGGTGTGCTGGTGAAAGAATCACAACACAAAATGACAATCAGCATTTGGAGCACTTACTTAAGGATGTCCATCTTTGATATTTTCATATCGTATATACGTGTGTCAACGGAACGGAATATATAAGGACAAAAAAATGATCCGTAGTCGAGAGACTCAAATGATTAGGTGCATCGTTGAAGTGGGTTCTTAGACAGACGCAATATTAGTGTAATTCCATGATTGCCACATCATATCACGTAAATAGTAAGAAACGCCTGAAGCCTACACCAGACCACAACTTCATGTTTCGTGACCCCCATAAGCAGTGCATTAATTTGGGATTGATTCCTCACTTAACCACTAAGATCCTTTTACTTTTAGCATTCATTCAGGTTCAATTTCCAGTTTAGCTCTCTAACCAGCAGAACACCTACCTTGCGAATAAATTGAACGGATTGAACATAGAACGGACCCTAACAAGCCTTTTAAGGTTGGGACGAATTACAATCATCCTTGCAGTATACATGATTTCAAAGGCCTTCTGTTTGGAAAATACGTTTTATGGAACTTCAAACCTATCAGTCTTTTCAATAAAAAAGGATGAAAGTCGCATTATAGCCCATTGGTGTGGTCTGAGAGATTTTTGACGTCTTTGGTAGAGAAAACACTTTTACCTCTATCTATTACTTTGACGTTTACCCAAAATCTAGACTTGAAAAGATCAGAATGCCATTATAGCCAATGGCTGAGACTAAGAATGCCAAAGCCATGTTACACTTCCCCTGGAATTATTCCTTCTCGCCCCGTCGGTTTATCAGAAACGAAGCTATTGATCAGCATAAAAGTTTGCGTCCGCCTGTGACATCCTTCGAAATTTTGATAAAGGATGAAACAATTAAAACAAAAGGGAAGTCGTCATTCACTTCACTGTGCTAAGAGCAACTCAAGTTTTTGAGTAGACTGTGCTCAAGTTCCATCGGGCTTATTCACTCAAACTAGAGAAGACTTTTAGACGATTCTTAGGCAATTACATAAAACGCATTTGGGGATAGCAAAAACGAAAAGCTTAATACGAAGCTATTTGCTGATGGCCATCACTCAATAAGGATGTGGACGACGAAGAGGTAGCTGGGTCTTGTGAAAGCTATATAGCAAATCAAAATACTCCCCACAAATCCACGCTGATTAACTGGCAGTGGTCTGAACATCCATATGAACGTGTTCACGTATGGATTTCTTTTTGACCAATATTTAAAAAAATTGTTTCTATTATGCTTAGACGCTCATACTAAGTGGCTGGAAATTGTTGACATGGGCAACAATATAACAAGTGTACATACAATCGAAAAATTGCGATCAATCTTTTCACGATTTGGGTTACCAATTCAACACATCACAATTCCGGTCGGGCACCCAATAAATTGTAAAAAAAAGGTGTTGGCAGCACTTTTGAAAGGCATCTGAGAGTCTGTCACGAGTAATTTGAGAATAAAGTTTGTGGTATTTGGTCTGCTCTAATTAATACTTAAAACTCTTGTTTTACTTGATATATATTTCATTATTTTGGTGGATCCCAAGATCCAACAGGCACCCAGCCAGAAATGCACAAACCAGTAAGAATAGACCGTCGACTCCTCCCTTATAACCGACTTTGCCTACATGCTGCCGGCGGGCCCAGGATTTTTCATGTTTTGGTGCTGTACAAAATCAAAGGAGCGTCATTAACGCACGCATACTTGAAAAATCCTAGGCCCATGGTATAGCATGGAAAATCATTGCCGCCATTAATTTTGACATTTACACGTATTCACAGACAGGGTCATGTTTTCCGGCGAGAATCGGGTAGGTGCACGGGCAGTCGGCGGTCTAGTTCTTACTGATTTGTGCACACATGGTCAAGCCAAGAATGGGGTGAAGTTAGTTAAATCAGCGTTAAAACGGGCGTTATATTCAAACGGTTCAAATAGGGATGTACATCAACTTTTAGAAGCATATCTGCTAGATTATCGAAACGCCGGGGTATCTCCCAGCATAGGTACCTTATGTTTAAAAGTAAATTTAAGAATTAAGGAATATGTAATAAAGGGCTTGTAAGTGAATTAGGGGGGATGTTGTAAGGTGAATAGATATACCATATACCCTGTAGAATTCACTTGTCATGTTTGACTCACCCCATGCGTGAACAAGGTCGGGGCCTGCCTGTTACTTCTATAACGTTCCTCCAAAATCACATGGTTCCTTAGACCTAGGTCTGTAATTGAATAAAGCAATTTGAAGTAACCTAATGTCGTTTTCCATTGGTTTCACTCGGGGATTCACTCATTCCGAAATTCAATGGAACAAGAAAACTGCTTCTGGCCGACTACACTCACGTATTGGTAAACGTCAAAAATTATTGTATGGATGCTGCCAGCTGGCTTGTATAAAATACATAAAATGCACTTGTGTAAGTGGATTCTGACTTGAAATCGAGAAGCGAATTTCTCTCCTCAGAATCAACAGAAGAGTATTTTTTACGCCAATGGAACGGTTTCAGAAGTGATTTTCTTGATTCCGGACGCTCCCGGCTGCTTTTTTTTGCCCAATGGAAAACGACATAAGCTTTACATAAACAATTTTCGAAGAAATTATGGATCTTGCGCCAAGTTACGAAACAAAAAATAGCAACACGAAGCGGGAGTCGTTGGTGGACATTGTTGGGCTTCCGTCTGCCACAAAATCTGCAATTATCCTTCTTCACAAACATGTTTATGATTTGAAAATATTGTAGTTTAATTAAATTCTTCACAAACGGTCATCATACAATTTCCCAAAAATTCTTCGTAATTCTCAGCGATATTTAGGACAGCGCTGCAGTACTCCAAATAAGTTCTGGGTCACCAGGGGCCTGTAACACATGTAAAAAATATTGTGTAACACATAACGACAAATCCATGAACACTTCGACAATTGTCACGATGAAGGATGACAAGTGTGGAAATTATATAATCTCCCTCTTTCTGTAACAGAGCATGACAAGTGTCAAGAAACCCTTGTAGAACTGTGGTTCAATGAGGACAGATGATTTGAATATTGTCAAAAGCTGACAAGTGCATTTGTAATGTAAAATGTACCTATCATTTATTTTGTGTAATTAAAGTATTAGTTCTAATGCTACATATTTAGTTAGCATTTACAACTGTGCGTTTCTTATTGCCTTCCATTTGGCATATTTATTTTCTTTTGTTAGGACATCACTGAAAGCACCGAAAAGGATATCCTTTCCTGTCTTATTTTAGTTAAAATAACATTTTTTTTTGCCATCTTTAAACACTTGTCGAAGAATGCCGACAAGTAAAGGAAATTTAATTCTTTTGACAAGTGTACGTTTACGTTCTGTTACAGAGTTAATTTGTACTTGTCCGACAAGAATAGTTAGACAAGTGAATTTAGTCTTGTCGACTTGTCATGTTGTATTATAAAGGCCCCAGGATTGAACTCTTTTACCAGTTGTGAATATCTATCCGTTCTTTTTTTAGATACTTCTTTTTTTAATCCAAAGAATCGTGCCGCGTGGTACTGCAAACATTGTCGACTTCAGGACTAGCTGGAACCCTCTGACGAACGATTTGGATGTTTTCTGCCGATCGTCCATAACGAGGTCTGCTCTTAAGTCTAAGATCTCCAACATTCTCATATCACTCAAATTTGGTGCAAATTGTGAGAGCTATTGGTACAGATTGAACTCCATAAAATTGCCGGTATCACCACCAAAACAAAGGCTGAGGCTGTTTGAATTATTAGCTGCATGCGCCCTCAGATTCATAAAAACAAATCGCTCCCACACCAACACTCGCTCATTGCTGAACAAATCCTTTAGAACCTTTCTAAATAAAATGCCATCTTGAACTCAACAAACAACTTTCCCATCTAACAGCCACTTATACGCATTCCTATACAACTCAATTAAAGTTAACTCCCAACTTGTAAGCACCTATACTATCATCTTCCGGCACCAGGCAGTGGCGGCGGCCATTACTCATGCAAATGTCCTCAAATACATTTTGTCCAACACAAAGATTCCTAGTATTAAGTCCTCATTGTTGTGACATATCTCAAACTCTAATCTCCGATTATGGCTCCTCCACGGCAATTGACATTATACTACGGTTGCTGCCCTTTACGTGCGACGCGACGAGACACTCCGAATTACATTAACTGATCCGTCGCGTAAAAAACAACGTGTTCACTTTATTTACTCTGCGGCACGTCTGCTTCTGCCATGTCCAGTCCATGGCTATGGCTATGGCTATCCGCCATCTCTCTTCCCAATGATTAGACAAATTTGCGGCCATAATACGATGCCATCCCTCTGTCCCAGTGCGCAGTGTGCCTGTGCGCTCAGTGGCTCAGTCCATCTCTCCCTGCATTGATTTCGTTATTTCATCTGCAAATGTGTTCCTCCATCGTCCATCCATCCATCTATCCGTCCATTTGTGTTTGCAAGTTCTGGCACAAAAGCAGGCAATATAAGTCGCCCAGGCAAATGCCTGCACTTTGTCAAAGGAGGATTTATAAAGCGACGATCTTCGACTGCGCCATGCTGGCCAGGGCCGTGTCGGCATGGCGGGGAGAGAAACAATCGATTTATCTGAATAACCGCACAACATTTATATGCTAATACGCCGAGTCGAAATGGTTTGTCCGAGTGAGAAGTGAGAGAGTGCGGTGGTGCTGCGATGCGACGCGACGAACGGCCCGACCGCGAAATCATTTTTGCACAATGTCATGTTGTAGTCCGTCTCCGTGTGGCGGCTGTGTGTGATCGGGTAAATCGAACTCAAATCGATCGGTCTCTGTGGCTGGACATCTCTCAAAATGTGCATAAAACGGCCTACACACGACACACCGGCACTGGCAGTGGTCCCTGCTGAATGAATGGTGGCATGGTTGTGAGACGTGAGATGGCTCTGCCCAGCATCCATCCACGATCTGTATCAATGGATTAACCACGGCTACGGCGGCGGCGCGGGAAAAGTATGAGTGAAAAGAAGCGTAGGGTGATTCCCAAGAAGAACCACAGAATGAATGCTAATCTGCGTCGACTCCGGTTGTGGTGTGAGTGGTTCTGGGCGACGGTGGAGACGCCGAGCCAAACAAATTACGCTGTAACGACCGACAGCTTGAGCAAATAATTTAATTCCATTGTTATGTCACTGGGCGCAAACGTTCCTTCTGCGATGGTTGGGTTGGGGCTGCAACACCGGCGCGCAGTCCGATCAATCGAGGCGATCTTTATTCACTTGTCCTCTTCTTGGGGTGGCTGGTGGTCGGTGGATGTGCGGATATAGCCGTCCAACGGAGCGCGGTGGCGAGAACCGATTGTGGTTCGCGCGCCCATATGCAAAGCAGTGAGTGAGTGTTGCTGTGGTTAACAAGAGTTTTTATTGTGCTCGATGCTCGGATCGGAATTCGTGTTCCAGTGGTGATGGTGGTGTTGCTGTGAGATATTTGCACAGAGTGTGAAGTGTGCACCGAACGGCGACTTACCGCTGTCGGGGCAGTTGCAGATATTTTGTCACCTTTAATGGTGCCGGGTGTTTGGTTGTTTTCGCACCTGTAATGAGTCTCTCCTTACATTGGCTGTCTTTGGGTATACCGTATACGACTGCGCTTTGGGGAGATGTCGAGACATGGTAAATTAGCATATTTGGGTCAAAACTGTTTCGCTTTAGGGGCGAATTAATTTCCCATTAACTCAAGCTGTCATTCTGTCAACGTGCAAAAGTTCATACTGCCCGAGCGTGCAGGAGAGGCGAGTATTTCTCTTGCAACTTTGAGAAACTGACAACTTTTGCAGTTAACCGATAGAGACAACAATATTTTCCGAACTTGTTTAATTGTCTTAATCTGCAAACGCTTAAATTGGTTTCGGTTTATTATTTATGCGCCATTTAAGTCAAACTCCCATCCGTTTGGAAAGTTTAGTTTGCGCAACTTTTGCCAATTTCTAAAAATATCTAAGGTCACCACCATTGCCAGTTGGAGCTTGGGTGATGATGTTTCTATAGAATAGGCGGTCTTCTACATTAGATTGAAATTGAAATTTGTGAAGAACCATCATTAAAGCAGTCATCATAATAACCGCCAAATCAACACTTAGGCTAGGTGCGCATATGTGATTTCAATCGCGCGACATTTATGTGCGCGCATTTAGGGGTATTGAAATGTGTGAGTTTCATTTTTTGCGACTAAGTATATTTGCAATTGAAATCTTATGTGCGCAGCTAGCCTAAGCAGAGTAGAACAAGATGTCGTAATGGGATTTCCGAAAAGGATCTATCAAACAAAGTGGCTCGATTGGGCCAAAACTTTAAGTTAAGTTTTAAGTTATAATGAAACGTGATTTCCAATTTGTTGGTGCAAAAATGAGTTTTAGGGGCGCCCAACTTGAATTACCGATCGACTTTGAGCAACAAAGCGGTAGCAACAAGGTGGTAGATAAGTACATGCCATGTAGAAAGCCACATACGTAGCTCTGACGTCAGTAGAGAGTGCCACATATCGTACACATACGTAAAGGTATGTGTACCATATTTGACTTTCACAAAGAGAGCATGTAGCCATTGGGACCATATGCGCTGACGTAAAAATGACGTCAATTTAGTATGCATATAGCGACAGTTTCTCAACTACATATTGAAAAAAGCAGGATTTTTAAAGCTAGAACGGAAGTTGTAGTGCATTCATTCCTTCTAGGAATTTATAGCCTATACTAGGATGGGACTGTACATATTCTTCTTCTTCGTCATTCTATGTTCATTTGTCGTTGACTTCTTGAAAGAACGACTCACAGAAACACATTTCATAGAAGAAAACCAATTATTATGAGACACAAAGCCAATACAGTATTCCTATAAGTGAAAGTTAAAATTGGCATAAAAATCCATTTCCATAATCAACATTGCATGCTGAAAAATCTCAACGAAAATCTGAGCGATCGAACTCAGCCATCTCATGTCCAACACGAATGCCGTGCCAAACACCAGAAAACAGAACGAACTATAAACAATCTCAACAAATCCGATTGCGATGCATCTAAACAGATCCATTTCGACGGGTCATAGTATCAACCTCTGCGGGACGAACGATTTTCTTTGCCTATCTCACAAACAACATATTTTTATTAATAATAATAACATGGTAGCTGTGCATAGTTATCATGTAAACGGCAACCGAAGTTGAAACGCGAATTTGTTGGCCATGTTTGCTATCTTCACTATCATCACCATCAGCGACTGAGAGACATCGCTTAAGGGTATACGACCAGGCACCATTGATTTGCTTTCTTTGGATTGTATCTCGCTGTGGAACAATGACACAACTTTCGATTTTATTTTCAGTTTGACTACAATAGTACAAGCGGGTTTGGTGTTCCTTGTAAAATTTAAATTTCAATCTGCTGACTTCCTGTGGAAATTTGTTACCGAATTTACCTGCCTAATTCGGTGTTCCAGCACATCGAACCAAGCGGGGACGCCCCACTGGCGATATCGATTGTTTCCTAATTGTAGGTCAAACAAGATGGATAAATCCCATTTTTATATTCAAATTTTGTGCTACTTGGAGGATGGAAGCCTATACCTCTTCGTGTAATCCCGCATACTGAGAAACAAGTAACATTTTCTGTTCAATTGTGGCATTCCATGCGGGATTTTCGTGTTTTCAAGAAATGTTTGCCCTCCTTAAAGAGACAAAATGTCTACTGGAAAACTGACAGATCGATTGGGCTGATAGGCACATAACATTTATTCTCAGGAAATCCTTTGATGGAACACCTATACAGGAATGTTAATTAAAGTCTCCACGTGGGACAAAATATATACTGGCGTTAACAACTATTTACAAAACAATAAACTTGTTCCACAACTATCAAAACGTGGGCCATTAAAGAAATGGGTTTCCGTTTTGATCTTTGCGTAGCGCGTACCTGTCATGCAAATGTCAGAAGTACCATAAAATTCACCTTAGAAAATAATAAACCAGAATACGAAGTGTAAACAAATTGTTAAACCGAGAAAATAAGTTATCTTGCTTACATGTTAACAATTAATTGACTTTTGCCAGTCACAAAAAAAAATGTACGGTCGTGTAAAACAATGATATTAGATGAAGCCTTTAACCTTACGGTGCTGGCAGCTGTATATTATAGAGGGGATCATTACCATGGTGTTGTTGCGAGCCGGAGTGATCCATCATTCGGGGTTTTATCTATTTCGGAAATGTTGACAGTGCCGGATATCTGTTGGTTAGAGATAGGTATACCTACTGCAGTAATATAAATTGAAGTTAACAAGAAAAGGGAGTTGAGGTTAATATAAACATATTATTGTGAAAGACTAGCTTTTGCCCGCGGCTTCGCTCGCGCTGTCCTCAGGATTTGGCACACAGAAATTCCTTCACAGTCTTTTTTATAAATACATATAACGCGCAGGAAACCTACCTAAGAAAGTACCTAAGGAGCAGTTAGTATCTCTTAAAATTATGTCTAACGCCCTATTGGTGAAAACACTTCATAAATATAGATATGATCAATTAGCTTGTGAAGCACGGGAATCTCAACAAAGATCACACTATAGCAGACTGAGCCACTATCTATGGAACACAACATATTTCTTAGTTAGCCAATCCTTAATTATATTCCACACTGCCCAGATCTTCCTACACTGTGCAACATATGCAACCGGAAAGACCGTGAGGATGTGTATACCACTCTCTAGCAGTATAACCCAATTCTAACAGAATTCCGGTTGAATATCTTTGGAGTACGTACGATGGAGTTAGATGAAGCGATCAGCATATTCAACAGCTATGAAGTTTGGACACATTACAAGGTTTCAAATCGATACGACGCACTGTTCGTGAATTAAGAAAAGGCCCCCTTAAAAAGGGTCATCGCCAATAACTCGGACCTCAAGCAAAATTCCCAAAATCGGACAAATTAATTATCTTTATTTCTTATACACCAACCGAGTTTGAAGTCAATCGGATGAAAAATAAAAATGGTCCCATACAAATTTGTACCCCCCTTTTTACCCCTTTAAGAGTTGAATTTCTAAAATTGGAGAAATTAGTTCTGCGGTGTGTTTGCGATGGTACGAGGCCCTATTTCACAAATTCTATCAATATTGTGGTTATCAATCATTAGTTGCACCCTACAAAGAAAGAATTCTAAATTTGTCAAATTTGCAGATAGTGAGAGGCCAATCAACATCATCATAAAGATTATTAGAATATGGACTAGAAATCAGTAGAGAGCGATCTCTAAACCTATGTTTTCGATTTGTTTTACGGAGCAAAAACAAACAACGAAGACGGTTTGCCAACACGAGAACAGGCAACAGTTGGTCGTGAGAAAATCAGGGAAATTCGAGATCAATCCCACAGACTTCCAACGATTGGTCTTGCGATTTATTGATTGTCATCGCAAAAGCCAATCGAATGGGGAACTGAATCCGCTTGAATTGGAATGGAAGATCAGTTGGAATAATCGGAATTCGTGAGATAAGGACTTCCTCCCCTTTGAATTTGCCCTTGGTGATCGTCGCTTGAAACACAGTTTCTTGACGGACAACTGCGTACCGTTGCACAATTTGGGATGATTTAGATTCCGCAACATTGATTATGATCGATCACACCTTCAGCTGTAAATTATGCGGTGGAATTCCTGGCACATCAAGCGAGTTCAAAAATTCCGTCGGATAGTTGGTCGCTTCATCCTCTTCGGTCACGCTATAAACGCAGTTCTCCAGCGATTTGACTTTGAATAATAAAATTCAAGCTATCGCGACGTCCTTATTCTTCGCTGCTTATTGCCCGTTCACTAATTCAACCGAGATTTTTATAATTTTGTGCAATGCCGGCGAATATTTTGGTGATAAGTTCCTCCTTCGACAATGTGAACTCGCAAAATATGCCGGGAACGATATAAATCCAGTGGAAACATCTACGGGAATTTGGCCATTGCCAAGCGCCAGCGGGTTAACTTCTCCACCCAAAATGCATGCAAAACGTCTTTTATCGCAATGAAATTCAGAAATATCAGACATTTTCAAAATGTTCGCCTTTATATCATCCAAAATCACCAAAACATGCGATAAAATGCAAAATTTCGTCAAAAAAAAATTCAAATTTTTTCGGATTTTTCCGGAATTTTCTATTTTTTCATTCGAAAAGCCATTTCGGAACAATTGCACACAAAATTCCATTTAAAAAATCAATTTTCCATTTTTCCAATTTCCCAAAACCGGAGGGTTTTCCCAAAATTTTCTTTCGTAGAAGTCTTCTCCTGGCAATTACGAACAAAAAATGTTGGCCAAATCGGTCCATCCGTTCTCAGTTGATGAATTACTATAAATTTGTGCACCATTTTTATATAGATATACCTATAGCTTTATCTACGAAAACAAAATCTGCAACTTTTCTAAAAGAGTTTGCCAGCGGAGTCGTAGACTGGCCGTTATTTGTTACATCTTCTTTTATGCCTAATACATTCCAAATCTATACATAATGTGATGGCGTGAACGTGAAAACAACTTTACAGATTTCCTAAGACTGTGAGAAGAGAAGGGTATAGGATATAGCGACGCCTACTTCTTGGGATCGTTTTCGACCAAAAATATCCGACTTTCTGACCTTACTGTTGAATGCCATTACTAAAGAACAACTCAAGTGACCCTTTATAAGACCCTAATCATCCCAGTCCTTCTCTATATGGACTCTATCAAAAGCGGATGATGTTACTCTTGGCTGTTTTGAGAGGAAAATTGTTCTTTAAAAAAATGATTGAAAACAAGTTGCGTATTATCGCCAGTATTCTTACCTTTTTAAATTGGTGGTCCTATTGATTGAGATGTCCTCCACAAAGTAGGGCGATTGGTTACCCTACATGCCCCCCTTAGATATTTATAAAAGTATTTATCAATGGCATGCAATATCTGCGTCTTTCTAAAGACATACCAGAGGTATAAGTACCTTTTGTTATGACACTTACCCAGGCTGTTTAAAATCCCCTTAGCGAATTGGAAAACTGCACAAAGAAAGCAATCCGCATTCAAACAAAAACTACCGCAATAAATTTGATTCCCTTATGTAACCTGCCATACCCCGGGACCATTTGAAAAGCCATCTCATTTCACACCCCATGATGAATGGATTGACAAAATGTATCTTTTATCATTATAGCTAGCTAGCTCCGTTCACTCATGAATTGAGTCACAAATTTGAATATCATTTTCAATAGCGTGCGCAATAACTCACAAATAATGACGTCAAGTCAGGCAAAAGCCCATAACCATACCGCTCCGAAATGGCCCACAACAAAAGCCAATTCTCCGATATCCCGCCACAACAATAATTTATCATTGCCTCAATCTCAATTAAGGCAGACAAATCTCGCGCTAAACCGTTCTCTGCTCCTTTGCTCGCACGCAAAACTTCACTTCGAATCCAGGTCAAATTGTCAGTCAGAGTCAGACCTGACCAGATGCAGAGATTCCGCATAGACAGACAAAGTAGCGCGCTGCATCGCACCCAGCAAAGGGCTCTGTTCGCCAAACAATGGACTCGAATGCGCGATAGTGATCGCTCCTGCCGCTGAATTAGCCCGACGATTTTATAATAGACTCCCTTAACAGGCGCATCAGACAACAGACAACAGTTATGCCATTAAGATCGAAAGTGTTCTTCCTGGACCACTGAAACTGAGTGCTCGCGGTCGGGCGCGCTCTGGTGCACGACTCCCCAGCCGAACAATGGTCTATCGAATTACAAAAGCGCACCGTTTTGTTAGTCATATTGTTAGCGATGAGGATGCTGATGATTGCGATGATGGTGATGAGATGCGCTACACTATAGGTTCTCTTTTTGATGGGACTAACCGCTAAGGGAGAGTGAGATCCTTTTCATCATGACATGAAAGTAAGAGTGCACTTTCTATAGGCAGGCCAAACCCTGCCAAGAAGCAGACGAATCACATAACAAAGGAGCCCGGGTCATGTGACTTTTGTGTCTAAATGTGCGATGAAATTTTATTACAGTCACGATTTTATCGCGCCAGCAATTTTCACACCACACGAAACGTCCATGTTGACGTCGCGCGTCGCCTAGTTGCTGCTATAGCGGTCTTTCATAGATTTCACAGTGTGAAGTTGCAGTGTGTAACTCGGTTCCAGTAGTAGCTGCAGATGAGGAAATAATAAATTTTATTATATTTTTTAATTTTTTATTCGTTTTTCATTTAAGTGGGTAGTTAGGAAAGTGCATTCCAAGGATGAAAGAGAAATTTTTATGAGGTACAATGTGAGAACTTGTGTTCGAAGCATTCGGGGAAGTAATGAATGGAAGATGATCTATGATTGTTCCGAGCAGATAGTTTGGAACTTGGAGATCCATAAATAAATGTTAGCATCATAGCCTATAGCGCTCTGGATGACATTTAATAGCCCCTGCAGTTGTTGTCACAGCAAAAGTTATGTCGTTTTCGGTTGGTCGTCCAGAACCGTCCGGAAGCAATCTGAACGCTTCTGAAAGTGTTCGATTGGCACTCAACTGACAGTTCTTCTACTGAAAAGAAGAGAATGGATTTGAATTCAGAATTCTGGACGACCAACCGAAAACGACATTAGTCAACGTCTGTGTTGTCCTTAGGTTAAAGACTTCAAAATGGATTAGTTATATTTGTATTGTTGTGCCTTGTCCTGTGGTTGGCATAGAACGCAGTCTGAATGGGTACTTTTGAATGCTTAATCTTAAGTTGAAGAAGTCATACGGTAGTATGAGAGCATTTCTCACTCTTTCAGTCATAATAATATATCGAGCGTGTGACAAGTTTTCAATATCAACATATTCACATTAAAAAAATAATCAGTTAGAAACTCACGAAGCTTAATATAATGCACAGAAGAAGACACAGCTCACCAGTCTTATAGAAAGAAAAAATCCTTCAACTGTCCTTCTACCAGACTAAAATGGACGACAGACCCATCAATGCACATCACCTATCAGTACACTTAAGAACCGCGAGGACATACTTACTTACTTAGATGGCGCTACAGTCCGGGGTGGACCTGGGCCTCAACCAACACGTCTCTCCAGTTAGCACGATCTTTGGCTAACTGCCTCCACTTTCGCACTCCAAGTTGGTTGAGGTCCCCTTCCACTTGTGCGCGCCAAGTCCCTCCGGGTTGGAATCGAAGACTCTTCGGGCCGGAGCCATCTTAGTCGACTGATACGTCGAGGACATCACTTTTTCAAAACTCCGAAAGTTCGCATGCAAACTTTGGAAATCGTTTCCCTATTTAAGCGGTCTACGTCTAGTATACTAACATCTGAGCCTTTGCGCACAACAAACGACCATCCCAGTCCCACTCAAACATCTTACGTCACTTTTATTACCTTCAATGAAACTCCCAATAGCTATATCGTATATCCCTACAATTTTGTTAAAGCCTAAGCATTACATTTTTTTGCATCGTAGGTACAACTATCCCTATCCTCATGACGTAATTAATCACCAATGGCAGTATTACAAGCATAATCTTGTATGTAATCATCCACTATAGTACCGCTGCGATTGACAACCATTTCTCTGCACAGCACGTCGATAGCATCTGGAACAAGTTAATCCCAAAGCACGGTTAAATGCTTGTACATCCCAACACGCAATGCGAATTTTGCGCACAACAATGTTGCGTATTCACCTCGGTCATCGATGATGATCTATATTTATTCCCGTATAGGAATATCCCCTCTGGCTACAGCTGTAGCTTTACTTTACAGCCTGCTCCACCTCTATTAAAGTTCCGTAAAAAATTGTAAATTACAGCCACCGCCACATGTCATGTTACCGCCAAACTGTGGCCGCTGTCAAGTTCTTAGGTGAGATTAGATTTCCCTCCAAAGATGTGCTGGTCCTGGCAGACGTCCATATTGAGTTACGTCTACTGGAACAATAGCAATTCAAGTTTTGATATGTGAGGCATACGTATCCTTTATGCCCGTCGGTGCTGGACAAATCATATTCAACTATTCTGCGCCCTCTGTGCCAATGTGACATAAATATGTACATGCGATGTTATTCTATGCGCTGTTTATGGTTGCTTGACATTCAACCAATATCGCATTGCATGACAGATCTCCATTACAGTGTCCAACATGCGCACTGCGCAGTCGGCCAGCCATGTGGGTGACAGCAGAGGTTGTGCTAGATCCTTTTTTTTTTTTTTTTTGTTAAAAAATGTTTAATGACACCATTGCTGTGTTTTCTCCACACCATATGTCACGGTTAATTTGTCAAAACTAAACAAAATCGTGATTTATGCGATGACTTTTGAAATCCAATTAAACGCGGAGCTTAACGAACACAGCTCAAACTCCTACTCGGATTAATCCACTCCCACCTGGAAGTCTAATTAATTTAAATGTGATTCGAGTTCAGGTCCCGATTGTGTCACATTAGACAGGGAATAAATCATTTCGCTGTCAAAGAAGCGCACGCATTTCAGCTTGTCGCCGCTGATGTGTTTCACCACATTGCGCCAGCCATGGCTCTTGAAAAAGAAAATTTATGCCCATTCGCCCGATCGAGGAGAGAGTCTCTAGGGAGTCGCAACTACAACTGTCAAATCGTGGTACAGGTCTGGTTTGGTTTGGTGCCTACTACAGCATGAGATATGTGACCGAAGATGCGAGATATACAATATTTTATCGCCTCGGAGACAAAGTGATCAATTTTTCATTTCTAATAATCGGATACTGAATTGGAAATTCATCATCTCCCCGGCAATGGGGATAGAAGGAGAAACTTTTTCTGGGTCTTAGCTACGTGTGTTTAGCAGTGAAAGTGGTCTTTCCAGAGACAATGGAATGTCATTTTGAGTTGCCCTTATTTGACAAAAAATTAGTTGTCCCCTTACCATCATGTATCATAACTGGGAATGTTATTCGATCACAATCCATCGAGTGTTTGGGTTCCGAATTCTAATTAAAAATAATAAATATAATACGCCATTTATTTGAAACTAGCTGATCCGTGCCCATCCCTTGACAGGCAAATAGAAAGTATGGGGAAGGTATCAATTTTTGTCAATCAACGTTACTCGATTTTTTATTAAAGATAGCAGATCTTGTTAGGACGAAACTCGATATTTTCTATTATCCTTTCGATGTGCCCTCGCCACCACCCCAAACCAGTAAAATTTTCAGAAAACTTTGAGTTGATTGAGTCGGCCGATTGCGATGAAATAAAATGTAAATGTTGTCCCATTAATCCCTATGTTATGTCTGAGAAATTTCTATGTATTGAGTGAGTAGTTATAACGCCGAAGCTGACGTAAGGCGTTAATGCCACATACAAGCATACGAAATATTTTATTATAAAGGGTGGGCCATCTAGTGGTTTCTTTTTAAATCATAGGTTATTTTGACACTGACAGCTGTTTCCCGCTCAAAATCTTGGGCGGAAAGTCAGTATCATACCTCCGCGGAACGAAATGAGTTGCTTTACGGTTAAACAACGTTGGGAAATATTGAAAACTTATTTTCAAAGTGACAGCACTCACTAAGCCCAAACAGTGCGTTTTTTGAAAGGAAGTTTTGGCCGAAATGAAGCACCCCACGCTGTGCAAAAAGTTTGTTAGACTGGTATGCTGGGAGATACTGGATCGGAAAACCCGCACGTTATTGTCGAGAAGCCAGTGCATGCACAGAAAATGACAGACAGTAAGACTTTCGTATCAACTTTCTCAAGGAACAACTTAAATGTTAGCCTCCTCTGATGTGGTTAACTTAAGAAAGTATCCTTTTCATCCCGAATCTTAGGGCTGTGAATGTGATTTGAAAAAGCCCTTGACTTGCGGATAAATATTTATTCGATTGGTGTGGCAGTGGCCACAAGTTACAAGTTACAAGTTCGCTTTTGTTTCGTTTCCTACATTGGCACACAGGGCACAAAATTGTATTGTTTTGGAAATGAGCCAAGTCTTAGCTCTTTCTACATCTATCTGATGCTTTTTATCGTCCACCAGTTACTGGTAAAAGAAATCGGAATTGACAGGTTATAAGGCTTCTGTATACTGTACTCGTACACGCACTTTGTTCTTCGGGTTAGCCAGTTCGTCGGATCCAAATCTTTTGAATGCCTTAATACTGAAAAAAAAGAATGTTGTGCGTTTATATGTCTTAGATACTGTCCGTCCATGTTCTACAAAATATTGCTGGGATGAAGAGTTTCCTTATAGACAATTTGGCATATTGACAAGACCTTGTGAAGCCTTTCGCCTAATATCTGAGGAATAGCGAGTGGGCGCCATTTTTCATAATCTGAGGAGTTATCCAAGGTGCCAAAACTTGTCAAAGTATGCTTAGGTTCCATATTCATCTGGGATACAGTCCTCGGATAAAATCTCTAAAAAAAGTTAGTGTGCACCCGCTCATCACTGACACTGTCATCTCCCGCTGCCTTGGGTATCTTTTTTTTGAATTTAGCAAAGGTTGAATAGATGCCATTAGCAGTTGTATGTAATAATGATACCATCTTGGGTACATCAGCATTTTTGTCGGGGCCGAAACTCCTTGATTCCTAAAATAAATTAAATTCAAATTCAAAGCACTGCCTTTGGCCTGCAAATGTAATTTCTTAGACCTCCAGTGAAGCACTCTTAATCTTGAGACGTATAGGTATATCAACGTTCGATATCATCACCATCATGACATATCCCCAAAAAGATGCTAAACATAAAATCTTTATTGGAACACAAATCGTGGGCACATCTACTCCTATCCCTATGACGACCCCAAGGTGTCAGATGGAGCGCATATAGATACGAGTTCATTCTCATGAGCCTTAAAATTATTCTAATTCGCTGTTAATGTGTTAACCTCTGTCCGAGGGATATTAATCATCGGGGATGGATGCTCCCTACAAATTCAAATGACTTTCGGCGGAGCAAGCTCCAAACCAAATCTTCATCCGGAAATGGACACAAACACACACCATGCTCTATAGTGGAGATCTGATCAGCGCAGCGCCCCAACAACTGTAGGCGTCTTCGGTAGGTACGCACGCTCCGTATTAAATTTAATGATACACTCAGCCGGTGTATTTAGTTACTCCGAGGGAAGAGGGGAATCCATTAGCAATCAATAAAATGATTTTTATGCCATCATTAATTTGTTTCATGTTGCTGGTAGGTTTGTTTTGTTTTTCTTTAGCTCATATGGAAGCTGGTACACAGAACGTGACGAATTGTATAGGAGACAAAGACTAAGATCATACAGTGTGGTTGGCCCAGTTCGGATGGTATTGTTTCCATTTCGGTTTTTTCCGGTTTAGATTGAAGACAATCAATAAACCCCAGATGTCATCTAATGGCAGCGTTATTGGGTGACTTTTGGTGATCGAATGTCAACCATGATAAAATCTATCGCGACGTTAGTCATTCGAATGGACTTCCTTTCTGATAAGTTGTCGAACGTCGTGTGTGTAAATACATATAGGTACCGGGAAAAAGGGTTTCTCTGTCACTTTAGTGCAGTGAATGGTCGGGTGGAATTGATGTCGGAGCGATAAGTTAGACTTTTGGATGGAAATTTATGGAACTGTTTTTATGATGTGACATTCGGGACATTTTGATACATATTAATGAGACGAGAGATTAACCACGGAGTACAATTAAAATCTCATGAATTCACTTCTAACAAGCTGGGCGAAATGCATTTTGGAATATAGTAGGTGTAGGGTGACACGGCAGCTGAGTGATTTGTACTTAATGAGAGATAATAAGTTACTCAGCTGGCAGTGAGAACGAATTTATGCAAATTCCGATGCAAACAAAAAATCGGTGAACAGGGATGCTCTACAACTACCCACTAATAAGAAAGGAAATGCAATATTGAGATATGAAAAAAAAACCATCGAACCCAAGTTCAATTATTGATTTGCTGACGTCATAATAATTGACTCCCGATTGATGGGGTTCTGAAATCCATGACATGATCGCTTTGTCATTCTATAACATAGCTAAATGACAGAAGCGATTGGATGAGACATGGTTGACTTTATAGGTCCTGCTGGAGAAGGGTTTTTCCTACATCTCGACTTCCGGCCAGTGAAAAAGTGTCAATCGCGACATCCAAGATACTGTAGAAAATTGTGAAGTGTCACGCTTGGAATGTTGTCAATCTGTGGCATACTTGGCAAACAGACATTTAAATCAGTCCAGTTGATCGTGACTCTCAAGTCGTATCAGCGATCGTACAGAATAATTACTTTGAGACAAATTCATGACGTCAGTAGGTCACGGAGTGACTTCACTCGGGGCATCAGCGATCGTCACGACAATTGTCGATTGCATCGATTGATGTTAGCTATTCGTACGCACACATTTTTTTCACTTCCAAGAGAAAGCATCGATCAGACATTTGTAATCGACTACAAGCGACTGTTAAATCGACAAATATCGATCGCAATCGACAATCACAGTTCTCGATCGATCGACAGTTGTCGATCAACGATTAACAATCGCCACTTAGAATAGAGGCCTGTGTATGACATCTTGTGCATTTGTTCTTATTTACTTAATTAGGCGGCTCTACGTTCGGCGTGAACCGAGGCCACAGCTAACAAGCCTCTCCAGTTACCTCGGTCCTTAGCTAACTGCCTTAAGTTGCGCACTCCTAATCGGTAGAGGTGGCCTTCGACTTGCGCGCGCCGCTTAAGGCGAGGTCTTCCTCTACTGCGTTGTCATTCCGGGTTAGGCTCAAAGGCTCGGGCCGGAGCACTTGTTTCCATCCTAGCCATTTTAAACGACTTACTCGTAGTTTTTTTGACCAGGTCGATGTCGCTGTACACCTCGTATAGTTCGTAGTTGAGTCTCCTTCTCCAAAGCCCGTCAACGCAAACGGGACCGAAGATTCTACGAAGAATCTTTCTCTCGAAGCGACCGAGGATATCTTTATCCGCTTTAGATAGAGTCCAAGCTTCAGCGCCATAAAGCAGGACTGGAATGATCAAGGTCTTGTACAGAATCTCCTTATACCTAGTTGTTCGGTATAGGCCTCTGCTCTAGTACTCAATTGCCTTCTTAGCCCAAAGAAACAGCGGTTGGCAAGACTTATTCTTCGTTTAATTTCTTCTGAGATGTTGTTGTCAGAATTCATAGCAGAATGTGGATTTGTTCACTCCACATTAATTTGTGGTATAAATTCTATCCATACAGTTCGAAGGAAGTTTGTCTCACATGAATGATTCGTTCACGCAAGAGACAATTTGACCCCTCGCCAAATTTTTGGACACTCCATTATAAAGGGTGTTTTTTTTAGAGGTATAGAACTTTGAAATGGAATAAAGCAAAGATGATTTTTTTGAATTGACATGAAATTTACTTTATTCGAAAGATAATCTTCTGGCATTATAATCTAAATATGATTTCTGGCATATGACCGCCACGGCTGACTCGGACGTAGTCTAATCTGGGGGTACAATTTTCGATGACTTTTTCCAACATTTGGGGCCGTATATCGGCAATAACGCGGCGAATCTTGTCGTCCAAGTGGTCAATCGTTTCGGGCTTATCGGCGTAGACTAGAGACTTCACATATCCCCACAGAAAATAGTCAAGCGGCATTAAATCGTACGATCTTGGAGGCCAATTTACGGGCCCGCAACGTGAAAATATGCGGTTACCAAACGTTTCCTTCAATAAATCAATTGTGGGACGAGCTGTGTGACATGTTGCGCCGTCTTGTTGAAACCACAGCTCCTGCACATCATGGTTATTCAATTGATGAACGAAAAAGACAGTAATCATGGCTCTCACCATTGACTGTAACGTTATGGCGAGCATCGTTTTTAAAGAATTACGGACCAATTTTTCCACCATGAATCACACCAAACAGTCAGTTTTTGTGGATGTAACGGTGTCTCAACATACACTTGAGTACCTATTATCATCACTCCAAATACGGCAATTTTGTTTATTGATGTATCCATTCAAATTCAACCAAAAGTGAGACGATTATGTTGACGGTTAAATGGACGTAGTGCACGATACGTATTTCGAACAGAACCATGGTTTTCAAAATAAATTTGCACAATTTTGAAGCATTGTTCAGGCGTTAGTCTATTCATGTTGAAATGCCAAACCAAACTAAAAATAAATCACTTAACAGCCGACAAAATGGCCGCCAGTTAAAATAGTATTGCCAACTTAAAGTTCTATACCTCTAAAAAGAACACCCTTTACATACTTTCCTTTTCGGATACTTTCTTATACCTTGCGATGGAAAGTCCAACTTTATGACATTTCTTAGTACGGCTACGAACCATAAAACTAACTTTTGACATATTTTATTCCCTAGACCGTACTCCTGTCCATCTCAACAATGTGCACCTTTAATAAGGATGCCATAAAATTTTATTAAATGCCAGACTGTCTGTCATCTTATTATTGATTCACTTTAACAACATTCAACATAGAATTATTTATTTAAATAATAAATTATTTATAACATCACTATAAAAACGGAAATATTAATCCCGAGTTTCGGAAGCCATCCCTAACCGCTGATAAAGTGTCAACTGTCACAATAAATAAAAAAAAAATGTTCTATCCAAAATTAAATATGAATGACACTATACAGGCGCGTGTGCCATATCCACTCTCTTCTTCGTGTGACACAACTGCACATGGCAGGTACATGTTTTCAGAAAACGGTACAACGTTAACCCACACAATGTGCAGGTTGCGCAGGTACAATATTGATTAAAATTCCCGACATATGAAGTTCATTAACACCCAATGATGCCTTCCAGCGGAGGAGGTAGCTCATTGTCCACTTGAAACGTTGGAACACCTGACACATCCTCCTCATCGAGCATGCACCAGCATGGTAATGTAGGTAGGCATTCACTACACGGCGCGGCGCATTCCCGCAACGTAGTATCCGTTTATTTTCATCATGTCCCGATGGTCATTGTCGCAACCTCCATGATAGTTGTTGATTGTATATATATTCAGTTGCCTGTTGGTTTTTGTGGGAAATTCGCTATCCATGGGGCCACTTTGAGTCATGGGCAAGGTGATTTCTTTCTGACGCCACATAAAGCAGGGCTTACCCACCGAGTTTTAAGTCGCCAGAGTGACAATAATTCTTACACTCCATTTCGGTGTTCCCCTGCAGATATACCCCCAACTTCGAGGCAGAGTTGGTTGGGTGTTCCCGGCGTGTTCCTTATCGTCTCCAAATTGTTAAATTCTTTTTTTTCACAACCTGCGTGACATGAAGTGCGCTGCAAAGTATACGTTTTATTACTTTTCTAAGACTTACCTATGGAAACACTTTTATGGCTCTTTATCACTGTTCAATCTGTCAATACGACGAGTTGAGAAGACATAAAACCCCAAAACAACTTCATAGGTTTCGGACCAGGTTCTCTATGGATGTTGGTCATTAAATTATTGTTTATTGTCAGTTTCGTGTTCGGAAAATCCAAAACTAACGCTCGAGAAAACGACTGAGATCCCCTGTTAATGACTACTTTGCCATTATAGAGTCATAAAGACAGAGAAGGGGCTTTATTATTTCTTTAGGATTTTTGTTTTATTTCTGTTTTAATATTTGAAACTAATTTTAACGATCATGGAAATGTTTTTGTGTGTCTTGTTTAATTATGGGGTCGATGGAACATCCTCACAATCGGAGCTTGTCTCTTTGAAGGTCTTTAAGGAGATGCTGGATAAGGTGACACAAATAAATGCGAGATTAGTTGAAGAGCGTTCACTAGTCTGGGAATGTACCAGATTATAGTAATAGATAAGATAAACTCAAAATATTATGAAAATAGTACTAAGGTAGTAAATAGGAAATGGACGACTGCGGTGCAGAAGCAGAACACGTTTGGTCAACCCTAAGAGCTGTATGGTGAATTTGACCTTGTCAGAAAAGTGTGTGAGTTCGTCAGTGGTTATAAAATGTGTGTAACTAGAATATAATCAACAAAAATTTCGCTTCTGGTGACAGGTGAAGATGAATAACCTTTACCACAAATTTCCCACAATCATTCTTCTACCATGCGATGACAATTCTTGCGCATTTATTCAGAAAGTAAAGCAACCAGCTCAGCTATACGCCGCGTTTCCCTGCGCTCACTCCACCACATTGCACCTCTTTCGCTGCATGACCCCTTTGCCTAACCAGTTACAACCACCCATTCACTGTGCAAGTGCATTTAATTGATTCTTCTTGGAAGTCTCGTTGCTTAATTTAATGCAAGTCATAAACACATCAACCACTTTCCATTATCGCACATCAAAGCCCGAGCCATGACCGTGACGTCCTTCAATTGTATAGCTACACCATCGCCTCACCCCGAAATAACCTCACATACTATGCCACAAGTGCGGTCCATTCATTTCACCCGCTTGGAATGGTCCGGTTCGGTCCGGTCAGTCTGAGTCTGACTATCCAAATTAACTTGCATTCTCCTACGCTCACCCGCGCACACAGTTCTCACAACAATTGCTTGGCTACCACCACTCAAACACCATCACAACTGCCATCAGCAGCACCAGCGGTGTGTCGGCGCAGTGGCAGCAGACGTCCAAGATCTTCCTGATTGATGACTTTCATTTGCCACTCAGACAGTTGCATATTAATATCACGGCGCGCACCAGCCTTCCATAGACGTGAGAGGGCTGTGCGCTCGACTGGACCCACTGTGCTCTTCTAGAACACCCAGGAATTCAAAATATGTCAGAGCACACCGCACCGACTCTGAAAGGATCCTCACGCAACAGATAACTATATCGAGAAGAATATTCCATTAGCATAATCTGTGCGAGACCTCATATGTCAAAGCCCCGAAGGTTTACTCCTAAGGTGAACTATTCCCTTAAGCCCTGGCATATGGTCCACGGTCGCTCCGCGGCCCGAACAAATGATGTTCCGCACTTAATGCCATTTCAAAGCGATTTGAGTGGTCAATTTGATAAATTTTTGTCATTTATATAGCCACGGGGAAACGGACTGGGTTGTAGCTTGTTAAAAAACATGCAGGGCTCTACCGCATTCCCCGTCTTTACAAGCGTTAGCAATCTTCGATCGCACTTCGATAAGATCTGCCTACTTACGTCTATGTGTGAGTGTGTTATTCGATATTATTGATTTTAATGTTTTCGTATGTTTTGAGTCCTGGCATTATGATATCAATTTTTCAGTCATACGCTGGAAAATCACCGGCTATTAAGTGAGGATCTTGGTCCGGTCTGTATATGGCTGTATGGGTATGATGCATAGCAATGAGTAGGTACGAATACGAGCCGATGTGTGTTGCTTTAGAAGTATTCAAGGGAACCCAGGAGCTACCTACGTATAGAAGGTATATCTGTACCGCTCGTCTTATTATTATTATCACAGCCAGCAACCTCTAATCTGAGATCATATAGGCAAGAGCTAGAAAGTTAGTGAATACTTTGGCAGAGGAAAGCTGTGTGAACAGGTGCGAACTGCGAGTAGTTTTATTGTGAAGAAAACAGTAGGGGCCGGAAATGATGACGGAAAATTCAGCGCAGTTGATTATATTCAAAATGTAATTTATTTCGCTGAAATCGTTTTCGGGATGAAGAGTTTTGTTTTTAAAAATCGCACAACACTTAATGTCATTATTCACATTATTTCTATTGTTAAATTCGTTGGAGTTGTTTTTATTGAAATCGCATTTTTCGAAGATATAAAAGCTACAGTCACAATTAAGGTTGATTTGCAAAATATCTGCGTATCAAGTGTTGCACTAAAAAAAGATAAACACATAAAGACGAAAAACATTCGTTGAATAGAGCAGAAAAAAATTAATTTTTGTGAATTTCATTAACATTAAGAGGTGATAATTGTAACTTTGCTTTTAATCGTTAACTATTTTTAGATTTCGTACTCCAAGGGCTTCAAGATCGTTGAAGTAGGAGATGGTTTGGGTTTCTGAACTATATAATATCAAGGCATAGAGAATCTAGTAAGCAACGTCTAAAAGGGACAGGAAGCAGGGATTTTTTAGACGACGAAATCATACAGAATAGCGTCAGATGTACAAACCATGAAGCATTTGATCGAAAGTTTCTTCGAAGCAGTAGTACAGTTGTTATAAGACTGCTAGATTACAAGCGAAGAGTTATCGCGCAAGGTCATTAATTCACATTTCAGGAAGCTTGGTAACAAGAACGAAGCTCTCGATTTTAAATTGCTGCAAATTGTAGTCTTCTGGAAATATATTCGCACGAAGCGAGTTCAAAAGTTTGCTTGTCCTGTAACAGAAGGAGTTTTGGAAAATTGATATCCTCGCGGATGTCAAGTGTATGACATGAGCATTAGCTGCCTGTCTGGTGGGGCGCCCAAAAGTCGCATTTCGAGGAATAATGTCTTTGAGTTCCTCGGAACATCTACCTTGGAAGTACCTATAGAACAAGTATCAACGGTTGTAGATTCGATTTGAGTATAGGGTCTCCAATAAGTCGAACTGCTAGCTAAACTATAGTTGTCTATAATTGGTTTCAGCACAAGCTACGAAGAGAAAGAAAAAACCTACCGAATTAACGGGCTATGAAAATATAGAGTATACAGCTTTTAAATCTGCTGATATAGTGTCAATGTCAACATCGATCTTATGACGAAAATATTTCCGGAAACCATATGAATAGCAGCAGATATGGGACTGGGACATGCACATGATGGGCCTCGCCTAACCCTAAAAATCCGTTTAAGGAGATATAGTTGCACAATGTATTGTAATTCAAAAAGAGTCGGGATGAGAGGATGTGAAACTAAGGTAAGGATGTTTTGGACTACGGAGGAAACGTAGGTTTCAGGGCACTTTAGCCAACAGGAAGGTTATATGTAGGCAATCAGACAGCTATAAAACATCCTTAGATACAGGAGGGCGCAGTAGCGCAGTGGTTAGTGTGCTGGACTACTGTGCGAGCGATCCCAGGTTCGATCCCCGGAAAAACACAAAGTACATCTTAAATTGTTTTCTACTACGCCACCTCTCGCGAACGTCTGACAAACATCCGAGAGTATGACTGTCATGAAAAAGCTTCTCAATTCAGCCCTTCGGACTCGGCATAAAATTGTAGGTCCCTTCCATTCCTCCCAAAAATTGAAACTCACACAAAACGAATGGTTGCGAGAAGCTAGGCCTTGGGTGTCACCCGCCTGTTGCGCCACCTATTTATTTATTTATTTTTTAGATACAGCAAATTCGACATGTTAAATGAAGTAAGCACATTGAATTGAAATTCACAGGTCTGTAGCTATAATGGTTTTGAGAACTTTTAAGTCGATTTACATTATTCTTTTAAAACAGGGGTTTTTTTTTGGTGTCTTAAATAGGCTTAGCGAAATAAGTTCATACAAACGTTAGCCCGGATAATTATCGAGATTTATCTATGCCTTAGGATCGATAAAAATGGGCATCCACACTATCATTGCTTTAACTGTTGTCGAAAATTGCTGTCGAGTCGATTATGTCAGTAAAAATCTTAAGAAAAATAAGTTTTAATTGCATAAGTACAGCACGTACCTGTCCGTGGTAATTTAAGAAAGGAAAATGTACAGAATTTCTAAGAGTAGGTACCTTACGACGATTTTTCAAATTCAGTTACGTGAATGATGCTTTTCTTGGCATTCACCCCTATTGCCGTTGGCGTTGGTCGTATACGACTTATGTTTCGAGTCGTTGTACAATGTTCAGACTTTTTTTCTAACTTTCATTAACAATTTTATTTCCTTTTCTATGTGTTCACCATCATTTTAATTCATTTGTCTCAAAAAAGTTTAAAACAGCGACTAAAAACCGAAGAGAAATACGAGTCATTTACGACAAACGCCAACGGGGGTGATTATTTTGCTATTTTGATTGACTATTGGATCGTCTATTGCAGAAAGGTGTATTTACAGTTACTGCTGCTGTCCACTTTTTTCAACCCTCTACTGTAAACGGAAAATGCCTGTGCAAATATTATGTACAACAAAACACGATACAACTGTCCACCGCTACGCAGTCTAACTGCTGGCCATTACTCAACCTAATCCCAGACCCATTTAGGAGTTGAGATGAAAAATGATTCGCGTTGTATTTAAAAATTTCCACCGTACGTAATCTAGGAAATTCATTTTCACCGATAGGCAAGGTGAATTCGCCTTCTCGCCCTGCTGCGCCGATCTTCTGGTCCTGTCGGCTGCTTCACATCAGCTTACCAATGGACACAGGAGGCCAATAGAGAAATTGAGTTGTTCCAACGCTGGTTGTAGATTCTGCGATCATGTGGCTGCGATAGCTGCGATGAGCGGTAAATATCATAATGGGATCGCATTTATATTCATATTGGCACAACAGATGTCGTTGGTGCGCGCCATCCTTTGGATTATGTTAACACTGAACTTTTGTGTTGTTTGTTTTTTTTTTTTTTGCCTCCTCTATCCATGGCTTATTATCTTAGCTGGAACAGATAACGGGGTCTTAAAGCTGCATCATCATTCGAATGAGGAAAATGTGTATTTTGTGTTAGTTTTTTCTGTATGTACGGACGCTCGTTGCGAGAATTTCGGACTAAGGAAAGGAATCCAATTAATTGAGATCGGACATCTTTCCCAGAAAAGGCTGTCGTGCCCGGAGACGGGGAGGAATGCACGCGCCCCATGGGGAATGTCCGGTGACATTTCGAATCGAAATGTCATTGCCGCGATTTTGATGTTCATCAGCGAGATTCGCACAAGCAATCAAATTGTTGATTTGCGTTTTTTTTTTCTAAGTTGCGTTTAATTGATGGTATCATTGGCATAGCCATCGTGCTCAGTCAATACCTTACTTTTGGGAGAGATGGATGAAATGTCAGCAGAGCAGCGGGTATTTGATTGGGGCTGCAATTAAAATTGACAAATTCTCACCAAAGGTACCAAGAAGTTTTGACATATCTTTGACGGAATGTTCGTGATGCGTTCAATTAACCAGAAGATGGAGTGCCAATAATCGCTGCTTTGATGGTCGACTACGGCTACATATCTACCGGGTGCTCTGAGGGATTTGTGTGCTGATGGATTCTGATTCGGATACGTTGGTTTGGGTTTAGTTGCAATCGAGTAATTTATTGAATTGTCTTAATTGCTCACTTTTTGTGAGCAGGCGGCAGTGGTGTTCTCGGAAATAATTATCTTGTTTTTGCTGGAAGGTGGTTCCTTTGTGATGTATACAGTGAAGTTGATTGAAAATAATTGCTGTAGTTCCCTGTACAGAAACAATTCGAAGCACGCGTTAATGAACTCTTACTTGTTGTTGTTACAGTTTTATGACAAGATATAGGTACCTACAACTCGTTCAGTTTTGGGCAATTCGAAGATTACGCCACCTACAAGGACTTTTAGTCTGTAAAATAGGTGTGTAGTTTTCCTCGGACTTGGGGACGGATATTTAAGATCTTCTTGGAGCAATGTAGTCCATATATGTCAATTTAGAAGATTATGTGTTTATTCTTTTTGCATTACAACACATGGCGGCCATAGTACTCGACACAGAACTGACCGAAACCATGGTTTTAAAACATACATGTGTTCATCTCCAGTGCTATGAACTGCTTCGTTTGGATCCTACGGTTTCCCTGAGTTTGACTTCACTGAGTAACACTTATGGACCCAAAAACTCCACTCTACTTCCGTCCTAACTGACTATTTTTCAGACAAATGCACTCCATCCACGCATAGCGACACCACCAGAAGTGTCTTCTCCAATCATCTATAGGTGTGGAACACCTACGTGGGCTCCTTTCAGCCTACGCACGCATGCATTCAGAAACTGCAACACACTGCTGAAGTTGTTTTACGTCCTGTTTACCGCTGATTGAGCACTTTGCAATTATCCTAATTATATATCCCAGTTATAATCGTGCACCAGTTTGGCACATACACGCGAGACCACAATAGAATTTAAGGTGGTCCCTCGCAGGGATAAATTTACGACTTTCTGCTTTGCCCTGGACGCGCAATAGTGGTGCCAGAATCACCCGGTCCTGTTCCATATTTATCACCCCTTAAACGCGTTAAAATGATGACCTAAAATATCACCTGCTCCCCGATCGTAATTCATATTCGAGACACAATGGTGGCCTCCACATGTATCACAGACAGAAGCTCAACGACGACGACTTCGCAAAAGGACTCCCAGACAGAAAGCGAATTGGAATTGAACGGCTTTCATGCCTCCCGAGGGCGGAGTCAGGCTATCAGCACTGCCAAGCCCAGCTTGTTTACCCAGCTACAACGATAAAAACAAACTGCAACTGCATACGAGGAGGACAAAAAATGAAGAACCTCTCCTGCCTCCATGACGGTGTCCAGCCAACAGCGCCATCTAATTTGAAATAATAATCTGGAAAATAAATTAAAACATAACACGCGGTCGCTGGGCGGTTGAGTGTCGGCGATGGCCATGGCGGTGCAGAACATCTCACCGAATGCAGCCAGGTTGCAGGTGCGGCGAGTCGCAAAAACTTCAAATGGAATGACGGGCCAAAGCAAATATTAATTAAGGGGCGAGGTAAAACGTCGATTAACGGGCCACAATTTAATCACTTTTGAATGACCGACCGCCCAGTTTATTATTATTAGTCGATGTGCGATGTGTATGCCTTCTGCGCTCCATCTTCTATATGTGGTTGCATCCTTCGCTGCTTTATATTAACATCATCATCAGAGTGTGATCACTGCCTCGCATCTCCCCATCTGTCCAGCCCCAGCGTTGCATAACACTCACACATACACCGATCCGTTTGCGCAATCAGCACTTGTCTAACATGTTTGTTGGCTTCTCTCGAGTCCTACTTCTGCTGACTCACTTAGTCGGGTCTAATTCGACACCGTGCGCCAAACACAAGAAGCAAATGCGTTTCTGTGCGCCTTCGCAAAGCATCCGCCCGCTGCTGCCGCATGTGCGCAAGGACTCGAAACGCAACAACAACGAAAATAATAATTAATTGAGTCTTCTGCTGAAGGCCATTTGTAAATGTAGCAAATGCTTAGAATTAGAATGGTTAATATGAATTAATTTCGCAGCGGACAGATGCAATACGTCGCTCTTCATTCGAATGCGGGCATCAGGCTATAGGCTATACACCCATATGCTGGGCAATGGATTGCGGCGTATCTTGTGCGGCTAGAATGCGCCAGACGGGGGTCCCGGCGAATGGGAATGGTGACTGATTCCCTGACCGTAATGGGAGTCCATCACTTAAATGCAAGGTGTAACAGTAGGTGTCTTCGGGAGATGAGAATTTGAGTGGTTGCACAACACAGAACGTTTGATGATGATGATGTGGCAGACGGCATGATTAATATCTTTAATCGATGCGTGCTTGAACATTTGATGTATGGCATGAGGGTATGCTATGGAATTCAATATATCAGTAGGTACATACCGGGCTCGTGGACTTAATTAATTTAAGCTCGTTACGCTCTGGCGACTGAAGTCATATTTCGTACATTTTGAATATATAATTTATTAGAGAAACGACTGACTTCTTGGGTTGAAAATTGTATCTTCTGGTCTCAAACAAAATTCCAGAGTGACAGGACTCCTAGGTATCAACATCAGATGGATAACCCCATTCATGAAGAAACTTTCTGAGGTAAAAAATTCCGAGGTAAACGTGAGGGTAAAGTTCTCCATTTGGATCTCAGGGGCTTCAACATGTAATTATTCATGAACATGTCTTCTTGACAGACAACATTCAGTGACTAAGGAGACTCAACCTTGGGGGAAGAATTAGCCTCAACTCCAAGCCTCAGTAGAGACCGAGATGGCGCCGTTTTGGTTCAAATTCTCTGTGTAGTAAAAGATCTGGTGTTTGGATTTGGAGTCCTCGTCGTCGTAAAAGGACAAGGACAAGGTAAAGGAAGTTCTTCCATTCTTTGCATGGCCTATCCATATTTTAACCCTTACCTTCATAGACATAGGTATCTTCTATCCACTATCGCTGCCAAACTTGGCATCAAAATGGTTCAATTAAACTGTTTCATCTCGGCATATTTTGGCCATCCAACGTGCGTATCTATCCTGCTTTTCGTAGGATACTCCTGCTTTTGCGATCAAAATCCTGCGTCCTGCTTTTTTTCGGAAAATCCTGCTTTTATACTGCTTTTATCTTACTTTTTGCCAGCAAATTTTTAACGAACGAAATTTAAAATAATACCAGCAAACGACGCAAAAAATGTCAAAGACCTAATGGATAAATTGACTGAGCAAAATTTGTTGGATGCTGTTGGAAATGCAACGAATGTGCACAAACAATTTGTTTATGTTTTGAACTACTGTTCGAAAGAGACGACATTGCAGTGGCAGAATGACAAAGTTTCGGTCGAGAAGTGCTGGGTAGAAGTATTTCAACATCTGAAAACCGAGAACTGCAAATACAAAGAAGTGGCCATGCTCATCGAATAAATATTGTGTTTGTTGAAATCGAAACCATTAATGCTCCGAAAAACATCTTCGTCAGGAAAGTACAATGCTCGCGAAGGTGATGGTGGTATCCAAAGCGATATCGTAGACGTAGATGACTTTGATGACAATAAACACGGTGGAAACGATGTTAACGAATAATGACTTTATTACATTCATAAATGTATTCCCCATATTTATACTTTTCAATTTCAATTTCAATTTCAATTTCAATTTATTAACATTTTTAGTTTAGGTTGTACAATAAGACTTGGTCTTTTATAGTACAAATAGTAAATGTATCTACGTTAATTAAAAAAATATTAATAAATAAACCTAAATTACAAATATGATAAAGTATGATAATTTTATTTATTTACTTTTTATTTTTTTTTTTTTATTAAAAAGCTAAATTACAAAAGTGATCAGATAAAGAATATTTATCACAAAAATTCAAAAATTTAAAGCAAAGTATAAGGATAGAGAAAATTACTATTGTCTTTAAGTTCTTTATCATTAATTATAATTATTATTATTATTATCCTAGCTGCATTGAAAAGTATTCGCAAATATTATATTTGAAATTCTTGGAATTTTGAATAAGTTTTATATGTGTAGGCAAAGAGTTCCAAAGCCTTGCAGAGTGGACGAAAAACATTCGTGAGGAATTCAAATATTTAAAAGAAGGAATATTGATGTTAAGTGTTCTCTGAGATCGAGAGAAAGTCAGTTTGTTGAAAAGATATCCAGGAGTTCTATTATGAAGAAGTTTATGAAGAAATATGAGATTGCGAGCTTTTAGAAACTGGACTAGAGTACAACCTAAGATATTTCTAGATAAACGAGAAATTCGATCGTACCTCTTCAAACCATAGATGTATCTGACGGAATCATTAAAAGCAACGCGTATTTTGTACTGAGATAAAGAGTCCAAGTCACTGTACACTACCTCGGCATACGTGAGGATAGGTACAATCAGAGCAATTACCAATTTGCGACGAGTTTCAGTGGGAGTAAAACTAGCAGACAGCCAAAGTTTTCTAAGACAACCATAAATGCGGCCTACAACAAAATTAACATGATCATAAGACGACAAGGTACGGTTCAATTTGAAACCTAAGCAAGTAACTGTGTTAGCATAATTAATTTTTACGTTTGAAAGATATAAATTCGGCAGTAGGTTTGGATCTATTATCTTATTAGCAATTGCAATGATTTGAGATTTCGTCGGGTTTAAGACAAGTCCATTAATAACAGACCATCTAAAAATCGCAAACAAGTCTTCATTATATTTACTTGCAAGATCAAGGACATTACAAAGAGGACGGGATAAGCACAATTGAACATCATCAGCATAAAGGTAAGTAGTCACGTGTTTAAAGACAGTCGGCAAATCATTAATAAACATACAAAATAAAATTGGACCAAGGATAGAACCTTGAGGAACACCCTTTGTGATAGGCTTTAACGAAGAGGACTTATCTCCAACTATTACTTTTTGTTGCCTGTTACTTAAAAAACTCTCAATTAGCTTAATAGCACAAGGGCTAAAACTGAAAAACTGCTGCAGCTTCCAGCACAAAAGTTTATGATTAACCGAATCAAACGCCTTGGAAAAGTCCAGCAGACAAAGAAAAGTAACATGGCGCTTATCAATATTTAACCTGATATCATCCATTATATTAACCATAGCTGTAGAAAAACTATGGCCTTCTCTAAAACCAGACTGAAGTTGATGAAGTAAGGAGTTACTTTGAAGGTGATGCGAAATTTGCTTCGCAATTACTTTTTCAAGTATCTTTGATAGGCAGGGTAATATGCTAATAGGCCTGAAATCATTGACAGATTTAGCGTTACGCTTTTTAGCCACAGGTATGACCCTGGCCAATTTCCAGACATCAGGAAATACTGCTGACATTATACAGAAATTTACCAATTGAGTGAGATGTCCAATTATGAGCGGTAAAATCAATTTAATGAATTTCAGCGGTATCCCATCCTCACCAATTGCATTCGACTTTATCGATGCCAAAATGCCGATGACATCAGACTCAGTTATAGAAACGAACTCTAGCACTGGTGATGGATTACTTGAACTGAAATGAGGAATATTGATATGACTCACTTGATCATCACCAGAGAGAAAGTGATCATTCAACGCATCAGGATCAATCTCGCCAACAGCACAATTGTCATGATTAATACCAAGCTCACGTAAATTTCTCCAAAGAATCTTAGATGGTAGCGTAGCGTTGAGTTTGAAATAGTTCATAGGAGCTACTTGCAAACTGTTGCAGCGCGTATTTTCTAGTGTCACGCGACACAAGAGAATCAGTTTTGCCGGGATTCCGAATTCGGCCATTGTCATATAGAGCTCCTGACGAGGTATGCTATCATACGCGGTCGATGAAGTCGATGAATAAGTGGTGACAGGTGAGTTTCGACTTGAAATTCGTTGGTCTTTTTCAGGATTTGCTTCAGTGTGAAAATTTGGTTTATATAGTCGATCTGCTGGGCCAGAAGCCACACTGGTACGTGCCGATTAGTGTGTTGCAGAACGGTTTAATTCGTTCACACAGTACGTGGGATAGGATCTTGTTTGCGACATTAAGCAGGGATGTGTCTCGATAGTTCTTGCAGGACATGTTGTTCGTAAGCTTTTTTATATCTAAGCCAACTTCTTCTATAATAGGTGAAGACTGGACTGGGCGTGGGTTCTCTTCTTGCCCTATCACAGCAATAACTATATTAGGCCGCAATTATTATAAATACAATCGGATTACCCAACAGAAATTGTCAGGGTCAATCCCAAACAAGTGAGCATCGTTGTTACTCCTCGCTTCCTCACTCAAATGTTTGGTTGTTTCCAATTTTTTTTTGCCGGCCAAGGCAGTTTTTTTTCGCCCTTTTAAATATCCCAAGATAGAGTGAGATTGCAGATGCACTTAAAGTAGGTACTGCTTTTCTGGGTGTCGTGTCGTGATCGGGATCATTCTAAAACTTAAGGATGGAGATGGTAGGTTGGAAGTTGAAACATAAAATACCAATATCATATTTTGTCCCTTTCTATTTTCAAAAATGACGTTCGTCATTCGTTCATCTAAGAGACTGCATTTGCTGGGTATAATAATGGATTGAAGGACGTATGAATTTGAACGTTATAAGCGATTTCAAACTTTTTATATTTAGTAGCAAATATTAGGTTCCGATACGTACATAGGTATTCATACATTTATCACTCCTACTTAAAGTTTGGCTACCTATCTGTTGCGATATTCCCGTCAATTACACTATATGCCTGGGCTTATTTGCATATACCTACCATAGCTAACTTGCTTTTACATATCATTACCGAAAAACGCCCACAAATCTTAGAAACTTTCCTCGAAAAAACAGATGCTTGTTTTCTGCCATTGGAGACATGCCAAAATACACTTAAGACCAAAAATCAGAAAAAGAAAAACAATTTACTTACCCACAGCCACAACCGCACAAACCCGCTGAAACTGATGTTTATTGTAAATTATTGCGATTCTCATCAGATGAGTGTCCAAATTCTTTGTCGTTTTGTGTTAATGTCCATCGCAGCGCAGCTCACCCGAGAAGAGTACGCGATCTCCGTTAACTGCATCTGATTGCGGCGAAGGGTTTCGCATTCGCATTCGAATATACTCCCATCCTTCTCTTGTGATATTCCGGACTCATAACAATACCTCATAAAGAGGAACTTATGTCGTTTTGTTGTCGGATCAGATCTGCGCGCACCGATTTATGCTTCTGGGCCACACACTCGCATCGCGCAAAATGTTTTCCATATAAGCTCATCACCCGCCAAATGATTGTGGATTTTAATTGCGACGCGTAGGAGACATTTATCGCCGACACCGCCGCATGAATTCTATTTTGGTGAATGCAATCATAGATACGGCTTGCTGGATATCGCCTGGATTTAATTAGTGATCGCCGGTCATTCCAATCCGAGACCACGCATCGATGGGAGAAAATCACCGCAAACATGACAATCGGCTGTGAAATCAGGATTTATGTGGCGATCAACGCCATCTAGGCCATTGTGTTGGACAACATTACGTGAATCATAAAACATAATCAGCAGCCGCAGCAAACGGTGGACTTCGTCATCGTGATCATCACCATCACGCCGCCATATGCCATTGCCGCTGCTATTAGGGAACACACCTTCATTTCGGAAAGCAAATGACTCTGGAGTACGTATCGTATGTGTATGAAGTTCCTTCAGGACGTGCCAGAGGTGGGAGATTATATTCCATTATTTATGAGCAAGTCCAGGTCCGCCGTGCCGCCACGCCAAATCCATGCATGCACTCACAGCGGAACACTACTCAACTTAAGATATCGGCCGGGATTGTGGAGCCCCGTTCCCATATGGTGACATCTAGTTGATGGCAAATGCATTAAAATCGTTACACCTAATCTGACCGAACAGGGATTGTGAGAGGATCAATATGTGTGTGCACACAATTCCATTAATGGGCGAAAATGTGGGTGGGTTTGTTTGCCAAGTGCTTTGGCTCGAGGATGCTGATGCTGGCGATGATGATGACCGTTGCGTTTGCGTCTCCCCGTGGGCTTCGAAATGCGAAATGCAAATCTGATTGTTGAAGTGCAATGGTCCTCGGCTTGTGTCTGTATGTGTGCTGTGTACTGTGGGATGGTTGAAGAGCTTGCGCAATTGAGTAGGTAACACTCAGTTTGTTATCTTTAGAGATTGAGCAGGCCCTCCAAAGAGTGCTGAAAGTGCATTTAGATTTAAATTCAAATCCGGAGTTCTAACGCAATTCATAGTTTGTAATGGAAAAGTTAGTGCACAGATAAAAGTAAGTACACAGAGTGCAAATGGTGTATGCAAATTAGATCGCGCCGTAGATGACTGTTTGTAGACCAACGCTGGCGAACAAAGATTGGATGTTTACGGTGTTAATTGAATGTTGACTCACATCAAACGATACAATGTAGTGTATGAGGAAGTGATACGTCCATCTTGTGAGTGTAGGATGTAAGGAAAATGTAAGGAATTTAACATTCCCAACAATTTTTGATTTTTGTGAGTGGTTAGTGTTGGACTACTATAAGCCGGAGGTTCTAGGCTCCCCAAATCTGTTGGCCTTACTGTCTCGGATTACTTTGTCACTGAGGTCAATCACTGATGTCATCCGGGATTTTTTGCCTGACTCTCGCTTAAATTTGATTTCAGTTCGGAGTTGAAGGAGTTGCCAGATTCCTCACAACGCAAGAAGTCTTTCAGTTTTGTTAGGATCAACTACAACCCCATGTTGACGAAGTCCAGCCACCAGTTCAGCGCTGTACAAAGTAAAGTTATAAATCTTTATAAATTAGCTAGATATGTTTTATTAGTACATTTAAAAAAATCTATAACAAAATCTCAGTACAGACTTTTTTTTTCAAATTTGGAAATCCCTTTTGCGCCACTCTGCAAGTACACATTTGAATCCTTATTAGTCTTTTAGATTCCTTTAGCTATGGAATCCGTACCATCGGGCAGGCGTCCCCTAGGTAGACCCAGGATGAGATGGTTAGATCAAATTCATAATCTCTCCTCTACCCGTATGGGGAATCCCCTTGATGATTTGGAGTCGATGGCGGAGGATCGAGAGCTATGGAGGGTCCACTTGAGCAACCTACACCCGCGACCCACTTAATGGACAAGCGGACCATTGAAAATGAATGAATGAATGAATGAATTAGTCTTTTATATTTTTCCAGAATCTTTATCCGATCTTGTATCTATATGAACCTATACGTTCATTGGTCCTTGGAGGTGGTTATCAGTGATGCCATTCTGACCGGATTCCGGTCATATTTGAGCGAAATCTATTTACTCTGACCGGAGAAAATTTTAAAATCTGGTCAACCATTTTTTGACCGGAACGGAAAATGTTTTTAACCGGAAAACGCTTTTTGGGCTGGAAAAATAAAATTGCTCTACTGACTATAAATAAAGATAGATTTCTATATGGCAACATTACGAACACGCTCCCAAGTTCAAACAGAAACCAATTTACTGTGAATATTGGACCATTTACAACATAACACATGGAATTCTCCTTCGGGAGCAGGATAATAATTTATCTTATAGGCTAATTTTTGGACGTTTTCTTTTGCTAGAATGTTGAAGAGGAAATTAAACAATGAATTAAAAGAGTGAAATTCGATAAATCTCAGATTAGAGTTTGGTGAATAACTCTTTTCAAGTGTCAGAAAATTATCCAAAAATAATTATTTAGCCATACACGTCTTCCCATGGCTTACATTTCCATTAGCGACTTGGCTACAAACAAAAACGAGGCGTCAGCGTCATTGCAATGAAATAAAATTTGACAGGTAAGAGAATATTGAAATTGGAAACACAAACAAATTTTATAGTAAAGCCGAAGCCGACGCTTGTTTTTGACGCCCTCACTCTATCAATGCAAATATCAAATGCAGATTTATATCGAATGCACAATGGTACGAAAAGAACCTTTATGCCCTGCCCAGGCCATGCCAGAATTATTTCTCAAAATGGATTTTCTGCGCATTTTCTATGCTACTTTTCTCCTTTCTACTCACTCAAAATCTACCTGCCTCGCTGGACATGGGATGACGTTGTATGGTCATGCACTAAAAGTGTATTTCAGGACTAAAAACACCTCATATAAAATGAAAAATTAATTTCAGTAAATTTTAAACAAACGAAATAAAAAACAAATTTACAAACTCAAGATTCGCATATTATAAAAACGTTTTCTCAACATGGATAATGTAAAAAAATGGCTAATGATAGTTAACTTTTGTTTTATATTTGTAATAATACATATTATGTTACCATAATCTATTTTTGACCGGGCTTCTAGTCAAAAACTCGGATTTTGACTTTTGACTGGATTTGGAAAATAAAAATACGGTCATATGGTCAGATTTGACCGGATTCACTTTTTTGTAGTGGCAACACTGGTTATTATACTTGCGCTGTTTAACGAGTTTCCGACCAGGAACATGGAACCTCCTGCATAATACAAAAAAAACTATTAAATACCTTTTTACTGCAACAGAGTAAAGGAAGTTATATAGTTTTGACGTACATTATCTCAACAAAGCATTCTGCTTAATATAAGCGAGATTCTATCTGAAAAGTTTTAGCAAAGAAGCTATACCTAGTAAACTTTAGGCAACCGAATAGTTCCCAAAAATTCTGAACTTTTTGTACGGTAAAGTCGAAAAGTGTGAGTAAATAAACACACCTGTTTCATGTTGAAATGTGTAGCCGCTAGGCCCGCAGATACAGTGAGCGGGCAATTTGTAAAAAGTTTGATAACGAAATAACAATAACAAAACGTATTTCATTTCGACAAGATAAAATACTTTAGGTATTTCCAAAAAATAGTTTCCAAACTTCAAAGACAAATGAAAACATCTTTAGAGTTCACTCACTTTTGACGCTAATTGTATGTATCTTACAAAGTGTGTTGGAAAATGCTCTGGAAGGAACCCGACACTGTGCGGATGAAGCTATTCCAATAAGAAATTATTAAAATGTATTATCAAGTAACTTTCATCCCATCCTGTAGAAGAAAAAGTATCTAGAGATTCAAATAAAATGTAAATAAATTCCCTAGGATGGGTCGGCAGTCTTTCCAAATGGTATTTTAGATGGCACCACTGGCTAAAATATGGCGCCATCTTAACTAAAGCTTAGATAAGTTTGTGTCTATGGCCTGTGAAGAGCATCTGTATAAATCTTTTTCAATTACCCAAGTATCATCTGAGAATCATAACGAACCAGAGAACACCCAAACGGTATATGCAACAGAAACCCAAACCCAAATTGTATACACACTGCCCTAGAGTCAATTTTGTAGCCACCGACGAAACTCTGGGGGAACATCATTATGCTGGTGCCTTTGTCGCTTGCAGCCAATTTCTCATATCGCCATTAATAACAGCAGCAGCAGCGCCAACAACTTGAGTGCAACAATCCATTTACAAAACATTCACATTCGTCCACTGCCGCTGCAGATACGCAGCGCACCGGCCGGCAACAGCACCGCACCAGACCAGCACACCACTCAACTCACTTGCACTTCGGTCCCTTCCGGTCCTCTCGAGTCTCGGGAAACAAATGTTAAATTGCCCTCTCGGAATTATTAGTAAATTTGCACGGATTCTCATTTTGGTTGGGAAGAGCCCGCTCGCCCTGCTCATCACCATCGTTGGCGGGAACAAAGTGTGGACGCGACTTTATATATGGTCGTTCATAAATCACACGGGAGCGGCGCTTCAGTCTCATTAACCCGACAGAACAGACTCTTAAGGTTGAAGAGATCGACGGCCTATACGCGTCGGCTGCGTCCCTCCTCCTTTGACATGCACACAATACACAAAGCCAAGCATTTGGCATTTTCGGATCACGGCAGATTTGTATCAATGTCACAACACGGTCCGTATTGTCACATGTCCGTATATGGTAAGGGGGATACGGGATGCGGCAGATGAGATGCGTTTCAGGCGAATCGTTTTATGAGAAATCACGACCAAATGATAAGTGAGACATTTAAGAATGCCTTTCCCAGTGGCAGCGAGGTCGTACCTTGTCCTCGATGGTGGTCCAACAGCGATGCAAACAGAACAACAACAAGTGGTCCTGACCATGAGTAAGGCTCGCAGTGTGCGAGTGTGTCGCGCAACTTTTGTGCCAATGATAAATTTCCTGTTCAGAAATTTACATGCTACCGTATGAGCACAGGCTACCTTTAAAGTTGTGGTTTATTTTTTGATTCACCGTTCAGAGTTGCATAAAAATTCGGATTCAGTTAGAATATGGCTCAAAGAGTTTTTTGTCATTTTTTTTGTTCTCTTGACAAATTACTGTTTGTTGTAAATGTGACATCCAGAGATCAGTGTCCGGCTGCAGAAGTTGCGAGGAGAGGAGCGAAAAGTTCCAGAGCCAGAGAGTGTAGTAGGCATTGAGGGCACATGACGGGATTAATGTCCCGAATTATGCGGTTAATAATCTCTTGCGAGCTTTTCGATCTTTATGTTGACTGTTATGTGAGCCGTTGAGGTCAATTAACTTAAGTTTTTTTTACGGAAATACTGTAATGGGAGGGAATGATGATACGGTGGTATTCGTGAGGAAGTGTAGATGGGCTTAACTTTTTGCTTAGCATTTTATTCGAAAATGGTGGAGTGTCATCTCAGACATATCCCACCAATATGGTGTTTTCCCGTCTTCAAGCAACAGTCGACACTCGATACGACACTGTAATCAATGTAATCATGGAACAGATTTATGGAACTCTTCTATGATTTTTGAAGGGCTGAATGGTTAGTTTGGACTACCTTGAGTGTTCTCCCAATATAAGATGCACTTCATGGGTTCCCTGTTTTTAAGAGCTGAATTATTTGCCGATTTAGGACGTTCTTCTGGCTATTCATCGGCCTTTACATCAAATCTTTCATTGCAAGGAATTCACATGAATTCTGATTTGGTTTCAGCTTACAACTTTTGGGGAGTTGGACTCAGTTGCATGCAATTGACACTGAGCTAAGAGCTTATTTACTGTTCGCGAATAATATTGATGTATGGAAATTGCCAGAAATTTCATTACAACTGGCCCGCTCTGTAATCGCGCAGTTCTTATCTAGTTCGGGAAGTTCAGATTTCAGAGAACAGAAACATTCGCTCTGGGTGATCGCTAAGGCGTCACAATTAAGCAATTGTTGTCAACATTTTCTAGATTTTTTTCAGTAGATACGTAACACTCTTTCTGTTCAACTTCTTAGTCATTTCCACAACAGGTTCCACTGAATACCTATGAAATGCCGGGGTTAAATGTTTGAGTTTTGTTCCGTTTCGTCTTTTTACGGATGAACTTTTCTGATGGCTATAACCGATACCTAAGGCCCTAAATTTGCACCAAACTTTTGTTCAGAATTTTGAGTATTTATAAGTCTTCTTCCTCTATATAGCATTGCTCAAATGCTCATGGCTCCTGGCAGACCCACTTTCGATTTATTCACACCTATACCTTCATCCCAGCTCATCGAAGAGCAAATAACTTTTCCCTAGGTTTCCCGAATTCGAAACATTCTTGACCATGACTGCTAAATCGCAGCGATATATGAAACGAAAAGAGGAAATAGAAAAAAACCGCATCCCAGACGGTGAAAGGTCGTCGATGGGTCAATTATTGACATTTTCCCATTTCCCATCTTGTATGGTTTGTGTAACCAAATCGAAAGGCTCTCAGGAGAAAACTGATTCTTTTACTTAGAGTCTTGAGTATGTTTGTACGGATTTCATTCACTCCCGCAGATTTGATAACTTTTATAGCTAAATTGACGCCAAAGTGACCTCCTCTACAGCGGGAATATTGTTTGCCTCCGTAAAATGATGGATCTCTTGTCCTCAGTGTCTTGATCTGAACTGAGCACGATTTTCTTGCGTGATCAAGAAGAAGTCCACCATTTCTTTCTGCGACTCCTTTCATGACATGATAGCCCAATTCTTTCGTTATTTTTAATAGCTGTGATCATGGCCTAACTTTTCGATGAAGCCAGCTAAAAGACTGTCCTTTGGCTGCGGTACTAACCAATCTGCAAGTTCTTAGCTTATATTAGCTTTATCAGTCTATCGGTTTCGTAAAGGCGGCGGCCTATGAGAAATTTCACATATTAAAGGCAGCTCTTCTCTCTGATGGCTTCTTGATTATATCATATTTCTAGGCGTTTTAAGCCACACGAGTCTCTTCGTTGTCAAGCCAGTACACTCTGAGTTAACCCGTAACTTTACGACGCCTTTAAGACTAGTTCAGTACTCGTTAGACAAAATGTCATCTCAGTGTAGTAAAACAAAACCAAATAGTGTAGTTTTTAAGTAAATCAACAGAATGTTATCCACCTCCATCCTTAGGCTCCCAAGAGATCGGCCTACTCTTGATTAAATAAAACTTGCACCGATCCATTCCATAGCAATTGCAAAGGCTTTCTAAATTCTAACTAGACGCAGCCCGCCCAACTCCCAATCAATCGATCGACAACAACCCAATTTCCGTTCTAACTAATTGCTAAATTGTTGCAAAACTTCTGCATCAGTCGCACAACTGTTCTAAGCGACAACGGCGGCAATGGACAACAAGTTCCCGATCATTTCGTCTCCCCATGTCCGATTGCACGCATACTGGAGGACCCTAACAAGCATCGCCTAAAGCCCTCAAAACGCGTCCCAAAACACGTTTCCCCTTCGAACTTATATATTTATATGCCGCGACTCTGGTCGTTGTCGGCGCGGCCGGCGTGTTGGCTATCCTCATGCGATTCGATCCATGACAGAATCGATCGGATTCCATTCGAAAGTTGACAGCAAATCAACTTCATCATCGTCGTCATCAGCCACATGATCACCATCGTCATCATTGGTGCAAGCCCCCATCCGATCGATTGGCAATATTTTTCAGAATTTTTATTTAATTTTTTTTTTTGAGGGGGGACGGGCCGGCAAATCAAATGCGTTAGTTGAAAACCATGCGCCAAAAGCGCACTGCGATGAGTTCTTTGCTCCGCACAGGCACTGCAATAGATACAAGAGTGCACATAGCTGGACTCTAGCTGGGCTCTATCCATTTATCACACTAACACAGGTACTGCTGCCAAACCTGCACTTGGCAGCAGCCACAAACTGATCGAATTTAGATTGTGACCAGGCCCTGGCATATAATACGGCGCATGAGGAAGAAAAAAAAAAAAAGGTTATAATGTCCACTCGCTGGTCGCCATGCCATAGCCAGTCCGCGTGTGCAATGAGAGCCATGAGAGCGGGCGCGCACATCTGTATCTCGGCGAATTATCTACGCCCTGCACTCCTGCTGCACTCATAATTTATGGCTAGATTGTAAGCAAATGAGAGCGCGCTCGCTGCGTCCACGACCAAGTCCGCAACCGAAAAAACGCTTTTGGCTAATTATTATGGTAATGCAGGGTTATCCATTCTTAATTACTCAACGTCCGCCCAGCTGAACATTGCCGAGCTTACTTGCAGCAGCATTCCGCCTTCCTCGCGCTTGGTGTATATACTTTTGGGAAGCTGCTGTTGGTTGTTGCTGGGCGGCAGAAGCGATGGTGTTGTCCTTGGTCGTAGCCTTACTTGCCGCGGACGCTTCCTGTGAATGGCCGCAAGCAGAAATACTGATATTGTTGTTGTTGCAGTTGTGCTGGTATTTTGTACTGATACCGGTGGTTGTGGCGCGTTTATGGGATTTTTTTTTTTCGTGCAACCAAGTGCAGTCCCGATCAACTATGGAAAATTGTTTCTTATGACGCGCCAAAATCGATCCGAAAACATTGATAAGCCGCTGTACGACTTTTTGCGCACTGCGGCGGCTGGAAGGTGTGCAACGGCGGGCTATCGGACATGAAGTGGGCTGATTTTTTCGAAATAACATAAAAAATAATCGAAATTTCTGATTGATGATGATGTGGTTGTTGAGTGCACAACATGTCGCATTTGCATTCGTTTTGGGGGATTTTTTTTTAATGACAGCGATAATCCGTGGTAATATTGTTTGGCACAACCAAAACATGCAGCAAAATGGAGGAAGGTCTTAATGACCCGCAGGTCTTTGACTGATTTGCAATCTGATTAGCAAGCAATTTGATTCGTAATCTCAGGGAGGGGTATGCTAATGTTGTAGAACGAATATTTTTGGCAGTGATTGTGATTCGGCTGACCGTTAGTGGACCGATAATGCTTTTCAGAGCTGCGTAGGTTGTCAGCATGAACTGATGAACGTTTTCGATTGCAAATTTAGTTTAGAATTAAGAATTAAGCCAGGAAAACAAATACATTTTTATCAAAAACGATCCTAAAGGACCCTATAACCATCTCACAGTCTTAAGAAACATTTCAAAAAAAGTTTCATTTAAATCTGTCCAGTAGTTTTCGCGATTTGGGGTAACAAACAAAATTCTTACCGTATTAATAAGTACCGCATAGCGGCGAGTTAGCTCTAACACATCTGTTTACTCATAATTCTTATTAATAAACATATCTTAGCTTTCACTGACATGTCTTAAGGAGCGGATAACTTAACTCACCGAATTCGGCGTATATACTCAGACTCACACACAGAGATAAGTTTGTCCAACTGATATACACATACTTCAAATACACGCGTATACCAACAAAACGTTCGATTGGACGCGAGAAATTTAAAAGCTGAAAGAGAATTACAGAGAGAATCTAAAAATCGCAAGGCGGAAGCACATAACATGCTCTGAGCATGATAGTGTCAGCTGATGGAATATGACAGATTTACAACCATGTTTAGTACAGTTTGGACGCAGTGCTGCCGTGCGTTTAATGATAAAGAGTGGATAGCTAATATGGATATAATATGTATTTATGAATAATAAAAGTTATCAAACGAACAATGGGCTAAAGAGCGGATAGGGCTTTTTTGTTAATACCGCTGACAGTTTTATGGACCGTAGAAGCTCGGAAAAGTTGATCGAAAGGTCCCAGAGCTTGTCAACTTTTCTGGACACTTCAATATCTGTAGAAAATTAGTACGTATTTTGTTTCATTGTGCCATTAAATGTGCGAATGGACAATACACGTAAGAAAAAGTCAGTAATATTCTAAATCAACTGTAACTGGCACGCAGCTGCCATTGAAACATATTCTTCGGAATGCGTAGCTGAGGGTGTTAGGTATGTATTTTACATCGTTTATTTAAATTTGATATAAAAAAAATCCGCATGCAAGGAAAAAATAGAGTCACGCTCTAAAAAGTTGACCAAAAGTTGACCAAAAGTCAACTTTTTTGACCGAAAGTCAACTTTTTAAGGTAACGTATGGTAGCTAAAATTTGGCCAACTTTTCTGCATAGTAAACTTTCCGGAGAGTCAACTTTTCCGAACTTCTACTGTATATAAAGATTAGAACATATTATCTACTAGTTTGTTTAGCTATTACTTAAAAACACCTGACTGTATATGCAGAGTTGTGACAGTGCGCTGAGTATCGTTTCCAATACTTCAGTTTTTTTCTGCCGACTGACTTATTTCCCCTTAAACGTTACTTCTCAATACCCTTTACGCGGTGAGTGCATGTGCAGTGCAAGGCCCGCTTACGCAGCATTATTGAATGAGGTCCAAAAAGGCAACCTCGTGATACCTAAGCCCTGTAAATCCAATTGAGTATTGACTAGCTATAACTTTGAATGAAGTGAAAGGAAAAGGAATAAATATTGTAACTTTAAATTCTCCACCAAAACCAACTTTCGTTTGTGAGTTTCACAGGCTTGATTAGTGGTTTAAGTTAGAGCCGAAGATCCTCAAAGAAAATGAAACACTCTCTCTGCATTTTTGAAACTTTGGCAATTGGTATTATAAAGGATCCTATTCAGTCGAGCCCCATCGCATATAGGGTCTTGTTGGGATAATATTTTATGTACTCAGACTCGGGAGTTCTAAACAACCCTAGGCAGGTCCTGAGACACTGGCGCTATATTGAACCAAATAAGAGTCACGTATAGTATATGACCTTTACTCTGGAAATAAGTTGACTGCTGCGAAACAGTCTCCTTGTCAGAGCATAAGCCCTCTTGGCTCCAGAAAGACAAGCATCTATATGTTTGTCAAAATCTAGATACTTTTCGAGCCAGATGCCAAGACATCTAACCACGCTTCGCACCGCCAATGGTTGTCCATTTTGTCTAATAACGGCTAATTTTCTCCAGTTTTTTCTGGTATCCCTAGAGGCCCTAGCCAATGGAGTTCTGAACAGAATTGTTTCCGATTTTTGAAAATGATTTTCAATTTCCAATCATCGCAATACCTCTTAATTTGGTCGAAGTCACGCTGCAACAGGATATTGATGACCTCGACTTTTGGACAAGATTAGCGTACGCTAATAGCATGTCTGAGTGAGCCCACCAGATCATCGTGTAAAAAGTATTAAACGGAATCAGAGAATTGACCGCTCCCTGTTGTAGGTCGGTTTTAATTTCAAAGACTTTGCTCGAAGTCACGTTGCCAGTTTTGAGTGATCCAGGATATGTAATGCCCTGAAAAAAAAAGAGTATAGACATATTACCGCTTTGCGTGCTATGGAATCCGTACCATCGGGTAGGCGTCCTCTAGGTAGACCAAGGATGAGATGGTTAGATCAAGTCCATAATCTCTCCTACCCGTATGGGGATTGCCCTTTATGATTTAGAGTCGATGGCGGATGATCGAGAGCTATGGAGGGTCCACTTGAACAACCTACACCCGCGACCCACTTAATGGACAAGTAGACCATTGAAAATGATGATGATGATGACCGCTTTGCGATATTTGAAGCAGAAAAATTAAAAAAACAAAAGAGTTGTAGTGCGAACTGGAAGTCCTCTAAAAAAATCATCACCTGTATTTAATTCTGTTTAACTAGGTCATAGCTGGAAATGTTTGTCGTTTAATAGTGCCCTTCATAGCTGCTTATTGACAACTGATTAACTGGATTGCCCTTTGCACTGCGTCTCAGACGTGACGATTCCCTGAAGCAATTGACAAGGCAAACATTTCACAAAATGCACAAACTAAATATAAACGCTAAATCTGTCAGTAGAAAGGTTAAGTATTTTTCGCGGTCCTCTTTGGAAACCCAGATGCAGCCTGCAAATCCAGTCGCCATTATTACCGCTAATGCATTAACCTCAAATGAGTGCACCAACATTTGGCATACTCTTATCAGATAGGAACGTGTCTGTTCTTCTTGCATAATTCCATGTTAAACAAACCTTCGTCCCTTTTAGGCATTTTCGTGTTTTCTGTCCGAGCAAACATTTGTCGCAGTCAAATAAAATTAATGAACACCTTAACGCCTCGTTTACATTCTTTAGCGCAAACAATCTCTTTCCTGTTCATATACCCGAATTCATATGAATTCCATCCTCACTCCAAATTCCTATATGAACCCCGAGCCGTGGGTCATACACTGCCAAACCTAATAAGTCACATAAATATTTAAGGTACTATACGTATACACGTACATGTACACCTGAGATGTTCTTGTTGACGGGCGTGTTCTAATGATTGGTTTCTGTCAACAGTTCGCTTTTATTTGTCCATAAAAGGTACAATGCCTCTTCATCATCCACATCATTACCATGTTTGCTTAAGACCTGCCTCAGGCCGAAAACCGGTGAACTTACACAGAAAGTCATAAAATCGAGAACATTTTCCGTGTAAAAACAAGGATTCCGAGCCGAGAGAGAGTAAGGAAGAATTTTAAATGTGACAATGTGACCTGCCTCCAGCCTACATACTTTCCAGTCGCATGTCCGTAGTGCCGCAATGGATGCTGGGACTGTGAGATTTCATCTATGAAATGAGTCCATTTTGTACACTTTACTCAAGTCGACTACGATCTTTGACATGGCGTTCATCATCCTGTGAGAGGACAACGAATCTACATGCTGGGGAGACCATATACTGGATATTAATGATCCTAGATGCCGGAGCGGATAAGTCCTTTGAGCTGAATAAATGAAACTAGCAGTCGGTCTATTATCACATCACTGCGCCAACAGGCCCAAGTTGTAGTCGTGCCGGTCGGTGTTGGGGTTTGTGTTATTTGTCCGAGAATTGATTGCGCACTGCGTCGTGGATGGGACAGAGAAGAGAGTCCTTTTTCTATCGTCCGTCGGTCGGCACTAATGAAATCGTGGGTGTATCTGTGAAATTTCCACTCGGGACAATGCGATTTATTAGCACGTCAGGGAGCATCTGTATCGCGCAGAGTTGGCAGCTGGAAAAGTGTACATCAGTATACACTTTCTGCACGAAGAAGAGGAAACATTGTAACTAATGTGAGAACAACACAATTTGTGTATTGTACATTGTAATGGGAAGAGAGATGGCGGTAATGAGACAACTGAGCTACTGATGGGATGATACTTTTTGAATTGCCGTGAGGTAACTTCTTAGCGTTAACCATACAAAAAGCACAAGATCCGGGCATGAGAACGAACGGGTCCTTAAGGTTACCAAGTTTGCTATTAGGTAGAACCTGGATTAGTTTAGCACCTTGTATAGGGAACTCATAGGTCGAATTTCGAGGAATAATCTAAATTCCTCCAAATTTGGAGCTTATCTAAAGATACGGTTAAACTCCAATTATTTATTTTGGACCAAATTCTCAGACAAATTCCGCCCGGTAAGGGGTTAATTCAGGTATTTAACTTCAAAAACGTTAACTTACATTGTCCCTATTCCCATTGTCAAACTTTTAGAGCTAAAATTGTTGTCTCTCGTGTGAGAGATTTGAACGTCAAAGAGATCTGACACAATTTGTTCATTTTGCCAGAACTCGCAAAGGCACACAAACCTTCAATTCGAAATGGATCAGGGAGGCTCAGTTTATAGTTTATTTGAGCAACTTCAAAAAGAGCTAGTGAACGCGTTTAGTCAGTCCGATGGGCAACAAAAGACATCATCAAATCTGTCCGACTAAGGATAGTGAAGCACGATTTTCTTTCAAGTCATTTATAATCGGTCATCGGCAGCTAAGTCCTAAATCATCCAGATCACCATCACAAAGTTAGTATCTTTCTACTAAAGAGGATTACTTAACTTTTACACTTACATACTTCGAAGGCGTGACAAAACCTTTTAGCAATCCACCTCCAAAGTGTGGCCAAGTTATTGATTTAATTTTAGGCTGCCAATGCCTACCAATGACGATGATTTCAAGCCCTGTTCGACGGATAGGTATTAATTTTATTGCCCTATACCGCATAGCCCCTATTAACCGATTATCACATTAAATGGAAAAAATATTTCCCCCGCTAACATTAATCGAGAACAATAAACGAAACGATTACAACTTTCCATGGTTCCACGCCCGCATCTAGTTTAGTGTTGTAAAATTTACAACCACATATAACTCAAGATTTGTAGCCAAAAACTGCGATAAAATTCATCACGGTCCCAAAAATATTTATGCTTCTGTGAGGTATAAGATACTGAGCCCATCGATCGGCCACAATGCACTGAACAGAATCGTTGTAAAACGTTCACAATTTCCCAGCTCAGTTCAGTGTTATTTCTTATTTAATATGGTTGCCATTGTCAAGCCGGGATTTCTGATTTCCATAACAAGAGCAAACCGTATCAGTTTGATAGTTAACCAAAATCAGACATAAAATATTTATAGCGCTTCGGAAGCGGCATAGCTTCTGTTTTATACACACATAGCTGTAGAGGAGAATATTTTCTTTCAGGATTAGTGTTTTGATAAAGCCACCATTACACTGACCCGTGGAATGCATTATTTTGCCCCCCTCCCCTATCGAAATGCAGAAGGTTAAAGATACCATTAAAAAAAAAGACGAACCAAAACTCAGCATGGCTTCATTCTTTTCTGCTCGCGGTTTCTCCCTCATAATTTATAGGACAACATTATATTTTAAGCGAACGAAGACTTTTCCCGGTCACCCCTTCCCATGGCATACTATTTATATAGAGAATGGTCGGTGTCCATCCGACGGTCGACGCCATTGTTATTTAAAGCGTTCAATACAAATTTTTATAACATAATTTCCGATCGTTTATATGTGATTTTTGTCGGATAGGGTTAATGTGAGTCGAACGATGGTGCTTCTGGAGGTGGACGCTTTGTTTGGGGTTCCAGCGATTAGTGCCTGGGTGGACACGTTTGCAATGATTGCTTTGCATTGGATGGTGCTGCTGCGCTGTGGTTACCCGTATTTTCAGAGATTTAATGTGAGCTGAGGAATTTGGTTGGGGGTTTCCTTTTGATTTCGTTGTAATAATGGTTTAATTTATTGGAGTCATTTGTAAGATTATCGAATATTGATGGCGAATGTTGCAGATAGAGAGGTGTTGGATGGAAATCTGTGAAGATGCCACCATGATGTGTGTTGAGTAGGACGGTTTATCGGGCATCGGAAGAGACTATAGTGAGTGGGTTGGATTGGTGAGTTCAATGTGCAGGGATTAAAGGCCTACGCAAATATATGCAAATTATAGGTGTCCATCGTTTACTTTAAAGGTCAGAAGGCAAGACACTAAATGTATATGCTTTTCGAAAGTAGATTAGCTTTAAGCAGTTAAAACTATGTGAACAAGTTTATTGATACGAAAAAAAAAAAGCTTTATCACAGACGTGGAAAAGAGTCACAGAGGTTGCGTGCAAAACCTTGTAGATTGCGCTACGAAAAACGCGACAAAAATCTGTGAAAGGTTGCCCAAAATAATGCCTTCAAAAATTCGTTAAAAAGACGGAAACAAATTCAAGAAACAACTTCATAAAAATCAATGAAAAACGTATGAAAAAAAAACTAGTACTAAAACGTGCCGAAAGTCACTTAAAAAACGGTAAAGAAAACGAAGTGTCTATTCGCCCGTTCATTTTGACAGATTTTGTACTGAACTGACGTTTACCGATGTTCGGGACACGACTACGTAATCAACGTAACGTAATCCTCTTTTCATTAAAAACTCTTTATAAATATAAAAGTTGGATCCTAAACGTACGGCATAATGTCCGAAAATGATTATACTGGAGTTCAGAGTCCTTGCCGCGAGCGTAGCGAGCCACATTTCCCAACTTGACGCAATATAAACTTTGACATTTCGTTACGTACCCGTGTCCCGAACAACGGGCGAATAGCAACAGCCTAAAGAAAACGATATGAAAACCTAACAAAATTCGCGAAAAAAAATGATAAACTACACTAAACAAATAATAGGCGGTGGCCATGGTGTAGTGGTTAGAGTCATTGCTTGTGACCCGAGCGGCGTTGGTTCGAGCCCCGGCGGGGGACAGCAATACTCTGCCACCGACCATAAAAGAGAAACGAATAATATCAGAGTTTCTCCACCACTACACCAAAAAAGGGGTTTCTGCTTGGTAGTACAATGGACCGTGATTCGTCTGAGTGCTCCAGGATTTGGAATCCCCTTTTATAAAAAAAAAAACACTAAACAAATTGTACTTGAAGATCGTAATCAAAAGGAATGAAAAGAAGCAACAAACGCTAGTAAAAAGAACAACAAGAACATGTTGAAAATCGGATCACAGGACACGAATAATATAGCTTACAAAAACATATAAAACGAAGCAAAAATCGCAAAAAGAAGCGAAACACCAAATATAGTAGAAAATGTCAAAAAATATTCACAAATCGCATGAAAAAGAACAGCAAATAATAATATCGCATGGAAAACATGCAGGATATTGTATAAAAATAAGTGAGGTTTTGTGTTACGAAACATGCACTCATAAATCGAAATGTACCATTCAAGCGTTTGTAACTTCTGTGTTTTAAGATACCGTATAACACTTTCATTCGTCCCAAAAATAGAAACTCACACAAAACGAATGGTTGCGAGAAGCTAGGCCTTGGGTGTCACCCGCCTGTTGCGCCACCTATTTATTTATTTATTTATAAGCGTAAAACATTTCTTAATGATATGACGTACTTGACAGACCACTAATGTCAATTTTGAACACAATCTGTCAAAAGTTTTGAAATAAAATGATTGCTTTGGTGCGGGTAAAGGCCCCGACCCATAGAATCTGTCGCATCCGTTGCGGCAACGTATTCGACTGACAGGTTGATAGAATACACAGCAGCTTGGAAGGTGACCCATGAGCAACGTACGTACGGATGCGACGGATAAAGAAGGTTTACTTTCTACTTTTCTGTCCGTCGCATCCGTTGACAGTTGGCAGAGCGTGAGAGGAAGCCTTTTCATTGGTGGAAATATAAGGTAATTAAAGAAACTGTCTCTCATATGTCATCGGCTGTCAACGTATGCGACGGATTTTATGGGACTGTTCGTTCCGTCGAATACGTCAATCCGTCGACGCAACGGATGCGACGGATTCTATGGGTCGGGGCCTTAAAGTAGGTTTAGAATTTGAAACTCTCTACGCTTTCATACCTCTCAAAAAATTCATTGTCGATGGGAAGCATCAGGTACAGTTTATCCCAACAAAATTAGCGCATCCTCTTGTTAATCGGAATTTTAAGAGTCTTCACATCTTCGGCCACAATCCTTATCGATCGTCTTGCGGAAGCACACCATTTACATGCAATCTTCCAATGAGGACTAATTTACCAACGAAACGTTGATTACTGCTAATTATTTATGTTAACTGTATTTACAGCAATCTTACCACTGCAATCGAACCGCCTGCGGGCAATAACTCCACCTTTTTTGACAAAGACCTAAAAACGCTGCCATATCATCCGTGAGGAGCAATCCATCGCGCTGCCATCTATTTGCATGATAAAACAGTACACGGCACTGGCAGCGGCACCGGCACCGAAAGCTTCCAATTCGCGACGAGTCAACTAGTATATACGACCCACCATCCCTGTTATCTTTAAAAGATACCTAATAACATTAATTTCCGACAACCCGCACCTTCAATTATCCATCATAAAGCAGGGCCTCGAGTTGGTGCGATACGAAAGTATCTGCCATCCACATCTCGTCTCGTGTGTGAGTGTGTGGGGGAAGGACTTTCAACCCGAGAATCGATCACCACCAGCACCAACAGATTCGCAGCACCAATCAATCGCAAAATCTTTGTCGTCATCGTCGCATTCCCGATCCACTTTGGCGGAGTGTACGCGCAGTACAGCCCAAATGAAATTCTTTTTAAAGCCGAACCAGATGATGCCTTCCGGTGAATTGGTGGGCATCTGTCATGCGAGAGGACATCAAACTTTTCGAATCGAGACAGAGCATAATAATCATCAAGCTGCCGCGCTGCGCCGCCACTGTACCCTCCGTACATCACAATACCGATCGACGGCAATGCTACGCCTGTAGTTGTTTGTCAGATTGTTCGTCAGACGCGGGCGACTCTCCTCAGTGTCCTGATCGTCTTGCGTCTTGATCAAAAGGGGGTGTGTATCTGATAGAACAATACGCGGCGGTGGGGAAGCTACAGCAGCAAATAATTCCTCGCAGGGTTAATTCCTCTCTGCGAAGGAACACAATTTATGCAAAAATTATGCTAAGACTCAACAAAGCATACGCATACACCGTTGGCAGACTGATCGATGGACAGGAGCGTTAAGCGCTATATGATGTGCTGCACCAAAGAATAGGAAGATGGTATTGGTGGCGGATTTTTCGCGCTCACTCGATTGAGGGCCTAGATAAAAGGTTGACGTTTTGATCGATATTTATTGGTAGCCCCCATGATGTCGATCCGTCAGATCGCCCTTGTTTGTTTGCGACTTGCGAGTCCTTTATGCAGATGATGATCGGAGCATTGCAACTCGTAGATCTCTTTTTGTGGATCGCTGCTCTCCGGTCGTATCCTGGAGTGATGATCATCGCTACTTGACCGAGGCCCTTGCACTGCTGCTCCCAGTCAGATGCCATGCACTGCCACCACCACTACCACCACTTTGATGGATTTTTATTTATTGCGACCGAGTAGAAAATTATTATAATCGCTTCTCGCTTTTAGGAGCTGCATCACCAGTGCAACGGGGCACAACAGAGACTTTGGGCCTGGCAGAGAAGAAAATCGATCGATTCGGTGATGGAGATGGAATTCCCTGGCGCAAACGAAAGGCATCTTGTATACCCATACGTATAAGCCAAGATTTAGCTGGAAAGTATTATTTTGCCAGCGCACAAAATTATTGATGGAGATCAAACCTACCTAGCCTGGGATAGGCTAGGTATGGCTAGCTAAATAAAGTGGCAGTATATAAAGTCATTTGTCACTGTCAATTTTCACTCATACGCGCATGTAGATGTGGATGTGGATGCAGCCGGTCGGTGGATGGTTTTAAGTGAGCGTAATGATTATGATTAGCAAAGTATTTCGGGATTGAATGTGCGCACAATAAATGATTCCAAGGATCATCACACAGTCGATCGAGATAGAGAGGCTGGCGCGGATGATCTAGTGAATGGTTTGATATTTATGCAAATTGCCACCGTAGCTGTGGGGGTCAACGATCGGTCTCAGCAGCCGGTAGATGCGATTGATCGATGGCATTGCTGTGTTTCAGGGTGAGGAGCTAGCTTGATATTAGAACCCATGATATATGATCGGTGGTAAGAAGTGGAATTTTCTATTAAGCTCCAGGTGAGTGTCTATTGCATTAATCTACTTGTAAACAGTTGCAGCGTGAGTAAAGTTGCACTAAAGCAGGAAGTTAAGGTACTGGTTTGACACTCATACACTTTGTGGTGGTATTTTTTTTTTGCTTTCACTTCCTATTTCAGAAAATGTGATAATTGGAACACGCGTATATCTTCTCTTGGACTATAGTATTATATATTATGTACTAGAAAAATATCCTTTTTAAAAACAAGCTTTTATTTATTTAATGTAAATAATATGTACTAAATATATAGATATAGATTTTATATACAAATCTTTGAACGATTGGTAGTGTGTCATGTCATATCCATATACAAAAAGAATCAGTGATAAGTATGCTGAAAAACTGATACATTTTATGATACTTGTGTTACTCAATTGCAGCGCCATCTATACTCGAGAAGCAGCCCGATTGGGTACGGGTATAGGTTCATTTCACAAATATATTCTTGTTGTTCTTCATTGTGCGCCACCAATAACCCCGAAGTCGAGGAAATCTTATCAAATTTTGATTAAAAAAAAAATTGGATTTAAGTTACACGTAGCTCAACATCTGGATGGAACAGAAAGCTGAGGGATTCGTTAAAATACTTGGAAAAAATACGCCTAAATACGATTTCAATATTTTTTGTGTTTATTAAGATTTATGATTGTAATGACAAGTTGAAGGAGGTTAAGTCAATTTAAAACCCCCACCTTTACGATTGAATCATGTTTGTATGTATTGCCACCATGTTTACGCAAGTTTCAGCATCGTTCGAAAAAAAATGTGACTAATTTCAAGCGGCAAATATCACAGAGATCCCACATCAAAACTGAAACCATTACACAGCTAAACAAATCACACTAAACACACACAATAACTTATCAAAACAAATTCAATAAATTATTTCACATTTATGCAATTGCAGCAGTGTATTCCCCGTATCGGGGTATCTTCGAAAACTGAAAAAAAAAAAAAACAGAACTCCAGCATCTACTCAGTTTCACGTGAATCCCTCAAAATCCCCTTGTTCGGCGTGCACTCAGCACTGCATCTCCACATTGCACCGCGCAGAGAGATCCTCTTATCTATGCATTGATCTTTAATTAATGCTCGATAAATAATCGAACCGAATGGGTGGATGTCATTATTGGATTCCAAGGAAAACCTAGATCCCGGCGAGAAGATGCGGAGAACACATCGTATACTTCATTGTGGAGTACGCGCCATTCGAGTGTTAGCTTAAATGGCCTGATTGTCGCCTCTTCATGCCATACAGATACAATACAATAAAAATTTCCTCATCTGTGCGTGCATTGCACACGCACTCCTCTCCAGAGACACACAGCACAGTGATCGGGATGCAACGCAACGCGACCAAAGCTGGAACGAGAAAGACCGTGAAAGATCAAATGGTGAATACGAGTAATGGAACCGAGTTTATAAGAAGACCCAACCAATATGTGCCGCATCAGTGCTGCGGTAGGCTGCATTCTCTAGCCGCTAGGCCTCTCTCGGTGCACCACTATACCTACACACCGACCAGTCACCAGTGTAACTGGGTGGTCAGTATAGCAAACTATCTGTGTTGGGACATTCCACAAATGATGGGGGATTTATTGGAAGAGGATAGAGCTGAGCAGATACTGAATTTCCCTGAAATGTTTTACTCGAAATTTATATTCCCCTAATGAGTTAATTTGTTGTTTGACAGTCTGACATTGTTGACATTTACTCTTGTTCTCTCTCATTCGATTTCTCTGATGGTGGGATTTATCGTGTTTGGTGTTTGACTTAAGACGAATTTGAATTTCGTGCTTGACACTCTCGAATCGATTAGTTCCGTTCGGTTGGTTCGAATCATTTGCATGATAATTGATTGAAATTTGTTTGACAATATTTCTTTTTAATTTCTTCGATTGAGTATTTTCTAATCAGTTTGACAAAATTATAAGCAAATCATATTGATATCCGATATTTATACCAGCGGATTTATGTTGAAAGTGATATAAGATGGTTCAAGCTAATTATATACAGTCGTCGGCATAATTATTTAGACAAAAGTAAAGTTAATTCTACTCATAAATTTGAACTTACTTCATGTAAATTTTGGCATCAATGGAAAGGTAGTTTAAATTCCGTTTGAATGATACAAAACTTTCCTTAACCCATTAAGTACCCATTGAAAATTTAGAACTTTTGTAAAAGTCTACTTTTTTGACTTTTTTCCTCGGTCTCAAAAAAAAATGTTTTGATGCTAAAAGTTTCTTCAAACAATTCTAATAGTGACCGCAAAAAAATTTCCTCCTTTTCATACAAAATTTTTCTGAGATCATCCCATTAAAAAATTTATAAGAAAATATTAGCGAAGAGATTTTTGAAAATTTTTGTTTGCAGTCACTATTATAATTGTTTGAAGAAACTTTTTGCATCAAAACATTTTTTTATTCATAAGATTTTACCCAAAAAAAATTACACTTATAGGCGTTTAGACTTTTATTTTTAAATATCGACGAAAGAGAGCCTTTAGGCCCTAGTTATAGCTATCATTGAAATGCATGATTGAAAATTTTGTTTTCCGATTTTAAGACGATTAATCAAACAATATTGGCTTTAGTCAGTATTAAAATAAAGGTAATCAATTGTGGAATTTTTTTACGAAAGAAATTACTTAATTCTGACTAAAACTCTTCTTTAAATTCAATTTTATTATTTCATTGATCGAAATCGATTTCAATGAACAGCTGATTCTAGTATCTCCAATTTGGAACCCAATCGTTTCACTGATGTGTTCGATTCTCTTATTATTCTCAGCTGTCAGTTTTGCTTTCAATGATCAACTCTAACCTTAAAGCCTAGACTCGTTCGTTGAAAAGTCACTGATAGAAATTTTTCAATGATTGCTATAACCGACTTGTCAAAAAAATTAAACCACCATTCCACTGATTAGTTCCAATGATGCATTTCAATGATAGCTATAACTAGGGCCTAAAACTTATCTTTAAATTAAATTTTATTATTTCACTGATCGAAATCGATTTCAATCAACAGCTGATTGTCGTTTCTCCAATTTGGAACCCAATCGTTTCACTGATGTGTTCGATTCTCTTCATATTCTCAGCTGTCAGTTTTGCTTTCAATGCCGGTTTTCTGTCGGCAGAATTAATCTCGTGTGCGGAGGCCCAATGATCAACTCTAACCTCAAAACCTAGACTCGTTTGCTGAAAAGTCACTGACAGGTTCTTTCACTGACAGGAATTTTTCAATGATTGCTATAACCGATTTGTCAAATAAATGAAACCACCATTCCACTGATTTGTTCCAATGATGCATTTCAATGATAGCTAAGCTATAACTAGAGCCTTAATATAAAAAACAATAAGGTTCAGTTTTGTCCCTATGGAAACGGAACCTTAAAAACTGCTGGGAAATATTAGAAATTTAATATATTATTGGAAAAAACAAAATCTTTATCGAAACTGGAACAGTGCAAATCGCTTTTGAACATAGAGGTACCAACTACTGTATCAAAAATAAGGGTGTCAACTACTGTATCCGTCACGCTAATAATGTTTTAATTTGTCTTTGTAGTTCGGAAACTTTTTTTAATTTTTTTTTCTAAAGACATAAATACGTTTTGTTTCGTTATCAAACCTTGTTGTGCAGAAAATTAGCTATCAGAAAATTCCATTCGTAAAAACACGAAACATAATTTAATAAAACAATATTTGAACGAAACAGAATAAAACTGAAACATTTAATGGAAGCAATTCAGTGGAATTAACTGAGAAGTTGAATAGAAAAAGTCTTTCTAAGGCCTCAGTTATAGCTACATATCAGTAAAATGCATCCGTAAAAACACAAAACAGAACAAAACTGAAACATTTAACCATAGCATATAATAGGAATTCAGTGGAATACTTCGTGAAACTGGCTGAGAAGTGGAACAGAAAAAGTTTTTCGTAGGGAAAAATAAAGAAATTCTTTTTTTTTTTTTAGAAAATTTAAAGATCAATTGCTTAATATTTTTTGACGAATTGGTTTTATAATTCAAAAGCAACATTTTAAGACCAAGATTGAGTTCAACGATTAAGTTCAAGTGCTCCAAAAAAGTGAAATAATTTTCTTACGGATGCATTTTTCTGATAGCTATAACTAAAAAAAAAATTAATGAATTCTTTTTATAGAAAATTTGTATATCAATTGCTTAATTTTTTGTTAATGACAAATAATTCAAAGGCAACATTTTACGATCAAGATTGCGTATGAGTTTAACCATTAAGTTTTACCCCCAGTTTCACAGTGAAGTTTAAACTACACTTTTAGTTTAAGCTTGAGTTCAACAATTAAGTTGAAGAGTTCATTCTGTAGTTCAAGTAAAACGACAGTATTCTGCAGAAATATTTGAAGTTGTTTTGGGTGTTCTTTAAAAGAAAAGGCAAGGAACGTTTTTGGAAAAGTTGTATAAAAGCTATAGAGGTACTATACAATAGCTAGTGCCAAATTCTATTCATTCAATTGAATTGAAGTCCAGATTATATTGTGCAACCGGACGAGTTGAACTTCAAATTTAAACTCAACTTCAGATTCAGCTGAACTTTAGTTTAAACTTCCACTTCCTCTGTGAAACTGGGGGTAAATGTTTTGTTGGTTGTCTTATTTTGCAGTCTAAGGAAAACTTATATACATATAACGCTAACAGTATAGGCTTTACGACTTTGGAAGGTCGAGTAAACGAATCAAAAAGTATGGGAAAGTATGAAAGCTGTATCATTCTGGGAACGTCAACAGCATTCTGGGAACGTCGGCTCGCATTATGGTCATAAGGAGACGGTTTTTGAAAATCCGAAAATGTACCTGCATTGATTATTGTGAGAAGTTTGGTTATAGGCAGAAAAAACTTGGCAGGTATGTTCGCTTGTTGAGTAGAAGGATATGTGCTAGAACAGTGCTCGAATATTTCACTAACCAGCACTTAAGGTGCTGGACTACTGTGCGAGGGATCCCAGGTTCGATCCCCGGAAAAACACAAATTACATCTTATAGTTTTTTCTACTGCGCCACCTCTCGCGAACGTCTGACAAAAATCCGAGAGTATGACTGTCTTGAAAAAGCTTCTCAATTCAGCCGTTCGGACTCGGCATAAAATTGTAGGTCCCTTCCATTCGTCCCAAAAATAGAAACTCACACAAAACGAATAGTTGCGAGAAGCTAGGCCTAGGGTGCCTTTTTATTTAAAAATCAGTCGCAAAACCTTCGCTTAACTTACTTGACACTTGTGAGCATGCATAGATAAGCCGTTCGACTGATTTGAGATCCTACATTGCGCTGTGTAGGTTATTCGCTGACCTTGGCCCTTGAAGCTAAATCTAAACTAGGGAAGTGCTAATAGCTAATAGCTGTTTGCCGAAAACGAGCCAAAGGAAGATTGAATGTCAAAATAAGGCCACTGGATTTGTCACGAACTGAGGGATCCAAATGAGAACACAACAACCTTCGAATGAAAAATTCGGGTCGAACTTCTTCAACGCATGGATGGCAACACAACATGTGGTTACAGCTTACCGAGGTCAGTAAAATAGATGAAATTTGTTGTCATCCTATGCCGCTCGCAAGGAGATGCCTCGAATATTACAAACGCCCTGAAATACTCAACATAGGTAGATATGTTTTATGCAAATGCAGTCTTAAAAAAGGTTCTATAAGAAATTTCGAAAATTTCTCACACATCTCTCTCTGGGGAGGCCTAGCTTCTGATTTGGCACCAAAGCAAACAGCTGCAGCTTGGCTTTTGTTCCTATGCAACTATAATTGTACACAAATATCTGAGATAAAACAAAACTCGTTTTTTTCTCCAAATCTTTGATTAAGTATAATTGCCTTCTTTATTAATTTTTTCCTAATCTTCTCGATATTTCATCAACTTATCTCCTCCATCTCCATATAGGCCCTATATCGCATATGAGGGCGCATGTTAGTTTCTTTTTGTTGAGAAAACCAACAAAACCCGCCTTTTTCCACACGGCGCGTTACTAATGATCTACCAATCATTTACAAATATTATCTCCATTTCCATTACCCGGAATCAGAATCATCATCATCATCATAATCATGGTCTCGTCTGTTGAAGTTTGCCTATTGAAATTCATATCACATCCTGCATGCTGCTGCTGCCTCTGCTAGTTTCCCTGAAAAAATAAATTCAAATTCAGTCTCGTCGCCTGCTGTGAAAATACCCTAAATAAACAACAAAGATCATGTTGGAGTATATAGCATTTGAAACAGCAGCAGCGGCAGCCCAATATTCGTCGAAGCGAAGTTATCGCTTGCACGGTTATCCCCAGTTAATCGATGTCGCCCGAGGTAATGAGAAATCTTTCACGGAATTATTCTAATGGATTTTTCTATCTAATTAGGAGGATTTACGAGTGTATGCGTTTGGCTTAGATACCGCAACTAAGGGCCGCAGAGATATTTACGAAATATTTTCCAAAAAAAATTCGATGACCGATTGGATGGCATGTGTGTATCTATACGGATGAGATTTTTCAGATAATGCTATTATATCTCTGAGCTGACTGAAGAAAGGTCTGCAGTTGGTCTCAATTGGGTGCGCAATGGATTATTAATATAAATTTCCACGGTAGGTAGAAGGAAGCGCCTCCACGATTTACATAAATACATAATAAGCTGATTTGAATCTGTGAAGTCTGCGGTTGGGTATAAGCGGTAGTAAATCGCGACCGAGTACCTACACCTAAACGGTGGGAGGATGGCTTAGAGTGGGGCGCTACTGCTGAAGAATAAATATTTGAAAATGGTAGATAACCGAGGTAGGAAAGAGGTAATGCATTTTTTGTTTACATGTTGATTTTGTTAAGTTTGGTAATTTTTTCTGGAATAGAAAACGAAATCAAATGAATTTGGAGTTGTATTTTTAAACCCCCGTGAAGATTGTGAAGGTATTTATTACACACAATCGATTTTTATACACAATTCCTCTTAGCTTTGGGTTATTTACTAACTTCGGGGGGAAGCTGGGTCGGAACTAATACAGGGAACTAGTCAAGGGACGCTACAAAGGTAGAGCGATAGGGACAGCAAATGACGCCGAATTTCTTGCCGCTCTTTTGACATTTCTCTTCAGTAAGGTTTGTCATTTCATGATGGAAAGATATACGAGCCAACAACGAGTCGAAATTATTAAAATTTACTACCGAAATTCGGAGTCAGTGGCCTCAACGTTAAGAGCGCTACGTCCAATTTATGGTCGTCTTAATCGTCCTAGCAGATCAACAATTGAGCGTCTAGTGGAAAAATTTGAATCCACAGGCACAATACAAAATGTTCCCGTGCCAGTGAGACAAAGAAGTGCCCGTAGTGTCGAATATTGCTGCCGCTGAGGCTTCAGTTGAAGAAAGCCCAAATGTGTCTCTCACACGTCGTTCTCAAGCGTTGGTCATTTCTGTGACGTCGTTGTGGCGAATTTTACGAAAAGATCTTGGCCTACATCCTTACAAGATTAAATTGACGCAAGAACTGAAGCCGCTTGACCACCAGAAGCGTCGTATGTTTGTGAATTGGGCTGAGCAATAACTTGAAAATGATTCGGATTTTCATCGAAAAATCATCTTTAGCGATGAGGCTCATTTCTGGCTGAATGGCTTCGTCAATAAACAAAATATGCGGTATTGGTCAGGCAGCAATCCACACGTACTCCACGAGTTATTATTGCACAGAGTATATCCATTAATGAGTAGGGACACTCTCTCCACATATGCATTTCCTACTACCACAAAGCAAAATGCAGAAAAAATCGTACAATAAGTGGAAGCAGGTCGAAAGAATACTTTTTACCTGCATACAACGACTGCTTGAGAAAAAAAGGGTACACAACACAATTTGCCTGTACCACTACATGGGGCTTGCTGCGTACGACAAACGATAGTGGGTTTTTTCATAAAGCATTTTTAAAGGCGAGCTGAAGTGATGTCAGTATATTAGTATTTTCTCTCAACCATTCAGGTTGATCAGGTAACCAGCTTTGCTTTCGTAGAATTGCTAATAAAAAAACAAATTTTGTAGTTTTTCCCATTGGTTATTGATTAAATGGTCTTTGTTATGGACATGAAAAAGAAATGTTTCATTCTCTATCACGAAATTCAACCCTTTTGCTGTTGACAACAAAAAAGCAAATTGGAAAGACGTTGTGAACTTTTATTTATGGAGAAAAATAATTCATTTCGAATGGCTCCCAAATTGACAGATGAGCACATTTTTCCCAACAATTTCCAAAAGATGAGGGTGAGGCTTGCTGCTCAAACGATAAGTGCAACAGTTGCAGCTGGTATTTATACTCTAGCTAGTCACGGTGCTGTATCTTCAACAGCTATTAATACCGCTGAAATTATTGACAAAATAGATAAGTTATTTGATATTTTCAATTCATCTAAATTTCGAGAATCCAAAAAATTCAGAAGGCCATTTTTTGCACACCCCCTAACAAATTACTTTTTTGCATGAAATGAATTTATTTTTTGAAAATATGACTTTTCATGAAAATTCTAGAAATGTAACTAAAAAAATGCGTTTTATAAAAGGATGGCAACAGAATATAAATGCCTTAATTGGCATTTTTACAGAAATAAAAGAAGACGGTATTAAGTTTCTTTTAACAAGAAATCTTAATCAAGATTGCTTGGAAAACACTTTTGCTGTTTTACGTAACCGAGGGGGAAATAACAAGTTGCTGACTCCATTTCAATTCATTTGCTTTTTTTTTACGTCACACCCTGTACCACATTTTGAAATAGTTCGACTACTCTTCCATCCCTCTTTTACTAGAGCACTTTTAGTGCCGTCTATTTCTCGTGTATGTGTACTGCAAATTGTAAACTGATAAGAAACACGTGGAGAGTGTCCCTACTCATTAATGGATATACTCTGTTATTGCATCCCGAAAAAATTACGGTTTGGTGTGGTTTATGGGCCGGCGGCGGCGTCATTGGGCCGTACTTCTTCCGTGATGATCAAGACCGGCACGTTACTGTGAATGGGAATCGCTACCGTTCAATGATAACCGAATATTTTTGGCCCCAATTGGATAATATGGACTTGGAGGACATGTGGTTCCAACAGGACGGCCGGCGCCACAAGCCACACAGCGAATGTCACAATCAATTTATTGGAAACCAAGTTTGGAGAACGTGTTATCTCACGAAATTGTCCAGTCGCTTGGCCGCTTCGGTCGTGCGATTTGACGCCGTTAGACTATTTCCTGTGGGGCTACGTCAAGTCTATGGTCTATGCCAACAAGCCAGCGACGATTGATCAACTTCGTACGAATATCGAACGTGAAATTGCAGCAATATCCACCGATTTATGCTTGAAAACCGTCGAAAATTGGGTTCAGCGTCTGGACTTCTGCAAGCGTGCCCGTGGTGGCCATGCAAAAGAAATCGAGTTCCATACATAATGGCATCGAACGTACTTTCACAGGAATAAAGAATTTCATTGATATCCAAAACCGTTTTTGTTTTATTTAAAAAAAACTTTTGTAGCGCTTTTATTGAAAAACCCTGTACGTTAATGCGATCCTTGGTTATAACTTTCAAATCGGTTAAGATGAACCATTCCTTTAAGACGAATAGAGGACTTTTCGGGTCGGAGCGTTAGTGAATATTTGCTCGTAATGTTCTTGCCATCGTAGATGGTTAATTATTTAGTTAGGTTAGGTATTATAGATAATCGAAATGAGGGACCCCTCATGCAACACTATTGGCTCATGGCATCGCGATGTTTGGGGAACTAATTGAACTAAAAAAAGTTAAAACGAAAAGCCTAAACACTCTTACTCGAAAAGCACGTCTTGTATAATGTCAGCCGATCGGATGATCTGAAAGCCTTCATCCTACTAACCTCAGTTCGCACTACAACTCTTTTGTTTATGAAGAAAATGCAACTAAAATAGCAGTCTGTCGAGTTCCTTAGCAACAGTCCAAAGATATGTACTAAATATTCAAAACCGACGTAAGAGCATATGTAGGTAAGGTTAGGTTTATGATAGGTAGAGCAAAGTGAACCCTTGTGGACCCATTTTTATGTCCTTGTGTGGGGTGTTAGCCGTTGTTTTGGATTCATGTTTCTACTTCTTGTGGTTACCTGACGATATCCAGCCAACCTGATACGTCTGTAAGGATTATATTTCTTTGAAAGTTATGACCCGCTGGAGCTTCTAGTAACTTATAGACAGTAATGATCTGTGAAAATGCAAAAGTTTTTCCGTGGTATTTTACATGTTTTTCTAAGGACATCGCCAACCACAGGGAGTCTGTGAGCTATAGCTGCCTTGTAACTTCCAGACAACCAATATCTCAATACCATTAGAAAGACACAAGAATGCAACGTTTTAACGGCTGATAGTCGATAACAAGAACTGTTTTGAAATCTAACTCGTAGAGACAACAAATTTATCGGGCCTCTGCACTTTATAGATATTAGATATGTACTTCCTTACAAGTGGCGCCATCCGAAAGAGCGGTGATGTCCATTCGCTCTCCATCTCGTAGTCATCTGAATATCTAAATGCGCAGTTTATTGACTCTACATGACGCTGGTTAGTTCGTAGAGTTATAGTTCTTCGTTGAAGTTGCCTTCTCCAAAATCAGTCATTGCAAACGGATTCCAATACCTTACAAACACTATTTCTTTCGAAAACTACCACTACATAGCTATGTAGTTCCTAGACTAAAAGAGCAATAACCGCATGTACTTGACCTACTATTGATGGCCTTCTTAGCTCGCAATTCTATAGGTGTTTAAAAAATAAGCCTTTCAGACTCGATTCCGATATAACAGGCATGTAACGTTTATATATTTAATCAATCTCCATGCTTCTCTTCGCAGTTTACTTGTCAATATTCGCACCTTTCATAACACTTTCAATTGATCTTTACCCAATTGAGCTGCTCGTTGATCTCGAAATACCGTTTGGCATTTCGTAAAATTAAACGAATTGAGACTGCCACCAGCAAGGCCTTCCAGCGACAAACCAGCATCTCCAAAACCTACCCTCACAACACAAAACCGGAACACCTACCGCAGTCAAGACGGCTTCCAAAAAACAATCCAAATGAATTCCACTGTCCACCAAAGGTGTTTCGAAATATGCAAACAATTTGCAATGCGACCCATCTAAGGCCATTGGACACATGTCGCCAAGGGGCTCTTTAATATGCGCACTATTCGCACAAACTATGATGAGGATGACCATAGACAGAGCGCTGCAAAGCAATTGCTTAGCATGGAACTGTGCTTACGCTTATGACAAGTGCAATTCATCAGCCAAACAAGCGCACAATCGTTTCGAATCGAATCGAATAAGTTTGGAATTTATTCCGCTGCCCGACTTGGCGAACACAGCCACCCCTCCTATTATACGCGCCAGCCAAATAGGGATCTCTGCGTGCGCGTAGCGTCGGAACATGTTTGCGCTGTGACACAGAGCTTTTCCAGATCAAGACGATCTATGCCGGCGGAATGTTAATGCTGAAACTGTGCCGTGCGCAATGAGCACATCTAATGGCTGACTGCTAGGCATCTGGTTTTGGAACAGTTTTTGCTGAAAAATTATCACTTGTGGTGATTGGACAACAAGCATGGTACGGGTGGTCCATTAGATGTGAACATGGGGTGGTCTATTGCCTTACAACCACCGGATTGGATTTGCTTTAACATTCCAATCTGTCGGGAGAGGGATTAACTACCGACAGAGTCGCATTATGAGAATGGGAACAACAAGTGTCACCTCTCCCCACCTGCTTATCGAGGGCCATCGCAGCTTAACTCCCGGCAGATACAAAAATGCTCATTATCATTAAAATCTCCTAACACGCAACATTAATGCGATGCAATCGATGTGTGACACAAGGTCCCAGCATACCAGGACATAGTATAGATACATGATCTACGGATCGATCTGCAGAGGTCTTGGCATTGCTGCCATACAACGACCGCAACTACCGCCGTCACCGCCACCGCCACCACCATCTGCTGTCGAGTGCAAGTACGACACCTTTAATTATTCCAATCTATTTAAATGTCCCCATCCATAGGCGTAGGTATCGTAACCTTGCATCTTTCGTCCCGGCCGCCGCTCGGTGCGGTTGTCGCGAGAGCCGGCACTTACGACCGCGTGCACAAGCCCATACTGCTGCTGCTGTGCAGTGTGCAGTGTGCAGTGCCATCCTCCTAGACACTGCTGACCGTGGATGCGAAAGAAGGAAATGATCGAAGATTATACTCAAATAGATTACAGAAATTTACCGAATGCTCCAATCCGCTAAATGATTACCTCCGCCACGGCAGCAGCAGCAGCAGCAGCAGCGGCAGCAACAACCTGGTGCGTCGGCCATACCATCGCGATGATGGTCCAACAGGCCATTTAAGAGGCTCGATCTCTCTCGCTTGTGCGCGCTGCTCTGCGCTCTTCGCCGGGACAAGTCAATTTAATTAATTAATTAGGAATAATTAGTAAGTGGCGTTTGGTAAATGCGAAGGAACTGCAGGACATTTATTTCCAGCAATTGAATTACCTTTGCCCATTTGGCCACTGATACAGCCAGTCGTTGTGTTGTATGCTGTGCGATTTAACGCATTACTCACATCCTTCCTGTGGCCGGCAGTTGTCTGAGGGCGGGGAGCAGGTATATTATACCTGCACATGGAGGAAAGTGGCCGTGATTGCATTGTTACTGCAGCGGTGGCTTGCACTTGGACTTGTCAGTGGGAACATGGTCCTAATGAATATGAGGTGATCTTGAAAGTTTCCATTAATTGTGACACTGCGCGCGGTATGGAGGCGTGCACACGTATACTTGCTTTGACTTTAATTGCATGCGCGCTCTCACTTTGGCCAGCATCAAAGGAAGACTCATTTGGTAATGACACCAGCGCACAACGCGAGCTTAATGAGCCAGATTGGACGAGTGAATGGAGTGATAGTGAAATCATTGCGGAAATATTCCAATAGATTAGGCATTTGTGGGTACAACTTGTACTACTTTCTATTGGTTTACTTTACGAGTATCTAAAAGTTCGAGGGTATATATCGCAATTAGTATATGAATGGTGTATGATGTGTATGTACAGACATCGCGCCTGGGATATCTTCAGCACTTAATTTCGTTCTGCAGAAGGTATCGGCAGATCTATCAGATGGGAGCTGAGCTGCAGCGCTTCAATGGCGTCTAAGGTGGTCATTTATATAGCCATAATTCTTCTCGTAGAGCTTCCGAGTGGTAGAAGATGATTTTGTGAAGCATTCGCATTTTGTAGCAAACCCTGTACTGCTTCAGTTTGGTGGGAAATGAGGGCCACAACCGTCAACTCTCAGACGGTCGCGATCCATAATGCCAAAAACTCCCATTAAAACGACTTCGTTTGACTGCTGTGCAACATCAAGGTGCATTTGCCTACATCAGAGTTCATGAAGTCTCACGGCGCCTTGCACCCCGAACGTTTCAACTCCGATGCAGAACATCTCTCAGTCCCGGCATAATTGATTATTACCCCAAACTAAGTGCCAAACCACCCACTTAAGGTCTCTCTCCGACATGCCATCCATCTGATTTCATCCCACCGCAGGTTATTTCGATTTGTCCTCCTAATCTAATTGTTCTCATCTTGAGTCGTTTATCCCGCCCAATCCGAACTGAACAACTGCCAGCGCAATCAAACAATTCCCAATCACCTCCCGAAAAATCTCTCGGATATTTGTCAAAATTAACACAACAAAGCCCTCAGTCACAGCTCGAGCTCCCCAATCGCAGCAAATCCAAGTGTCACTTCCTTCTCCCACACTCCGATCCGATATATTCCCAAATTGCACCGCACAAAGCGAATTTATCACGCCGCACAACCCAACAAGGACACAACAATGCTATGTCAAAGAATGACCAAAACAACTGTCAAAAAGTCCCATACGAAACAAAACGCAGCGATCATTAGTCAGGGAGAGACGAAAAGACAGACAAAAAAAAAACGGTCCATGCATTCCAAGTAGTTTGTCGATCGGGGGGAACATGGTCATATGGCTGATATTGCATGGTGGCATTATTAGTGAGGTACGTGCCCGGTTTTGTGTTGCGCAGGATCAACTTTTCGGATGCGGTTATCTAAATCAATCTTTAGGGACCGACCAACCGACCAACCGAATGCGACGACCGGGGCCGACAAATAAAATAAACACAAATGGATTTTGGGATTCGGCTGAGGAATAACGTGCGCACTCATGAATTCCATCGATTTGTAACTTTTTGTTGTTGTTGCAGCCAGTTGGAATTGGAAGCATCACATGGGAAAGTTGTGCCGTGCGGCCAGGAAAACGAGGAACACCAAAACGATTGGAGTCACTTCTTTCAAGGAGGATTAATAATATGCGCATAGCTGTGGGATGGGGGAGAACCTGCTTCTGATGGTGCTGGTGCTGTTACTGCCACCAAAGCCGTACGAAGGGATTATACTTTTTGACAACTGAGTTAATCATTCGGAGGTTTTCGGAGATTGAATGGGCATGGCGATGCCTTTGGAAATATCAATGAGTGCGGTTAAGTGTAATAATTTTTCATTAACTTTGTTCCGCAAGCCTTTGAGCACGTTTTTTTTTTTGCTGTGCTTTCATTTTGAGATAGGTATTTCGGTGTGGCTCATTAGTATGTCAAAAAGGGCAACAAAGTTGCGGGAATTTCATTTGACGAAACGTGAATTTAAAGTGGTTCCGTGGAAGAAAAAAAAAAAACGAGAACGAATGAGGTGCGAGTTAAACCGTTGGCAAATTTTTATCGAAAATGAAAAAAAATCGAGTAGGGAAACGTTAAAAGTCGCATCTAAAGACATATTTCCAAGAGACTATAACTTACAAATGATTTAAGCGCAATGCTAACAACTGTCTTCAAGCATTTGGGGCTTCGTTGGAGGTCTATCTAAACTTTTAAACTTAAACCTAAACTTTTCCATAAGATAAATTAAAACAAAATAATAGTAGTTATACTGCGAAGAAGCTGTTCTCAATCAATCTCAAGTAGCGGTTGCGGGAACTATGATAGGCATCGAACTTTGGTTCGACATTTAAAATTCTGTTTTCTAATAACTGATAAAACAGTTCCACTTTGATGGGCTGAACTAAATCAGACTCAAAATCGTAAGATCGTTGAGACTTTTTTTGCTGTTAAATTTTTTGCAAATTTCTGGAGTATACCTAGTGTGACCACCTTTACGTAAATGACACGTACATACAGTACGTAAATTTGGAGTCATGTACCGTGTACCGAAGTGATAGCTCAAAATCATGAAATGTACGTAAATTGAAGCGACAAATTATAATTGTTGTACGTAAACTGTACACAGACGACAGAAAAATAACAAAGAAAATGTTCTGTTTGATTTTCGAAGCACAACGATAGTTCGATTGTTCTTACATGAATTTCGAATCATTTTAAATTCTAACCACCAGTTTCACAGTGAACGTTTTAAAGTTCAACTGAACCTGGAACTTGAGTTTAAATTTGAAGTTTAACTCGTCCAGTTTCACAATGTAATCTGAACTTCAGTTCAACTGAAGTTTAACTAAATTTAATTAATACAATTTGGCAGTATTATACAGTATTTAGCTTTTATATGTCTTTTCCAAAATCGTACCTTGTTTTTTCTTTCAAAAAACATGTAAAATAACGACAAATATTTGGGTTTTTGACAATTGGCAGCTTTGAAATTGAAATGTCACTATGTCAACGTCAAGCTGAAGTTTAAACTAAAAGTAGGTATAGTTTAAATTCCCACTGTGAAACTGGAGGTAAAGATTTTATTCATTTGTTTTTCAGAGTCAAGTATCGACTACATTGGAAAGTGGATTGAACAATTCGACCGCATTAACCACCGAAATGGAAGTTTGTCGAAGGTACCGTGAAGTACATTGCAACGAACAATCATTTTGACTTCGAATCACCTGATACCGATTTATTCGATCAGTTCATGTTTTTTTTGGAAAAATACGTTACCGCCGACAAAATCCAATCGTGTGATGAAAATAGCACTGACATCGATAAACGCTAGGTCAAATGTTTTCTACATTTCGGCCAAAAGAAAGTCCCGTCTCCAGTACAACCACGAACCACATGGTGGCAATCATTTCATAAGTTCTCTCCTTGCCAGACACATCGGCCACCGTTGAGCTTGTATTTTCTTTCATCAATCAGATTTGGATAGATGAAAAATCGCAATTGAAAATCGAAATATTGCTAAATATTCTATAATGTTCGTACAGGTACAACACTTGTACTGAGTTTTTCGAATTTGTAAAAAAGCAGCCTCAAATGTTGAATGAAATTGCATCGGATGGAAAGTATGCGTTCAAGAAAACCAATCAAGATCAATGAATTGATTATACAGGCCGATACTTTGGGAAAATTTGTCACAATATCGTGTAATACCAAACCGATTAGCAAATATGTTCTTAAAAAGCAGTTACAAAAAGGAGTATAAATTGACAAAAAAAAAATATGTGGAACAGTGGAACAAAAGCGACAATTCTCCCAAAGAAATGCTTCAAAATATTTAACAGGAACATGCGTAATCTTAGTCTCAGAAAACGCTATAAATTCCACAAAGTGTTTCTAAAAAAAACACTGCAAGAAAAGCGGCAAAAATCTCAATGAATTAATAACAGTTCAGAAATATAACGAAAAATGAACCAAAGCGCCACCAGCTTAAAAAACGAATCGAATACGAAGAGCCCAAAGCATCGCGGCTGAAGGTCTGTCAAAAACCATTAAAAACCCTTCCTAAGATATGAACGTTCCAAAGAGTATACATCCCATAAAATCGCTCAGGAAGAGGCTTGAACAACACATTAAAAACATTTCGAAAATGACCAAAGGAACGACAGAAGAATTATTACAGAAAACTATCCAAAAATGCGCGACCAAAAGGCGTAGAGAAACGCCCCAGAAGCAACAACAAATCTCATATCGATAAATTCGAAACTTCCATTTAAAAAGAATGAAACGTTCCAGCAAATACTCAGCAAAACACCACTGAACTCGCTCCAAAGAAACGGCCAACAAAAAAAAACACATTACACCAAAAAGAAGGTTCTTAAAAAATATGCACGCTCCGAAGAAACACAATAAAAATCAGTTCAGAAATTTGCTCCAAAAACGCATCGAATGCTGAAAAAAACCGCCAAAATATCAGCTGATAAAAGGTTTTCAAATTGTTTTTTTTAGGGCCTAGAAGAGCGTAAAAAACAATAAAAAAAACATGAAAGAAGATATGTACTATATACTTACGCTCTAAAGAAATGGCACCACCCTTTAACGCTGTTTTAGCCAAAACTATGCAAATTTTAAGAAAAGACTCGAAGTAAGGAATGGTTGCCATAGTGTACTAACTTAGTGTAGTACCCTGAGCGGTCGGTGTGGGTTCAAGTCCCACGAGCAGAATAATGTCACTGTTACTCCACCACTACTCCAAAAAAGAGGTAATTTCTGTTTGGAAGCATGTACAATGAACCGAAATTCCAGCCTGAATTTTGAAATCCCATTTTTTTTTAAAGAACATTGACTAGTATAAAAAAAAGTGTTCTTGTCAAAAAAATATTGTCGACTCCATTCGAGATTGGTTAAAGTCACAATTCTCATTGGTGGCATAAAACGTTTGTCCAAACATTAATTACCTTATACAAACACTCTCGTAGTTAACGGTGAGAATAACATACTCCGAACTAATCCTTTCCCACTGTTGTCTCCTGGCATTGCCTTGGAATTCAAATCGGGTGGTCCCACTCAACCCAATAAATATATGTCCTTCAATTTTTCTTCAGCATCCTTATGATGCACCTCGTTGTGGCTTTTAAAAAAACACTGATAGCCGACACAAAATTATAAAAAAAAAACAAATCCCTTAATTCCTGGGATTCCTAGACAGATGAGTCATCCTGATAGCGCAATCCCAACAAAGACAATTAAAACACAAAAACCCTCTGCGTCTTCAAATTTTGGGAAGCACAAATTCCTTCAATGTTATTCTTTTGCCTTCTACCGAGAACTCTCAGCAATAAAAGGACAGAAGGACAGCTAAGAGTCAGAGGGACAGATAGAAATTTCGCTCATTGATTGTGTCCATTAAAACGCACCCCGAAATAAATGGAACGCAGTGCTGCGCGAGGCGATAGTGATCCATTTGTACTTCTCCTTTCGGTATCATCTGGCAATGATATCAAAATGCTGAAAAAAAAAAAACGAAAAGAAAAACCGATCGTCATTTGGTTTTGTATTTTAAGAGGTCGTAACTTTGGACCTTATCAACAGACAGTCATGTGACACTCATTACCTGAAACGTCGGAGACGACTTCCTTTCTCTTTCCATCTTCCGTGCTGACTGCCGAGTTCCATTCTAGTATAGAAAAGAAAACTCCGATAAATCGTAATTTCTGTCATCGAAGAGAAATGGTGACAGTGTCCAAAGGCAAAGATACCAATCACCAACTGGGCGGCAATTTGTGTACACAAGCAATCGTGTCGGTACAGGATGTGAAGAATGCATTTTCGAACAGGAACTGCACAAAATTGTTCATAAATGAAAGTCACGTTGAGAATTAAGTGATGTTTATGCCAAGTTATGGATGGAAAATTGCCCAGCAAGACAATAAATTTGATCGGTCAACCCAGAGCGGAAAGAATCAAAGCGGCGACAGACAGTTTCTGTGCGGGCCAAACGATAACACGTCACACGTCAACTTCCGGCTCGGTTTGACAGTTTATTGCATTTCTTGATGTCACAATGTCAAGACAAAGTGAGACAAATCCTCTCGGGAATCTCAACTTCTTCATTTCCATACAATAAACAAATTTGTCCAAAAGGTGCAAGCAAATTGCAACCTCCACTTACAGACTGACGTCGCGTTGCCTTCGTCGTGGCGCGGCGCGGCGGTAGAAACACAAATCCCTTTTGTTCCATGCGAATTCCTTTCAAAGTCCAATGTCGTCCGTGGACCATTAAATCGGTTGCATGAGTAAGCACTGCGTGTGGAAGGCAGGGACTCCAAATGGGGGAAAACGGAAAACAAAATCAAAGAGTGTGGTACAGCGTCGTTCTGTCGTCGTCTGGAATAGGAGGATGTGGAAGACGAATTTGCATACCATGTGAACACTTTTCGGCTCTGTAAAGTGTTGGAGCGGCACATTTTTTTTACTGGGAGGAATTTTCACAACAGTCGCAGGTTGTAAGTGGGTTTGCGAATGTTAACGAGGTGGCATAGATTTTGGGAAGCGTACGAGAGAGAGAGATGGTTTTATCAAAGTTTTTCCTCTGTAGAGGGTTGCGAATTTCTTGTTAGTATATGAGGTCTTCAGCTTAGGCCCGATGACCACTTGGTGACCTGGCACTGATTCAGTCTATCTAGTGAGCACATTCCGCTTAGGTAACAATGGGCCTTACTAAAAACCATTTTTAACCTTTTGCTCAAATATTTCGTAGGCCACAAAACTTTATATGGATAAAAGTTGATTATTAGTACCGTGAAATGTGTTGCACACGATGCGATCGATCGGCTCTCATCTATCAATATTTGGTCTTCTATCAGGGATGCGAAATTGTTTAAACACTCAGCATTCGTCTATGTATAATGCTTTCGACTTATGCTTCAATCGACCGGATTGTCAGGAAGGATTTGGCACCTGGTCCAAAATAAAGTAATAATTAATTCGCCTTTTTTGGCACTTTTTTAGGTTTTTTTTGAACGTTTTTTGTGATTTTTTGTTGGCTTTTATGGCACGTTTTTGAGGCGTTTTTCTGGCTTTTTTTTTTGTACTTGTCTTGGAGCGTGTTTTGGGGGATCTTTTTGAGGCGTTTTTTATGTGTCTTTTGGGATGTTTTTTAAGCGAATTTGGGGCCTTTTTTGAGTGTATTTTGCATAATTTTCAGCGCGTTCTTTTAGACGTTGTTTTTCTTTTTTTTGTGATTTTTGATGTATTTTTTGGGAACGTTTTTTGAAACGTCTTCCGAGTCGCTTCTTGATGCGTTTTTGTGGCTTTTTGGAACGTTTTTTTGAGCGCCTTTGAGGGGAAAAAATTTCTATAAATTAGAAAAAAAAATTGAAAATCAAAAAAAGGTTCTTGAGTTACCTATGGCTGTACCACGTTGTATTAAATATTTTCTAAAACTAAACCAACCCCTTTTTAAAAGTAGAGCCATATGTACCTATGTAGGTACAAGCCGAATAGAGAACAATTACCTATTATTTGCTGCAACATCTCTTCTCTCCAATTGCCGCAAAAAGTTGCTTAAACCATCATATTTCCAAAAAAATAAAGCACACCATTCATCCATTTATAATGAGCAACAATATTGCACAATGCCTAAGACGCATTCCATAATTTTACCAGCCTCCAAGATTCAGCAGCAACACAACGCACATCACTGTCCTTTCAAGGCAGAAACTAAAAAAAAAGAAGACGGAGGGAAAAAAATCAAATTAAATGCTTCGTGGTCCGTGTGTTGCGAAATATGGTGGCAAAAATCCCTTTTCAGACACACACCCAAACACCAGGTAATCCTCTCGTTTTCATTTACGAGACCGGTTTACACCGGATCCGATCTCAGTAAACAAACCAAAAACCTCCAGTAGAAGACTGGGAATTCAATGGCAGGGAGAGAGAGAACAAGCGAAATACAAGCCATGTCATGTCGATGTTACCACTAAAAAAAAAAAACCAACACCAACCAAATACTGACCACTTCTTTAGAGGCCCGTTTGTTTTATTGTTCAGTTATTTTTTTTTCTGTAGGTATGTCAAGGAAATGGAAACCGAAAGGACACAATAGAGAGACTCTGACACTGAATGGTTGATTTGGTTTTTATTTAAAATTTTCACGCGATCCCCAATCCTTTTCAGGATCACATTTCAAAGAGGAATGCTATATATGCATGTGGTGATGATGCTGATTGCAGATGCAATTTGAACTTTCTAGAAAAATGCGTCATTAGAATCATTGAAATCTCGTCGCCAACAATTTGCTTAAAGCGCCAAAAGTGTCCATCGTGTCAGCTCCATGATACGGTGTCCTTATTTTGATGTTTTCACCACTTGATCGAGGGCATCCAAGTCCAACCATCCGTTGAGTGCTGTGCTTCTGTAAGCTGATATCTCTATACCGTGTGCTGTCCCTTTTTCTAACTCCTTGCCTCTGCCATCATCCTTCCCAGGGGTGTGTATAGCACCAGACATAGGTACGTACATCGGTTTCTGTTTTTTTTTCCCTTGACTGACCATACTCCGTCGAATAGCGTTCTCATCAGACAGACACCATCTCGGTCTAGAGTTCGGTTTCGTAATTCCACGAAAAGGTGTTGAACAGTGATGTACCGACAGCGAGCAGCACATAAGTATCAGTTTCATCGCATCTCCATTCCCACTCAAACTGACTTTGTCACTGCGAGCGGGTGAGTCTCCTACCCCCAAAAATGATAAAATCCGTTCACTGCATTGCGATTGCAGCGATTTTCTTGGGAAATCCTAAAACGTATATTCCAATTCGACATTCCAATGTAATTTATGTCAAATCACTTTCAAATCAGTCAAATCGACTTTTACTACATTGTCCCAGGGGACGAACGATTGACGACTACACAGCATGTCTGCGACTCAGAGTCGTAATCGTAAACCAAGCCAAAACCAGAGCGGACATAAATACAACCATTCCCCGTGTACACATGGGCTGATTTGACAAGTGTCTTGTTGCTTATTAAATAATAAAACGTTTATGGTACTCGATGGAGCGGACACAAAAAAAAACCCCCCAATGAATGGCCAGAGCGGTACAGACCACGCAGTTTCAATGAAAATTCAATAAAACAGCAACAATAAAAAAAAAAACCAAGCCCATGAGTTGAAATTTGAAAATGGGCAAATTCCAAGCAACTCATAGACTTTGTTGCCAATGTGACCACGGTAGGCGATGCCCATATGCCCATTGCCCATTATGCCAATGCAAGCAAAAGAAAAGAAACGCCTGATGGCGCGACGCGGACAGTTCAAACACTCGGCAGGCTGAAGCTGAGTAAACATCGGTCTCTGCCACAATTAGCCATAAAGCGTGTTGGCAGATTTGTTCGACTAACACTTGTTGATGGTAATTTTTGGTGCTTTGGCCGCTGGTAAAGTTGTTACCGCTAAAATCGGCCATTAGCTGGCAAACCGGCAAACCGGCAAACCACTGGCTTATGCTGCACGACGGCATTTGATGGCTTTATTTGCGTGAAATGAGGGATTATGATCGAATTTATTAGCTCATGGATTACTAATTAAAGGCTTAGAAGGTGCACTGTACCTTACTTTGTCGCTTGTCAATATTTTACGTGTCATTATAAAGTGTGAATGTTTTGCTGGGAGGCCATGTGCCAAAGTTAGTCAGTAGACTGAACGATTTATAGCTGAAGTATAAAAACAGCTTATTGAGAATAAAATTGTTGTAATTTATTGTGAGCGGTTTGCAGATTAACTTGACACAAAACTAGAAAGTTTTTAATGACTAGGAAAAATGCCTAAAGCTGATCATTGAAGTCCAATAATTGAACCTCTTAAAGACCGTCGAATAATATGGCTTTTTCGGCTTTAGAACTTTTTAAAGGAAGAACTATAACAATTGAGCCAAGCAACTCGACATATTTGTGCCAAGCGCTAGAAATTCGTTCTTCTTCTTAATACCCTGATGATTTACACAAAACACAAACCCATGCATACATGGACCTTAAAAGTGTCATTGAGAAAGTCAAAACTAACGCTTCCATAGTGCCCTTAGGGCAAGGCTCTATCTTAAGTCCAATTCTTTTTGCAATGTTCATTGATGATAAATGCGAACATTTGCAAGTGGGCGGTATACAGTTTGGGGAACTGTCAGTAAAGGTTCTATTGTATGCTGATGACCTTGTGATTCTCGCGGATAAATTTGTGACTTTACAACTCATGATCGACAAACTGAAACGTTACTGCGACATGTGGGATTTCCAAATAATAACATATCGAAGTCTAAAATCATGGTTTTTGAAGAAGCATTTCGAAGGAACTCCCGTGAACATTGGACTCTAGAAAGGAACCCAATAGAGGTAGTTCAGCAATTTAAGTATTTGGGTTTTCTCATGTCATACAACCTAGACTTACGTTCACATGTAAGAGAGAAATGCTCTACTGCAAAAACGGCTATCAATCATACCTATGTGGAGTAGTTTTCTGTCAAAAAAATATGTTGATCCCTCCTCCGAATTTAAAGTTTTTGATGCCACAGTAAACTCTTGGCCTTTGCTATTCAAACCAAGTATTTGGTTGTAAATATCTGGAGGACTTTGAAATGGTTCAAAGGTTTTTCTTTAAGCGAATTTTTAAACTACCCCCGTCGACCCCCACCCATGCAATTCATGTGGAAACTGGTTTACCGCAGATTTATATTCGCAATCTCAGAGCTAATGCAGATTCTTTGTGCAAAATTTTGCAAAGGCCTGGAAGCAATTTGCAAAAACAGATTATGTTGTTTTCATTTCAATGCAAATAAACGCCATTCAAAGAGTGGTACGATCTTGCAGCTTTACACGAGGTTAGATTTGACCTAACTGAAAGAAATGTTAGCTATATTGCTAGGGTGGATGAGTATTTTTATCAGCAATGTTTGAACAGAGCTCGCACGTCAACATCCAGAAATATGTATAAAGGTCTCGATCACGCTTTAGGTGCTAACAGCTATTTTAGTAACAGTCTCTCAAGCAATGAAATGAGTATGATCTTTAAAGCTAGAACGGAAATTTTAGGCCTTAACTCTGTGCCGCATAGACAGGATCTTCGAGGAATTTTTAGCCTTGTAATCTTAATGAAATGGAAGACGTTTCCCACTTTCTGCCAATATGCCCCATTTTACGTGAACTACGTGTTCTTCACTTTTCTAAGAATGTTCTTTCTAGAGAAGAAGCTATATTTATATTGAATGGTGCGATTGGGTGGAAACTACTATTTAAATATTGTAATCACGCATTAAGCTATCGTAATAGTTTTGTGGATTAACTTGAATCCAAACTATACATTTTTTTTTATAAAAAAAAAAAAGAATTTAAGTAATATTTGCATATCTACTGTTATTTATCTAAATTTTCAGATTAACGTCAATTCATGGCAGACGGCTTTTTAGCCGCTTTTTTCTTTAAATTGTAAATATCTAGTGCCCTTATATGCTTGCAGGTTGGTGGTGACATATGTCAAAAACCGTGTAAATGTTTGATATGCTGACATCAATATGACGTCAGATTCTGTCTTTAATTTGTGTGTAGACAAAATCCGTCACCAGCATGTCAAAAATTGACTCGGTTTTTGACATGTGCAAAATAGTAGCTTTAGTTCAGCACTTAAAGCTGTAGTTCTTCGGATATACAGTGAGCGTCAAAAGTCAGTAAACGCCAATGCTCTTTAAAATTTCCTTTAGGTTCTGAAAAAAGTTTCTAAAAACTAGGAATATGTATATGTATATATGAAACGAATCTCCTTTTTATTAATTTCCGTTCACATAAGGATAAAACGGAACCTTATTGTTTTCACTAAGATGGCTGTCCGTCTGTCCGAACCCACTAATCCAATATTGTTCCTATAGGTCTATCTCAAGAACTAATTGACGTAAAAGGCTGAACTTTTCATACAACAACATCAACATCATACCGATGATAGCGATACATTGCCTGATTTTGGATTAATATTTTCCTTCATACAAAAAACTGTTTGCTGTTTGTACCTAGGTCAAAGAACAACCGACACAGTCACACTAACGTTTTCAAGACACCAACTCTGGCCAAGTACTAAACGACTAAGCCTTCGATGCGCGAGTGATACTCGCACTTGGGCGTTCTTTTTATATTAGGCATGTTTTTTTGAAACCTCGCCAGCCAGCCATTCATTTGAACACACGATTAATTACACGCCGTTCATGAGATTTTTTTTTGACGGAAATTTGTTATTTAAATTTGGAAAACACTGATTTTTGTTGTACTAATTCACAAATCAATTATACAGTGAACTCTCTCATAACCGGACACCGACGGTACCAACAAATTTGTTCGCTTATGAGAGGTGTCCGCTTGTGAGGAAAAAACCTAAATTGACAAACTCGAGAAAATAAACAACAGACAAGCTGTTAAATTTTATTTCAGAACAAACAAGAGCAAATGTGGCAAATTTATTTTAACATTATTTAAAAATAGGTACATAGTATGTATGCACATAATTGTGCACACTTTGTACCGTTAAGCGGGCAAAAAGTTTGACCAGTTTAAAATATATCAAACACAAAATAGGGGCTTGTACTTTGTACTTTAGCATTTCAATCATAGACGGATAGACGACGGCTGCTACATCACTTTGCTGGGCCACACGTGCATTCCCATGAAAGTCGTGTCGTGCGAGACGGGCAGATTTTTAGGTTAAGGTTGTGTCAAACAGAAGGCGTTATTAACGCCGCGGTGAGATTATTTTACGCGGCGGTAAGATTATTTTGACATGTTCTCAACGCCGCGTTAGACGACGCCAAACAGATAGCTATCATCAAATTCTCTCAACACGTCAAGCAGCTCTGGTGACGAATTATAGATTTTATTTGCCGTGCTACGAAATTATCGAAAAAGAAAAAAAGAATGTTGGTGCGCGAACAACGACATAAATAAAACGTGAGAAGAAGTTCGAGAATACCATTCTCATTTAATTCCTTCGCAATTGCCTCCCATAGTCCCATATTAAACTTTAAAACAATGTTTTTTTTACATTTCATCAACCATATCGTAAAGACATGACTAATTTCTTTCAAATTCTATTAATATTTCCATTTGACAATACAAAAATTACTCTCACTGCTGCGCGTCAGAGAAATAATCTGCAATTTTTCACAAGAGAGCGTTTCACCGCTGCGTTTGACCGCCGCGGTGAGCTCAACGCGGCTCTGACAACGCGCTCTGTGTGACAGGGGATATGTATTGCGGTATATTACAACGCGACAGTGGAACGCGACGGTGAAACGCGGCGTTAAAACGCGCTCTGTTTGACGGAGCCTTTAGTTGAGAAAAAAAGGGTAGAATACACCGAATTCCCTTCTCTTTTCTATTCTTAAAATCGACCTTTCTCGCTCGACAAGACTTTCATAGGAAGGCAAGTGTGGCCTAGCACTTTAACACACACGGACACACCGTACAAACAGGCAGAGTGGCACACTCCACAACAAAAGAGAAGAAAAAGAAACCAAACAATAGAACAGAGTAAGTAAAACATAAAGAAAGTGCTCTAGTTGTGTTTGGTAATTTGGTTTGTCCGTTTAAGAGAGAGCTAAAAACGTTTGCGGTTCTGAAATTGGGTGTCTGTCTGCGTCCGGTTATAAGAGAGAATTATTAATATGAAAAAATATGTATTTATTTCCGTTCTTTGAAATCTGTCCGATCATAAGAGGTGTCCGTAAGGAGAGAGTATAAATAAAAGAACCAATTTGTTCCGCTGCTAGAATGCAACTGACTTTATTTTTATTCCTTAAAATTGAATTAAACATTATGAACTTAAACTAGGTCAAATAATTAATTAAACAAATGCTGATTCGGGTGCGGATAAACTAGGTCGATTAAACAAAAGTGTTGATTCGGGTGCGGATGTGGTGTTGGTTGCGCTGTGGGGTTAATGTTCGGTGCATTGTGAAATTATGAAAATGATGATTCGGGTGCGGATGTGGTGTTGGTGTTGATTAAGCGGTGGGGTTAATGTGCGGTGCATTAACTACTCTCCCCTTTAAACGGAGCTGTCCGCAGCTGTTTGCAGACTTTTCAGGAGGTCTTGTACGAACTTCTCCCTATCTAGTTCCTTTAAGCTGACATTGTTGTGACCCTCTCTGGTGCGATCATTTCGTTTCTTCCTTAACTTTGAAATAAGGGCACCTAGGAATACCATTGTAATACTAAAGGAAAACAAAGCAAGCCATATTAGACTGTGTGACTTTACTTCCTGTTTCAGGGTTGCGATATGTTCTAAATTCTTCAAATGGACTTCGTTTAGGTATGGTAAGGAGAGCATCGTCAAGTGTTCCGAAAAATTGATTGCTTGTACCCTAGGTGGTTCCGGGCTTAAATGAGCGATCTGCTTGGCATTAGTGTAGATCGTCCCGTTGATCCTTGCTTTTTCATCGAATATCAAAACGTAGGTACCATTTATTAAAATTGGCTGACTATCTCCTTCCTGGACTTCGGCAATTTGGTTGTTAATAATTATGAGACCATCTTCGATGACCTTCACAGGGTCGAGTTGATGAGCCGTCGCTGTTTTGCATAGCGCTGTGTTATTATTCATCAAGTGCTGCACGCACGTGTAGTCAGAGCCCAGTTCGCAAAATGTCAGTGACGTTGCCTTCCTGCAGTTTTTTAAAGGCTTATAGATGGTTTCGCATTGCGCAATTTCAAATGTTTCTAAAACTACTATTTTGTTATCGTGTATTACAGGGAATAAACTTATTCTATTGCATGTGAGCTGAATTATAGGGTATTTTATTAAAAACAGTATCAAATCATTATTTTGCATTATCTTTAACTTAGAGCTATTTAAAATTTCGGTAATGCTAATATTTGTAAAGTGCTCTGCTCTTATTACAGATTCAATTTCTGCGTCGTCTAGTATTATTGGGTTTATTAGGTTCATCTTCCCCAACATAACGGAATAAATTATATTGTCTAGGTCAGTAATCATTGCTTTATTTCTGCTCAGAATAAGCTCAAATAAATGCCCTGTATCAGTTTTAATTTCCTTTGTAGCGTCTAGTAATTTATTCACCGTTTCTGTTAGTTGGTTGATTTTCGTCTGCAACACAGTGTTCACCACGATTTGGCGTTCGTTCGCTTCAATAAGTGCTTCCTCTTTGGTTTTAACCTCATTAAAATCGTCAAAGTCAGGTGTACCAGCTATATATTTTAAGGCTGTGCCTATCAGGTTTATACCACGAGCATGTCGGTGGTGAACTCGGAGAGTATTTAGAAGGTGTAATATTTGTTCGACGTCAACCTGAATTGCCTTCCTTTCGTCAATTTTTTTAAATAATGGTATAAACTTTAGGGTTTGGTAGGACATAATTTCATAGGCCGTTAAATTAGTGCAATGCGTAATGTAACCGCTACTGGTGTAGATGGCAACCCTTCCATTGGGGACAGGAATATAATGGGCGTGTGAATAATTTAGAAGTCTCGTGTTTGCGATTCGTAAAAAAATCAAATGAAGAGCCCTTAGAAAGAAGAAGAAGAAAAAAAAAAAAATATTATCTCAGGTTATCTTTATGTACTTGCCTATTGTCAATGAGTACTACAGTTCCTAAGTCTCTCTGTATAGTTTTTTCTATAAAAAGTTTTGTGAACTTATTCCCTATTCGTCTATTGGTTCGAACAAATACCTTGTCACCAGGTTTGAAAATTCGTGTCTTTTTTTTTCTATTGTGGTAACAAAGGTCTGATTGTTGAGTCTGTTCAATTCGATTTTTAACTTCGTTTCCTAATTCAGGGGGCATTGAGTGTATTATGTCGATAGGTCTTCGGTTTGTAACGGAATGAATCGTCCTATTATATTTGGCAGTTGCGATAAGGATTAGCTCAGAAGTATCCTCTATATTTTGTTCTAGCTTTATACATCTGGCTATCTCTGATAGTGTGCTGTGGAATCTTTCTACTTGACCGTTTGTTGTGCTATGGAATGGGGGTGTTGTAAAAACGCTAACGTTAAAGTGATTCTGGAGTAGCGACTTGATGGTTTCAGAGTTGAATGATCTTTCGTTATCGCAAATTACGGTCTTGGTGTTTTTGAAAACATTAATAATCTCCAAAAGCGGTTCTTTAATATCGATTATTGCACGAGATTTCACTGGTATTACCATCGCAAACTTAGAAAACTTATCCAAACAAGTGAGGAAGTGTTTCTTGTCTGTTGAGTAGATGTCGATGTGAAGGAGTTCACCGGGTTGGGTGGGTATGGGTGTTCTGCCTATTCGGGTTTTAAGGGGATGTCTTTGATATTTCGCTTCGCGACAGATCTTGCAATTGGAATAGATCTCTTTAAGTTTTTTCCTAATATCTGGGAAATAGTAATCGTTCAGTATTTGTTTCATATTTTCACGTACGGATCTATGAGCTCTGTTATGCTCAGTAATGACAATTTCTTCTTGATCGTTTTTGTTAAAAATATCGGTGACGAATTTTGAAGTGTGCAGAAATTTCACAGATGGAAATTCGTTGACCAAATTGTTTTGGATTTGTGCAAGGATAGGTAGATCACAAAAAATTGCGTTGACCACATCAGGATTTATGCTTTCCTTAAGGATTTCAAAAAGCTCGTTAAAATTGCAAAATGTTATTGTGTGTCTGATTTTTGCTCTAAAAATGATCTTGGTTACTTTTGATGTTTTTTTATCTTCGTTGAGGATTAACTGATTCTTAAAGCAATTTACTGGGTTTGGGACGGTATCTATGGTTGCGGACAGAGATTCTTCGCTGTGTGCCGTTACGGAGCTGGATGATTCAGTTTGCTCCAAGGCATTTATGTGTTGTCTAGATAGTGCATCTGCAACAAAATTCTCCTTTCCTGGTTTGTAAAAGAATTTTGGAGAAAACTCTTCTACAAATGCCTTCCACCTTTTGATTTTCGCATTTGGATTTTTGTCAGATACCGCGAAGGTCAACGGTTGATGATCTGTGTAAATGTTTAACCGTTTAACGCCATACAAATAGTTACGCAATTTCTGCAGGGACCAGACTATGGCCAAAAGCTCTCGTTCATTAGTAGCATAATGCTCTTCCGTTGAGGATAAAGTTCTCGAGATCATTGTAATCGGCCTACCGTTTTGTGACAGCACGGCTCCTAGTGCGTGTGAAGAAGCGTCAGTAGTTAGATCGAACGGTCTGTTGAAATCTGGGTAAAGTAGAAGCACGTCCTCGGAGGCTAAGATTTGTTTAATTTTATCAAATGCTATGAGAGCATCTTCATCTAGATCTATGCTTAAATTTTTCGACTTATTGGTACCAATATTGCCGTTTTCACCCCGCAAATATTTCGTAAGAGGTTTTGTAATCTGAGCATAATCTTTGACGAATCTCCGATAATAACCAGAGAGTCCCAGAAAGGACCGTAGACCACGAAGTGTTTTAGGAACTTCGTAGTTAACAATATCGTTCACTTTATCCGGACAGGTCTTAATACCCTTATTTGATACTAAGAATCCTAAGAACTCAACTTCTTGTCTGAAAAACTTGGACTTTTCGGAGGAAACACGCATATTAGCCTTGTAAAGTTTCGTTAGAATATGGTTAATGTCTTGAATATGTTGTTCCTTTGTTTGAGAAAAGATTATGACATCGTCGATGTAAACGTGACAAATTGTCCCGATTTCTTTTCTTAAAACATCATCTATTGCTCTTTGAAAAATGCTGGGGGCATTTTTGAGGCCAAAGGGAAGTCTGCAAAACTCGTATTTCCCATTATTAATAGAGAAAGCTGTTTTTTCCCTATCTTGTTCTGCTAATTTAATCTGATGAAACCCAGATTTAAGATCCAATGTTGTAAAAAACGAGGATTTGCCTAAATTTGCAAGAATAACGGATGTGTCGGGAATGGGATACTTGTCACTAATGGTCTTTTCATTTAATTTCCTGAAATCTACAACCATTCGCATCTTGCGCTGTCCCTTTTCATCAGTTCCCTTCTTATCGACTACCCAGATTGGACTGTTATATGGCGACCGTGAAGGTCTTATAATGCCATCCGTAAGTAGATCGCAAATTTCTTTATTAACAAACTCGGCAGCAGCCATAGGGTATGGATACGATTTGGAATAGACAGGCTCACTATCCTTTGTTCTTATAGAGGCGACGATGTTAGTATTGTAGGGTAAGGATTCGTTTGGGTCTGCAAATACTTTTGACCAATACTTCAGCAGAGATGTAAATTGTTCCCGTAGATCTGTGGGTACTGTTGTACAGTCGTACGAAATATAATTAACCTGTTTGCAATAAAAGTACAATAATTTCTCTTCCACGCCATTGTAAGATATAGTACCTTTTCTTAGATCCATTTGAGCATGGATTTCTCTTAGGAAGTCAAATCCAATTATACCATCGAACGTATCGAGATTAGGTAAGATGAAAAAACAAGCGTTTCTGCCAAAAACATTAATCAAGCATTTAGATGTGATCTGGTTTGTACCATGTATAGATTTGATATAAAATTGTTTCTCAATTGGCTTTACTCCCTTTAAGTTATCGAGCCACTTAATATAATTTTTAGAAGCACCGGTGTCTATTAATAACTTTATTTCTCTCCCTCCTATTATTCGGCTTACATATGGTAGGAGGGATTTACCCCTAAAAAATTTACTTCATCCAATATCTCATTGTTGCATGCGTTGTCGTACGATTGCTCATATCGCTGCTCTTCATATCTTCCGACGTCTTTATGATAGTATTGTTGGTAGCAATGGTCGTCTATATCGCCGTTATATTCAGGGAGTACTGGTTGTTGTTGTTGGTTTATATGATTAATTCTCTGTACCTTAGCTATTGGCTGTCGGTCTGATTCACGATACCTTTTGGGTGATCTATTTTGGTTATCTATCATCGGGGTTCTTGAATGGGGACTTTGAATGATCGGCCTATTCTGGTAATTCGTCTGTTGTCTAAAGTGCGAAGTTGATGGATCAACTTCCATGGCCGTCTGTACAGGACGAATTTGATTATTTTGCACTTGTTTATAATGAGGAGAATTATAATGGGCATTCAAGTTTTGTTTGTTGTTCAGGTATTCATTCCGGGTAGAGAAAGAATTAGCAAACGCGTAACGCGCTTGATTAGCTTCTAGTTCCTGAGCAAGTGCTAATGCACTCGGCATATCAATGGGTTTTGATGAAAATAGAATGTCACACATTGGCTTATTTAAACCAGAGATAAAAATTCTCAGAGCATCCTGCCTATATTTCTGACTAAGTGATTCGATGAGTGCAGCGTTTCCCTCATTGAACATAATAGTCTTATTAAGAATTAAAGCCAATTTCTGCTCAATCTGATCATAAAAATCGGTTATAGTCATTCTACCTTGCCTGAGAGTGGACATCTCTTGTTCAATGAGATGAATTGGCCGCTTGTCGGCATAAGTAAAATCTAGACGTGATATGATAGCGTGAAAATTTAGAACAGTATTGAACGAGGATAAGACAAGATCCGCTGAACCAATGACTTTATTTCTTATTATTGCAACTGCTTGGTAATGTTTGGAACTACCAACATGGTCCTCGAATAACCTGTAGGCAGCAAATGCAGCTTGTCGCCATGAAACATAACGAGCTTGATTTCCTTCGAAATCAGGTAGGGATTTCACTAAATCCAGAGATTCAGTGCAAATTTTGTCCTGGTCAATTATTACAGGTTTGTATTCCTCTACAGTAATTGGAGTTTCTAATGCCTGCAGTCGGTTCGTTAGTTCAGTAACTTGCCCTTCGAACGTCCTCCTAGTATGTTCTATGGCAGCCTGTACTGCAGCAGTAACTACTGTTTGTAGTGTTTGTGCGTCCATTTTTTGTTAAGTCTTTATTCGTTTTGTTAGGGAAGTTAAATTTTTACTTTAAAATACTTTATAAATCAAAACGGCTGAGCACTCCACTTACATGAAAATGATCCTCATTCTGTTGCACTCACAATTTTAAAGTTCTTCTTAAACTAATTTGGACACTGGTTTCAAATTTTAAACTAATTCCTTTTTAATCTTCTTAGGATAGTCTTTAGCACGAGTTTCCTTCTTTTTAGGGTATCGGTTTAGGACTTAGGGCAATGCGTTGCGGTAGACACGGGTCTATTATTCCTTTACTGGAATTTTTTTTGAACCGAACTCGCGTTGCCTTAGAAAAAATATCGAGGGTCACGGGTTTAGAACTTAGGGCAATGAGTTGCGGTAGACACGGGTCTATTATTCCTTTACTGGAATTTTTGGAACCGAACTCGCGCTGCTTTAGAAAAAAATGTTGTTGGGCGCCAATAAAAGAACCAATTTGTTCCGCTGCTAGAATGCAACTGACTTTATTTTTATTCCTTAAAATTGAATTAAACATTATGAACTTAAACTAGGTCAAATAATTAATTAAACAAATGCTGATTCGGGTGCGGATAAACTAGGTCGATTAAACAAAAGTGTTGATTCGGGTGCGGATGTGGTGTTGGTTGCGCTGTGGGGTTAATGTTCGGTGCATTGTGAAATTATGAAAATGATGATTCGGGTGCGGATGTGGTGTTGGTGTTGATTAAGCGGTGGGGTTAATGTGCGGTGCATTAACTTATACTGTATATACGATATTTATTGTAATGAAATAATAACATAATAATTAATGGATGCCATGATTTGAGTCAATGAACAATTTATTTCCACCAACTGTTTCTAAGCCACTTGTTGCTTTCAGCGCCACCTGTTTGTTCATTGTGAATTGAATTTGGCCAGCTGCCAGCCAGCAGCTCTCCGGCTGGGGAGAAAATCAAGAGTTGTTGCCAGCAGTTGCCAGCATGTGAAATGTGTCTCAACTGCCAATTACTGGCAACTACTAGCTGGCGAGGTTTCATAAAAACACAACTATTTTCATTGTCATAGATTCACTCGTATATCGTATTCCCCTACGTCGAATACCTATTCGTAGCTTTCTGCAAAGTAGATTGGTTACACAAATTCCAAAGTTATGTCTTTCGGTTGTCAAGTTTACTGGTTATCTGTCTTGTAGGGCGCCATGACAGTACCGATGGAAGAGGTAATGTAAAAATAACCGATAGCATCAGAAATTCAAACCAATTTCATGGAAAAACCTAAACTGAGGGATGTTTTCAAGATTTTGGTAAGCTTTAAATGTCCCCTATACCGATGGGAAAAATAAATATGAAGTACCTACATATTTATTACGACGGTTGATTCATTAATCCGTGTTGTACATAGTGATATGATAAGTAATACCGTCCCAAAGACTCAAAATAAATTCGTATGGATAAATGTCATAGTTGGTCTGTCCTGTCCTTAGAAAAAAAAAACCCAAGACAGGACACAAATTTAAGTCCCTTTCATAATGAGGCGTGTATTTCAATTCAACTGAAATCTATCAATAAAACATCCGCAAACATACGAGTACACGTGGTTCCAAACAGGTACCACATACCATCAGTCAGCTCCTTCAAATTAAACTCAACGACAATACACAATTGTCTTTGCAATTTCGAAACAAAGCATGGTATTCGTGTGAAAAATGCGTCAAATCAACAATCCATTCAGTTGATATGCCGCGTCGTCGCACCGCTCGCTGATGCCTTTAGCCTATCGTCTGCATAAATTCACATAGCGCATCTATTCCACCAAGCGCTCAGCCATCCATTACGCCGCCGCCGCCGCCGCTGAAGTACAAGACAAAAAAAAAATCTGTTTAAATAATGTCTTCACACTTCTGTGGTCAACAAAACAAAAATTCGAACAAAAAACTGGACAAATTGGACCACAGTAGGACGAGGCAGCAAAGACAAAAGGAAGCCCAACGAATGGAGCAAGTGGACAAGAGGTATACGCAAACTAAAAACAAGGGCTCAGGCGATAGTGTATGGAATTCGCACAGCAGGATGCCACCACTGCTTCGCATTGCTCTCTGAAGGTTAACCGGTAAAATATCCAACATCTCCCCCCCGCCTAGTGTCCTGCTAACACAGTGAAAAACGAACTGTCTCCGATGCCATGTCTCCTGTCCCGTCACGTGCAATGAATAGAATAGTTCTCTGTGGACGGGGGTTTTATTTTTTTTGTCCATTTTTAACTCGCAGCTTGACGCTTGTATGACGACGAGAGTGTGTTGTTTACTTTAGAGATGTCAAAGTTGTCCTCCGGTTTCCATTGACAGAGCATAGAATTACAAAATAGAGCGATGCGATGTCCATTAGTCACAGATAAAGGTCCAAACACCATGTAATATGGGCACGCAAAGCGCCAGATTACATAAAGCCTCTTTCTAGTGTAGTAGCCAAACAAGCTTCTATCAAAACGAGTCTGTCCATGTCCACTATGCTGTCCGCTGTCCTTCTGTTCGTCTGGTTCGTCCTCCTCCTTCACATCTAATCACTTGTGGTGTTAAGTCTGAGGAGGCGAATGTAATTCGATTGTTTCCAGACGAATTAACGCAATCGGTTCTTTCTTGCAAAATGGAATGTAAATGGGAATAAAAATGGACGCAGGGGATGACGACACGACGGTGGCGGTTACCGGTGTTGTGGGACAATTATAAACAATTCATTTGGCACGAATGGGGCTCCAGATTTGCTCGGACGCAGAGGCCTGTAGTGTTGTTTGTTACCTGCTGAACGCGCAAAGGATATCTGACGGAGGGGAGCGCTGCAGCGCTCTCAACCGCAAGAGACGTCATCATCATTATTCCTTTGAAAAGATCCCATGTCCTGTGCTGTGTTAAATTTTTTATAAGACGGAGACCTTAGCTCGGCTTTGTTAGGAGCTGTTGTTTTTTTTTTCCTGCGTGCACCCATATCCGGTTCACACCTCGAGAGATTATTTCACACTTTTCGCAACGCGACGACAACGAGATATGGGGATGGTGTGACGTGTCGCTTCGGTATGGGGGAGGAGGCAGTTCAAGCTTCAAGCGAATGTAATATGAATTGTGATGGAAGTGAACGATCTCAGATGATGTGGCTTGACGTGTCGCGGTTGGACGGTGTGCTGAGTTGCAGCTGCAGATGGAATTTTCGTCCGCTCGACATAATTTGAACTGGCACGATGGTGACATATGTGCACATATTTTAAAATATTTCAGATCCTTTGAAATGGTTTTGTGCAAGTTTGTAAAAAGTTGCTTAAATGTAGCATGAAGGGGTGAAACGCTCTCCAGTTACCGCTGGAGGTCATTCAAAATAATCGATTTCCAGTTCATATTTAGATACACAAAGATGCATTTTAAGATATAGCTTTGATCACCGATAGTGATCCGCAATCTTTTAAATATTTGCTGTTCAGTCTTCCCAGGAAGTTGTTATGAATTATGATTCCTCAGCCTCCAAAATCAGAGCAGAATGAATATTTTATGGCTGATACTCTGTTAATCTGTTGCTCTCGTCGATCAGTTTAAAAGTTCGTAAAGCTTTTGAAAGGAGGGTCAAGCTTACGTTAGGTTTACGTAAGTGCCTAAGCTATGGTCGCTGTTCTCGTCTTGTGTCAAATAGCAAACATCCAAAAAAGCAAGCAGCAAAAGCATGACTGATATTGGAACGCTTCATTCATGGTTAGCTTGCAAGTAGCTCAGCGGTACTCTTATTAATTTTAAGATGCTTGATTTGCCCTTTACAGGTGAATGGTGCCTTTTCAAGCATTGCCGAACCATCTTTTTAACAGTCAAAAGATGCACCTATCGATAACACCCGAATTGTAACATTTTTCAAAACCGTCTGAGCACCTTTTCCAATTATTTAGTTCCTAAAGCAGAAAGGTTGATCTGTGTATCTGCGAATAGCGCACTTTATTCCAAAATGTTGACAGTACCCTAGGGCCTAGGGTTCCTCTTCAACTCCATGGTGCTATTCAAAGTATGTATACCAACCAGTTTGTTTCGCTAGGATATTCTAGACTGTGGCAGGTATGCCAGTTACATTCCAATTCCATTCCAATTTCTTGGTTCTATGTTCCAAAAGGCGATTTCTTTTCTGATCGTATCGGCCGACTCTTCATTCCCGGCTGTTCTGTTAGTGGCTTTCGATGAATGAGACAAGTAGGTACTCCCTGCCAGACCACTGATCTCTATCAAAGGCTTACACCTGCTGAGCATACAGTCATATCTGCGCGCTCAGCTCCCGACAAATGACACTTACAGACCAGATAAGCGTCGACCAACGGAAGGATTATGACACCCGGAAAAACTATCTAACTATCGCGTCGTAATCCCGTTTCGCTTCAGCTAATTACCAATCACTCGTGAAATCTCTATATCGACGCGAATTCTCTCCAATCCTCTCCCATCAAATGTCACCCCAAATAGATGGCAGCGACTCGGTCGCTTTTCCAGCCATCCCCATCCACATCAATTAAGTCATTTGCAAATCAAACTAGACATTCATCTAATTTGACAGTTCCATGTTCGACACTGAAATCAATTTGTAATTACAAAGTAGGTATGTGTGTTGTGTGCCTCTCTCGCTCAAGACGTATATACCGTCGACTGTATACAGTGTGGCTGGCTGGCTGCTTATGCCTGTGCCTGTGTGTCAATGCGACGACCATCATTGATTGCCGATCTACAACAGCGAACAACGTCACCGATGTTATTGCCGCTCATTTGTAGAGCCGGTGCAGAGATCCAGTCACCTCAGTCAGTGCGGCAGTTTCAGCATCGTTAGAGTGAAATTCACCAGCTCCAGTGCATCGGGCCGGGGTTCCCTCGGTCCCTGGCATGCCCGCACCATTTATCCACCCGATCCCGATTCGTACTCGATGGGTATAATGTCGTGACATTACCAGCCTACCTTCCCAGCCGATCGCCCCTTGCCGGGGCTGAGCGCTGCTTGCAGATCTCGACTGAAACCATCTCATGGTGATTCGATACAAATCTGACAACTTTTCGAATTGGTAATTAAACTTTAGCCATCGCAAGGACGAGGTGGGAGCAAAGGAGCCGTTCCCCCTGCCTCTGGGCGATGCTGCTGATGGTGAGAGAGAGAAAAGATGCAAATGCGGCTTTTGGATTCGGATATGGTCCACTGTCTGTGGTGCATATTGCTGGTGCTGGAGCTGCTTGCTGGTGGAATGTTTTGGTTCATACAGAGGTGCATGTGACCAAAATCGCGCGCACTCCAGGAAGAGAACAAACGAATAAGACGAATCGAAATGGAGAGCGAGAGAAGGAGAGGCAGAGAGCGAAAAGGTAAAGGACGAGAAAGCGCCTCTCATGTTCAGTCGTCGTGTCGTGATTCTGATCGATTAGGAGTCGGCACTCAAAAGTTAATGCGCGCAATTTGGAAGACTGAATCTGATTTGGTGTCTTCGGAGGGAAATTAATTGCACTTCGTTTAAATGATCAATTAACAGAGTGCAGTCGAAATAAAAGAAACTAAACGCCTGGCATGGTCGAGACAGGAAGACGAAACCGAATTCAAACGTTACTCCTTCAGAATTATTGAACGAAAAAAGCAGATTGAAGGAATTTCGGTGTAAGGCGCTGCCAAATCGCTTTCTGATGAAGACGATCTTGTGAGCAAGGCCAGACTTCAATGGCTCATGGTAGTGGGAAGTGCAATGCTTAGATACCAGAGGGTTAATAATATACGTTTATTTGAACCACATTTATACCAATTCTGGTGACGTACTTTCGAGTTGATACATTAAAGATACTTGTTTCTCGAAATTTTAGTCAGAAAGACTTAAGCAAGACAGACAGGGTATGAGGAATTGTTATACTAAAGGAAACGCCGTCGATGATTTTGTCGCTGAAATCGCAATCGCAATCGCATGGTATTCAGCTTAAAAGCAATTTTGGTGGTATGGCAGAAGAAGATCCCGTGCACAATTGGACAATCAACCAAATTGATGTGCATAGCTGAAGTTAGCTAAATATGCATTCAAATTAACTTCAGACCGAAAAACCCCATCTTACGTAAGAACAGTCTGCTCAGTTTTCATCTAAGCTTGGCATTACCATTTTTATCAATAGACAAGCCACGATTCAGTCACATGCAAGTCGGTCAAGACTGGATTCAGTCACCTTCAAGTCCAAAACTGTCTCTAAAAGCTGTGTATCTTTTAACGAAAGGCGAATCAATCTTAAAGAAAACTACATCTTGATGAATATACATATCTTCGACAAAATCGGCGAACTCGTTTAAATAAGCATCAGCCGCCTTCAACGCTTCATTCCTAGCTCCTAGTTCAGCGGGAATAGTTTTGAGATCATTTGCATTGATGCGCATATTCATTGCATTGAGCAGATTCATAAAATGGCAATCCCGTAACTTGTAAATATTCAGAATTTGGCATGATATTAGGATGACCAAATTTTATGGCCAGCTTGGTCATAAGGTCAGTTCCTTACCTCTATAAAAGGTGTGGTAATATGAATGCCTCAGAAGCGTTAAACTATTTGTCAGAAAGCCCTACTATTCCCCTTTTTGACAGGTACACTCTCTCATTGGTGTAGACAAGTTGCACAAGGCTCGTAGAAAACGGGACATCCAATCGCAATTAAACAAAAAATTAGATTGGTTAAGAGGGTTATAATTGAGCCGTTCTCCTTCGAGACATACTTTACCTGTTGACCATAAAGTCGTTCGGACTACAAAGCTCTTCATGGTCGCGTTACAAAGACCCAGCGATATTCTGGCACCACCTAAGTCTTGGAACCATAAACATCATCCGACCAACAACAATATACAAAAAACGTTATCTACATTCAAGGCAATCCCTTGACATCTACACAAAGAACCCCCCCAACTCGGATCCGAATTATAGTCACACAAGTAAAAAGAAAACGTATGCGTCATCGATGTGCATTTAGCATCATAGTCTAATCCCACCAAACAATCACATCGATAATTGAAAATCCAACGTGTCTCCCGCGTAATGACGTGGGTACACGGTACAACGAGTGCCACAACGAGATCCATGGATCAACCGATTAAATGCAAATGTGGGTCAATTGCATTTGGTAGCTGAGTAGCGAGCCGCACCTTTCAGATAACCCTCATCATCATCATCATCGTAGTCGTCGTCGTTCTGGTTATGATCTTTGCTTTCGGGAACAGTTTTAACAACAATAGAGGACAGAAGAACAAAAAATCTCTTAATACCCCAGTCAGGCTCATGTCGCGCCAGAAAAGTAGCAAAATCACATCATCATCCCAAGTGAGGCGTGTGCGCGCAGCGTAGGTGGACAAGAAAGTCCCATTCCGTATATGTGTCTCTCCCCAGGGAGATGAACCAGCTCAAAGGTGTGACACTGCACGGATCGAGCTTGACGTCAGCCCTGCTGATCAATCTTTTGTATGGTTCGTCTAGCTGAGGCTATAAATCTTCGCTGAACTCTTATAAATTAAGTTCTCCGTCATCTGAGCGTCGTCGTCATTTGAATATACGAATACCAGCAGCAGCACCTCAATTATGTTGTTTTTTTTTTCACATTTATTGTGACTTTCCTTTGGAGGATTGTGAAATAAATTTTCCAAAGATTGCCTACGAGAAGGTGTGGCTGTGCGGCGAAGATGCCACAGGAAGTCGACTGTATCGATTAGCCGCAAATGATTCATTGCAAGTCTGCAATGAAGTGAACCAATCACTCGGCTCGGCATATTGCGCATGCATTACCAATATAAAGTGAAGGGTCACGATTTGTTATGATCAGAGATTGACAGGTGTTTCCAATGACATTATGTATGTTTGTTTGGGTATATGCACATTCGCCACAGGTGATATTGTGTCTGCTCTGCTGTGGTTCCATGTCGCGCTTTTATGTGCGGGATAATGATACCCGACAATGACTTTATTAGATCACTTGCGATTTATGCTATGCCTTTCTCTTTTGCTCTGTGGACGTGTGTTTTGCCATTTTTGGGACTGTTTGCACATGTCTTCCTGATTTTAATGTGAGGTGTGAGGAATGACATTAAAAAGGTTGGTCTTCCGTGGTCAGTTTCATATGGAGCTGACGTGAAAGCGAAATTTGTCACACAACATTAAACTTTATCTGTCTATATGTCATTTATGTAAGTACATGTATTTTTCCGAGGGGACTGCGAGAATTTCGTTTATTTATAGGGTCATATTAGCACCTATGATAATACTTTGACAGGCTAAACGGCGGCCTCAGTTGAAAATAATTTACGTTCATTGTGCAGTCAGTGCTGGAAAGAACCCATGAAGTCCAAATCGATACTCACCATCAATTTATCGATTTTAAAGCCGCATATGACAGCATTTATAGAGACGAGCTATACAGAGCCATGTCTAGTTTTGGCATCCCTGTCAAACTTGTCAGATTGTGCAGAACGATATCGACATCATTGGCAGAACACAGCGAGCTGTCACTGGTGCGTTTCCAAGTATCAGTACAGAGAGGCGGCAAAAATGGGTTTAGTGGCAAATGAGGAAAAAACAAAATATATGCTGTCAACAAAAAGGGACACACAACATCGACAAATCGGACAGAATGTCACGATAGACAGCTATAACTTTAAGGTAGTTCGGGACTTTGTCTACCTCGGCTCCGCTATTAATTCTGAAAATTAAATCACATCAGAAATCAAGCGAAGAATTACACTTGCCAACCGCTGTTACTTTGGCCTAAGAAGGCAATTGATTAGTAAGGCCTTGTCGAGAAATACCAATGAGACTCTATATAAGACCCTCATCATCCCAGTCCTGCTTTATGGCGCAGAATCATGGTCCTTATCAAAGGCGGATGAAGATATCCTTGGTCGCTTCGAACTCAAAATTCTTCGAGTGATTTTCGGTCCAGTTTGCGTTGACGGGCTTTGGGGGAGGAGATTTAACAGCGAACTCCACGAGCTGTACAGCGACATCGACCTGGTCAGAAAAGTATATATCAGTCGACTAAGATGGCTAGGACATGTAGAGGGAATGGACACCAACGCTCCGGCCCGAAGAGAGTCTTCGATGCCAACCCGGAGGGACAACGCAGTATAGGAAGACCTCGCCTTAGGTGGCGCGCACAAGTGGAAGGAGACGCTGGAGGCAGTTAGCCAAAGATCGTGCTAACTGGAAAGGCGTGTTGGTTTAGGCCCAGGTCCACCCCGGACTGTAGCGCCATATCTAAGTAAGTAAGTCGGGTTCGGGTTATAAAATCTCTCGTTGGATAGAAAAAATTTTTCTGAATTTGGGCCTCTCTGTTCAACGCCCGCTTTCTTATGGAAAAAAGTTCTTCAACTTATTGGGGACATTTTGTAAGTATGCATCTTTAAAAAAGTATACAAACTGATCTTGAAATTGCTAAGAGAAAAATCAATTGTTTTGAGTCTTGGCTATGATCTGCGTATGTGTAGCGTACCTAAATAAGTTCGACGAAATTTTTCAGAGAGTAAGTACATAGATGATTTTGCTGAACCTCCACAAAAACACCGATTTTGATTTAAACACTCGTTTCAAGGACCTTTATGTACAAATAGAGGACAATGTTATAAGACAAGATATAAATCTTTCACGCAATTATTTTTTTGGATTTATTGAACAACAACAAATCGAAATTTTAAAGTTTTGCGCTATTGAATCAAGATGAAAAAAATACCTTCATTAGTTTAATTTCTTCCTGGAGTTTTTTATTTTATGGCTTTAAAAAATTAACTGGGCCCAGATTCCGTAAAATGAAAACGATCGAACGATATCTTTTTCACTAAACCTGTCTCTATAATATCTGTGGCAATAGACAGAGACTGCTATTGTCGAAATGATATCGTTCGATCGTTTTCATTTTGCGGAATCTGGCCCCTGATGTTTTTGTATACCTACTACATCTTATAGTAGTTCGACTTCGAATAACCATTCAAAATTATTCACGCTACGCCACTGAAACCTACTGACCATTTCCCGCTTTACTTGATCAGCTCTGAAGGAGTTAAAAATCGGTCCCAATTTTGGCCAAGAAATCATTTTCACCCAAGAGACGTACTTTTGTCAAATACAAGACCGACTTTGACAATCACACAACCGCCTTTCCACCTGAAAAACTATAAAAGCTTGTTAACATTAAAATCGGAGTGTACACTGAAAATAACTATACTTTTACCGCTCGAGCGACACAATAATTGGGGTTAAGCTTTAAATTAAGTTCTTAAAACTAATCCGTGAGATTAAAAACTAAAGGCCTACATTTGCCTAGACGAAGCTTTCCAAAGTGCCGCCCGTCACTTTCAATTTGAGAACTTCCCTTGAAAACAAAAGAGTTGACCACCGAACTGGGCACTTCAAATAAATCATCATAAGCCCTGATATGCGTTCCTGTTCTTTATTTCTTTTCTGATTAATCGCCAAATCACTCCTACAACTGAAGTTCTTCTAAATTACAACCACACACAGACCGGGCCGCCATACGGTAGCCGCAGTCTCGTTGATTAATGTGATCCGATAATATATTTGAAAACGATCACATTTGTGAATGTTGCATCGAACCAACTGCGCCGACCGACGACCGTCACATCAGATACTCGTAGCAGCTCTGCCACCGAATGCATTTAAACTATTATTGTCGCTAATTAGTTGTAGCAACATTTTTGCCGAGATTAACATGATTTAAGCACTTACACCGGGTGCCAGTTCGCCATGTAACTCCTAACTCGATGGGGTAAATATCAGCCAGGCAAATTGTGGTGGCCGTGCGTCGTTGTCGCGTCGCTCGTGAGCGTGAATGTCTCTGCCAGTGACATTTCAGGCGAGATTATTGAAATAAATCATTTTCTTTGGACATGGTCGCGCCAATTGAATTAAATTCTCTTGCTAGGCACTTCGGCGGCGGTCGTGTGTGTGTGGCTGTCTTTGTCCAATGTAGGTGCAGGAATTTGCTATACCTCCATCAGTTTGTGCTTTGACTGGGCATAATGCCATAAAAACGGAAACTATCACTTGAGTCTCGGTTTGTTTTAGCTAATGAATTGTCAAGTAGAAGAGATATCGCTAGTGATACGGCCGGCAGCGCAAGGGGAGTGGCTAGCAAGAACATTATGTAAACATGTCCTTCGAACAAGACCAATTCAAGCCATTTCACCTGTCAACTGTGTACTGTGCCATGCCACGGTCGCACCGACACGACGCCACAGATAACGAGGAAAATCTATTATTAAAACAATTATAATCTTGTTCATACCATATATGGTATCCAAGAATGTTGTCAGTCGCGACATTTGACACCTCAGTCGACGCCAGCTCAGTGAGTGGTGCGGGCAATTTGCATATGCGCGATCGAATGTCTCTTATGTAGGTCAGGATCAAGAGCTACACGACCACACGCCGATAAATGCCGATGTTGTGGCTATATTTTGCGAATTTTCTTTCCAATTTACAGTTACTAATTAATTACGCGCTAAATTTGAATTACGATTCTTGCACCTACACTCAGTCTGCCTGCGCCTGCTCCGCGAACGACCGAGGCAACGACGACCGCTGAAAATAAGATTTATTGGCATTTTCATCTAGTCGGCTATACCACGTTCAGATATACGTACATACACATACGTTCGCATCTAGTACACCAGCATAGAGCAGAGCAGTCTGTATTACTGGCCATTTTCCAATGTTGACACAAAAATTATCACATTTTAGCAAAGTTGAAACAGCAACAAGAACATGTGAACGCAAAAAACACCTTTTAACGCCATTTTAATGTTTGCATGTTAATTTGTTAAGGCCAACGTGAGAGATGGCGACTGAAGTGGGTTCAGCAAAGTGGTAGGAGTCTCTTGGCACTATAGAGTCGAGGGACGACTAATATGGCTCCACTATCGCAATGGAACGACACAACAGACTCGCCGAACGCAATAAATCGTGAGATTTACCTGCATTTGCAGTCGACCGGCCATCATCAGTAATGTTGCTGCTGTTGGTATCTTTTCTTAGCATTAAGTGCACAGCAGTCAAGGTCTGGTTTGTTTTTGTTGGTTGTTTGTCTCTTTTTTGGAACGAGATCGATGTGGCTATTCTACGGAGGAGATAGAAGGAATGGCATCGGCATTCGTTGCTTAATGTCTAACAACGTGTCATGCTGGTTGGTAAGGAAACTAAAGCTTTCTTCAAAAAGAAATATCTCCTCGATGATATGATTATACTGAAGTCCCATATAAGTGGTACATAATAGTTGGACTCTTCTATTAAAACGTGGATGTTTTCTTTCCAAAAATTAACCTCTAAAAGTGAATGTCGCCCACTATTTAAAGAAGAAAAATCTACTCTTTGCTTTGCATAGAAACCCGTTTTGCGACTCAAATTACAAAAATATTATCGCAGGGAAATCATAAAATATTCCTATATAAAAGTTCTTAAAAAAACAGCTCTTAGTAATTGTATTTCCCAACAAATGATGAAACTGGCTGGTAAGGAAACCATCGTCATTATTTGAAATCACTCATTTTACTTTTAAGAGGATATTTTCGAAGAGATTCATACAGTGGTCGTTTGAGAACCCCATCGACCGGACTACGGAGATTAAATCGTCTTAAACATAATATACTAATGGGGACCCGGAATAATACGCCCCACAACGTACTACCAAGCTGGTGTGTAAGAAAATCAAATTTTTCGAGATTTAAATATATTTTCAACTTACGTTTCAGGATCTCCGGCCTAGAGCATTTATGATGGCTTGGACTTAGGTGTTATTATGCTAAAGGGTTTTCCAATGAGAGGTGTTATTGTGAATGGCCCGTTATTTCGGTAACTGTCACTTTTGAAGCTTTGATTCTTTGACATTTGACAAGTAGAAACTACGCCATTGCTAAAAATTGAACAATACACGCTGAACAACGCATTGTAATTATTAAAATTAACTACAAAAATGGTGAAAATCTTGCAGTCACAGTTCGTAAAACTAAAGCATTTTTTGGTCGTCGTGAAGCACCTTGTCGGACCGCAATACAGAAATTGGTGTACAAATTCGAGCTGTTGGGACAAGTTAGTGATGTGAAGAATAAAACCCGTGCACGTCGCTCAAGAACAACTGAGAATATTGCTGCTGTAGCCCAAAGTGTTGAAGAAAACCCAGGTTTGTACATTCCTCGTCGTTCTTTGGAATTGGGCATTCCACAAACGTGATTACACCGTATTTTGCATAAAGACTTGGGTCTTAAGGCTTATAAAGTTCAGTTAACACAAGAACTCAAGCCGGCCGATCATCAACAACGTCTCCAACAGTCCAGCGTCGATTCAAGACCTCAAAGATAAAATTCGTGAGGCTATCGAGGTCATAGGGTAGCCACTTTGCGATTTGGTTATGGAAAATTTCATGAAAAGGATATGGTCCTGTAAGCGTGCTCGTTGTGGCCATTTGACTGATGTTGTTTTTCATTATTAACGGCATACCTTCCTCTTTATTATGAAAAAAACATCCGATCATTTATCTCAAAAAATTACATTTTTCTTTGAATTCAAAAATAACACCTCTTATTGGAAAACCCTTTATATAGACATTTTTGCAATTGGAATTAAAGAGACAACCCACAACATACCATCAAGCTGGTGTGTAAGAAAACCAATTTGTCGCCGAATTTCCCCAACACCGATTGCATAATCTTCCGTAATGCCATCGAATTCTGTCGGCTACTCGCAAACGGCCATTGAACTAAACCGACGTAATCTCTATGCATCTACACCACAGTTTGGCCGCCCTCATGCCACAGCATACCCTGGACCCACCATTCCTGCCATTTTCCATCCGGAAAAAATTGCTGTATTGTTTAAATCGGGATCTTTTGAGAACCATAATTTTCCCTGGGTGACTAAAGGTTTCACGGCAAACGTTACGCCATTGAACTCCACCACCAGCAGCAGAAACAACGAACGACCCATAGAATACACAAACAATAAATGCAAAGGCAACAACGGTGCAAAATTGTATCCACCTTTCGCTTGCTATACTCATTTTTGTTGTTTAAATTCCCGACAATGTCCCAGGGGCTGAATTCGGCCTTATACCAGTCACCCAACTATGGAAAGAAGCAACAACTACAAATAGTTTTACCAATTCATCGATATACATAATTTGAGCGGTGAGCGGCTAAGCCATCGATACCTTCTTTCAATCGCGCCAAACCACTATCCACCTTGCGCGCACGCGATCAGTGCAAAAGGAAAGCATCAGCCACAACAAAAGACGCGAACGAAGACGACAGCAAAACGAAGACGTCGACGATGCGCACAAGGCAAGGAGGTGGATCTGGATGACCATTCACTGATGCACTCTCATGCAAATTTTTGCGCAAAACATTATGATTTCATACACACAAAAAGGCAAAACGAAGAAGATCCTCAAAAGGACGCAAAAATGTCTGTTAGCGTTTTTTTTTTTTTTTTTTCTTACTCTACTCCTCTTGTGGTTGTTGCTTCCTGCTGGCTTCCTGGCCTATGCGGAGGACTATGGACAGAATGGAATTCCTATTTTGATACACTTCCACCTAAATATAGATCACTCTTGTCTTTTGTGCTGGTCTTTTGGGACGGCTCTGAAGGACTGTAAGGTAGCGCGAACGAACACATCTAACTTTTTGAAGCGCACCATGATGATCTTGATGGTTGTTCCGCTGCTGGATGGGGATGGTGCCGGTTGCGCGCTGAGCTATAAATAATCAGAGATGTGTTTTGCATGGATGTAGAAATGACGCTAGGCCATCATTAAGATCTAGTTCGGTTATGGTAAACACTTTTGGTTTGTTTTGGTTATGCGCTGTGAGCTGTGCTCTGTGCTCGGTGAAATGAAAACAATCATTTTCCGAAGGAGCGAGTTGCGCACGGTTCGATGTATGGCCGCAAGTAAGTTGCAATCGAAACAATTGATCATGTCAAATTATCAACTCTAGGACTGCTAGTGCTATGGCTGGTGGGGTGCTGGATTGCGTTTAAATTGCACTGATTGATTTTATAATAGAGAGCTGCTGGACAGAGGGCATGCAATGACTAACTGATGAGGAAGTGAAATACCAGTTCGATGTTTAACTCTTTTATTTGTCTTTGGCTTTGTAGGCTGAAAGTTGGATTAATTGGCGAAACTGAAAAGGTTCGAACAAGGCGGGCTAATCAGTGACATCGTTTGGAATTGGTCTGCACTCTAACTATAGACTCATATTATGTCCTTCGGTTAATTTTGCGGTTGGTATTGATTGAAACATACATATCTACTAACTTAGGGTCCATAGAAGACTAAGACTAGATGAACCAAGGGAATGAGGCGACTGTCCCAGGTGACACTGGCAATTCAGGCAAGTGATTCTTGCACCTAAAGTCTGACTTACTTGTAGTTAATGGTAATATGAAAAGAAAGGACCAGGGTACAAATTGCCTCCACGTCTAGGTGCCTTATAAATAGGGAATTGTTTTTACGAAGCTTCCACTGGACTTTTCATTTGTTTTATTTGTGGGAATCGTTTGGTGGTTTTGACACGTGGTTCTAATGTTCGTTCGACTTAACAAGTAAGTTCCACAAGCAGCAGCCAATGAGCGGAAGGCCTTGTTCGGCCAGATTTCAAGCAACTTCTCCTTCTCTACAAAACACAGGTTAGAGCAGGCCTGGATTATTGTTCCCATATATGGAGCTCGGCCCCAAACAATTCACTTAACCTACCTGCTTGATAGCATACAGGGACGAGCAGTTCGACTTATTGGATACCCTACATTCACATCGAATCTACAACCGTTAGTGCACAGAAGACAAGCCGCTCACCTTTGCTTTTTGTATAGGTACGTCCATTGTGGATGTTCCGAGGAACTCAAAGGCATTATTCCTCGAAATGCAACTTTTGGGCGCCCTACAAGACCGACAGTTAATGGGGCGCTGGTGAAGCGTTATAGGTTCGCCTTTCCCGGGAGAAGTATTTAAAAAAAAATGTGTATCGTTTTTGCAATTAAGCGTCACTGGGACACTGGGACCCGGGCACTGGGCTGATATTCTGGCCAAAACTGGAGCAGAGCTTCCACTTAATGATAGTATTGAGGGCATAAGACCACTAATCGCCGTGGCCAAGAGAATCATTCTCGAGAAAATTAAAAATAGGGCAGATCAGAGATGGTTGGATATAGTGGGGCACAGGGTCTAAAAGGCTCTGTGGCCTTAGCTAGATCGGAAAAAATCTGCGGAATTAATAAAGCTCAGCAGATCAAAACTACGAACAGCAATAGGGGCACTGTCTTCTAAGGAAGCACGCTAAGGATTAGGTTTAACAGTTACGGACACATGCAGGTGCTGCGAAAACTTACATGTCGCAGAGGATATAACTCATCTCCTCTGTGAATGTCGCAAGATATTGCTCGGTACAGGAGGAAATACCTTGGAAGGTTGGCCTCGTAAACAAAATTGAAACAATTTTCAGGTTTTGCAGGGAAATTAATTGTTTGGGCGAAGTGGTTTAGGTTTGTTGACCGTTAAGGTTCCTCAGGGATGACGATGGGCCCAATATGGTGCCTAGTCCAATGTGATGAACTCACACCCTACCCTTTGACCTGTTTCGCCTACAATTTTTATTCCTTACTTTAAAGTACTGGTAGAAAGTTTAAATTTTACAAAGTGGCAATTTGCAGGCCAACTTTGATTACTGAAATCCATATAGCTGTAGGTTATAGGTTAGTTATAACTTTTACCGAATACGAGGCCTTCTCATGCAGCTGACCTCTTTGTTGTGCGGGGCGTGCAACATATCCAATCTCACCCTAACGAAGAACCAGTCCACGATATAAATGGCACGATCTGGAGCTCTTTGGGAAGGTTTTAAAATATCGACTAGATATAGTTCGTCTCAACAAAGCTCTGGGGCTGTTAACTTTGGTCATAAGGCTAGCGAGAGGGATGGGAGGATTAAGTCCAGGACATGTTTAAAATATTTTTTTTTTATGTGCGTACGCAGAAGAGGGGAATAGAAAGCTGCTTCTGGCACAATGAATTTAGACCACGTTAATTTTGGCCGCGATAGAAATTACACTAGACCGCGCGCTCTAATTTATTCTATCGACCGTGCTTCCATTTCCAATCAAAGGCACTGGATGAAGGTGCAGCTATAGCCTACTTCCTTCCGAAACCACTGTGTACCTTGCGGATGAGTGAAAACTCTTAATACCAGCAGCAGGACTTCCAATGTCTGTTCATGCGGAGTGGGAATTCTCAAACACCTACAACGGCTAACAGATATAGATCATTATTAGAGTCGGAACTAATGAAGAGAAGCTTAAACTTGAAACGTCAACGCTGGATTCCTGGTCACTGTGGTATCCCAGAATATTGTGCAGCTCTTATGTCCTTATGAGAAGGCCATTGGTGTGAGGTCTAAAAATTGCCGAAATGAACATCAAAAAACTCTAACCAACGAACTTTTGGCTTGACATCTCTGGCCACCGAGATAAATTGATCAATTTGTCAGAGCTTTCGAAACTGTTTAGCTTCACTTTCTTTACACTCTCCATGTCTTTCCCCCCCCGTCCGATTAAACATTAACAACAACGGATCACAGTTACACGAGTTCCATGTTCACATGACACTATCAGACATTTCTTCCAAGAATCCACCCAATTTCAGGGATAATACCTCGCATCGCCGCATCGATCTTCCCCATTTTACATCCCTGTCCTGGTACTACTCGTACTCCGATTGCAGCTCAATTGCCAGCCACTTATCCTACCAAAAACACAACACGCACACACACAATGCATGACGACGACACTAACAAATGGCATAAGGGGTCTCTTGTCCGACGCCAGCGAGTTCCGTTCCCGAATCAGAGTACATTCTGCCTTCGCCTCGGTGTGCCTGAGATTGCGGAATTATTGATTCGTATATAAATAAAATGTCAAAATAATAAAGAAGTAAATTATGGCCATCGGAATGTGCACACAGCATGGCCACAGATCCGTTGAGAGGGACGAAGCAGAGCAGCAGCGCACCACATCAGGCAAACAGAAATTAGTGTGTGCACACGGATGAAGTTGTGCCATTGCCAGCGCGATTCCAACAGGAAGATTGCTGTTTGCGCAGTTTATTTATTGATTTCGTGTTTACCGAAGATGATATTCAATTGAGTTTTAGGCGCATCTGCGCGCCGCCGCCGCCGCCCAGTCATCGTGGGGCAGAGGTGCGCCCTCACCCTCACCTTAGATGTATATATGCGTATCCCGATGATGTTTGCTCAAGGAAAACCAATTATTTTCATAAAAATGACCATTACTGTCCGTGAGCACATACTAGCAGAAATTTATGAGCGAATAAGTGCTGCCCTTTGTTGCTTCGGCAGGGCCGGGCAGGGGGAAAAGCATCGATTTGGATGTAATCAGAGAGAAATTGGGTCAGATGAGATGAGATTTGGGGAGTTCCTTGTGGAATTTAATTTCGGGGGATCCGATGATTAATACACGGCTACTAGTACTTGTCAGTGAAATTGGGATACGCTGATCAGCGGTTTCCATGAACATGGTATCGAGTAATTGGAATCGTTTTGATCTCTCTGCAGGACTCTCCATCTGGTTATGGTTATAGGGGAGAGGAATTCCAACAGATGCTCGATGCTCGCAGGGAAATCGAGAAAATGTTCAGGGCTTGAAATTACAACGAACGCACAGTTTACTTGCGCTTGGCACTAGTTAACAAGGGTTACACTGACATTCACAGGATGGCTTTGTTCACAAAGTGCCTGGGATAAATTATGATGGCAATTTGATATTTGAATTGTATTTCTCGCGAGAATTAAGTAACGGGAATTATTTAGGTACGTAAAAATGGGACCGGAAATTGACATGTCAGCGGTTGGCCATTTTATAAACGCGAATGCAGGATGTACTCCCTAGAGGAATTTTCTTTCTTCTTTACCTGGCCTCATTTGTTGAGCGCTCTTGTTTTCAATGGAGTCAATAAGGGTCTATCATTAATCCCCGTACAAGTGGTTGAAATGCTAAAGCAACGACCCTAAACTATTTCAAGTAGCGATGCTGATAAACTCAAGTTTAAAAAAAAATTTGTTAAAAATTCTGTGGTATAACCGCGTCTTCTGAAAGTACATAATTCGATAATGATTGGCAATCCTCGTTCACTATCAGTAAATCGAAATTGTGCTAGGCTTGAAGTCACCATTAGTGATCTCTATCGCTTTGATGAGAAGAAAGAGGAAACACCTTTCCACGGATATCAGCAAAATACGGAAATTGCTCTAGAATTTAAAATGGTTCCAAGACTAATGGGAGTAACCGACTCTTCTTGTGGCAGGTATAACAATGGACTTAATTTGGTGTAAGTAAATTATTCCATGTGCATCGGATAATTGTCACCTAACCTAACCATATTTGTGGTCCTAGTCCTTAAATTACCTTGTGGCTCTACTACACGGTGTGCCAGTAAGACCGGTATTACGGTAATTTAGTCTGAAGCTACCAACTTTGCACACTGAATAAAATGCAATACCAGTCGTATACATTGACCACACTTGCATCTGGGCTGTAGGGTAGCCTCAATCTGACACCTCTTGATATTTCTAAGCACGCATCTGCCGCTGACTACTGCTCTTCGGCTATGCAAACTAACATAGCTAGATACATATTCTGATGGCGTTTTATAAAAATATGCAGACTACTAATCCCTGTCATCGATTTTCGGGCAAAAAATGCTACAAGTCTATGGAACATCTTTCCTTTTTTAAAGGATTTCATGTATTAGTTGCCTGTTCTTTTACAGTGATCTAGAATTATGGAAAAATGGTACTTCATATACTGACACCAATATACATATTCGAAGATAGATCGCAATACTCAATTTAAAGACATAGATACTCTTGACAAAGACACCTCTTACCGCATGCCCACATGTTGTTTCCGATAGAAAACTATATCAGTTACTTTCCATCAAACAGCCAATCTAATTCCCCTTTGGGCATTGGATACACTCCTCAAAATGTGTCCCCTCTTTAATTTTTCCAAAAAAAAAAAAGTCAAGAGGACAACCATCGTCGTCGTCAATTGTAATTGTTCCAAATTCAATATTTTGATAGTGACTTGGCACTGGTTCGTTAACGAAAACAAAACAAATTGCTACAGTTGTTATAGTGTCTTACCACCAACACTACTCCACTGTGTACCAGGGGTCACTCCCTTCGATGAAAAAAAAAAATAATAATATGAATACCCGCATACTTATTACCCTTTAGTTCCCCCGCTGTCAGCACTTTTTTTCCAAAAAAAAAAATCAAACCCCGCACACATACAAAACTATTTCTTCGGGTCATTTAGGTAAACACTTGACAAGGTAGAAACCAGAAAATGATTCCTAGACCTCGGCCATTTTTCCAGTGAATCAATCGCACCATCGACAGACAATTGTTTCCATTTCTCACACATGGTCTTAAACAAATGTTGGGTTGGGTACCAATGCCTTTCCACTTAACGCATCGCGCAGCACTTCCAATTTCTTTTCATTTTCAATATTTTCTTTTGGACTTGGATCGAGAGGGAACAAAATTAGAATTTCATTTGAAAAGCTTTCTATGGACCTAAACCAAGGAGTGACTGAAGAGTGGAAGTACTTGAGAATCGAAATCGGTTCGAGACCGCTCGCTGTCTTGATTGACTGGAAACACTTTTGTTCGTTTAGTTCTTTTTGTGTGTGTTTCGTTTTAATTTGTTTCGACTTTTGTTTACTTAGGGATGTTTGAAGGAGCTTCGCAGATAGAATGTCTTTAATTAAGAATATAATAGAACACCAATTTTGTGCATAATGGGCAATTAGTTTAAACGTATAGAAAGAGCTTGTGGGCTTTTTTTTAGAATTAAATTGACCCATTGATTGGAAATGTTGGACAAATATTATATTATTATTTCAGTGAACTAAAACGAGAGGGTTGAGAAGCGGTAACGAATCAAAGAGCTTAGTTTGTACGCGAAGATTTATAAAAACTCTGAAACTTCTACCACAAGACGTAGTGGTAGAGCACCTAGGTCATTTCGCCTCGCTTTTTCAATTCCCAAATAATCACCCCTATTCCCGTTGGCGTTTGTCGTATACGACTCATGTTTCGTGTCGTTGTAAAACGATGTGCAGATTTTTGTTTTAACTTTTGTTAACAGTTTTGTTTTGTTTTCTATGTGTTCACCATTATTTCAATTCATTTGTTTAAAAAATGTTACAAAATTCGACTAAAAAATGAAGTGAAATACGAGTCGTTTATGACAACTTAGAAATGAAAAAAGTCTCAAAAAACACCGATACCAGAAAATGATCTTCGAAACAAAAACAAAAATGCCTCAAAAATACGACTTAAAAAATACACCATAAACGACCCCGAAAATTGCCCCCAAAACACCATGATAAGTGGCCGCATACAACTTTCTGCGAGCAAACGCGACGGTAGGAACTTCGCCTCCTCATCAAAGAAATTGCGAGTTAGAACTCCAGGAACAATGTACCGAAATGTTACGACAGAAAATCCTGTACTAAAACCTGTATAGAGATACCGAGGGAAACATTGTAGTATAATCGCAGTCAGTGCCGAAAATATGGAAACATTATTGATTCCCTAATGGCAACGAAGACCATAAGACTGTTAGATAGAACATACAATTCATGAATCACAAGTCAATTCATCGATTCTATCGATTTCAAAGAAGCTTATGACATATAGAGTTACCCATGTCTAGTTTTAGCACCCCTGCAAAACTCGGTCATTTTTGTAGTACGACTATGGAGAAAGCTCACTGATACATCAAGGTAGGCAGCGGCCTTAAAGGATCTCAAAAACGGCGACATCTTTAACATCATATACTTGAAAGAATTATAAACAATTTACAGGTCAACAGAGAAGGCACGATCATTCATAAGTGTTCAATTGCATACGCCGCCGATAATATTGAAGCAATTGGTAGAACACACCGAGCTGTCTCTGGTACATTTGCTTAGCGATCATCAAGGCAAAACTAAGTATATGCTGAAGGGACAACAAACACAACGACACAACTACTGGTCCATTGTACTGCCAAACAGACACCTTACATTGCTGTACATAGTTTTCCCGTCGAAGAAAGATGAGAAGGAGCTTCAGTGAAGAAGAGCTTAGATGTTCGGCGCTCACCACGTCAGCCCCAAAGATCCGCCACCTGATGCGAGCAAAGGCAGGACAACTACAGAGGAAGTGCTCCGCTGTATTGTCATCCTCTCCACAAGCAGAGCAGATGGTGGTGTTGCATAAGCTTGGTGGCCCAAAAGTCGATTCTCCTGAGAGACAGAAGGAAAGACGCCGAGCTCTTGTAGATGTCCGGACGCAGTCGTTTGGCTTGTCTACATCCAGCACAGTCACGCCAACGACACTCGTGTTCACGAGAAACCCAAGTATCAATGGATGACCTAACCACAGATGCAGGCAAACCCAACGCAGGTTCAGGTCCTAAGAAATCTTCTTCTGTACCCAACATGGCCAGCTCATCAGCGATCTCGTTTCCCTGGATACCAGTGTGACCTGGGACCCAAACAAGTTTGACCGTGTTTAGCCTACCGACCAAGTTCAGAGAAAGCTTGAGTTCGAGCACTAACTTGAACGAGGTAATAGGGTTGAGCAGCGCTTTTAATGCAGCTTGGCTATCACTGCAAACGCATATGCTTCTAGCCGTCCACCTGTTTGTCACAATATAGCGCATAGCCATAAGGATAGCGAAAATCTCCGCCCGGAAGACAGTCGCATGGTTGCCCCAGGGGTAGTGTAGTCTAATGTTCTCGCTTTCCACGAAGACTTCAGAACCAGACCCCTGTCCGGTTCTAGAGCCATCCGTGAATATACGATGACATTCCTTCCCTGGCTCCGAGTCTAGCAAAAGCCATTCAGTTGCCTGAGGAAAGTTGACGTGGTAGTTTTGTCGCAGTAGAGATCAAACTTACAGATAATCTTAGGAATTGGCCGTGGAGTGCTTCTGTGAAGATTTGTCAAAGTTGACTAAATGGGCGTGGCACCTCCAATACAAAAAAATTAAAACATTGTCTCCCGAAAATAAATAAAATAAAATAAAAAATAAAAAAAAATTAAAAAAGCAACAAAAGGCCTGGCGAAGCTGGCGGGGGTTCAGCTAGTTCTGTATAATACCTCCTGATCAAACAATTACTGCTTTCTGACACTGAAGTTTGGGCTTTAAAGCGGACATACAGATATCCTCGCAAATGATTCTTTGAAAATTGTCGGTCCAGATTGCATTAACGGACTTTAGAGAACGAGATTCAATGACCGACTATGTATAAGAGCTATAACCATCAGCCGTCTAGGGTGGCTATAACATAAATTATGGAGCGAATGGAGATATTTCGACACCAACCCAGCGGAACAACGCACGAAACAGGTGTCGAACGTTTAGCTTACGAACGTATTTGTTGTCCATTCCACTTCAGCATTATTACATTTAAAATCGACACAATTTATAGCTCGAATGTGATGATTCGTCATTTCCCATTGGGAGAACAATGTCGACGATGGGAATGGGTTGCCAGCAGTCAACGAATCCAGTCTTTCCTTCAAAAATATTCTCACCAGCTATATGCGGCATCAGTCTTTGACCACGTCGCTCTTGCATCGCCTCATTTCCATTTAAATCCGTAAAAACAAGCAACAAAGTTCGAACTCCTTTACGCGTTGCTAAACTTAACTAATCGCCTGCGCCTATTAATCCACTAATCTAATTGATTACGCCACACTACCAATGGCGATATGTAAAATTTACCAAACATCCGATGTGTGTACTCTGCCCCATGCACATGTGTCCACTTAAAAAGCAATCTATTTTAGATTTTGTATCTGCGCGCGCGTACACACAGCACCTAGGCCCATCTAACATCTGTGCTGCGCGAAGCGCACCATTGAAAAAGAAGACATCATCACAACTTCGTCTCGCATTCGTATTCGCTTTTTGTTTTCACGACGACACGAAGACGACGACGACGACGAGCCCTCTCTAGCTCCTCGTCTAAGAGGGTCTGCCTCTATATACAGCATCATCCGCATAGAGTTTTTATTACTCGGTCGATAGTCCTCCACGAGACCGAGCACCGGGGTATATTTGCATTTTCTGTCCATCACAGGGGATGCGGGGCAATGTCTCGCGCTGCTGGACCATCCATTCGCTAGCTGTGTGTGGATAACGTGTGCCCATGAAATATCTACTAGAGCACCGATCGAAATCAGTTGGCATTGGCCGCAGCAGTCGCAGGCAGCCTCACTGGGATGGATTCCCATAAAAGTTGTCAATGGTGGAACTCCATAAACAATTTCGCAATATTAAATTACAAAACACCTCTCGGACACAAACTGAATGTTGAATTGATTTACAAAACGTTGAACGTGCTTGTGTTGGCACAGAGGGAGAGGGCACGCCCGGCAGAGGGAGAATTGCTGCAATAAAATAAGATATGTGCGACCACACGGCGCAGGGTGTGGAAATGAATTTAGTCCTTGGACATTTATGATAATCTTTTCGCTGCAGTGCTGTGCTGTGCTGATTCTTTGCATATTCGAGTTTTGTTTCTCCGATTCTTTGGATGAGTGTGTGAGCCGAGTGTCAAGTTTGTAAGGACATTCCCCCGTTATCGGGGGGATTAAATTAAACATCCGACGATATGTGTGACAATCACAGCTAGATGCAGAATTTATGACAAAGTTCGAGAACTGATGTTAATTGGTGCAAATCAGGGAACCACAACCCTGAATGTGGTCTTTGGAGCTTTGTTGTGGTTTGTTTATAATTTTAAGGTGTCCAATCAGGCAGTAGTTAAGATAGGCGATTTTATGCGCACTATAATGATTGGACCAACAAGGGAAACCTGTCTGTGGCGGTGAATCGAGGAGAGTCGATGAATTACTGAAGGTGTTACCTATAGCACCTGTGTTATGAGACACATACTTCCAGTACATGTTACGGATTTACTTCATTTTGGTATTCACAGAAAGACAGTCTGTAATGGCTTTTGAGATGACATTTTTTGACAACGCAACCATAAAACTTAAATTTAAGAGCTGTATAGTGTTTATACACCCATACAAAGAATTCGTGGACGAGAACCAACGTTAGTAACGCATTTCAAGTTGTTCCTAAAAGACTGAAACTCATTGAAGAAGTTTTATATACATAGGCTAAGGGTAGGTTAGGTTAGGTGTGGGCCGGAGAGAGAGCGAGAGTTCTGTGGATCCTACTCCTACCTCGTTAAGAGGTCCTAACAGTGTGGCGGCAGTGGCTCAGTGATTAGTGTGCTGGACTACTACACAAATTACATCTTAAGGTTTTTTCCACTAAGCCACCTCCTGCGAAAGTCTGACAAACATCCGAGAGTACAACTATCCTGAAAATGATCTTCAGTTCAGCCGTTCGGACTCGGCTTAAAACTGTAGGTCTCTTCCTTCTTCGAAAAATAAAAACTCATAAAAATGAATGGTTTCGGGAAGCAAGGCCTAGGAGAGTAACCGAAACAGTGTAGCCCCCTCCAATTGCGGACGTATCTTACATTTTGAAAGTCTGATCTTACTTCCATAACAGCTGCGAATATGATATGGGCAGGACAGTTTTTCAAAGAGGTTTCTCAAGATTACCTGGCTTCTAATAGCACCTTCTGGATAAACAGGCCTACAAAGAGCAAACTAATAAAAAACAAATTCTAAGTGTGGGGAATGGTATTTGAAGGTAAGCTTGAAGGTTAGAGCTCACGGCACTTCATTAAGTATCTAAAAAGTGCGTTGGGAAATGTCTTTTCATCTCAAGTAAGAAGATTGAACTTTTTTTTTAAGAATCAGTAAACGAAATGGGCGCAGTAGCGCAGTGGTTAGTGTGCTGGACTACTGTGCGAGGGATCCCAGGTTCGATCCCCGGAAAAAACACAAATTACATCTTGAGGTTTTTTCTACTGCGTCACCTGCAACACTAACGTCTGACAAACATCCAAGAGAGCATGGCTGTCCTGAAAAAGCTTCTCACTTCAGCCGTTCGGAATCGGCATAAAATTGTAGGTCCCTTCCATTCGTCCCAAAAATAGAAACTCACACAATAATTACGCGATAAAAATTCGTCATTAGGCTTGAACGGTTATTTACTTTACTCTAATAGCCGACATCCGGTCATTAAACGGTCTTTAGATGCTGTTGAGTTGGACACACGACCGACTCACACGTGTATGAGCCGGCGGCAAGTCTTTTTTATAGCCAAATGTAAAGCTTTCACAAAGCCCAAGCTCTTCCTTTTCTTGAAAACATCAGGGCATTTCACAGAGTTGCTTAATGAGAGCCTAAACATTGAAGTCGTCAAATAACATTCCATATGTCGAAGGTATTAACTGATATTCTGAAAATATAACAGCTTTTGACCGACCGACACCATCAACTGGAAATGTCAGGCAGTTTATAACAGCCTCTGGAGAAAGGGTCTTTAATTTCAGAGTCCGAAAATGTCAAAACAGCTCCAGCAATATTAATATAAAGCGGTTCAACTTAGTCTATGGCTTCCATTTATAGTGCGAACACAATCCAAATTGGACCAACTTTAAAAATAACGCGCTGATTTGAGCCTAGATATACTCCAGAGGAGAATGATGATGCAGTCAAGGGAGCGTTCTACGATCTTTGAGAAGACGTACAATGAGTGTCCGCAATTTGTTGTCTTAAGCTGCTTTGTAAGTCCATGCGCCAATTCAAGGCATGTGCCACCAGCTCAACATATTGAACTCCAGGGTTAAACCCAAGCATAACAATTGAAAAATATTGAACAACAAGATATCAGAATTGTTCCCCGAAATGTCTTCACGCATATGTTTTCAAAAAAAAAAAAAAATACCCCGACGAGTCCGCTATAAGTAACCTCTCATTGGCGCCTGAAACGAGTGGTTTAGCCTTAAAGAGAAACCCGTTCTATAGTCAACAAAATAACATGGAAACCTGCCCCCGCACCAGTATATCCACGACGACGACGACTTGGTCCATATTAGCCACCAAACAATGACTTAATTTCATCCAATCTCCATCTCCACTCTGTGCCATAAAGAGCACATTCCAATTTCAATTACTCAATCCGATAGCCATCACATAGAGCGGTAATAATAGGCCACCGCACCAATTGAGGTGACCAAACAAGCTTAAACTCAGGTATCCCGCTCAAGCATAACAAGTTTATCGCGTACCGCAAATCATTTGACGTTTTGATCCCGCAATCAATAAATGAACGCACAAACAATACAACAGAAATTAATCCAATTCAATTGTGATTGCGGTCTCGTATGTCAATGGATAGGCCACTTGAACCCCTCCCTCGCGCACTGGTGTGCGGCGCTGGATCGCAGAAACATGCCTAGAAGGCAGCACATTTTAATACGCAGCGAATTATTAATGACGTGATCAGAAAATTATGATTCGTCTATCGATCAAATGGCGCGCATGGCCGATGCAGACCTGACTTTTAACTAATTACGTGAAAGTGACCAATTCTCTTCCTGGCCTAGGCACTGGCACGTCAGCGGTACCATTAAAGATGGTTGGTTTGGCGGTTCTTTTTTGTTCTCTTACCATACGCGTGTTGTCATCCTCGTTGTCCAATCAGCTAACAGGGTTGCGTAACTAAACTCGCACAGAATGCGTGGTTGTGGTATGAGAAGCAAAATGAGGAAAATCAAATCCTGGTTCAGCCAACCTGAGAACCGCCATAGAACTCCCCCTCTTTCGAGGTAGTTTTTCTCACATGTGCCTGTGTTTGTGTACTTTAATCAGAAATCGCGACCGGCTACTTCCACCGCAGCTCGCATGCTACAAGCCGATTAATGCCGAAGAAACAAGAAAACATGATGTCAGGGATTTTTATGCAAAACTATGGACATGTAGATAGTCCCAGCCGATACCCCGGCTGCTGTTGTAGCAACATATGTGTACACATGTGCCAGTGGTATCAACAATTAAGTGCATGTAACCTACCAGCGTTTAGTCAGCACAGAGAGGGGCAGACAGCAGGCACAAGGGGCGCACCGTGAAGAAAATCCGCATGTAAATGCGACGATTGGTGCGCTGCGCACCGCCTAGGCTAGCGCACCATGGATATGGAAATTCAATGACGACCAAGTTCCACAGACAACATCATCCTCGCTGCAGTTATTGTTGTTGCTTTGCGCCGCTCATGAGAATGTTAGTAAATCATTTTCCTAAGCAAATTGTTTGGTTTATTTCGAGAGCCTTTGGATATTCTATTTCGTCTTCTCCTTCGGCGCATCTTTCGTTCGGCTCGCTGTTTTGCGTGAGAAACAGACTATGGACCCATCTAGCGGGAGCCGGGAATGATTTATACAATCAATGTATTATTTATTACTTGTACAAATGCTGTCAAATGAGATGGTAATTAATTAAAATGATTTTCCAAATCGACCACATACTCAGAGAGAGGCGCACGGCACTCTAAGAGTAAGAATAAGAATATTTGACAGCTCTGCGAGCTAATCAGTTGCCATCGATTTCACTGATTTGTCTATGTCTACGTCTACCTGTTGTGGGCAATTAACAATGATTAACGAGTAATTTTGTTGGTCTATACGCGAAGAGTTCAAACACAAAAACAAAAGAGTTGTCGTGCGAACTGGTAGTGGTTACTTCGAAATGCCTCTAAAGAAATTCTCACGCTACTGCTGCAGCGAAAAAAAAATGAAAATAACCTAAAACCCGTTCAAACCTTATCGGTCAAGAGAGTGGAAAAATTTGCCCCGTCAGCAGAGCTTCGATTCACATCGCGAACACCCTACGGAGTTACCTCAATTTGCATTAAATGATAAGCCACTCTTGGGTATACCCACTTTGAGGGTATCCGAAAATTCATCATGCTTGCGCTCACCCACTCCCGCGCTGCTGGCTGGGCCGCCTTACGCGATAACCAAATTGTCACATTATTGGATTCGGGGAATAAATCAATCGGCCGTGCTGAAAGCATTTTGCAGATACAAATATTTTTGGGCGATGCGCGATTAATTTGCGGTTCCTTCGTACACGGTTTGGGTTCTGTTGTGTTGCGTCGCGGTCGTCCTGAGACTTTTAAAATTCCTGCGTGGTATCATCACTAATCTCATTCCTCATTTGACAAAAGTCGATGCGTTGTTTATTTATCCTACGGTTTGTTGGTGCAGTTTCGTATACCCGCTCGGCCCGTGCATATTTAAGCGAAAATTCATTGAAAGCCATTTTGGCGATGCACCACGCACACACGACTGCGCGGCTCTTCGATAAGGGCAAGTATATCCAAGTGTATATGAGAGAAAATGCATTTGAAGAAAGCCACCACCACCAAACGCAGAGAGGCAAGAGGATCGACGACCAAAAAAATTATCAATTAAAAAGTAAATTGCTTTTGGCAAATGTTAAAATGTCCATTAAATGTGTCCATTTATACCATTTACGGGATCTGGAATTCTGTTCGAGTTAATTTTTATTGCCGTGAAAAAGGTGCTCATGGAGTTGTGCGTGGTTTCGGTTGTTTCGTTTTTGCGCCGTGTGTTTGCGCTCAGAGAGTAGTTGGTGGCGTTTAGCAGGTTTTGGAAGCTGCAACCAAATTTGACAAATGATGCCAATTACCTGGAACCATTGCAATTATTGCCGATGATGATTTTTGGGTTGAATTGGTGGATACACGGTATCGAATGTAGTTGCAGATCCCATATGTAATATGTAGGAACTTTCTTTTTATACTCGTAGTTCTGTGATGCCAAATTAAGTAACCAGTTAGAAGGTTTGTTGTTCTTATAGTCATCCATGATGAGAGGGCAATAGTTCGAGAAAATTTCAAAGAAGCATAATTTTTCCATATTTTTCTAAATATTTAAATATGTACTTTGGAGGCTGGAGAATTTTTAAGGCTTCAATTCACACCCGTACAGTCCCTTTATGAATGCATGAATATGCATGAATGAAAGAGAAAGAAGTTGGAACGTGTTTTGTGAAGGCTGTATGGTTACCAATATTTTCTGAAAGCAGCGAAGAGTGATCAAAAAGCCAAAGAATCAAAAATCGGCTGCAAAGTTTTTTGTATAATTTCCGAATCATATACTCGGCGTGAAAACTGTGGTGCAAGGGTATTAAAATTATAAAAGGCCTCTGAGAAAGATTGCCAATCTTGATTGCCTTCTTTCACTCATCAGGAAAACTCTCTAAATTCCAAGCCTGCGCTTCAAGTGAGTGGAACATTTCTATTGATGTTGTTGGCAAAGCATATGCTATAAGTATAAGTTGGTACTTCATACTCAAACTTAATACTATCTAGTCCTACCACATGATGTTGAAGAATTCTGATAGCGTGACTCTTTTTTTTAAACCTTTTCAAAGGGTTCAGTTGTGGTCACAGGTTTAAGATGCAGCGAGAGTTGTCCAACGTCATTGTGCATGGATAGGTACACATAATTTAGCTCTTTATATAGAGCTTGCTTCTAAATATGACTATCGAGTAGAAATAATTGGTGCAACAGTTCCAAAGATGGCACTAGCCATAGCTTTCAAAATCAGTAAAAGGTGGTGAGCGTCGGTTTTTGAATCTCTTGCCAATCTCTTGTCAACTATTGAATTTTTAGGTACATTTTTGAGCGGGTCGGATGGCTTCTACTCGCTCCGGCGCTCTGCTCCATAACTCAACTTAAGGCTTGGAGATCATTTATGTTTTAAAGCCGCAACAACTAAAATTACGCCACCATTGGTAATGTTCCCAATACCATTCATTGGAGCGGATTTGAGTGTAGTTTTTACGGCTATATATGCTAACGAAGCCAACCGCATGCAAGTCTAAGTAAAAGCAATTTCTGCTATAAAACAATCACTCGCTTAATGCAACCCAACATAAACATCAGTAGCAGTTTTCACTTTGCAAACCACTTTTACAATTGCTGATCCATTACCATCAATCCACCGCACTCTCTGCCACAATCCGTTTACCGCTTAAACTATCCAGCAGACACAAACTTTACGATTGTGTTGTAAATTCATCATTTTCGTATTAACCCGAGAACATCTTCAATTATCCGTTGTGCACGGAACCCCTAATTTACGACGACGACGACGACGACGACGACGAGGAGGCTCAGTCGATCGTGTCCGCACGTCCACCACATCCATCGCATCGCACTGCACACACCACAAAACCAGCGAGAGCAACAGAATTGCACCAACACCGGGACCGAGGTAATGCCTTTATGATTATTTCATCCAATATAATAATGGGTTAGCGCCACTGCCACCACTCACCACACGGGAAGTGGCGGCAATAGGCACCGGCGATTTGGAAATTGGACTCACCCGCCATCTATTTGCTTTGGGTATGAGCTTCATTGCCCTTAAACAGTTATTATTACCAAATTAGTGGCACTACCTCATCTCGGAGATCTCGGTGTGGCACGATTCAATCGTCATGAATTGATCCGGCACCCGAGGAAACAAATGTAGCGCAGCCGCACAGTGCCACTGCACACTTGCGCTATATACGCTATCGCACGAGCGCGCGCACAGACCGCGCTTACACCATCAAGCGGGCCTGTAATTATGTCGCCCGAAAAATTAGTTGGCCGACCAATTGATATTTAATTTGGGAATCTTTGTGTTTGATGGCCGTGAAATTGGCCACTTTTGGGGATTTAATGTGGTCACTTGTGAGGATGTCGGCAACATGGCTGATTGGCCGGTTATGGGCGTCGTAATAAGGTCGTCAGGATGGACGACGCAGATGCAGCTATTTGCACAAAGAATTGCGCTGCAAATTGCACATGAGCGCTTTGTGCCCGATGAGGATGCGTGCGAAGGAGCAGACGTGTGGTGCTTAGCTTGGCAATAGTCGAGAACGCCTAAGTTCGGTTTAATTGAAAGAGGTGGAACAACCACTGATGAGGACGTGAAAAGACGATGGGCACGTCGCTGTTTTATGAGATCATTTTATTAAGATTACGACGCGTGATTGGATGATGGAATAACGCCGGTCGAGTATAAGCGGCGAGCGAGCGAGCGTGCCCATGATTCTGATGAGGAGGACGACGACGATGATTGCTGCAATGGTGATAGCGGTGCTGTTGCTGCTGATGATGATGATGATGAGGATGAGGATGCGGATGGTGGTGGTGATGGTAGAAGCAATGATGATGAGGTGTTAGCGGTGTGTTTACAGAAAATTGATAATTTAATGAAGAACTAATTGTTTGATGTGGATTCAGCGTTTAATTGGAGCGGAAATTCAAGCAGTTTCATCATGGGATGGCTAAGGATAAGGAGCATGCTACTTATTACGGAGAAATTGCCCATGATAAAGTGGCGTGATATTTCATTTAACCGAGTGATTGATGTTTCAAGGTCAAGGACTCGCGTATGTATCGGCTTCGATATACAATATTGTGTGACGCAGACTTGTGCTAGATGGACGTCTTGACCTATAGTTTGTGGTGTTGCTTCACCGATGGACTTCAATTTGAAGACCTGGTGCTCAACTTTCTATTTTGTCCCGAAATTCAATCCTATTCGAAATTGCTTTTTGAATTCGTACTCTGTAACACTTTTGATTTTCCCCACATCAATGCCTTTGACATTTGGAGATTTCATTCCGCTTTCGAAATAGAGAAATATAAGTTTTGGGATACCTAACCTGTTTTACTTTCCGAACGAAATACAGAGTAGGGCCGCTGCTCTTTATATGGATTGATTCTGACTTTTATAATGCCTGTTCTGATGTTGTATGCTAGTATTTTTACAGCTGGGACTGAGAAAGAGGCCGAAGAAAGTTTCTGGAAAGGTACTTCTTCCAACATTTAGAGGAGATACCTTACCATAGGTACTAAGTAGAAAGTGCTTCTTGGTTTGTGCATATAAATAGGGGGCTAAGGTTTTTTCCTTTGTTTCCCTTGTGATCGCGGTAGGCCTTTATGGTATCCCGTGCCGAATGAGAACCTAACCTTACCTTACGCTCACAGTATTATAAAGCCTTTTTATGGCTTATGCCAATAAATACCTCGATCATAAATTAAAATGCGACTTTTATTAACAACATCTACAAATTTCCTGTGAATTCCTTCGAACGTATTACCAGTTCCATCGAGCAACAGCCAGAGGCGTTATCGCCTCAAAAATCCCCAGTCATAAATTGCATACTGTCTCCAACATAAGTCTGTACCAGGAGACAGTTACGAGTGCCTCAAATTAAAACCATCGACACAGAAGCAAACGTTTCTTTATCAATCTAATGCATTGCATGCTCTGAAACAGCGCACACATGGCACTCGTATTCGTATATAACCTAAAACTATGCACAAATAACTCATGCGATCCTGCCTTCAAGTGCAACCACTTAACTGCGACGTCATTCCCTCAAATACCTACTCCGTCCTCTCACAGATACTTGTCGCCTACAAATTGCTGGCTCTATTCCTATAAAATAGGTGACAGTTTATCATGCGGTAAAAAAAAAACTTCTTAATTTGTTTAGTATACTCAACCATATCTGCAGTCGCACGCGCACCGAATGTCCTTCTAACCACCTGTGGTTTTTTCCACCAAACAGAGACACCTTCGTCCGGATAAGCCATGCCTATATGAAGTTCTCTTTCTGGCATACGTCATTTAATTTATAAACGCATCCATTACGCTCATGCTTCCGTGGTAGTTAAGTGCTATCTCACGCACCCCCAAAACCTAAGCCCCTGCATTATAGGTGTATATACGCCACCGATCCTGGCGTTGCGTTGGCGCAAAAAAAACCTCGCCAACACTATCTCCCCCGACTTGAGATATCAAATAAATTGAAAAGTGTTAAATATTCTTAATGTCAGGTTTTTATCCGCGCATTTAACCGATGGGCGATGGGCATAGCAAGGATGTTCTCTGCTGCACGTACAACAGAGCTGCCCAGCAAGTATATGCGTGTTTGTCCGTCTCAACGGGCAGGACATACACTATCTCTGTGGCTGACACTTTGTTTTGCAATGGCTATGACTGTGGCTATACTCGTATGCAGCGGTGAAATAAATTTGATTGCGGAAAAGCGACCGCACGTCATATAATTTGCGCCGAGCCCGAGCTGGATGCGGCACGGGAGGTGTCCATTAAAGAGAAAGCGAAAAAAAAAAAGTTGAAGGCGGCCGACTATAAATATACACGACCATTAAATGTAATTTTCGTAGCCAACATAATATTGGACGTATTTCTAAATAAAACTGTCAATTGGGAAATTTATGCCGCATGAAGAGCGACGATGTCCGACGCCGCGTATGCCTCTGCTGGGTATTAGCGTTTTTCAATCGTCAACTTGCGAAATTAATTACTATCAACTGTCGCTAAATGAGTAAGGGCATGAGATGCTGTCATGGGTTAATGGATTGGAGAAGCGCGAAGGAATTTCTAGCGGGACGGGAGGTCGTCATTAATTGGGGGAGCCCAAGCAATGGTCGCTGCTCTGGCATAAAGGATTTGTGATAGTTTGATTTTGACACTGCAGGACTACTCACCTAATCATCGGTCGGTATAGGAAAAAAGTCACAAGATGCAGACTTTCGCATTGAAGTTAGTGTCATCACAGGAGAATTAGGGTTGTCCTTCCACGAAGCCAGAACCGAGAGATTTATACAAACATTTTGAAGATGAATTTCCGTCGTCCTAGGAGTCATTTTGAAGGTACAACCCTCTTCCTAATGCCACTGCCCATGTGTCCAATGCAACGGCAATGAATTCGTTTGTAGATACTTCTTTAATTGTCTGGATGAACTTTCCAGCACACCAACTGGAACAGACAAGTTAATAAACGTCATCGTATCTTCAGAGTATGGCTGGTATGTAGAAGCGGACGGGTATAGTTATCGCTTTAGTCAACATCCGGTTAAAGGTTAATGTAGACGGTTCTTTAATTCACAACTGTAAAGGTGCTAGTACACGATATGTAGCACGCCTCATATATATGTTGCTCAACAGAGAGTGAACAAAGAGAGCTTGTACACGGCATGTACCCATTGGGACCATTCGCTGACGTCAAAATGACGTACTGTGTACGTACCAGAACTCCCAGTAAAGATATATCACTACAACAATCAAGGATTTTAAGAACAGCAAGGCAGTAGGAATTGTTGCAAACTGTTGTGTGCTGCGCTGCGTCAACAATATCAGAAAAGCTTCTATGTCAACATGTCCAGCGAGTTTTCGAACAGAAAATAGGTCTCACTGTGGAAACTGTTCAAAACTAACTATAGATCTACATTTTTCCAACATTCTTCGCACGTATGATATGATAGATACATCGTATCTCCAAGGCACCTCAATAGCCCAACTCCGAAAAACAAACTGCAAAATGATTTATGGCCAAGACATTGACACTAATTACATTAATTAGTATAGGTAGGTACCCATAGGTGGTTGTCAAGCAGTCAGCTTACTCCTAAGCTAATAGAAAAAGATTAATTTATTTCCACAGCTCAGTGCCACATAAAACCTACTTTTAAAAAATCGTATCACATTCTGCGCCGCATGAAAAATAAATATATTCTCGCCCTTACACCCTGCCTCAGGAGTACAATTTCTCAGCTCATCGACGCGACGCACTCATGTTCGTTGCAGCAACAACGCCGGACGGACACGTAACATATCCCATCCCAATCCCAAGTACCCCACACTGTGTTGCGGCAATTTATCTCACAGACATGCTCACTCGGATAACGCAAAGCCGAAAAGGGGCCCGTTTCTGTGATTAATTTTCGAAAAATGGTAATTTTCGGAAGAAAAATTCGGTTTCCACATCCACTCGGCGAGAACTCCAACTTCACAGCTCCACGTCCGAAAACTGTAAATTCCTCACGGCCCTTCGTCTCAAATCCAATTACTCAAATCCAAAGCGAACAACCGAAAAGCCGGTGTGGTCGCTGAGCGCGCGCCGGCCGGTGTTAAATTTGACCACTGAACCCATTCATTCAGCGCTGCTGAGCGATATATTCGAGAAAGGGTCAACGTGACGTTGTGGAGAAAATAATGATCTTTTGACAGTTGGACGATTTTGGGACTGGGCGACTGACTCCTTCCAACTGTCACAATCGTCGGAGGTCGGAAATAAATTCTTCCTCGAAGAAGGGTGCGCGTGAGTGATGGTGCATTGTTTGGCTATAGCGGTAATCTGAGATGAGATGTTTGCGCGCGATATATCCACTTTTTTGAAGGATGAAGGCAACGAAAGTGACAGTTCGCATGAACACAAGAAGGCGTGCCGAAATACATCAATTCGGAGTCTCATTTGTTGGCGAGCCATGCCCATGATGTTGGATTGTTTTTTTTTTCTTTCTGTCTTTTTCGCATTTCAAATTGAAGTTTCACTGGAGAGCTACTTAACGCGACTCGTTGATTGGTATCAATGTCCGCCATGTGATAGCTCTGACTGTTTGAAGTGCGTACGTGATTTGAATTGATGGTTGGAAGCGTTTTACCTACCACTGCCATAGTTTTGAGATGTTAAATCCTACGCATATGAGACGGGGACTGTGGATTAGCTGAGGTTGTTGTTAATTCGGATAAGGTGCGTACGGTGTACAGGAGAAGGCTGTAGGAGGGCTTGATCTATCTAATCAACAAACAGTAACGGGGGCGTATTGTAAAAGTGTGCTTTCGGATTTCCCTTTGAGACATTTAATTGGATATTGCTACTGAATCTTAAGTGTCGGTTCAGTTCGGTTTCACACGAGAAGGTATGTGAGCGGACAAATTAGTTCGATTGGTCGTCGACTGGTTTTAAAATACCTCTCGCACCCTAATTGGAGTCGAAAGAGAGGACACAGATGGAGAAAAAGGCAAGGGAACTAATTAACATCTTGTTGTCCCGCCAGCTGCTGTTGAGATCTGATGACAACAAACATTCCTATGATCACATCGAATATGGGAGTACCTACGTGTTTAGTGACTTTTAGGGTGCAATGTCAAAGTTCATTTATATGGCGATACTTCGCATCAAAATTCTAATCAAGGCGCAGTGGCTCAGAGGTTAGTGTGATGGACTACTGTGCGAGGGGATTCAGGTTCGATCTTTGGAAAAGACACAAAATTACATCTTATCAGAGAGTATAAACTGCCTTGCAAAAGCTTCTCAATACAGCTGTTTGAACTCGGCATCGAAATAGGGTAGGTCCGCGCCATTCGTTTCAAAAAAAAATAAAGACGAATGGTTCAGAAACAATTCTTTTTATCACAAGCACCGCTAAAGGAACTACACTAATATTATTATTAGTACAAGGATCAGAAAAGAAGAGGTGGTTGAGTTAAGTTAGCGGGCTGCCGAGAAGTTGTACTGTGTATTAAACTCAGGACATTATAGTGATGCATTGGGGAGAACTTGCGACATACACATTTTAATACAGGGTTTTTCAATAAGAGCGCTACAAAAGTTTGTTTTAAATAAAACAAAAACGGTTTTGGATATCAATGAAATTCTTTATTCCTGTGAAAGTACGTTCGATGCCATTATGTATGGAACTCGATTTTTTTTGCATGGCCACCACGGGCACGCTTGCAGAAGTCCAGACGCTGAACCCAATTTTCGACGGTTTTCAAGCATAAATCAGCCGATACTGCTGCAATTTCACGTTCGATATTCGTACGAAGTTCATCAATCGTCGCTGGCTTGTTGGCATAGACCATAGACTTGACGTAGCCCCACAGGAAATAGTCTAACGGCGTCAAATCGCACGACCGAGGCGGCCAAGCGATTGGACCATTTCGTGAGATAACACGTTCTCCAAACTTGGTTTCCAATAAATTGATTGTGACATTCGCTGTGTGGCTTGTGGCGCCGTCCTGTTGGAACCACATGTCCTCCAAGTCCATATCATCCAATTGGGGCCAAAAATATTCGGTTATCATTGAACGGTAGCGATTCCCATTCACAGTAACGTGCCGAATCATTTTCAAGTTGTTGCTCAGCCCAATTCACAAACATACGACGCTTCTGGTGATCAGTTCTTGCGTCAATTTAATCTTGTAAGGATGTAGGCCAAGATCTTTTCGCAAAATTCGGCATAACGACGTCACCGAAATGACCAACGCTTGAGAACGACGTGTGAGAGACACATTTGGGCTTTCTTCAACTGAAGCCTCAGCGGCAGCAATATTCTCGACACAACGGGCACTTCTTTGTCTCACTGGCACGGGAACATTTTGTACTGTGCCTGCGGATTCAAATTTTTCCACTAGACGCTCAATTGTTGATCTGCTAGGACGATTATGACGACCATAAATTGGACGTAGCGCTCTTAAGTTTGAGGCCACTGACTCCGAATTTTTCGGTAGTAAATTTTAATAATTTCGACTCGTTGTTGGCTCGTATATCTTTCCATCATGAAATGGCAAACCTTACTTAAGAGAAATGTCAAAAGAGCGGCAAGAAATTCGGCGTCGTTTGCTGTCCCTGTCGCTCTACTTTTGTAGCGTCCCTGTTGAAAAACCCGTTAGCTTATACATCTCCCCATACCGATATCAGCTTTTTCATGCAGCTAATCTGTTGACACATAGCCGCCCTTTTGGCCCTATAATGTGACCAACATTTCAGAGGTTCCCGATGTTGTACATACTTCCTATTCACATGCCTGATTGTCTCTGATGCAGGATAAGATTAATACTGATTGAAAATACTTTCCGCAAAAATGGTCTACAGTTCATAAATGACTATTGAAGCTCGCATTTTGTCAAATGGATCATTTTCAACGGCTGGTTAACCAGCCAACATCGCGATAAGTTTTCCAAAAACATTGGCTATGACGACCTCCTACCAGTCATATAATGGGCTTTCGTAATAATATTCCTATACTTTGTACAAATTGGTATTTCTAACATTCCGCACGCTATCCTCGCCTCCAACACTCCATAGCATTGCACGGCACAACATCAAACTGCCAAATTAATTGATTCTATCTGCCAAATTATGCCCAACAAATATTATCCCAAATTGGTTTTATCTGACTTTTGAGATGCACGAACCCACTGGCTGGTTGCCTTAAAGCGTCGCGTCGCTGGCAAATCGGTCAACCATACCTCATCTGAAATTCAGATCACTACTACGAGTCTACCATGGAGTTTGCGTCGTCGTTCGCGCTGTTGATATTCGTCCTCTGCGTTTTGGTTTGTGTAAGATTTAACTTTTTATAAGTTTTATAACCCGGATAAACAAAAGATTTTCCTCCAATACAGAATTGCAACATCATAACAATGGACTCGGTTAAATGTGTCCATGGCGAGGAGCTTTGCCTCAATAATACTTGTTTAATTACTGTGTCTCGCAACCAGCAGCATAAGATAAACGCTGGCTGCTATATACCAAAGCCTATATACAACATAACCGTACTATCCACACTTTGATGGGCTTTGTTACTGAGAAAAACTTCTTTTTTTTTTCTGTTTTACCTTCCCAATATAGGCTGAAGTCAAGATGGAGCGAAAACGGGCCGGTACTTATGAGACTTTGATCAATTCAAAGGATGACTTGTGTGAAGTCGCACAGCATACGATTCGGTCACAGTTTATGGTGAGGATATTCGAGCATGTCCGGCAATACATGAGCAACTTTAAGTGTCCTTTTGTGGTGGGTCCGCTTTTCGTTTATTGAGTGTCTGTTAATTTTTTCTTTGTAGGGAAATGTGCGGGCAAATAATTTGCCGATTGACTTGAGCTTTGTGCCTGGATTTCTACCCAAGGCACAATATCGTATTATAGCCGTTGTCCGCAACAACAAGGAGCTGATAATAGGGATGGAACTGGGGATTACTATCGGACCAACAAAAACAGATAAAAATAAAAAAAAATCAACTTTGTACAAGGAAGTGGTTGTTATTTTCCCACAGCTATTAATATGGCGAGCGATGATAAGCAAAAGAGCGGAAAAGTTATGCCATGGTCTTTATCTTGACTTTCCAAAATTGGGGAAGAGTTGCAATATGGATTTTGGAAGTGGTATACGATGTTGTGTAATGACGTGGGTTGCACTGTTGGCTGGTAGGTAGGTTAGATGTACACAGCAGAGAATTGATGGCCAAAGAAAATTTTGAAGTTGCACAAAGGTGGTGATCGATTTTTAATAAATGAAAAATGAACGGACGGACTTGTAAGGGACGTATTATTCACCATAACGTCTGTTAAAACTCTACATTGTGGTACAAAATTAGGCGCTAAGGGTTAACATGAAATAAAGCCCCAATTGAGGTAATTTTGTATAAATTGCGACTCATTTTTAAAATGAAAATTAGACCCCGATGAAATGAAATAAAGAACCACCAATAAACGAAACAAAGCCAAGAAATTGTGAAAACAGCACGACCTTATTTCGTTTTTGAAATGCTTTAGTGATTTTAATTTTTGTCAATTTTAAAGTGTATTTGCAAAGTAAATTAAATTTGGCAGTGGGATTAAGTTCATAACTAAAAAATAATATTTTCTCAAATTTTCTGAGGCTTAAATAAAAAGTTATTTTTTGCGAAACTAAGCCGACTCTTAAATTTAAGTTTTAAACTTAACTTTTAAAAAATAGAAATTTGAGCAAATCTTCTTAAACTAAGTTAGATACTTGTGAAAGTTAGCTGACTTTTACCTTTAGAAAATTTGAGAAAATAAAAGTTAAAACTCTTGCGAATTATTTAGACAGGTATAGGTACTTAATTTTTAATTTTAGACCCTATTTTCGCGAAGCCTGTCGGTCAACCCTTTTTTATTAAAAAGTATAGCTCGGATTGGGTAATATTTAGGTCTGTATAAGACCTTAGGTCTAACTTACTACTTACCTCTGATGGTACGGATTTCATTGAACAGATACCGGGTGAGGGACACGAGCTTAAAATGCCCAAACCATCGCTAATAACTTTCGTCAGCAACAACAGCAAATGACCACCTGTACTTGTATCAAACACCGAATATATAGGCCGACAACTATTTTTTGTATTCAATTTCGTTTATCCTGATAGCAGATAGATATAGTCGATGACGCATATGGACGCATCTTGGCCCAGTGTTGCCACTTCCATCGCTCGTGAATTTGACGTAGATATGCTTGTTGAACCGTTTCGATAGAACTCAATGGATAGCCATCAGATCCGATTTAAGCTGGCTATTTAGGTTGAAACTATCGTAAGAACGGTCGTAAGATCCGTTGAAAATTTCAATTAATCTTAAGACCCGACCGACTGGCTTAATATGAATGAGCCTCTTTTATGATAGAGCCAGTTTTAGGCAGCATATACCTACAAACATTTAGAGTGTGCGCTGCAGTTGAGTCTGGAAAGACAAGGATACTCAGTCAAAAACAAAGACCTAGTAACTTAACCTCAAGTCTTCCCAGCGTTACCGATGGCCAAAATGATAAAGTCGCCAAAAAAGGTCGCCAAGAGTTTAAAAAGGGGCCTTATACAAACAAAACTTAATACTCGATGCAGTATTTTCAACAAAACATGTTCTATAGGTTTTTCCTTTACGTTTGTAGTAAAAATGGAAAAGACTGTCAAAATTTCAGTGGGGATAAAGTCTTTCTCAGGAAGAGAAACTTATGAAAAAATAAAGGAACGCTTTTGCAATAATCAGTTGCAGTTTGTGAAAATCCCTTGTTAAATACAACAAACACTTAGCCTGGATAATTATCGGCGTTAACGGCTTCGCGGGGATAGAGAAAAGTGTAGCCAACATAGATTTGTGTACGTTATCGATAACTTGTATGGAAATGTCATAAATGATATTTGACATGTTGACAGAAACTAAACAAAAAATAAACAAGACAGAACAAATTATTTTATTTGCACAAAGTCTGCGTTTTAAAGATGCCAAAATTGTTTTTGACTTCCTTAACAATTGTTTTTAACGCAGATTTTGTGCAAATAAAATATTTTTTTCTGATTTTCTGATTGGGCTGGACAACGCCCTGTGGTAAATGGTAAGTGAATTGCATAGTAACTTAAAGTGTACCAATTACTTCTGTACGCTTTCAGAAATAGACGTCAGCTTCTCTGGAATCCTATCCCATAAAGAAAATATGGCACAGCTCAGCCGGCGAATGAACAAACGGAAAAAAGAAGGACCCGAAGAACAGTATTCAAAGGAGGATCTCTGCTATGACTATCGGTATCGAGTACTTGGGTCAGAAATTTGTCGGAGATCTTTTAGCAGATGGAAAGATCAAATCTCAAGAAACTGGAGTAATATTTGTGACTCCCAGTGCCTGGGCCATGCATTGCAAGCGAATAATTAATCCAGAAGAGAAGTCTGGCTGCGGCTGGGCTTCTGTTAATTTTCAACTGTCTACTGTTAACATTCCCAATTGGAATCTTATTTTAACTCGATATCAAAAAGAATAAAAGCAACAAAATGTGAACGTGAACCTTGTTCTTTATTGAACTACATACTTTCATTTACAAATAATTCCCATCTTTGGACTTGAGACACCAGTCTCATCAGTAATTTATTCTCGCAACAATGGTGGGAAATCGATTTCACGTGGAAGGATCTATTCCTGGTTCTGCTTGGTAATTCTACAGTACATATTCCGCTTCTTCGTCCTTGGGAATAAGCCGTTATGTGGTACTAAACAGAAGCACTGGTTTGAGTTGGGTAACTCCGCGGAATGTGCGCTCTATGATGACGAGAACTTCCTAAAATGCTTATCTCATTAGAAAAAGCAGAGAGATGTTGTTTTGAATAGCTTACTTCGTTTGGAACAGCTCCGACTTTAGGAATTCTCATGAACGATGGTTCTAAACAGCGCTCAAACATTCTGCGCACAACGACACGACCGACACCAACGTTTTTCAAATTGCCGAGAATTTCCCACACGATTTTGCCACGGAAATCATGACATAATAAGGGAAAAACCTTTAAAACTTGTTTTCTTAATACAATTTGATGGATTACTTACCTATACACTTGGAATAGTAAAATGTTCAGCTTTTTAGTTATGAATTTAATTTGAATTATCCACTGATAATTTTTTTTTAATTAAAATTAGTCTGTTATTCTGTCAATGTCAATTTTTCTATCAGATTGATGCGTTGCCAACTCATGTTTTCATTCTTCGATGTTCGTTTTTTTCGGCAATCCTTGATAGTGACGGTGATAGGGACGAAAGAAACGCAGCTAATTAACTTAATTCATCTACACTACCGACGAAAGTGATTTGGAATTAATCGAACATCTTTTTGATGAAGTCAAACCACAAATGTGAATAGTAATTTCACGCATATGACAAATAGGACGACAAATTTCTGTCAATTTGTGGCTGATAGCTTTTTCAGTTCTCACTAGTAGGTACCAGAAATTCGTTGAATAACAAGTTTGTAAGATTCTCAGTGGAGAGGTAATATCTTGCTCCCAGAGTAAGTATTTTCACTACAAATCAATAAACATTTCTAAATACGGCTTTCCCCATGCAGTTTGGCATTTGGCCTATCTTAAACCGAAATTCTTTAACATTTGGTTCCTAAAAACAGTTAAAAAAGCAGTTTCGTCACTTGAAACTGTCTTCAGCAATTTTTATTCAGTGATGATTTGCTCTGTGCATAATCAAAGATTCAATTATGGTGAAGCAGAGGTAAAACAAAACAGACTTACTTGACAGTGAATTGATATTGGGAAGTGTTAATTATGGATACAGATTTATATATTTTTGAGTATGTTCAACAGCTTTTTGGATTTCTTTTATGGAAATAGTCGCCCGAAAGTCGCCAATGTTGTAAAAAGTGGCTAAAACAGAGAATTTTTGAAAAGTCGTCGCCGGGGGCCAAGAGTTCAAAAAAGTCGCCCATCGGTAACGCTGAGTCTTCCCATTCGAAATGTCTTTCTCACGATGTCTTCACTAAAAAATGGCCTTTCTGCCTTTACCAAATCAACAAGAGACTTCTCAGTTGGTTCCTTTTATGACCTGACCAAAAAGTATATTGCTCCCCCCATCATTTGATCCCATATGACTGCTCTGCAACGTATTTTTAGCACTTTAGCAAAGACTCTCCTTGTATAGAATTTGTTTAAATATGGACAGGTTGAAAAATTATATAGATCAAAGTCTATGATCACGATCTCACTTATACCTGAGCTCCTTCCGAGATTGTTCTTTGAATGCTTCAAAATTCTTCGCTTTTGGTGAAGCGGCTTCGTCAAGTAAATCCACTCCTTAAAGGCCTTGTTTTTCGCTTTGCTGATGTTAAATCACTGTACTTTTTTAACCAGTCGCCACAACGGGCCGCTTCACAACGCAAACATCTGCGCCCATATATGACGGACTTGTCAATATCCGAGGCTAGCTTATTTCGTCTTGTTATCTTAATCGTGCGTTGAATCCAACGACTCGTGTAGTTGGTCTTTATTTCATTTGAAATACTCCTCAAATGGGCCGAAAAACAAATTGTCAATAGTCCTTTTCGTCAGAAATTTCAAATCGCTCTATAAACACAATAAACATTCCACAGCCCTTGCTTTATTTGTCCTCATAAATCGCACCTTAGCTGGCGCTTTTATTCTCGCAATCCGGGAAGTTCATAAAAATTCTTCAAAGAAGAGGTAGGTAGGTATACCTGCCAGGTGACAACAGGAATCCACAACAAAATTCATTGAATAGAAACTAGGAATTTCCGAAATTGCCAATTCGCAGGTACAGGAAAGTGAGTCGGGAACATCATAGAGCATCTTCCCTGGAAATTTCCCAAAAAGATCCACACGTCGCACCATCTGATGTCGTGTCGTACGTTCGTACATCGCAAACTCCTAATAATCCAGTTCCATTTGCTTAGCAAACAAAAACCTTCAACCTCCTCGCTGTGCGACAAATGATCCGCATGCGAAAGGACTCGGCACTCGGCACTCGGCAAACAAAGGCGATCTCTGCTGGCCTCATAATGTTGTCTTCCCAAATATTATACATCGAGATGTGTCGTGTCGTGCGCTGTACCATATCAACCAAAACTGTTTACCCAAGCCAGCCGAAAAGAGATTCAAACGAAATAGCCAAAGACACACCCGATAAGAACACTTCTTTGGAGGTCGGTGCGCTGATGATAACACACGCTTTCATAAGGCGACGACGAACGCCACATTGGAAATGCTTCAATTTTCAGGGAAAGAGTTTACTCTGCCTCTTCGGTAAATACGGCGTGATATCTTTGTTTTACCATGGCTAAGCAATCATGGGATAGTTTATGGGACATTTCCTTTGCGGTACCTTTCATTTATCTTAGAGGCGCGTAATGGGATATGTCACGTCACTGAAGTGACATTCTTCACACCAGTCTCTCGCAACCATGTGATCGATAAATAGCTGAACGATGGGATCAGCATTAGCGCGTCTGCTCACGATCGCGTATCTACATCTCGAAAAGAAGACTCACCGCACCAAAATACCAACTTAATTGAGTCATAGTCTCCGTCGTCGCGTCGGTTGGTGCGGGGATCGACAATCGGCAAAATCCATTAGGACAGCGGAGCGGATGCAAGTCAAAGGTTGGCTGAATCTCGTTCGATCCGTATAATCCATTAATTTTATGCCAAATTCACCAATGGACTGCGGACACTCAGGTATGGAACTCGATTATGGGGTATCCTATTCGTAGGAGTGTGCAATCAAATTAAAATAAAGACAACTAAAACACACACACGCAAAAACAAAGAGTAAGGAGGATTAGCGCTGCGAGCGCATATAGCGAGCGACAAACAAATCGCGGATCTGTTTCTCGGAATCCTTAGTCACAATCGCGCTCGCGACGGGTAATTCGTTGATTAATGACCCAGTGATTCTGGTTCTCAATGTCAAGCTGATCAAGTTATGCGCTTTTTTTTTTTGCGGCTGGGGAGATGGGTTTTTAGTGTCGCATTCACACCCCCCTCGTTAAGTTGTTTTCTGGCAGACAGTTTTTGAGGATTTAATCGGCTAATGTGCCTCTGCCTGGGTGTCATCTGAATGGCATGGTTCAGTGAGACCTTTTTCGGACTTGACTTTGAAAACTGGGTGTGGAGGTCGTGAGAACGGTGATGATGCAATTTTGTTTTATCACTTAAACACATTCATTCAGTGCTTTTTGTTTGGCAATTAAGCGTATTGATTGGTGAAATGATTAATTGATGGTAGACTTTGCGTACCATGTGTCTAAAAAGCAGCAAAATGTATAGATTCAAGCATAATGAGCTATTGTTTTGAAATCTCTGCGAGCCGGGTGGTCACAATTTAAAGGTAGATTCTGTTATGCATTAGCAAAAGAAGATGTCCAACATAGAATGAGCACTCTTTAAATATTATTAAGGACGTATGGCTATAAACGACATAGCCTATAGAAGTCTCACAGTCTTAAGGAACATTTTGAAAAAGTTTCATCGAAATCTGTCCAGTAGTTTTCGAGTTTCTAACAGCCAAAGAAAATTCCTACAGTTTTATTATATGTATAAGATGACTATAAGCTTTTGCAAGCAGGACAATTATTTAGAGATCTGAACTTGAAAAATGAGGGCACTAAAACACACCATAGCATAGGTGATGCTGTATACTGATTACTGAGGCCTAAGACTGAAACAAAGCGCAAAGAACGAGGCAGACTGCTACCATTACGAACAGAATTAAGGACAATTTGGACCCGGTTTTGCTATCAGAAAGAAATTTAAGGAATGCGTCTATAGCTTCCCCTAGGTAAGAGCTAGCTATTTCTATAACAATTTGCTCTCTGCAAATAGTCTTTTTGTATCCGTCCCGATGTAATACGGAGAAGGGCTAAAAAATCAACAATTGTTCAATACGTTCACCGACTATACGCCTAAAATTGGACATTACATTAGGTATCTACCATCAAATTAAAAGTTGTAGGTAAATAGTGATGAGCTGATCCATGTCGAAATTGTTTGTGTATATCGCCAGGGGTACTCAAGCTCAAATCTGCTTCTTGGAGGTTCTAAAAATATGACACCCATTTCGCAAAATATACGTCGTTTTTTTTAACACCCGAATCAACACTTCAGTTCAGGCATAATATTTCAAGCACTTGCTTGGGCGCCACGCCACTAATACCGTTGGTTGGCAAAAATATACCGAATTTGGGATTCGAACGCTATAATAGACAAATATTCCTTCGTCCAATATAAACTCCGCTGTTAATTCTACCAAAGACGCCATCACGGATATTCAACAAAAGCCACTTCAGGTCAGAGATTGAAGCTTAATGGCAGACCATATACGAAAGGCATTTGATTAATTTTTTCACATTCTATTTGCAAGTACGAGTACATATACGTATAGTACCAAGAGATACAATAGAAGGAATGAACATGCACAAGACGCTGTAATATATTAACAATTCCGTCACTAAGTGCTTTGCATTTTCTCTTACTCTGAGCAGATACGTCACAACGCAATTCCCATATCCGTATATTTCGATTTGACAAGGTGTCAAACTACTTTTCCTGCCCCACTGTATTTTGTAAAAACCTTAGTTTTATTTTATTTTTGCAGCTTAGTCATCTTTGTAGGGAGCATCCTACTTTTCCCGCATTTGCCAAAAATCAAATTTATCAATCACACTTCGTCTGTGGCAGTCCTTCCAAAGTTCCGTCATCTGAGATGGCAGGAGGGAGCACAATTCCATCACCTCGAGAAATATCAGTTACTCGCCGCACACACCGGCCACGCCTCTTTTCCAAATATGAAAACACCATGCCGCGTAGCACCTGAAACAAGCCAGCCTCAAGAGCAAGTGGCAAAACTCACGCCTGACTAATGCTACCGCCTTGCGATTCATCTGAGCCTCTCATATCATTGTGGTGCCTGGGCTGTCCTTCAGACACACTATAAAAAATCCCAAAATAAAAAGAAAAAAAAAATCAAGAATAAAAGAAAATCCTTTCACATACCTCACCCCGGTGGAAGAGGGGGTGAGACACTAAGCGTTGTTTGGGTTCCCGACCCGAAAAACGAATTACCCTTTTAAAATAATAAATATCCCGTGATTATTTTCGTACACCATAATTAAAGTGGCCAAGACCGATTCCAAGTTGAGCCACGGTCGGTGTGTTCCTCGCGTGTATCGTTTTGTCCACCAGCGATACGAATCTGGAGAGCTCTTCTTCGCGCCTTTGCTTCCCTTACCCAGCGTGTTGTTTTTGTAAATTGAAAACGAAGTTGAATTCGGTTGGTGGGGCGGAACGGCAGCGGGCGACACAAAACAAAAACGCGAAAAGAATCCAACAAAAGCGAAATGGAAATCATGAATCGGTGGTCATCTCACCGTCATAGACGATGGACATGTCCAGTGTGTCCAGATCGACGATGAATTGTTCTTTTTATTGTTGTTGTGATTTGCTTTAGTGTTTCTTGACGTTATTCCCTTTGGATTGGAGTATTTTTTCATCTCGAAGATATTTTTTTTTTTCTGGAATACTCATCGTCATCGTATTCAGATTTTTCGAAAGGTGAAGGTGGAGGACAATGGTTAAATGGAGTGGGTAAAGCTGGATCCACCACATTCGAGTATCGCCAAACAAAGTATGTGGGATTTAGTTGCTATTTAATTGCTATTTAATTGCGGTAATTTTGATTTTTTTGCTCTTCGGGAAGTGGTAAATTCTGTGGTGGACCTAGCTTACCGGTAAAGCTGGATCCACCACATCGCCTTTTCGAAAAAAAAAGGATGAGGCATATACCGCTGATTTAATTGCTCTGGGAAAATGCAAAAATTTTTCCGATCGGACAAGCCGTTCCGCCAGAATTAACCGTTAAAGTTTTAAAACCCCAGTTCGCTACCGAACTCTTTTGTTTTTTTGGGAAAAATTAAAAAAAACGATTACCCCTTTCGAATTTATTTGCTTTGAATATTGCAAAATAATTGTCTATGCCTAGGCTATCTTACAACTTAATCAAATAATTTGTCGCTCCTCTCTAAAAGTGTCAAACGGTGAAACAATTTTTTAAAAAGTTACTTTATACTACTTACCAAAAACCTATTACCCCGGGCGAATTTCTCCACTTTAAATATCCCAAAATAATCTTGTATTCATTGGCTACAAAGCCTCTTACTCAAATAATTTGTCGCTCTTCGATAAGTGTGTCAAAAAGTCAAAATACCATTTAGTACCAAAAAGGGCACTTTTGCCATTTTTTATGCAAATTTACAGAAAAACCCATAAAAATCATATACGCAGATCGAATTTGTCCATTCCAAAAATCACAAAAGAACCGTATATTCATTGGCTATTATTCTCCATCTTCAAATAATTTGTCGCTCTTCGATAAGTTTGTCAAAATTGAAAATTTCGTCATAGTATCATAAATGGTACTATGCACATTTTATATGGAAATTTACCAAAAAAACCCCAAAAAGTCATATACCCAGATCGAATTTGTCCATTCCAAATATGACAAAAGAACCGTCTATTCATTGGCTATTATCCCCCATCTTCAAATAATTTGTCGCTCTTCGATAAGTTTGTCAAAATTGAAAATTTCGTCATAGTATCATAAATGGTACTATGCACATTTTATATGGAAATTTACCAAAAAACCCCAAAAAGTCGTATACCCAGATCGAATTTGTCCATTCCAAATATGACAAAAGAACCGTCTATTCATTGGCTATTATCCCCCATCTTCAAATAATTTGTCGCTCTTCGATTAGTTTGTCAAAATTGAAAATTTCGTCATAGTATCATAAATGGTACTATGCACATTTTATATGGAAATTTACCAAAAAAACCCCAAAAAGTCATATACCCAGATCGAATTTGTCCATTCCAAATATGACAAAAGAACCGTCTATTCATTGGCTGTTATCCCCCATCTTCAAATAATTTGTCGCTCTTCGATAAGTTTGTCAAAATTGAAAATTTCGTCATAGTATCATAAATGGTACTATGGACATTTTATATGGAAATTTACCAAAAAACCCCAAAAAGTCGTATACCCAGATCGAATTTGTCCATTCCAAATATGACAAAAGAACCGTCTATTCATTGGCTATTATCCCCCATCTTCAAATAATTTGTCGCTCTTCGATTAGTTTGTCAAAATTGAAAATTTCGTCATAGTATCATAAATGGTACTATGCACATTTTATATGGAAGTTTACCAAAAAACCCCAAAAAGTCATATACCCAGATCGAATTTGTCCATTCCAAATATGACAAAAGAACCGTCTATTCATTGGCTATTATCCCCCATCTTCAAATAATTTGTCGCTCTTCGATAAGTTTGTCAAAATTGAAAATTTCGTCATAGTATCATAAATGGTACTATGCACATTTTATATGGAAATTTACCAAAAACCCCAAAAAGTCATATACCCAGATCGAATTTGTCCATTCCAAATATGACAAAAGAACCGTCTATTCATTGGCTATTATACCCCATCTTCAAATAATTTGTCGCTCTTCGATAAGTTTGTCAAAATTGAAAATTTCGTCATAGTATCATAAATGGTACTATGCACATTTTATATGGAAATTTACCAAAAAACCCCAAAAAGTCGTATACCCAGATCGAATTTGTCCATTCCAAATATGACAAAAGAACCGTCTATTCATTGGCTATTATCCCCCATCTTCAAATAATTTGTCGCTCTTCGATAAGTTTGTCAAAATTGAAAATTTCGTCATAGTATCATAAATGGTACTATGCACATTTTATATGGAAATTTACCAAAAAACCCCAAAAAGTCGTATACCCAGATCGAATTTGTCCATTCCAAATATGACAAAAGAACCGTCTATTCATTGGCTATTATACCCCATCTTCAAATAATTTGTCGCTCTTCGATAAGTTTGTCAAAATTGAAAATTTCGTCATAGTATCATAAATGGTACTATGCACATTTTATATGGAAATTTACCAAAAAACCCCAAAAAATCGTATACCCAGATCGAATTTGTCCATTCCAAATATGACAAAAGAACTGTCTATTCATTGGCTATTATCCCCCATCTTCAAATAATTTGTCGCTCTTCGATAAGTTTGTCAAAATTGAAAATTTCGTCATAGGATCATAAATGGTATTATTCACATTTTATATGGAAATTTACCAAAAAACCCCAAAAAGTCATATACCCAGATCGAATTTGTCCATTCCAAATATGACAAAAGAACCGTCTATTCATTGGCTATTATCCCCCATCTTCAAATAATTTGTCGCTCTTCGATAAGTTTGTCAAAATTGAAAATTTCGTCATAGTATCATAAATGGTACTATGCACATTTTATATGGAAATTTACTAAAAAACCCCAAAAATTCATATACCCAGATCGAATTTGTCCATTCCAAATATGACAAAAGAACCGTCTATTCATTGGCTATTATCCCCCATCTTCAAATAATTTGTCGCTCTTCGATAAGTTTGTCAAAATTGAAAATTTCGTCATAGTATCATAAATGGTACTATGCACATTTTATATGGAAATTTACCAAAAAACCCCAAAAAGTCATATACCCAGATCGAATTTGTCCATTCCAAATATGACAAAAGAACCGTCTATTCATTGGCTATTATCCCCCATCTTCAAATAATTTGTCGCTCTTCGATAAGTTTGTCAAAATTGAAAATTTCGTCATAGTATCATAAATGGTACTATGCACATTTTATATGGAAATTTACCAAAAAACCCCAAAAAATCGTATACCCAGATCGAATTTGTCCATTCCAAATATGACAAAAGAACCGTCTATTCATTGGCTATTATCCCCCATCTTCAAATAATTTGTCGCTCTTCGATAAGTTTGTCAAAATTGAAAATTTCGTCATAGTATCATAAATGGTACTATGCACATTTTATATGGAAATTTACTAAAAAACCCCAAAAATTCATATACCCAGATCGAATTTGTCCATTCCAAATATGACAAAAGAACCGTCTATTCATTGGCTATTATCCCCCATCTTCAAATAATTTGTCGCTCTTCGATAAGTTTGTCAAAATTGAAAATTTCGTCATAGTATCATAAATGGTACTATGCACATTTTATATGGAAATTTACTAAAAAACCCCAAAAATTCATATACCCAGATCGAATTTGTCCATTCCAAATATGACAAAAGAACCGTCTATTCATTGGCTATTATCCCCCATCTTCAAATAATTTGTCGCTCTTCGATAAGTTTGTCAAAATTGAAAATTTCGTCATAGTATCATAAATGGTACTATGCACATTTTATATGGAAATTTACCAAAAAACCCCAAAAAGTCATATACCCAGATCGAATTTGTCCATTCCAAATATGACAAAAGAACCGTCTATTAATTGGCTATCAAACCCCATCTTCAAATAATTTGTCGCTCTTCGATAAGTTTGTCAAAATTGAAAATTTCGTCATAGGATCATAAATGGTATTATTCACATTTTATATGGAAATTTACCAAAAAACCCCAAAAAGACATATACCCAGATCGAATTTGTCCATTCCAAATATGACAAAAGAACCGTCTATTCATTGGCTATTATACCCCATCTTCAAATAATTTGTCGCTCTTCGATAAGTTTGTCAAAATTGAAAATTTCGTCATAGTATCATAAATGGTACTATGCACATTTTATATGGAAATTTACTAAAAAACCCCAAAAATTCATATACCCAGATCGAATTTGTCCATTCCAAATATGACAAAAGAACCGTCTATTCATTGGCTATTATCCCCCATCTTCAAATAATTTGTCGCTCTTCGATAAGTTTGTCAAAATTGAAAATTTCTTCATAGTATCATAAATGGTACTATGCACATTTTATATGGAAATTTACCAAAAAACCCCAAAAAGTCATATACCCAGATCGAATTTGTCCATTCCAAATATGACAAAAGAACCGTCTATTCATTGGCTATTATCCCCCATCTTCAAATAATTTGTCGCTCTTCGATAAGTTTGTCAAAATTGAAAATTTCGTCATAGTATCATAAATGGTACTATGCACATTTTATATGGAAATTTACCAAAAAACCCCAAAAAGTCATATACCCAGATCGAATTTGTCCATTCCAAATATGACAAAAGAACCGTCTATTAATTGGCTATCAAACCCCATCTTCAAATAATTTGTCGCTCTTCGATAAGTTTGTCAAAATTGAAAATTTCGTCATAGGATCATAAATGGTATTATTCACATTTTATATGGAAATTTACCAAAAAACCCCAAAAAGACATATACCCAGATCGAATTTGTCCATTCCAAATATGACAAAAGAACCGTCTATTCATTGGCTATTATACCCCATCTTCAAATAATTTGTCGCTCTTCGATAAGTTTGTCAAAATTGAAAATTTCGTCATAGTATCATAAATGGTACTATGCACATTTTATATGGAAATTTACTAAAAAACCCCAAAAATTCATATACCCAGATCGAATTTGTCCATTCCAAATATGACAAAAGAACCGTCTATTCATTGGCTATTATCCCCCATCTTCAAATAATTTGTCGCTCTTCGATAAGTTTGTCAAAATTGAAAATTTCTTCATAGTATCATAAATGGTACTATGCACATTTTATATGGAAATTTACCAAAAAACCCCAAAAAGTCATATACCCAGATCGAATTTGTCCATTCCAAATATGACAAAAGAACCGTCTATTCATTGGCTATTATCCCCCATCTTCAAATAATTTGTCGCTCTTCGATAAGTTTGTCAAAATTGAAAATTTCTTCATAGTATCATAAATGGTACTATGCACATTTTATATGGAAATTTACCAAAAAACCCCAAAAAGTCATATACCCAGATCGAATTTGTCCATTCCAAATATGACAAAAGAACCGTCTATTCATTGGCTATTATCCCCCATCTTCAAATAATTTGTCGCTCTTCGATAAGTTTGTCAAAATTGAAAATTTCGTCATAGTATCATAAATGGTACTATGCACATTTTATATGGAAATTTACCAAAAAACCCCAAAAAGTCATATACCCAGATCGAATTTGTCCATTCCAAATATGACAAAAGAACCGTCTATTAATTGGCTATCAAACCCCATCTTCAAATAATTTGTCGCTCTTCGATAAGTTTGTCAAAATTGAAAATTTCGTCATAGGATCATAAATGGTATTATTCACATTTTATATGGAAATTTACCAAAAAACCCCAAAAAGACATATACCCAGATCGAATTTGTCCATTCCAAATATGACAAAAGAACCGTCTATTCATTGGCTATTATACCCCATCTTCAAATAATTTGTCGCTCTTCGATAAGTTTGTCAAAATTGAAAATTTCGTCATAGTATCATAAATGGTACTATGCACATTTTATATGGAAATTTACTAAAAAACCCCAAAAATTCATATACCCAGATCGAATTTGTCCATTCCAAATATGACAAAAGAACCGTCTATTCATTGGCTATTATCCCCCATCTTCAAATAATTTGTCGCTCTTCGATAAGTTTGTCAAAATTGAAAATTTCTTCATAGTATCATAAATGGTACTATGCACATTTTATATGGAAATTTACCAAAAAACCCCAAAAAGTCATATACCCAGATCGAATTTGTCCATTCCAAATATGACAAAAGAACCGTCTATTCATTGGCTATTATCCCCCATCTTCAAATAATTTGTCGCTCTTCGATAAGTTTGTCAAAATTGAAAATTTCGTCATAGTATCATAAATGGTACTATGCACATTTTATATGGAAATTTACCAAAAAACCCCAAAAAGTCATATACCCAGATCGAATTTGTCCATTCCAAATATGACAAAAGAACCGTCTATTCATTGGCTATTATCCCCCATCTTCAAATAATTTGTCGCTCATCGATAAGTTTGTCAAAATTGAAAATTTCGTCATAGTATCATAAATGGTACTATGCACATTTTATATGGAAATTTACCAAAAAACCCCAAAAAATCGTATACCCAGATCGAATTTGTCCATTCCAAATATGACAAAAGAACCGTCTATTCATTGGCTATTATCCCCCATCTTCAAATAATTTGTCGCTCTTCGATAAGTTTGTCAAAATTGAAAATTTCGTCATAGGATCATAAATGGTATTATTCACATTTTATATGGAAATTTACCAAAAAACCCCAAAAAGTCATATACCCAGATCGAATTTGTCCATTCCAAATATGACAAAAGAACCGTCTATTAATTGGCTATCAAACCCCATCTTCAAATAATTTGTCGCTCTTCGATATATTTGCCAAAACGTTAAAAGTTATTTCTTAAGGCTTAAGCGATAGCTGAGTGTTAACAAATTTGCTCCTGTGACACGCCCTAAAAGTATGCATTACTTTTTGGACCATTTGTTCAACCCAGGAAGTGCACATTACTCTGACATTAATTTACCTCACTCTCGAGAGTAGGCAGTGATCCTGGTACTCTGTATTATAGACCCTGAAGATAGTCATTTGTTTTATTATTGGAATACGCATATACTGGGTGAGTGAAAATAAGTGTGTCAAACTTTTTGTTAGGTATCGTATGTTGTTATTATGTTTAGTGTAGTCTTCAATTGTCAAACAAACAAAATAAAAATCTATAGGACGAATTATTTTCATGGCGAAAAGCAGGTTTTGACAAAGTGGACTTTTGCTCCCGAATGTTGTTTTTTATTGTTTTTTTTTTTTGAAAGCAGCCAAAAGTATCATTTATTTATTTTAATTTACTTGGGTCGTTATGATTTTTTTTTTGTTTGTTTTGCAATATTGATATCAAACCTCTGATGCCCAAAATAAAAACAAAAAGTTCATTGTTCTTGTTTTAATTTATTAAAGCCTAGTACGCTATTGCTGCGAACCAAAACCCTTAGATACCAAAAAAAGTAACATAGTGAAATCATAAACGAAACATTTATTTGCTGACATTCTTTACGAAATTACAATGAAATTATTAAAAAGAAAACAAGTAAATATACACAAAAATATAAATAAAAAAAGTTTTGAAAGAAATCCCAGTTTTATTGTTCCACCAATGAAAAAAAAAATTATCAATTTTTAATTGTTATTTTGTAGGTGATAATTATGTCGTACCCTTACCTACTGTTAATGAATGCAATAAAAGCCATATTAGTAAGACAAAAACGTTAAAAAAATACTACCGTGAGTCCAAAAGACGCATACAAAATCCTGTTAAACAATGATGTCGTCACTTAAAATTGATTTTGAATGTGAAAGAAAGAACAAATGCCAAAAGTCAAGCAAAATTATCCAATGAGTGTAATTGCACTTCAATTATCTCATTTAACACGGCATTTTCTATGGAAAATACACAAGTTCTGACACAAGAAGACATAAGCGCAAATGAAATGAATTTGCAATTTGCTGACTTTTTATTACTGGGGTCAGATCACGTAAAATAAAAACGCATGCTGTCTCTGTCATATCTGTGGCAATAAACAGAGACAGCTATGGTCGGAGCGACGTCATTCGATCGTTTTCATTTAACATGATCAGGCCCCTGGACTTTCGCTCTTTACGAAAACTAATTTCTATATCGAAGTGCTTGGCTATGTCGCTAGTTCCACCAACAACCGACAATTTATCAAATTTAAGAAACATTATATGCTTCACCCTAGCTATATATAATTGAATTTGTATTTGAAACTACATATTTATGTATTATGAAAATATAGCGAATGATTTTCTCTCCTGGAACGAAAAAACTAAGACTTGCCCAACACAGCCACCACAATCGATAATTCACCGAGATTCGATAGCCCACCTCAGCTGTCTCTTCATGTGTAGCCACTTTTTGGCGCCAATTTTTTTTGACATGTTAAGAAACGGCGGGAATTAAGTTTAGGTACTGTTTACATTTCAGATAAAATCATATTGCGAGTAGACGGTTGGTGGGAATGATTCAAATTCAATTCTGAGCGAATATGTGATTTATATCGTTGATATTATTTTGTTCAACAAATCACCGGCAAAAAAGTCTGTAGTGAATGTAAAAAAAATCGGTGGCGATTTCTTTTGCGTTCCAGCAAATTTGTCAGAATTGCTAGGTACCATCTAAAGGACAATGAAAATAAGACAATTCCTACTCGAATAAGATATTTCATTAAAAGGCATAGAACAAATGGAAAAAGAAGGAAAAATAGCAGATGTATGTAATATACAAAAAGAGATAGAAATACATACATCTGCAAGTAAGAAAATAGTTTATGGTGCAAATACAATTTAAATTCACTGTCCTAACAGATGTTTTAGGAATAATAGCTAATATGAATAGAACACTTTTTATTTATATGAATATAATAAAAATATCAAAATCTCATTGTTGTTGTCAGGCGCTGAGACAATTTTTGAGTATAATTGCCATTTTTTATGTCATACGAAAAAACAAAAAAATCTTTATTCAAATAAAGGAGATATAGCAAATCAAGATTTTTTTACGTAAAAATATACCTAGTACATTCTACGTGCTGCTTACAAAACCAGTATACTTCAGATCTAAAACCACAGGATTGTGGTTGACTTCTTTTCTGAATCTTGAGCGAGGTACGAATTATTACGGATGGGAATCGAGGTGCATTATTATGGTGGATGGATTGGGTTGCGTTCAACGCTCTAGTTGATGTGGCTGCATTCACCAACATTCATCGAAACATGTGAAAAGTCAAACCATTTTCTTCTTTTTGTTTTTTGTTGTACTTGTACATATAATAAACATCTGAATTAAGAGCTGTTGTTGAAAATGTATGTTTCATTTTATTTTGCGACGAGAGCGGCATTTTTAAAAATAAAATACATATGTATCACGTAATCATGAAAATGTATAATAAATCACGTAATTAATGACATGATTTATCATGTTGATTTAGTTAAATTACGTTGGTGGGAAAATGGTATAAGGGAAAGGTATATTCGCAGGCTTCGACAGTCCATTCACATAAACACTTTTCTTGATCGCAGTTTGTGGAGTTCAGACATCAATTTCTACCACTAAAAAATCTCTAATTTGAGTTTGATTTAGAGCGAATTTTTCATTTGATAGTTTGTGGAACTGGGTTTAATGTTTGGAGTTAGAAATTTCGTCATTTAAGCTCTTTTCAAACTTGTTTTTCCATGTTTTGATAGATTAATATAAATTATTCTAGGTACCTAATCTTGCAATAGCAAAATGAGACATTTTTTATTTATATAAAATAATGTATGAAAAGTGGTTTGTTTGCATATTATCAATTCATGGATTATCAAAAAAGACTCGATATTTCTCTAAAATAAACTTTTCCTTTGATAGCAATTACCTACCCCAGAAGAAAAAATCCATGGTTGTTAACTCATATCTAGTCTTTTTTGACCATTTTTGCATGACAAAAATGGCTTTTATTACAACTTCTGTTGATCGTACGTAAAAAAGTTGCTTAACATAATTTTTAGGAAATTGTTCAAGGATAAAAATTTCATAAAAAAAATAAAAATTTATTAAGTAAAAATTTTGAGAAAAAGGATTTTAAGTAAAAAAATGTGACAACAAATTTTTGAAATTTTGAATTTAGGGAACCATCACTTTTTTGTAACTGGATAGATGTACCCAAAGTGCTTAAGACTTGTATGCGCTACCAAATTTTTTTTTAAATGTACAGAAACAATTTTCGTGCCTATAATAGTTTAGAAGTTATAGCGTTTTAAGCGGTACCACCTCCAAATCAGAGGTCACCTTCTTTGAAGGGCTATAACGGGAAATATGGTGAAAATAAACCCCCTGCACACAATTTTTTTTTCGGTGGATCTTTAGAAATATTCTCTTAAAGAATTATACCTATTTTTATTTCTTTTTCCATTTGTTCTATGCCTTTTAATGAAATATCTTATTCGAGTAGGAATTGTCTTATTTTCATTGTCCTTTAGATGGTACCTAGCAATTCTGACAAATTTGCTGGAACGCAAAAGAAATCGCCACCGATTTTTTTTACATTCACTACAGACTTTTTTGCCGGTGATTTGTTGAACAAAATAATATCAACGATATAAATCACATATTCGCTCAGAATTGAATTTGAATCATTCCCACCAACCGTCTACTCGCAATATGATTTTATCTGAAATGTAAACAGTACCTAAACTTAATTCCCGCCGTTTCTTAACATGTCAAAAAAAATTGGCGCCAAAAAGTGGCTACACATGAAGAGACAGCTGAGGTGGGCTATCGAATCTCGGTGAATTATCGATTGTGGTGGCTGTGTTGGGCAAGTCTTAGTTTTTTCGTTCCAGGAGAGAAAATCATTCGCTATATTTTCATAATACATAAATATGTAGTTTCAAATACAAATTCAATTATATATAGCTAGGGTGAAGCATATAATGTTTCTTAAATTTGATAAATTGTCGGTTGTTGGTGGAACTAGCGACATAGCCAAGCACTTCGATATAGAAATTAGTTTTCGTAAAGAGCGAAAGTCCAGGGGCCTGATCATGTTAAATGAAAACGATCGAATGACGTCGCTCCGACCATAGCTGTCTCTGTTTATTGCCACAGATATGACAGAGACAGCATGCGTTTTTATTTTACGTGATCTGACCCCAGTAATAAAAAGTCAGCAAATTGCAAATTCATTTCATTTGCGCTTATGTCTTCTTGTGTCAGAACTTGTGTATTTTCCATAGAAAATGCCGTGTTAAATGAGATAATTGAAGTGCAATTACACTCATTGGATAATTTTGCTTGACTTTTGGCATTTGTTCTTTCTTTCACATTCAAAATCAATTTTAAGTGACGACATCATTGTTTAACAGGATTTTGTATGCGTCTTTTGGACTCACGGTAGTATTTTTTTAACGTTTTTGTCTTACTAATATGGCTTTTATTGCATTCATTAACAGTAGGTAAGGGTACGACATAATTATCACCTACAAAATAACAATTAAAAATTGATAATTTTTTTTTTCATTGGTGGAACAATAAAACTGGGATTTCTTTCAAAACTTTTTTTATTTATATTTTTGTGTATATTTACTTGTTTTCTTTTTAATAATTTCATTGTAATTTCGTAAAGAATGTCAGCAAATAAATGTTTCGTTTATGATTTCACTATGTTACTTTTTTTGGTATCTAAGGGTTTTGGTTCGCAGCAATAGCGTACTAGGCTTTAATAAATTAAAACAAGAACAATGAACTTTTTGTTTTTATTTTGGGCATCAGAGGTTTGATATCAATATTGCAAAACAAACAAAAAAAAAATCATAACGACCCAAGTAAATTAAAATAAATAAATGATACTTTTGGCTGCTTTCAAAAAAAAAAAACAATAAAAAACAACATTCGGGAGCAAAAGTCCACTTTGTCAAAACCTGCTTTTCGCCATGAAAATAATTCGTCCTATAGATTTTTATTTTGTTTGTTTGACAATTGAAGACTACACTAAACATAATAACAACATACGATACCTAACAAAAAGTTTGACACACTTATTTTCACTCACCCAGTATATGCGTATTCCAATAATAAAACAAATGACTATCTTCAGGGTCTATAATACAGAGTACCAGGATCACTGCCTACTCTCGAGAGTGAGGTAAATTAATGTCAGAGTAATGTGCACTTCCTGGGTTGAACAAATGGTCCAAAAAGTAATGCATACTTTTAGGGCGTGTCACAGGAGCAAATTTGTTAACACTCAGCTATCGCTTAAGCCTTAAGAAATAACTTTTAACGTTTTGGCAAATATATCGAAGAGCGACAAATTATTTGAAGATGGGGTTTGATAGCCAATTAATAGACGGTTCTTTTGTCATATTTGGAATGGACAAATTCGATCTGGGTATATGACTTTTTGGGGTTTTTTGGTAAATTTCCATATAAAATGTGAATAATACCATTTATGATCCTATGACGAAATTTTCAATTTTGACAAACTTATCGAAGAGCGACAAATTATTTGAAGATGGGGGATAATAGCCAATGAATAGACGGTTCTTTTGTCATATTTGGAATGGACAAATTCGATCTGGGTATACGATTTTTTGGGGTTTTTTGGTAAATTTCCATATAAAATGTGCATAGTACCATTTATGATACTATGACGAAATTTTCAATTTTGACAAACTTATCGATGAGCGACAAATTATTTGAAGATGGGGGATAATAGCCAATGAATAGACGGTTCTTTTGTCATATTTGGAATGGACAAATTCGATCTGGGTATATGACTTTTTGGGGTTTTTTGGTAAATTTCCATATAAAATGTGCATAGTACCATTTATGATACTATGACGAAATTTTCAATTTTGACAAACTTATCGAAGAGCGACAAATTATTTGAAGATGGGGGATAATAGCCAATGAATAGACGGTTCTTTTGTCATATTTGGAATGGACAAATTCGATCTGGGTATATGACTTTTTGGGGTTTTTTGGTAAATTTCCATATAAAATGTGCATAGTACCATTTATGATACTATGACGAAATTTTCAATTTTGACAAACTAATCGAAGAGCGACAAATTATTTGAAGATGGGGGATAATAGCCAATGAATAGACGGTTCTTTTGTCATATTTGGAATGGACAAATTCGATCTGGGTATACGACTTTTTGGGGTTTTTTGGTAAATTTCCATATAAAATGTGCATAGTACCATTTATGATACTATGACGAAATTTTCAATTTTGACAAACTTATCGAAGAGCGACAAATTATTTGAAGATGGGGGATAATAGCCAATGAATAGACGGTTCTTTTGTCATATTTGGAATGGACAAATTCGATCTGGGTATATGACTTTTTGGGGTTTTTTGGTAAACTTCCATATAAAATGTGCATAGTACCATTTATGATACTATGACGAAATTTTCAATTTTGACAAACTAATCGAAGAGCGACAAATTATTTGAAGATGGGGGATAATAGCCAATGAATAGACGGTTCTTTTGTCATATTTGGAATGGACAAATTCGATCTGGGTATACGATTTTTTGGGGTTTTTTGGTAAATTTCCATATAAAATGTGCATAGTACCATTTATGATACTATGACGAAATTTTCAATTTTGACAAACTTATCGAAGAGCGACAAATTATTTGAAGATGGGGGATAATAGCCAATGAATAGACGGTTCTTTTGTCATATTTGGAATGGACAAATTCGATCTGGGTATACGATTTTTTGGGGTTTTTTGGTAAATTTCCATATAAAATGTGCATAGTACCATTTATGATACTATGACGAAATTTTCAATTTTGACAAACTTATCGAAGAGCGACAAATTATTTGAAGATGGGGTATAATAGCCAATGAATAGACGGTTCTTTTGTCATATTTGGAATGGACAAATTCGATCTGGGTATACGACTTTTTGGGGTTTTTTGGTAAATTTCCATATAAAATGTGCATAGTACCATTTATGATACTATGACGAAATTTTCAATTTTGACAAACTTATCGAAGAGCGACAAATTATTTGAAGATGGGGGATAATAGCCAATGAATAGACGGTTCTTTTGTCATATTTGGAATGGACAAATTCGATCTGGGTATACGACTTTTTGGGGTTTTTTGGTAAATTTCCATATAAAATGTGCATAGTACCATTTATGATACTATGACGAAATTTTCAATTTTGACAAACTTATCGAAGAGCGACAAATTATTTGAAGATGGGGGATAATAGCCAATGAATAGACGGTTCTTTTGTCATATTTGGAATGGACAAATTCGATCTGGGTATACGACTTTTTGGGGTTTTTTGGTAAATTTCCATATAAAATGTGCATAGTACCATTTATGATACTATGACGAAATTTTCAATTTTGACAAACTTATCGAAGAGCGACAAATTATTTGAAGATGGGGGATAATAGCCAATGAATAGACGGTTCTTTTGTCATATTTGGAATGGACAAATTCGATCTGGGTATATGACTTTTTGGGGTTTTTTGGTAAATTTCCATATAAAATGTGCATAGTACCATTTATGATACTATGACGAAATTTTCAATTTTGACAAACTTATCGAAGAGCGACAAATTATTTGAAGATGGGGGATAATAGCCAATGAATAGACGGTTCTTTTGTCATATTTGGAATGGACAAATTCGATCTGGGTATACGACTTTTTGGGGTTTTTTGGTAAATTTCCATATAAAATGTGCATAGTACCATTTATGATACTATGACGAAATTTTCAATTTTGACAAACTTATCGAAGAGCGACAAATTATTTGAAGATGGGGTATAATAGCCAATGAATAGACGGTTCTTTTGTCATATTTGGAATGGACAAATTCGATCTGGGTATACGACTTTTTGGGGTTTTTTGGTAAATTTCCATATAAAATGTGCATAGTACCATTTATGATACTATGACGAAATTTTCAATTTTGACAAACTTATCGAAGAGCGACAAATTATTTGAAGATGGGGTATAATAGCCAATGAATAGACGGTTCTTTTGTCATATTTGGAATGGACAAATTCGATCTGGGTATACGACTTTTTGGGGTTTTTTGGTAAATTTCCATATAAAATGTGCATAGTACCATTTATGATACTATGACGAAATTTTCAATTTTGACAAACTTATCGAAGAGCGACAAATTATTTGAAGATGGGGGATAATAGCCAATGAATAGACGGTTCTTTTGTCATATTTGGAATGGACAAATTCGATCTGGGTATATGACTTTTTGGGGTTTTTTGGTAAATTTCCATATAAAATGTGCATAGTACCATTTATGATACTATGACGAAATTTTCAATTTTGACAAACTTATCGAAGAGCGACAAATTATTTGAAGATGGGGGATAATAGCCAATGAATAGACGGTTCTTTTGTCATATTTGGAATGGACAAATTCGATCTGGGTATACGACTTTTTGGGGTTTTTTGGTAAATTTCCATATAAAATGTGCATAGTACCATTTATGATACTATGACGAAATTTTCAATTTTGACAAACTTATCGAAGAGCGACAAATTATTTGAAGATGGGGTATAATAGCCAATGAATAGACGGTTCTTTTGTCATATTTGGAATGGACAAATTCGATCTGGGTATATGACTTTTTGGGGTTTTTTTGGTAAATTTCCATATAAAATGTGCATAGTACCATTTATGATACTATGACGAAATTTTCAATTTTGACAAACTTATCGAAGAGCGACAAATTATTTGAAGATGGGGGATAATAGCCAATGAATAGACGGTTCTTTTGTGATTTTTGGAATGGACAAATTCGATCTGCGTATATGATTTTTATGGGTTTTTCTGTAAATTTGCATAAAAAATGGCAAAAGTGCCCTTTTTGGTACTAAATGGTATTTTGACTTTTTGACACACTTATCGAAGAGCGACAAATTATTTGAGTAAGAGGCTTTGTAGCCAATGAATACAAGATTATTTTGGGATATTTAAAGTGGAGAAATTCGCCCGGGGTAATAGGTTTTTGGTAAGTAGTATAAAGTAACTTTTTAAAAAATTGTTTCACCGTTTGACACTTTTAGAGAGGAGCGACAAATTATTTGATTAAGTTGTAAGATAGCCTAGGCATAGACAATTATTTTGCAATATTCAAAGCAGATAAATTCGAAAGGGGTAATCGTTTTTTTTAATTTTTCCCAAAAAAACAAAAGAGTTCGGTAGCGAACTGGGGTTTTAAAACTTTAACGGTTAATTCTGGCGGAACGGCTTGTCCGATCGGAAAAATTTTTGCATTTTCCCAGAGCAATTAAATCAGCGGTATATGCCTCATCTTTTTTTTTTCGAAAAGGCGATGTGGTGGATCCAGCTTTACCGGTAAGCTAGGTCCACCACAGAATTTACCACTTCCCGAAGAGCAAAAAAATCAAAATTACCGCAATTAAATAGCAATTAAATAGCAACTAAATCCCACATACTTTGTTTGGCGATACTCGAATGTGGTGGATCCAGCTTTACCTACGTGGTTAAATGATCCTGAGAATAATTTATTGTTGTTTTTTTTTTATTGAATTCGATTTGTTGGCAGTTGTGGTCGGTCACTGGCGTGGCCAACAAGTCCCAACTTGATGGTGCGGTGCTGGTGATGATGACAGCAATGGGAATGTATGGAGGGAACGACTCGACTGATACTTGAGAACTTTATTTGGACAAGGTACTGATGTTGGGAGAACAAAACCATTTTCGATTTCATTCGACAAATTCAGTGCCGCGACTGGGGTGAGACAACACAAGAGTCAAACATAATTTACGGGATTTGACAGCGGTAGAATTTTTGAAGGTGAGCGGGTTTCTTATTTTGTTATGAATTCCAGCAGAGGGAGAGAGGAATTTTAATGGTTGCAATTAATTATGAAAATGAAAACATTGTGGTTGTCACACACGTGCTCTTGGTTGCGTTTTGGTGCAGGATCAGGATTTAATTTAGATATATTGAAGGTCGCCATGAGATAGAGTTACGTGTATATTTTTGGGGGTACGGGTAATATGATATTTTCCAGATCGCATTGTGACGAGTTAGATATCTTTGGTGACTAATCCGATGGATTTGAATAAGGTATTGGAAACGAAACATTTGTTTGGGATCAGAGTTTTCAAAAACATGGATATGGTAGCGGTAGGTATGCCCTTATCGCATGGGGTGAGTTTTGCGGGTTCATTAGGCGATCGGGGAACTTGATTCAGCTGAAGGGCCATAATAGTTGCAACGTGTCCAGAGTAGTATTAACTACTCTTTCCTCTTTAATTAAGGTTTTCCACATTTCCAATGTTTTATATTAATGTAAAAAATGTTTGAAGGATAAGACATTTTAAAGTTATTTAATAATCTTTACGGACAAAATTTCTGCTATTTTCTGCTGATCTCAAATGCGTTAATTTTTCTGTACCGTTCCCCATTTTTATCTTGCATTATATTCCTGTATGCATTCGCATAAACTTCCTCCCAATTGATTGCGGAAGAGCGTGAGTTTTGGTCAATATTTCCATCAACGTTTTCTGCGACGTCAATGGTTAAAACACTCATGGTCCCCGTCGTGGTAGCACCATACGCACAGACGAGAATGTGCCTGCTGTAGCCGAGAGTGTGTGACTCAATTCACGAACATCAACTCGCCATCGATCTCAACAGCTCAATATTTCACGCACTAGCCTGAGGAGAATTCTGCACAAGATCTCGGATTATTTGCATACAAGGTCGAATTGACTCAGCAATTGAAGGCGCACGACCATCCACTTCGTTATCGCTTCTCAGTTTGAGCCTTAGAGCAGCTTGAATTTGGGCGAAAAATCATCTTTTATGACGAGGCGCATTTTCATCTCGGCGGCTACGTTAACAAACAAAATTACCGCCAATGCATCCACAAAGAATGACAGTTTGATGCGGATTGTGGAGTGGTGGCATTATTGGACCATTTTTATTCGAAAATGAGGCTGGGAACAACGTTTCGGTCAACGGTGGGCGATACAGAGCCATGTTAACCAATTTTTTTTTTACTGAATTTGAAGACATGGATATGGGCGACCTCTGGTTCATGCAGGATGGTGCGCCATGCCACGTAGCCCATGCCACAATCGGATATTTTGCGCTTCGAAAACCCAAATCGTGTTACCAGCCGTCTGGTGCGATGTCAATTGGCCGCCTCAGAGCTTTCGACTTTTTTTTTTGTGGGGAACCGCGTGGGACCGAAATGATTCAAGCACTTAATACCAATACCATCCAAGCAATCCGTGAGCAAAGCCCGAAACCATTAATAAGGTCTTGGAAAATTGGAGTGACAGAATGCGCTACTGTGAAGCCAGCTGCCTGCATTCCATAATTAATAGGAATTTTTGCTCTTACTAACAAAGCCTTAATACATGGACCAAATTTAATTTTGTTCATTTTATTGCATTTTAAAAAAGAAACTTGTATTTGGCCCACCCATTAGATGACAGAAAATCGTCCTCGTTTTTAAAATGAAAGGGTTCAAAAGATACATATGTTTGCTTACAATAAAATAAAAAAAAATGCAAAAATGCAACACAAGTATTGCTCTTAGAGTAGATACATTCAACAACACTGCTCTTAACCTAGGACAAGGACAACCCGAACCCATCTCTCCTCTGAGCGCACCCTAAGTCTCCGCGCACTGTGTCTCAACTACAACGCTGGAGAGCGACGAACATGTAATTTCCAGAGGTGTAACCTATCATTATGAATTTCATATGTGTTTATCATTTATCTACGTGGCTGCTTCTCGGATGCAGCAGCGCCCATTGTGGGCAAAGCCACTTCGAGCGTAGTGTTGATTTATTATTTTATAAACTGTTGGTAATGTGCAATTTTTCGCGCTCTTTATTGAACTAAACTTCTGTTAAGCCAAGTGCACGTCGACCGAACTCTTCAAATTGAAAGTGATTTCTATGTTTGCTCCTTATGCGGAAGGAAGCAACGTTTTGCAAACGAGCAAACAACACAAAATCGGCAAGACCCTAACCGCAAGGAAACCTCTTTTTTGTGTGCTCTTTTTGGTATCTTTCCGGTCGCCTGTCCATCCTTTTATTGCATCGACAAAAAAATTATATTTAATCGTTGATTTATATTTGCAAACATAGTATCTGATCAATTTGCTTATAAATGTGGTTTTGCGTGTCATTATTCCCTCGTTTTCCAGTTCATCCGTTTTCTCTTTTAACTCAGGGCGGAGGTGGCGAGAAGGGCGTATGAACTATGCACCACAATATTCCCAAGGACGGTTGAAATCTTCATGAAATGCAAAAAAATGCTGGTAACATGTCAGGAGACTTGGTGACCAATGTGATTGGCAGCGGGAGGTAAACGCGTGAGTTTTTTTTTTTTTAAACAAAATCAATTTTATGGCTAAGACTGCGGCTATAAGGAAAACAAACGAATATTTATTCGGTTTAAAAATCGAGGTTCACATCACATCAAAAAAAGTTCCTAAAAATTATGGAATAAGTAATGTGACACCTACACGCAAAAGATAGCTGGCTATCCCCCTTAAGTGTTCATTGCCTGAGAATGTGACATATGAAGGTAGGATGAGCGCGGATTTGAAACCCAAGATGAGATTTTTTTACGAGATACACTGAGTACCTATTCCCCCTAGCGATAGCTGACTCAGTAACTATTGTCATTGCTATGAGGATTAAGTAGCAATAAGATGAGATAGGAATACCTACTACACCCATGGATGCATTTGAAGCTGCATTCTTTTCTTTTGAATAGATGTGTCAATTAAATGGTTTCGGTGCCGAACCTTGTATTGACTGCGAAATGGATGGTTTATATATATGTACATAATTGCATAATTCACTTTTGCTTCGCTGCAGTTGCAGTTGAAATAGTCACTGAGGGACTCAGCCAAAATTAAAGATGTAGATACCATCAGAGGTGCAAAGGTTATCCAAATTGAATCGTTTAGTAGAAAATACTCTCAATATCGCTTGCCCATTTCATAAGAAAGGAGACTCCTTCAGCTGCGCCAACTATACAGAGGTATCAGTCAGTCTCCTTAACATCACATATAAGATCCTATATCTGCCATATTGCGGGATTGACTAAAAAAGTTCATATAGATAACCTGATGACCCCAATAAATCGTGTTTTGATTCAAGACAGTCGAGGTTATCGATCGAAACTCGCACCATATTCTTCATCGATCTTTAAGCCAACTATATGGCAACATTTATAGAGACGAGCTTTACGGAGCCAAGTCTTGTTTTGACATCTCTGCAAAGATCGTTCGTCTATCTAGTATATAACGATGAAGATGGCTGCTGTGCAAAATCTATATAAAATAAGAACCTCACCGAGATCTTTGATGTTGAAATGGGATATTTGTAGGTAATGCGACGCGCTGTTATGCGACGTCCTTAACACCATACTTGGAAGAATTGTCCGACGCTCACAATATGTTACAGAAAGCGACAACAACCGTGGATGCACTTGTAGCATAGATCTTCTCTTACTTGGTCAAATTAAGTTTGTATATACCTGCGGTCATCAGTTCAAAAGCCACAAACTTCAAAGTCTTCAGTCTTTCATTGAGAGTTGAACCAAACTCAAAGTACCACTTCAATAAATAATAAAGTTGCAACTTCCTCATATGTCATATCATACTACAAAAATTCCATCCCACTACCAGCACAACATTCACATACTCAACTGTGCACCCGACGCACGGCCGACGACGACGACGCGACCCTCTTGCGCAAATTGTCCATCTTCGCCAGGCACAGTAGCTGATATGAGCAAATGGAGACTTGAAGGTTTAACTGATCGCCTAACGGAATACAGTAAGCAGGAATAAGTCATAATTAACCACTGGGTACAAGAGCGCAACACGATAAGAAATGATCAACGGCACCAGCAGCTACGGAAGAAGCATCAAGATGTGCCAGCAAGTATTTCTTGGATTTCCCACACACTACGAGTTACTCCTACCCAAATGACATCACTGTTGGCTGGTTACGATGAAAAAGTTGGTCAAGCTGGCGGTGATGTTGATGACTCCGCGCTTTCGCATCTCTCCCACAAGCTACGGGCACACGATGAATTTCTTTGGCTGATAACTTAACATACTTTCTCAGAAGCAGCACTATGCGCGCAAAGTGCGTTCTGTAGGCTTTAATGGATGCGGTTGAACTAAACTGAGCTATGATCCTGAATTTACCGGCATTTCAATGTTGAAATCGACAATCCAGAATAACTGGTTAAGAAGGGTGATATGGGCAAATGCTGACTGCTGACAGAAGGCAAAGTCTATAATCAAATTGATTGATTTCGGGGCGGTTCACCCATCAAACTGATATCAAGTGACTTCACACATAAGGCCGAGTGCACATAATAGAGATTCAAAGTATACGCTGTATTAAATTTAACTGAACAAAGTACCTAATGGAGCTGGACAGTGGACACCCCCCGCTGCTAAATATATTCGATTAATTTCGCGCATACGGCCAAATTGCACTAGTTATTCGCTCCTATGTGTCCACAACCGTATACTATGTCCGACTAATTCAAATGTAAATTTAATGTAAATTTAAACTTTCGTATCTTTCGTCGCTCATCAAATCGCCTTTTGATGGTGATCATAAATTTTGGGAATATTTTGTCAAGCCGTAAAATTTGGCAAACTCGATTTTGATTAATTAACCAACAGCATTCCTTGCCTTAGTCTATAGTCTCCGACATTTGCATAAGAAATAAAAACGCATTTGCTTGGAAGCGACAGTTATGAGCTTAATCTTAGGCTCTACATCTGAGTGTAATGAATAATACATATTTGAGGGCAATATTTGAGAGCGATTTTGGTGAATTCAATTTGACGGATATTGCGGTTGTAGTTCTGTATGTATTTGCATTTCACAAAATTTAATTGCGGCAGATAAATCAGTTTTTTTTAGGCGGTTTTATATGGTTTTAATGTTAGTGGAATGTAGGTAGATACACATGTAGTTTTACTGAATTATCTCATTCAGTTGGAGATTTTCATTGATGAAAACATGAAAGTTGTCAAGGTGCAGGTCTAACCGGAGACAACTATTTTTACTTCTCCAGTATATTTAGTATAATGCGTGTAAAGGAGAAATTCAAGTTTGAGTTATAGATGCGTATTTGAAAATGGTAATGTGAATCCGATGTCCATACATACCACTGGAAAGATTTACTTTGAATTTCACATCAGGCAGGGGTCTGACCGGGAAGCCTGGAGGGAATTTCCGGAAAGTTAGTCTATATACTTTTAAATGACAGGTTGTATAAAAATCTTGATTTTCTCCGAAATGGCTTTAATGTTTTCGATAAACTTGGATGTATGCAATAATGCGAATGATTGAAATCAGATGTGGGAACCGAATTGAGCGAATGACTGACTACATGGAAATATGTAGGGCAAGTGATATGGTCGTTTGAAAAAAGCTTATTGTGATGGCATATCTCACATCGAAGTAGAAGCAATCTCTCCACAACTCCGGTGGAATTTAATGCTTCCAAGTAAAGTAGATATGACTGGCGCGTTCGTGTGAATTGAGACGTAGGCGCCGAAGATGGGTTTGGCGGTCATTGAGGGCAAGACAAAGTGTATGCTGTCATCAAGAAAGGACACCCAACAGCGACGTCTTGGACAGAATGTCACTATAGACAGATATAACTTTGAGGTGTTAAAGGACTTTGTCTACCTAGGCTCCGCTATGAACTCAGACAATGACACCAGCGGTGAGATTAAACGAAGAATAACTCTTGCCAATGGCTGTTTCTTTGGGCTGAGAAATCAATTGAGTAGCAAAGACCTCTCTCGCACAGCTAAAGTGACCCTTTATAAGACCTTAATCATCCCAGTCCTACTACATATATGGTGCAGAGGCATGGACTATCAAAAGCGGATAAGGTTACTCTTGGTTGCTTCGAGAGGAAAATTTTTCGAGTAATTTTCGGTCCCGTCGTCTGCATAGACGGTGAATGGAGGAGGAGATGCAACGACGAACTGTACGGGCTGTACAGCGACATCGACCTAGCCAGAAGAGTGAAGCTCCAACGACTGCTGTGGCTGGGTCATATAGAGCGAATGCTCCAGCTCGGAAGATCTTCGAATCCACAGCGCAGTAGAGGAAGACCTCCACTCAGGTGGCGCACGCAAGTGGAAGGGGACCTTAACCAACTTAACGTGCGAAACTGGAGACAACTGGCCAAAGATCGTGCTGGCTGGATACGCTTGTTGGTTGAGGCCCAGGTCCACCCCGGACTGTAGCGCCACCTTAAGTAAGTAAGTATGTAAAATAGAATGCTTAGCATGCAATACAACAACTACTACTCACTTTAGATATTTATCCTAAGTTGTAGAAGTGACTTGACAGCAGCTTATTTCTGAGTGTTGGGCAAATGTATATAGTTCAGGTTCACACTTTTTTTGTAACTTCTGACTTGCCGGATCGGATGCACGTCGACATAAAAGATCTATTGTGCTTGACGTCAGAATTATGTTTAGTAGCGTCTCTACATTCCTAATGTAGCTGATGATGCATTAAGCAGAGGGTTTCGCTAATTCTTCGGTAGGTACTTACTATTTTTCTGAAAAATTATTTCCTTCTAATACCACAAAGTGCAGGGCATTCACACATAATATGTTCAGACGTTTCGCCTTCTTTAAGACATAGTCTGCAATCCGTAACTCGACTAAATGCATTTTATTAAGGTGATATCGCAAACCGTGGTGACCTGTTAGGTCTACTATATTTTTGATATCGTGCCTGCAACCCTGCGTAGATTTAGTATCTTATTGGCATCTGATTTGAAAGGCTGAATAGCTTTTTTTTGGTCTGTCTGAGACCTGGGATGTCCTCCCAATATGACTTACACTTGTAGTGTTCTCAGCTTTTTATAGCCGAATTTATAGCGGATTTAGGGATTGCACAGAAAGGTTCAGGTCCTATAAAAGGGGTATCCGAGCCTTTTCTGGATAGTTCATCAGCTTTTTCAATTCCTTCAATCCCCTTGCGGCCGGGAACGTACCATAAACTGGTTTTGTTCCTGGTGCTAAGTGTTTGGAGGGAATTAAAATAGTGCAGTACTGATTTGGAGTCAATGGGTGAGTTAAGGGTTTTTATAGCTGATTGACTGTCCGTGAATATTATGGATGGTAGCGCCTTAAATACATGAAAATGTTTGCGCATTCTTTAATGGCATGGAGCTCTGCCTAAAATATACTGGGGCTTATTCCCATAGGTATTAAGACATTTCGATTCGGTCCATGAATACCACCAGAACCATTTTGGAACCATTCATGTACCACTTTAGGCTGTTTGAGCAGTTTGGAATTTGTATTGAAGCATAGTGCCTTTGGTAGGCCGCCTGGAACCGCACAGATCATGTCAAGTTCTGAAAGATCGGAGAGTTCCAATAGTTCTGGATGTTCGCTAATATTTTACTCGTCCGCTTGCGTCGAACTTGCTGAGCTGCGTATTGCCACTTTTTTTTTATATCAAAGTAGTGGTGTTAGTCCTATTAAAGCTTCTATACCCACCATGGAACAGATGCGCATGGCTCCGGAAGTGCCCAGACATACGCAAGCCGTTGTATACCTTGTTGAAACCTTACTGGAATGTTGTGTAGGTTGATACTGCTAAGTATCAGTATGAGTGGGTACTAGGTGAACAAAATGATATAAGCCTACACCAAAATAACCAGTTTACAGAACTTTACCGCAAATGCTTGGGTCTGACAAACATCCGGACGTACAACTAGTCCTGAGAAAGCTCATCTATTATCTATTCACTATTAAGTCATTCTAACTCGGCATAAAATTGTAGGATACTTTCATTCTTAGCAAAAGTAAAAACTCACACAAACGACAGACAGAGAAGCTAGGCCTTGTTATAGGACACTGTTCCGTCGGTTATTTATTTTATTATTCGTTGGTTCAATCACTAATTTTTTATTTCCCGTTTATACATTTTAAGCGAGTGTAGGGATTATGATTTCTGATCCTTTTCTGGCTAGTTTGTCTGCTTTTTCGTTATACCTTCGCATACAATGGACTTAGTTTATCGTAACAAGTATCATAAGAAGTTAAGGGCAATCTCAAATTGCGTACTTGTCTAGACCTTTCATTGTGTTGGTCCTCCTGGTTTTTTGCTCTTCAGATTTTCCTCTCTCTATTGATATACGGCAATTCTGCCTAGTTTGTCTAGCCCCCAAGCTAAAAATGTGGCATTCTGTTGAACAAACTTTCTCAACGCCTGCATTAAGCGAACTTATGGCGCGATACTTAATTGGCTTCGTTTCTTGAACCAACTAGAGCTTGTAAGCATGCAAGTCGAGATCTTTATGCACAATTTTCCATAAGATGCCTAAACGAAGACTAACATTCTAAACTCTAACACAAACAGACAAATTCGAATCATCTTGTATGCTTGCTTCAGAAGAAGAAACAGATCAGCTAGTCCCTATCCACTCGCTAATATATACGTGTCTTCCAATTTGAGAATAGGTGCCAATTTATGATTCTCAGGTCTTTACCTGGCTACCTACCTTTTCGCCATGAACATATTAACAAGTCTTGTATGACAAGTCTTAATTTAACATCTACTATAGTCCTGAATTCTATAGGCCGCATACTTTTATGAATCACTCGAATGTAATATAATCCCCTTGAGCTCCTAGTATCACTCTTTCCCTAAAGGGATATACATGAAGAACATTCCTTGTTAAGCCGTAGGCAGCTGCTAATTACTCAGTTCTCCTGTTGACCCACCCTCTTCCTTTCAAAAGAGGTGTCAACTACAATAAACCATATATGAAACACAATGCCAATCTTCCGGATAAGGGTGACAAACAGATTCCTCCACTTGGGATATCAAAATTCCATTCTATTCCCATATTTTTTTTTTCCAAAATCCCATCAAAGGAAATCTATGAGCTTGGGGATTAGGCATTTATGTGGAAATTGCTAATCAGATCTCTTGCATTTGCACCCACAAACGACCACGGTGTTCGATTTCACTAAAAGGTGTCGCAGTCGCAGGACCATTTGTCATGTCAGATGAGACTCGGAAGGCAGCATTTGAAAATATTTACCAAGAATTTTGACATTTCTTTGAGAGCAGCTCATTATACTTGTACATGTACATACATATGCTAAATGGTGAAACAACATTGTATCTGCTACTGCGGAATTGGTGACAGTAGCCGAACTCGAAGTTGGACTGCCGGGCCCCGAACAACTGAATATTTGGCCAAAATGTCTGTTTATCCATTCCTTTGACTCTCATTCCAATGAGTTGTGTTCTTTTCGTCCACTCTCCTCTGCACTACTTGCGCATGGCCTTCGTTTTGGGCTGTTGCAGCTTTTTTTCGTACCATTTGCCGCAGAAAATTCGCAAATTGCAGACTGTTGCTGTGCTTGGACTTGGACCGCGGTGTATGCGGTAGCTGAAGTTACTCCGGTGGCTACTGGCTGCTGGCGATGGTTCTGCGTTATGCTATGACGATGATGACAAACAAGGATTCCAGAGTCAGAAAGCCTGCATTCTTTTGGATAATTAAAACCACTTAAGATGGAATTTTGAATCAAAATCATCATCGTCGTCATCATCGTGGTCGTGGTCGTGGTCTTCGTCTCCGTCATCATTATCTTTCATGTTGCCAGCGCGACTTGTTGTTGTTGCTGCCGCCGCTAATGCTGCTATCGTTCGGGTTGTGATCTCTTGCATGAATGTGTGTCCTCTTGAGTACTCGTCGCGCAATGTCATTCTTTCGGAGGTTTTTCGGAAATTGTCTGCCAAAAAACACCAACAACCCTGTGCATGTGCAACAACAACAATAGATATTGGACAGATTCATCATAATTACAGGACTATATGTTGGTCAATTAAAAATCAAGCAAATGGTTGCGGTATTCACTTATTTTTTTGCGCTACCCTTCTGTTTGTCTTTGTCTGCTTCCTTGTCTCTTAATTCCCGAGCAGTAGCCATCACTGAGCAGTGAGCATATTGGGATAAAGGATAATGATACAAAAATGTTGCGCTGATTAAAAGGGAGCAAGTACCGAGCAATGTGCGCGCATGCATACCAATAGTAAGTCCACGGCGGCGCACCAGCTGAGAGAGTGTGCGTTAAGTTAATGAATCGCACAAGTATGCTGTTTGGAAGCTGTAGCCTTTGGTTTTCGTTTTCGTTTCCTTGAAAATGAAACACCAAAATATGCACGGAATGGAGCAGTTGTTATGCTTTTTAGACGATGACGACTAAAATGTCAATGAATTCTTTGGATTGAAACTCCCATCATCAGGCGGAGAGGCGGTTTTTGTGGCGATGGCTCCTCTCAGAACAATTAAAGTTAAACAACAAAAAGTTAAATAAATTAATGCTGGCTTCTCTGTGGAATATTCGATTTGGATGCGGACGACACCAGTTGCATCACGGACTACGGTTGGAACAAAAAACTAGAAATTACTCCGCGCTACAGTTAAAAATGAGGTTTCAGGCATAGCAAAACTGGAAAAAGGGTTCAAAATACGAAAGACTTGAGGCAACAGCAACAGCAAACTCCGAAATGATTAGCTACTTTAACAAAGTGGAATTTAATCGATGGACTTTAGGGTGGGGCCCCCGATCTGTGCTGCTTTAACATTTAATGATAGTATTGGTATAGGGGTAAGGACTGCATCCATATAGTTTCGTCGGAGTCCCTCAATGCGCAAATGTTTGAGCACGGAATTTCGACTGCTTTCGCATGAAACTGGTATTTTTATTTTTTTTTTTGCTTTCAGCAAGCGAAACGCACAGTACAGTTTTTTGCTCGTCTTGCTTCTAATATGGATGTAAACGGAGGAATTATTTAAATTTTCAAGCTAAGTGGTTGTTTTAACGGTTGATCGTAGTCGGTAAGTCAGTAAATTCAGTAAAAGTATGCGCACATTCGATGAAAGTATTTGAAAAATGCGTGGTTTTGAATTTCCGAGGAATTTAACGGACAGCGGACGCATGGGATGTGAAAGGATCTATGGTGATACTTTGTTGCTGCTGACGAGATACGTTCACCCGAGTTGGTGATTTCGAAGGAAATTCTGGGAATTGGATGTGCAGATTTGAACATCGCACGCACTATATGGGAATTCAGACAAGTAAATTTTAACAAATCGACGAAACAGTATAGGCATTCTCAAGTGTAGTATTTATTTCTTAATTTATTAAATTGACACTTGTATCAATTTGGTAGCAGTTTTATTGTATCTACTAGTATAAGAAGTGCCTATTCTGATATTTTCATTTTTCGTCTTCGTTTATGTGGCCATTTTCGTTATAGCTACCATAACGCAACATTGCGCAGTCTACCCTGGCTATAATAGGAGACGGATATCGATTTAAAATTAATGCGTTTAGATTTGTCCGATTGCGATAAGTTTGCATGAACTTTTTCAACATAGAATCACTCCCTTTTCGACCAGTTACTATTATTATTTTTCCAGAATATTGTATCTTTGAATTTGCTATTCATATCGTTCGAAAAATCTGCGAAAAAATTACATGCAAATATATATCTAAAATGTAAAAATGACATATAGGTACTGAATAGTCCAAAGATATCCCTAAAAGTTGTCTCAAAGGTTTGTGGTATATGTAAATATGTACTTTTAGAAGTTATATTGCCGTCATAGAAACCGACTATTGCTCAGAAAACTTCCTAAAATTCGTGTCAAAAATGTGTCAATTGTTACTAGCGTAGCCCGTGCACACTTCGTAGTGCAAAATATGTAGTTAAATAGATAGATAAATTGTTGTTATTGTAATGCTCTTAGGTACACTACATTTTTTGTTTTTTTTTTCAGAAATCGTATTGCCTAGAAAATATTATTGACTTTCATTATTTATATCAGTGTTACAAATTTTAAGAACTTTGGTTTCCAATTCCAAGACTGTCGAAGAAGCTTTGCCCGTGCACAGAAATTGTATTGCTTAGGTCTTAGGTAATAATGTTCTTTTGTAAAATGCGAGAAATGATAATAAATCAACTTGGTGGAATTTTTTTTCAGCCTAAACCTAGATTTGGTGGTTTTCGAGATATACGATTGTCAATATATTTTTGTATGGGCGGTGCCACGCCCCTTTGTCCAATTTTGACGAATATTCACAGAAGCACTCCAGAGCCAACAACTAAGATTGTCTGTAAGTTTGAGCTCATTCGATTTGGTGGTTTTCGAGATATATGATTTTGAATGTTTTTTTTGTATGGGCGGTGCCACGCCCATTTGTCCTATTTTGACCAAACTTCACAAAAATCGTATATGGACCAATGCCAAAGATGTGTGAAAGTTTGGTTAAAATCGGTAAATGCATTAAGGCGTGAATCGACGAAAAACATTTTAGGGCTCAATTTTTTTCGTCATGGACGCAGTAGCGCAGTGGTTAGTGTCCCAGGTTCGATCCCCGGAAAAACACAAATTACATCTTAAGGTTTTTTCCACTGCGCCACCTCTTGTGAACGTTTGACAAACATCCGAGAGTATGGCTGTCCTGAAAAAGCTTCTCATTTCAGCATTTCGGACTCGGCATAAAATTGTCCCAATTCGTCCCAAAAAATAGAAACTCACACAAAACGAATGGTTGCAGGAAGCTAGGCCCAGGGTGTCTCTACCGCCTGTTGCGCCAAATATTTATTTTTTTTATTGTTACCTATTTCGTAATCAAACTTTTTACAGATTCTTCGTTTTTTTTACCTTTTTCCAGGCCCTAAAGAAAACTCAAAGAAGCATCGGTGTTTACTCATCTTTTGACCCTTACTGCATATGAAAGTGGAAATCACTCCAAAATATCTTTACAGAAATTGTCCAAAAATCGCAGTCAAGAGTGTCCCAGAAAAGCACTAAATTTAGTTAGGAATCGGCTTGAAAACGTAAAAAAAAAGTAAATCAGGGGATAGAAGAGCAGATTTTTTTTAAAACCCTAACCTGTTAGTTGTCAAACTTTTTTTTTTTTTTGATAATGTGTTCAAAATCAACTTCAAAATCAGTTTGTACTAATTAAAAACCGAACTTGAATAAGCCTTTAGATCGCCATTAAAATTAATGTAAAAGTGGTATAATTTTAAGAACCCTTCCGAAAATGACCCCCAACCAAATTTAGACAGTTCCAAATCAGTAAAAACTTCAAAGGTTTTCATTGTGACTTAAATCATGTCAAAACTAACAAAAGGCGTGTTTCATTTGAGAATCTATAGCTAGCTCAGTTTTACTTTTACATGTAAAACTTTTATACTCACTTTTAGTTTTGTTATACTCACTTTTAGTTTTATTATACTCACTTCCCAAAAAAATACGCCAATAGTTACTAAGACAGTTGGAATCAGAGTATATCCATTAATGGATATACTCTGGTTGGAATGAACCAAAGCCTCAACCATTAAGCCTCTTCAGCTGGCTCGATATTAAGCTACCTACTCTCAGTTGCGCACTGCAATTCAAAACAGACACTCACGTGTCCTAGCCATTGAGACGTTGAATATTGCGAAGTTGGAAATGGAATAGCTCTACAAATCGTTCCGTTCCAAACAGGTGCGCTTGAGCAAATGCTGCATCGAAAACCGTATTTAAAATGTTAAAAGACCCACAAATCGAAACAAAAAAGTGTCAAAAATCAAAAGTGCCCCAAATTCGCAAAGCTATTGCAAAAAAAAATTTAGATTAAAAAAAAACTACTAGCAAATGTCAGAAACTGGGTCTTATTAAAATTCGTTAAGAGCGACTTCGGGTAGATAACTACCAACTTTACATTTTTGAACAATTTTTTTCTGGATCTCATGTTCTTGCATTCAGATATTCATCACCGACCCAGGATATTGGCCCACACAGCTAGTTCAAAGACCACTATCCAAGTGCCAGCACATGTGCCTCGTGCTCTTTGCTACACTTGTTAGTTGTGGGGGCTACATTTCCTGGAAGTATTCTAGAACCCCCACTCGAACTCCATTCTGTTCGCTCCTTGACAATCTGCCGCACCTCGCCCGCAATGCATCACACTTGCCCCTCATTATGCCGGCTTCATATTTCTTCACTTAAAAGAGTTCATCGTTATACCTACCATCTTTCGTCTGGAGAAACGAAAACATTTTGATTAACTTAAACGATGATGGTACTGCCTGATGTCGGTGGTGATTATCCATGATGAAACAATTATCCGCCACAGAGCGTCAAGCGGCCAAGTTTCCAGATTGAATAAACAAAAGAAACACCTTCGACTTGCCCGCAGCCACTTGGGAAGATCTAGAACTCCAGAGCTCCGCACCCATCTCGGGTGATACCATGGCGCTGCGTGGCTCTGATGCTCCTCTTCTCTCATCATCGCATCCAATTGAATTCAAAAACGAAAAAAAAGCGCAAACAATGACATTTCGTTTTGATTTATTTTGATTCCTTGGATTGCGCGCTGTTACGATCCACGGGATAACCACTCCGCATTATTAATCGTGACCACTTGAATGCGATGTGTCATGCTCGGATAGGGTGCCCATGGATCGAATTGCCAAAGATTGGAGGGTTTTTCTTAATTATTCCGATGGACCATTCGGCTAGTGTCAAGTGGCGCGAATGCTAAGATGCATCTTTAAGCTCTAGGTGAGTTAGCGGTTCTAGGAACTCTCTCTCTAGACTGAAGATTTGCAACAGTTGCGAGTCCTGTTGATTCTCGTCAGCAATTTGTGCGGGAATATTAAAGAAAACAATTACGAGTATTTCATATAGGAGTTCTCGTCGAGTGGGAGTCCGAAAGGGTTCTTGAGTCCGGGTTGAGTGATGCGTTACAGGAGTTGCAAATTGCGACTTGCAATCTCCTACGTGTTTACCTCATATAGTAGTAATAGTTTCAGCACTTGAGGCAAATTCCAACTCTCGAGAGGGTAAACAAAAGTGATAAATCACTTAACCTTATAATGGAAACGAGCAAAGGATCTAAATGTACCTATACGTGCGTCATGGCCATTGTGGAACGATGATTTGTCGTTTTCGGATATGAGGTATATTTGTACTACCGTTCGGGGACTGGCATTATTGTGCGTAAGCCGATTACGGCATTCCTTCGAGGGTACATTCAGTGGAAGTTGACAATAGCTACCTACCTGGATGAAACGAATGAATATAGTCTAATGGGACAGCAGGACATTAGGACAGATGTTTTTAAAGGATTCTACGACAAAAAAAAATTGAATGCCCGGAAAAATAAATAGATCCTGATTGAAAGTCGTTATAAAACTCAATGAAGGTTAGTAGAATTTTTTCTGTAAATATTGAGATATGATTCATAGAAAAGGATGAATCAGGATTTTTTTTCTATTCCCAAATGACCTGTGATTTATCGGAATAGGAATTGCATTCCATGGAGGTCTGCATTTTGATTCTGTTTATCTGTTTCTTATTCGACTGTTACAGCTTAATGTTCTTCGGCGGTTCTTTATTCGAAATAGCTATCATTCCTACCGAAGTGTAAGGTGACTGTGTCTACGAGTTGTTGTTAATATGATTTTCTGTTAAACAATAATTCATAGACTGAAATTTGACAAAATTTCCCAATTTCCCAAATTTGCAGTGTCAAATCCAACTAGCGAGCATCGTCATTACTCCTTGCTTAACCACACAGTTCTTTATATAGCCAAACAAGGATTTCCTGGAGCGGAATATTTCCAACGTGCGTGCGGGGACTTCGATGGCCCAGTCTCATTCCTCAAAATAAAATCTGATTTATAGAATTTTAGTCTACTTGTATGCAGTGCCGGTTTGGTGGCTACTTAGCCAATCGAAAGTGAACTTTTGTTTTTCGGTTTGTGGATGAGTCAGGTGTTAGAACTGCTAATATGTACAACAACTTCTACTCCAAAGACTGTAGCATTACTTATTCTGTCCATAGATGCGACTTTGATACAAAATTGAGCTGTGTACATAAAAGTTATTGCAATAATTAAACAATTAACTCTTTCGATTTTAAATTTTAACTTATTTTCAATTTTTTTACAAACCAAATTCGAATTTAAATTATTTCTAAATTTTGTCTTGCTTTTACTGTTCATTGTTCCTCATTAGTAAGTTCCTCGTACCTGAATGAACTATCGCAAGCCAACACGGTGACCCTATGCTGGGTACCGGGGCATATGGATATTCCGGGAAACGAACAATCGGATGAGACTGCAAGAAATGGGTCGAAGATGTACGCATCAATGGCCCTAAAAGCTGTAAAAACTCCGCTAAGCACGCTTGCTAGGAAGATCGATATTGAATCCTTGAGTAGAACAAATTTACGCTGGAACAATCTCAACACCTATAGGCATGCAAAAGAATTATGGCCAGAAGTGAGCAAAAAGAGATCCAAATTCATGATCGGACTAAGCCGCAAGGACATCCGCATACTCACGGGAGTCATTACTGGACACTGTGCGATAGGGGTGCACGCGGGACGGCTGGGCATACTGCATAATGACTTTTGCAGAAGCTGCAGAGATGTTGAAGAAATAGAATCTGTTCGTCATCTGCTTTGCGAATGTCCAGCCTTTAAAAACAGTAGACAGAGTATTTTCAACAGCTTCTTCTTCGATGAACTAGACACTAGAGGATTTGGTGAATGTTGATCTTAAGGAACACCTGAGATTCATACTCAAATCGGGGTGGTTCCAGTAAGTCATCAAACCCCACATCCCTTCGGTAGCTCCTAGGATAGGCTGGGAATCTGAATACAAGAGCTTGTGAATGCCTGTGATTAATACCAAATCTAGGTGACTCAATAAAGCGGTATACTCTTTGTCTTCAACAGGTATGAAATGGAAGGTTCCCGTGACTGGACACAATGGACCCAACTGATGGTCTATGTGAAGCTGTGGCAACCGCCACAAGAGCACCCAATTACCTACCTACCTACCTAAGTTCCTCGTCTTCAAAAAGTCCTTCAAAATGCAGTCTAAAAAAAATAAATAGGCGGTAGACACCCAAGGCCTAGCTTCTCGCAACCATTCGTTTTGTGTGAGTTTCTATTTTGGGACGAATGGAAGGGACCTACAATTTTATGCCGAGTCCGAACGGCTAAATTGAGAAGCTTTTTCATGACAGTCATACTCTCGGATGTTTGTCAGAGGTTCGCGAGAGGTGGCGCAGTAGAAAAAACCTTAAGATGAGTAATTTGTGTTTTTCCGGGGATTGAACATGGGATCCCTTGCACAGTAGTCCAGCACACTAGCCACTGCGCTACTGCGCCCATAGACTGCAAATGCAGTCTGCCCGCGGGGTATTTCCTTTGACAACCCGTTCACGAGTCTAAGACTGATACAAATATTATCAGAAGAGCCTTATTGAAGTAAACCATCCTACTTCTTGGTACCGAAAAAGGGGTTATAGTAGGGGTATTCACTTAAACGCGTAAAAGCCTCGCATAAACTGCAGAAATTTACACCCTCGTAAATGAACTGTCAGATTTTGTATGGAGAATAGTTTACGCAGACCTCATAATTTTCCGCGACGATTTAGGCTCGGAAACCAACCGCGGAAAGTTACGCAAGTCACAAATGTCAAACTGCCCGTATGAATTGTTTGTTTGATTCCAGATTTACAGTCGATTTGCGCGGTTTACGCAATAACATTTCCGAGGGGTGTTCATTTAAAGCACCGCAGAAATTTATACATTTACGAGCTGCATAAATTTATCAGATTAAGTGAATAGCCTTAGTTTTTCCTTCAGGGAGAGCGAAGACGATGGGTGACCGAAACAGTCTAACCCCCCGTCTATTGCCTCTGACGAGATGTTCAAAGTGTCGGCTCCTCTAGTTTTCGGGGAAAAGCCGAATGGTGACCGAAATAGTGCAACACCCGCTTGTAACTTCTGACTGTCTGCTTGTAAGAGCGTGGCTGGTACAGATCTGCTCGACAACTTGACGTCGAATTGGTATTTTGATTTAATAGGGTGTTGCTGTTGATATTTCAGTGAAGCCAGTTGGACTTTGCAGCGAACTTGCTGATGCGACCTGAGAGACCTAAGAGACAGGTCGAGCTCGCTCAGGTATTCGACGAAATAACCTATAAGGTAGCCCAACGCAAGGTGGCAAGAGCTGTACAGGAGCTAAGGAGGTGAACACTGGTTTCATCTTCCTGCTCGTCCATGCAGCTCCTTCAAAAATCGTTGTAGGTTACTCCCATTCTGTGGTCATGTCTGCCTATATCAGAAAGTATTCGGTTAATGTTCCCACAACGGAGCTAATTTTGTTTCTATTAATACAAATAAGTTTTCTAGTTCTTCTAGGGTCTAATTTCGGCTAAAATCCTCAGGATGCTATACAGTACTTTTGAGTAGTGTTGATTTTTTACTTTGATAAATACAAAGCTTATTTCATCAAAAATAAATAAATAGTCAAGTCCATATAGGAACCTACTAGGTCTTACCTTCTCACAACTATTCGATATATAGGATTTTTTTTTATTTTCTGGGACGAATGAAAGTGACCTAAAAGTGTTGCCAAACGGCTGAATTGAGAAGCTTTTTCAGTATGGTTATCAGTCGTCCCCACAATGGAAAATATCTTAAGATGGAGTTTGTGTGTGTTTCTTAAGGGATCGAACATGAGACTACTCGCATAGTAGTCCAACATTCTAACCACTAAGCCATGAGCTCATTTAATTGGTCAAACGAAATGAAATAATTTTATTAAAACTAACAAAATTTGGAACTTATAAACTGTCACTTTGGAAGTTCGTGTTTGGCGAAACGGACTTTAAAATAATCTGTTCCGTATTTCTATATTTCATAAATATCACCCCAACTTTCGAATTGCAATGATTTTCATAAGAATTTAATGGTTCACTATAAGACAGATTTGAGTACTCTTGCGGGAATGACGGACAGACAGGACAGACAAAAAACCAATAAATTCTGGTCTAATTTGAAACACATAAAAATGAATTGCGAAATCGGAAGTACCTGTACAAATATGTACATATCTATTCCATTCCATTCCATTTCAAATAAAAAAAAAGCAAGTCCAAAATATTTAAGATTTTTCACTGATGTATCAAATTGCAAATATGTACAGGTGAAGCTATTCATTTATTAGTTGACACTCAAAAATAATGATAACTTAGGCGAAGAAATAGTTGAGAATTTAATGGCTAAGTTATTGAAGTAGATTCAAAAAGTACTCAAATTAAAATTGAAATTGCATTTAATTTTATTCGATTTTCAAATTAGGTCTTTATCCTTTTGTTGAAAAATAAAAATTCCCCTATAACCACCGAGCTGAGTTTGTTTTAGTTCCAAAGTCTTTAGTGAAATCTCCATAAATCATTAAGCATTTTAATTGTATGTTGTATGCATCATAGTACAAACAATATCTAAATGGGCTTCCTTATAAAGGTACCAATACACGTACCCATTAGCCTGCGGCAAAGTGCTTCATTAATCGAGCTAGTTTCATTCCTGTAAGAATTACAATTTTTTTCTTGTTATTAACATTTTCCTCATTTTATGAATGAACGATTGTGGAGCAAAGTGGTGATTTATTGTTAAGAGAAATAAAAAAAGACACATGCTGTTTCATTCAATACGAAGTTACTGTGATCAACGCTATTGTTCAGGTGACAGTTCTTTTTTATTTGCCATGACCCCAACAAATTTACCGGTAAATTTAAATAAATTAAATTAAAACGCACATGGAAAAGGATTGCTCTCACGGCTATTCGTCAGTTTCACTTAGTCATAACTACAAAGGTATATCTCACAGTGAAAAAACCATCATAACACTAAAAAAAATCACTCCGTTTAGAGATCAAGACAAATTCCACGCAAAAGGAAAGAGTAACTTGAAAAAAAAAATGCAGATAAAGAAAAAAAGATACCCACTGCAACAGCATCCATCGTCCAGCGACAAACACTAAACAAACACATTTTTCTAACGTCGTCGTCGTCAAACACACAAGAAATATGTTGTTCCATCTGAGAATATAATTTCTTTCCGCCGATGAAGATGGGGCCATTCCTCTTCCCTTGGCCTCTTCGTCATTTACATGTATTTCTTAATAATTCCTAAGGATCCGAGGTCCAAGTTACACATGTATGTGTGTGCGTACAACATAAAAAAAAAACCATGTCTAAGCATTTTGTCGAGCATAGTGTTTTGTTTTTTTACCCACAATTCCTTGTGGCCTTTTGACTGTAGAGGCCAAGTCTAAGTCGAACCATAAACGAACATAAACCACATTTCTCTACAGCTCGCAGTTTACCAATCCAGATATGAGCCCAAGTCGGAGCGAAGACTCTTCGGCGTAGAACGAGAGAGTTATCCTTTTTTCGCATTTTTTTTTTGTTGTTTTTAGCACAAGAAGGAGCAATGAAGCAGACTAGAGAAGAAGGAAACAGCAGCAGCAAAGCGAAAAAATAAAAATCGAAAAATGTTGCTTCTTAAACACACATCCACTTAGAGATTTCATAAGAAAACCATGAAAAATATTAAATGAGATGAGAGCAGCAACAGCAACACCAGCACCATCAACAACACCATACTAGCCGGGCCGCACAGAATGTAAAGCAACGAAGAGGAGCTGCTTTCTGCTCTGCTGCCGAGTGCCGATGCCGATACCGACCGTGGTATGGTGCATGGAGCTCCAGCAACAGGAGGACGAAGAACAAGTCTCGAAAACTGAAATTCTTGAAATTCAATGGAAAAATGACAATGTTGACATAGAAAATGCTCGTTTAACGTGCGCGCGCACACACGGCGGGGCAGGCAGAGCGTGTGTGCGTGTTGGCTCTAGGCAAACAAAATGTGCGCGACACTTGAGCACACTATCATAACCGAACAAGAAGAATAGCAGACCGCGAAGACGTCGAAGATACCAGCCAGCCAAGCCACACATATAGAGATTTGAAGGTTTAATAATACACAAAAGGGTAATTGTAGCGCAGGCAAGATTGTGTAGTGTCAAAATGCTGACAAAGAGAGCTAAGCTTATGCGAGCAATGGAAACTGGAGAGCACATGGCGTTCTGTCTGTTGCTGTCCCTGCGCTGAAAGAGAGATAGAGCGAGTAGTCTTTGCAGAAGAGTGCTCAACAGAGAGTGCGATAAGCAAAAAACAATATTTACAAATACCAACAAGGCTGTACAAGTGTACACCAAATAAGAACATAAAGAGACTAAAAATCGAGGTCCAGCTCAAGCCCGAGATCATATTATTATTAATTAACAAGTGTAGGTGACATTCTTTTGATGTTGTTTGTTAATGGAGTAAACGGTTGGGTGTTGCCATTTGTTTGGGGATACTTTTTGTGTTTTTTTTAGGTGTTATTTATTTATATTGATTTTACATACGACTTGATTTTAAATGAAACAATTCTCACAGCACTTCAGGCAGAAATCCAGTTCGCACACCAACTCTTTTGTTTTTGCAACCAAACTGAGTTTGCTAAAAGTCCGGATTTTGGTCAAGAAAAACTTATGTAAAACAGAAAATGGAAGAAATAATTTACGAGTATGATGAACACCGTAGCCAGCAATGGAAGATCTTATTTTGGCTCGTGGAGATAAAAAAAAAATTCAAAATTTGCAACTCGTCGTTAAACGAGTCTTCCGCATGTTGTTTCGCGCTCGTTATCTCAGCTCTTGGCGATATAGACGTGTCGACCGTGTTTTGTACTACATAGACCGACGAAGGTATGTCGAAAAATTTAACTGAAATAGTGAAAAAATCTAGCGGACAGCTGAATTGTTTTGGTTATTTTAGTGAAAAGAGAGTTAAAGGATCTATTCACCAATAGATGTTCCGAAATTTCGGATTTTGGGCTGAAATCATCTCAGACAAAAATGTTACGTTCGCGATCAGCTTAGCAAAATCACACAATCTTTTAGAAACGTTGACAAGTTGGTTATCGAAACATTCAAAAATGTGTCCTTCAATAAAAGAAACTACTCACAGATCACAAAAACGGATTCGTCTGGATCAGAATAGTATAACGAAAAAACCCCAGTTCGCTGCCGAACTCTTTCGTTTTTCAAATCCAGCAGAATGACTAAAAAAGCGAAACTACCACAACGGAATCACTTCTGCCACATGAATTGGAATTTATATTGCACATTCGACTTATACAGTGGCGTTCAGCACTGCGGGGGCTCTCACAGTCTCGCCTGTGAGAGAAACAACACGTCGTGGTACCGTCACCGACCAACGACAAAAAGAGAGTCTGCAAACCACGACTAAGCTACTTTTGTTTCAATTCAAAAAGAAAGAGAGAAAACGAATTAGAAGAGATCTTCAACAAAATTTAGTATTCCATTTGAAGTACACTTTTCATTGGGATGATTCACTCTTCAATGTGATGCTATACAGCACATAGAGCTACCCAAGAATTCTATTGGCAAGAAGAACAAGACGAAAAAAAAAAAAACAAAACCTTTCTCATATTTCACCTAACATTACGCCACCACCATCGTGTATAAGTGAGCGAACAACCACTTCATAGTGTCAGCTTTTTAATTTTTTGCACCTTCTCATTTTATTCACTTCACTTCAGCTCAGCGCAGTCCAGCACAGACTTACTTAAGACTTAAGACTAGTCTTGTATTTTATTTTCTCTGTGTCTCTCTTTTTACTCACCAGTCCCAGTCACCATCAACATCGGTTCAAATTCAAAGCCAGACACTAAGAAAAGGAGCAAAAAAGAAATGGACAAACAAGAAAATCATAATAAATTCACACCAACAAAAGTCAAATTCACGAAAGACTGGTTCTCAACACACCTATACAACGGTGGATTCCAATCCTTACATTCTGCACACTATACACAATACACAGAGTATCTACGACATGCACTGCAACATTCAATTCAGTCTGTAGCAACACCTCAGAGAGTTCGGTACGGTTTTACGTTTGGCTCTCGAAGAAAATAACTTTTTTTTTTTTGGTTTTTCTTAACATCAAGTATCTATAGAAGTTTCATATTTGAATTTTTCGTAATTATCAGCCACATTTGTCAAAGTGACATACAGTCGTTGGCTGAAGAACGGATATTACTTGCCTTAGCAATCATAGCCGGTAACGAGCTAAATCGGTTGACATCGGGAAATGTTTTCATTTAAAGTGTCATAAAGTCTGAAGACAAGTTCATTACACATGCGTTCGTGTTCCTGTGCGGATCTCCCGATATAGCAAATTTATTAAAAGCCCGCAAAGCATCAACCAGCAACACGAGCACAACGATTGTGGTGTAGGAGTTGCTGTCTTTTGAAAAGCGTGTGTGCAAAAACTTGAACCAAACGCGCAAGAAATACAAAATACGCAAAAAAACAAAAAAAAAAAAAAAAGAATTCGCGTCGTAGTCCTTTCGTTTATAAGTGGTGTAGTCAGTCGTACAAAAGAATCTACAAAAAAAGGAGAGAACATCTCAAAACGACAACGATTTCGCGCGTGAAGTGTTAAACCAAAAAAGATAATTTTTTTTTGTTGCCAATTTAACACTGTTAACAGTGGAGGATCATAGAAATCATCATCAACATCATCACAACTGTGCAGGAGTAGTCTCCTTGTGGATTAAAAACAAAATAAAAAAAAAAAAGTCGAAAATCACGTCTACAACTCTACACAGAAAAAGGTTAATTCCTTGTTTTCTTCCTTTGAAACCAACCCCACCCACCCCTTGTTCTGTGCGCGCTTTGGTGTATATCGCTTCATTGTGCAACTTGGCTCTCTCGGTGGCGGTGGTGTTATCGCGGAAAGGCAATCAATTTATTGAAAAATAATCCCCCAGTCTTGTTGAGGGAGAAATAAAAGAAAAATAGTGCTTTACCAGTGATCGTGCACAAAATAGATCGATAAGCGCGCGCGTACTTAAGAGCAAATAAATTAAAAAAAAAAAAACATAAGCAAGCGAAAAATTGTGTATATCGTGGTCTTGAAAGTGGAAATGTTTTCGATTTCCTTTGTGAATAGTCAGTCTTGCTGTGAATTCCATACGAGGACAATGTTCCGGTGAGGTCGTCACTCCCAGAGACTTTTCGCAAACGACAAACACTTCAAAAAGAGGATAATCGCTCCTTTTCCAAAATTTTCGCATTTTTGGACGGAAATCATGTACGACATTAAGTCAATCGAATTTGTTCGAAAAGCGGATAGCAAAACAGTTACAAACTACTTTGATCACTACCAACAGATATCCGATAGCAGAGACTCGTCGATTAGCACCATTAAGCTGCCAATTGTCACGGATAATCACGAATCCTCAGGGGACGAGGATACAATGCAAGTGTCACTGAGGCGTCGGCGGATATTTCAACGGCAGGCGTGCTTACTAAGTATACTGGCGGCGTTCATTCTTGGCCTGATGTTGGGCGTGTTCATGCCCATGATGTCGGGTATGTCTGGGGTCTTTATGGCCGGCGATGTGCTGGGTGCAGATACGGCGCCGACGGCCGCCGTTGTGAATAGGACAGTGCTGCCACTGCATCCGCCATCGGACTTTCCGACGATCTATGAGTTGCGTAGCGAGGAGCTCATGCAACCAGCGACAACACCTCCAACGGCTGCTGCCGGCGAGAACCTTTTCTCGGTGTCGTTTATCAAGGAGAAAGACTTGCCTGCTGAGGAGGTCTTTCGGAACGCTTTTCATCTGGAACAGGATAAGCTGTCGGAGGATGCCATGATTGTAAAGAAGCTGGACGCCAGCGATGGAAGCATCAAGGAATTCCGAGTGCAACGGACGAGCGATGGACTCTTCCGAAAGGGCCCGGAACGACGCTTGTCAAAGCCGTCGGTAGTTGAACAAATGCTGCCCGGCGACAAGCAACTGGGAATGAATGACGCATCCCTCAGCTTCCTGCCAATTGCCGAGCAGATCGTGCGAAACGCGCAGAATAATCGCAATAGTGGGATAATTGAGAGCGACATCTACTGGGGCGGCATGGTTGAGGAAGCCCTGCCGCAGGGATTTTCAAAAACCGACGCAACTCTATGGAATAACTACGTCCACAATGGGGTGGTGACCCGCCTCGAAACCGGCTGTGGGCGAATGCAAAATCGCCTCGTTGTGTTTGCCGATGGTACCCGAGCCTGTGCCCGCTACCGGCAAAACACCGATCAAATCCAGGGTGAACTTTTTAGCTTCTACCTCGGACAACTGCTGAATCTAACAAACCTCGCGCCTAGTGCTGCATCTGTGATCGATCTTGAGTCGGCAACATGGTCAAACGCCCTCCAGGACATCACAAACTCCCAGTGGAAGTCCACACGGCCAGTGGTTCTCACAAAATGGCTACCTGACCTCGAACCGGCCGGCATACCACAACCTTTCCAGCCGCTCGAACGTCATTTGAATAAATACGACGTCTGGAATATCACGCTGGGTACTTCCAGCACCAAGTCTTCCTCTACATCATCATCATCATCATCATCATCGTCGTCGTCCACTTCGACCGATCAAGATGCAAATCAAAAAGGATTACTCAAACGGTTGGGTGCTGCTGTCCCATCCACCATCACAAACAAATACAACAACTGGTCTTCTCGTCTTAATCAATCACAATCAGCTGCTGGTGGTGGTGGTGGTGGTGCAACTTCATCTGATCCACCGACTGACAGAGACGAATTGCATTTGAATGCGACAGTGCTGAATCGATTAATCGAGCTGGCGCAATGGTCCGATCTCATCGTCTTCGATTATTTAATTGCGAATCTGGATCGGGTGGTTAACAATTTGTACAACTATCAATGGAATGCAGATATCATGGCTGCGCCGGCGCATAATTTGGCGCGACAAACCAATTCGCAGTTATTGGTGTTCTTGGATAATGAATCTGGCCTGCTGCACGGCTATCGTCTGTTGAAGAAGTACGAAGCCTATCACGGACTGCTGCTGGACAATTTGTGCGTTTTCCGACGGCCCACCATTGAGGCGTTAAAAAATCTACGCGAATATGGTCCCGGCAAGCGGTTGCAGGAGCTCTTCGAGCGTACAACGAGTCATCAGATACGTGATGTGCTGCCATCGCTACCGGATAAATCGATAAAGATACTAATCGATCGCATCGATCGAGTGCTGGGGCAAGTACAAAAGTGTAGAGATTTATTCTCAGACAGATAATGATTTGAGCCAGGGTCCAATGTTGTTGTTAATTTTTAATTTTTTTTTTATCTTTATTTTTATTTTTGTAAAAGTGATGGAATTATGTAGTAGGTATTTGAAAATTGTAAATTATTTTATTTATGAAAAGGAAGACGGTTCTGTGAAGAAGGGATTAGTGGCGTTAATGTCACGTCGTTAATCTTCGGCAATTAGTTGGGGAAATTTCGGACATTGTTTGACGGTATATTTATAGGGCTTAAATCAAACTGACTGTATAGTAGTAGTAAATTTGGCTAGTGACAGGCTTTAAGTGGAATGCTGAAGATGGGCAACAAGTCTTTGCTAGAGAAAGTGCATCTGTCCTCCGATCGACTGTTAATGAGGTGGTAGGAAGTAGGTAATAGGTCAGCAGCAATTGGATTGACACGACAAGGATTTATTGTTTTTGCGATAATACGGGAGAAAGGCACTCTGCGAGTTATAAATTTAACATACTTTTACAGCGTCATTGCAATGATTGGTATACTGACAGGAATTATTATAAAAACAGTCTCTACAAAGGCCCAACAGATGGCTTGTTGTAGTCACGCAGTAGGTATCGGTATGTCATGCATCTGGTCACTTGGTAAGAAATAATCATTCAGAAATACAGTCATCTGTCTCACAGTGGTAGATAGGAGAATATGCAGTAGTTAAGTAATTGCTATGTAGATGGTGGGTTGGAGTACAGAAAATTGCACGCCAGAGCGTAAATGTATTTTCCATTCATTCCTTCTAACCGATCCTAAGGGAAGTTTGCATAAAAAACTATGCAGAATATGACTACATATACTCAAAGTTATTACAAAACTGAGTTGCCGGTGATTGACAGCAAACTTTTTGGCAATTTGCTAAATCTTAAAAATCCAGTTTGTAAGAGAACTCTTTCGTATTGTCCTTGCCTCAGTCAATCACGACGTTTTAGTAAAAAACAAAAATAACAAAAAATACAAAAACTAACTCAGAAAGACTTCGGAATTGCGGCTAGTAGGTGAATTAAGGCACAAAAGACGTGGAAAATCGCAGAGACTTACATTTTTTTGCATTGAATGTAGTATCGTTACTACTTGGGAGCTCAAAATGTCTCCTGAATCGAAATCCATTTAAAATGTTAACCTGTCAGGGTTTTCCAGTATAAAATACTCGGAAGTTCAAAATCAAAAGGTTGTACATACATACCTACATAATATTTCTTCGCTTTCTTGTTGTCTTTACTGTCCATTCAAAACCCCTTTGTCGCCCTAAAATGATAATAAAGTCAAATTTTTTACTTGGCCATCAGTAGTTTTTAAATCGAAAGACGTGTGAATACTGAGAAACAAGTTTTCCTGTATCTTTTTTAAACACAAAAGACGCCGCGCAGTTTTGAAAAACAAACTTGCACATACATTGCATGCGTTGAATTACATCTCTATCCGTTTGCTTCTTCATATAGCGATTCAAAACAGTTTTTTTGATATACATATGAGTGAAAGATATGAGTGTGAATCCAATTGGATTCGAAAATATCACTTGCCAGTATTTTTTAGTTCAAAAGGCGTCAAAATTTCAAAAAATCAAGTTCGCACATAAATTTGATAGCATTAAATGTTGCTCCGGTATTTCTTACTTCTATGTTTTCAAATACCTATTACGAAATGAAATAATTGAAAACATAAGTATTGATCCAAATCCATTTGTTTTGCCTGTAGTTTCGGAACTGAAAGATCTAGAATTTTTTTGATCAATTCTTTGCATTGACTTTTGTGTCGTTCCTTTTTGAAGAAACGTTTTTCGCAAACGTTTGAACGTAAAATGGTTTAAAAGAATAAACAGTTTTTCCAATATTCTAGAATTTTCAAAAAATCGTGATATTTTGAAAAACAAATTTGAACGGAAATGTGCGAATATTTTTCATTTGCTTGTTTTGTTTGTTTTTAAAACTCTGAGTATGAAATATTTTGTATGTATAAAAAAATATTTCACGTTATTTCCATTTTCGAAAAGTTTCCCTTTCCCATAAACTAAAATTTCAATCGAAAACATAGTAAGAATTTAATTGAATGGTAAAGACATCATTAAATTTGTTAATTTTTACTGTAACTTATCTAACAGAAGTTTGCATTACCAAAGGCGCGTACTTCACACGATAAGTTCTTGTATTGAAACTGCTATTCTCCTCCTTTCTTCAAAATATCAATATAAATGCATACGCACCTAAAAACAAAATTTTTGTTTGTAATTTTCATCCAAAAAAATGCTCGAAACATTGAAATTTCAATACTAAGTTCGCAAGTCAACTCTTTTGTTTCGACGGTTAATTCATGAGTTGGAGTTCTCTGTTGGAGAACATTCAAAATTCAACTATTTAATTGAAAAAGATGTATGCAATGGTAGCTTTAAATTTAAAGGAATATAAACTATTGATTTGCAGAAGCTTTACACCAAACTTAAATATATGTACCAACTCGTATAAAAAACTAAATGAATTTATAGTCTTGTGTGTAGTGTTTAGTTTTAGGCGGCATGCGACCTTTGTTGCTCCTTAAAAATTACAACAAATTCTTTCGATGAGTTCAAGTTTATGAAACAGATTTCAAATTTGTAACGAAAACACTCGACCATTGACCATAAGGTGAAAACGTTCGTATAGGCCAAATTTAATGACCAATTTAATGTTTTATCTATATAAGCCAATTAATAGATAACCCAAATACCGCATCGTTGTCGATTCCGCTTCCATTGCATATAGTCTCCATATTACGTCATAGAAACTCGCATACATGTACCAATAATTATCCATCTCTACACACGCAGAAGCATTAAATCAATGTCAGTGTTCGAATACATCATCTTTGAGTAAATTCCAACTGTCTGTTCTTTAAAATTCCAGTTTGTCACAAAGACGTCGCCTAACTTTCATTTCTATGTCCAGATAGTATCATAAAATCTGCAGCTAATGAATCACATAAAGGCTGTCGAAATGATTTATATACCCGTTAGCCAAGTTGAAGAATATCCATTTAAACAGAATTATTTCACTTTTGACCGACAAGCAATATCAGTAGCCACATTTATTGCCTGGTGACAAGCCCTACTACGTCGTAAATTTACCATCTCAGAAAAGAGGAAATATAGCTCCCATCTTCACAAAACCGAGAAAAAAAAATTAGTTATCGACTATGCAGTAAAGGGAAAACAACTTAAGTAAGATAAAAAAAAAAAACACTGACTGAACAAAATTATTCATGTAAATATCCACCCAATGTGTGTACAGTAGGAATATCTATCTATCTATGTTAAACTATAAAATAAACGATATAAAAATAGACGTCTTTTACGGAGCCAAAAATAATTAAAAATATATTATAATTGTAAAGAAAACTAAGCGAAAAAGAAAATAGAAAGCTAAATTAAAATTGTAAATAAAGTCATTAATTTAAAAACAAACAAAAAAAACTCTTAAACGCATTACAAGCACTATTTTCTATCTAAGTGACACCTAAGTATTAAATCGTAACCCCTAGCGACCAATTCGTATCGATATGTGAATACGAATTTGTAAAAATTAAATAAACAAATAATTTAATATTATTATTACAAGTAATAATATTTTAATTAGCATTTAATAAAAATCTGCATCTTTGTAAATATGTAAATCAATGTGATATACTATTAAAAAAAACAAACAAACAATATTTTTTAATATATTTTATCTGATGTATGTAATTATTTTTAAACGAAAACCCAAGAAGAAAAAAAAACTCCATTAAAAAAGAAATTTTATAAAGAAAATACAATCATTTGGCGTTTTTCTTATTGTCATCTCATTCGGATTGCTCTGGTCGGCGTTGTTGGGTGTTAAATTTCAGATGAATAGCTGCTGATGTCACCGCAGAGGGATGTCTCAATTAGGCAAAGAAATGTTGTTTTCACGCGCCATTTAAATTTCACAGTACACAAATAAAGCGACCAACAAAAGTAAGCAACAAAAAAATTGTTATAAACATTTATTCGGAGCATTATTTTCAAATTAAAACAAGCATCGCCATTAAGAAAGGAATTTATTGTTATCGCATGGGTAACCAAAGCTATATACAACGACAGACGGGTCGTGTTGGCTTCAGGTGCGCGCCGTCAAAAAAATAATTTAGTTTTGTTTCTAAATGACATTCAGATACATTTAGAGGGTCTGTTTTGTATTTTTTTTTTCTGTCTGTTCCGCCTGTTCACATCTTGTAGACCTTTATTGAGAAGTTGTGTAATTTTGGAATTTATTTGGTCGTAAATTAAGTGGCTGGCGGTGGAGAGACAAAGAATTATTTGTTTTTGGGTAGTTATAACAGGAGATTCTATTCAAAAGTAGACTGATTGGAGGTGATTTTCTTTCGAAGTTTTGTTCAAGCGAACGGAAGTTGCTGGGGAAACGGTCAATAGGGGCAGCATCGTAGCTGAGGAAATCGATGTAAGACATCGTGAGGATTGGAAGAACATTTTAACTGTTTATCATTGGAAGAGTTAGCACAAGGAAAATGGACTTTTTAGAACCAGGGAACCTATACGATCTGTACCAGAGATGTATTAAGTCGCGGCAGCATTTTGATGTATCACTGGTGTAAAATGCGGCAGTGTACAAATTTGTTGCTTTGTCTACAGAACACATGTTTTTGAGAAATGGTAAGGTTCTTCTAGCTTTGTGCTTGTATCGAATTAAGTTCAAAAACACGTCTAAAATTATTCTTTTTCATTTTGTATTGTCAGATTCGATAGATTTGAGGTTAGTCTACAATTGCATTCGAATTTGAGTGCGTATACTCGGATAGTTTAGTAGCAGAAAAAACAAATGAGAACCAATTACAACTTTTTGTGAAAGCCGACACTTTATATAGACATTTTGGAAAACTAAATTCGCTCCAGTGTTCTTAAAGAATACGAACTGCGTACTCATTTTCGATTCAAGGGTCGAAAGAGCAGACGGAATCAAAATGTCTGCACATTATATGCCAGAAGATTATCCTTTAAGGTTCTACTAAGTTTATGTGCTGCCTTTATACCGCTCGCCAAGCTATTACCATCCGGCGGGATTATTGAATCTTTTATTCGATAGAATTGACTGGATTATGGAATCACCATTCAGAGGAAATTATTATTCTCGGCGACTTCAATGATCAAAAGACGAATTAGAAAAAACTTAAAGACTTCGCGCAGTTTGCTCCAATCGTAAACAGCCCATGCGTAAATTCCAGACAATCTTTAGGGACACTCTTAATTTATTTCTCACAACTGAGCCAAATAATTATCTAATCAATTTGTGTATTGGTTTGTTTTACGCAATATTAATGTGCTTCACTATCGTTTGCTTACCACTATGGGTTTATTTCTCATTTAGTCCTTAATTAAGGAATGAGATCAACCTTTGAAGTGCGAGTTTTCCGACCGTCCTGATAATTATTAAATAAAAGTATCAGCTCCCTTGGGAAATTCGAATCATATTCTTATATCAGCTATCCATTCTGTACCAACATCAATAAGAGTCAGCCAGGCCCAGGCATATAGAAATTTTAAAGGGTGTTTTTTTTAGAGGTACCTATACAAATTCAATATGAAATAAAACACTTGAAGCTAATGTCTATGATATTAGCTTTATTTAATAGACAACTTTAAGCCATTACTGTTGAAAAATGATTTCGGGAATATGCGCGCCATGGCTAGCTCGAATGAAGCGCAGTCGTGAAGTTAAATTTTCGACAACTTTATCGAGCAACTGAGACCGGTATATCAGCATCAATACGCGGCGAATGTTGACTTTAAAATCGTCTAACGTTTTTGATTTATGGGCATAGACGAGTGACTTCACACACCCCCAAATAAAGTTATCTAACATTGTGAGATCATAAGATCACGAAGGCCAGTTCACAGCTCCATTACGCGAAATTATGCGCTCAACAAATGTTTCCCGCAATAAATTAATGGTGTCGCTCAATCGTGTTGAAACCAAAGATATCACGTCAATGCCATTCAACTAAGGAATGAAGAAGTCAGAAATCATGTTTCTAAAGCGCTCTCCATTGATGGTATATAACATTCTTGCCGGCATCGTCCTTAAAGAACTATGAAAGAAATCGAAAAATATGGGCCGATGATTTTAATGGATCTAGGGGCGCCTCAACAAAGGCTTCTGTGTTTTCTCCACTCCAAGGTCGGCAATTTTGCTTGTTTTCATATCGGAGAACAAAATTTTACGTTGAAAATGATGGTCAAGCTGAATCATTTTTTCGACCCAATACCGAACCTAACGATGCTTATAATGGTCACGCGGTTTCAAGTCTTCCACCAGCTAAATCTTATAATCTTTCCGTAAAATCTTCCACAAAGTGGATGGGCATAGCTCCAATTGCTGTGCACGATAGCGAATCGACTAACTGGGATTCTCGTCAACGCACTGCGCTCCACAACTGCAATAAATTCTACTCTTCGCACTGTTTTTCATCTTTGGGGATGCGTATTATCCACTAGAGTGTACGAGGTGCGAAGACGATTCATGGTGTTCCGAATAACTTGCTCAGATGGACTATTATATCGAAATTAAAATGGCAAAACATATACTAACCAGAAATCAACTTTCAGCTGTCAAATTGACAATATATAGAAACGGTGTTGCCAGTTTAAAAACCAAAGCTCCAACAAAACACCCATTCTTGTAGGGGATCTTTGCATTAGGCTGATATGATACATATATATTCTTTAATCCGCCAAAATATTAAGTTTGAGCAAACCCAAATATAGAACCTTAAAAAGTATATAAACAACCCACCGCAGCGAAGAAATGGCGGCCGCAATCATCGAAACAAAAAATATGTAAATCGCTTACAAAATAATTGCATGTCCAAATGATTTGCGCGGATTCTGGTCTATTATGTACAGCTGGAGGCGCCACCAATTCTGACGGTGGAATCATGGATGTGAACAAATTAGTTCTCACAAAGAAAACCTGGACAAAATCTTGAAGTGGAGAAAGAAAACACATTACGATTGACGACCAACCCTTCCATCCCAAGGAATCCATGGAACTTTTTGGAGTAGCTATCAATTCGGGAATAAAGTGGCAGGACCAATTATTCAAAATCGCAAGATCAGCGCCCGAAACGCATGTGTCACGTAAAATATAGGCAGATCAGTCAGTCGGACGAAATGCGATAAATATTACCTAAGGTCTTTGGCGTTGACTGATATAAGATGCTTAGTACCATGTTAGTACCTAATCCTGGTTGCTCGGCGTAAATCCAATGCTTCCAAAATTGTAATGGCAGCGGGTCATACGTCAATCAGTCTTGTAGTAAAAGATTCCTATGATGGGCCGCGCTTGGTAGCCACACTCCGCAGCCGTTCGCTACATTATACTGCCGCAATTTCATATTTTAAGGTAAATTCGACATAAATTTACAACTAAAAATTAACAGTGACATCTACTGGGAAGCGATCTGTTTTTCCACATTCCCATATATACATGGACTGCATTAGCAGAGACTGGGTTCGATGAGATATTTTTATGATCACTGTTTCTTAAAGTGGTTTAAATCAGGGACGCTACAAAAGTAGAGCGACAGGGACAGCAAACGACGCCGAATATCTTGCCGCTCTTTTGACATTTCTCTTCAGTAAGGTTTGCCATTTCATGATGGAAAGATATACGAGCCAACAACGAGTCGAAATTATTAAAATTTACTACCGAAATTCGGAGTCAGTGGCCTCAACGTTAAGAGCGCTACGTCCAATTTATGGTCGTCATAATCGTCCTAGCAGATCAACAATTGAGCGTCTAGTGGAAAAATTTGAATCCACAGGCACAGTCGTGCGATTTGACGCCGTTAGACTATTTTCTGTGGAGCTACGTCAAGTCTATGGTCTATGCCAACAAGCCAGCGACGAATGATGAACTTCGTACGAATATCGAACGTGAAATTGCAGTAGTATCGGCCGATTTATGCTTGAAAACCGTGAAAACCGTCGAAAATTGGGTTCAGCGTCTGGACTTCTGCAAGCGTGCCCGTGGTGGCCATGCAAAAGAAATCGAGTTCCATACATAATGGCATCGAACGTACTTTCACAGGAATAAAGAATTTCGTTGATATCCAAAACCGTTTTTGTTTTATTTAAAAAAAACGTTTGTAGCGCTCTTATTGAAAAAAACCTGTATTTGAGAGATCCATGCTACGACCACAATTGTAGGCGACATTGATCAAAAGATTGGTACTTCTTTGGGGGTGAATTGAGCTGATGGGAGCTGATGAGGTTATGACCGGGCATTGAAAAAAAAAACACCACACAAAGGACAAGGATTACAGATGGCAATGGAGATATTGACAACAAATTGCAAACTAGTGTAGCAGAATAATTTAACATTGAAGTGGGTTGAACTTGAAATCACGACACAGCTTGCTCCCTTGTAGAAATTACCCACAGTTGCATGTTTGTTTAGTACATAGTTGAATTTGCCTTAAGAGTTTGATTGAAATCACCGATACCGCATGAGCAACTACAAACCGTCGCTCTCCCATAATAAGCAGGAGCAATAAATCATTTTTTTTGTACAAATCTGAATCGATGCCAACTCCCTACTTATACCAATTCTTCAAATTGATATTCACCTTAACTGCGCATAATAAAATAAACTTTATAACATATGCTGCTGCGCACTCCACAAACTATAGCCAGTATAAGAAAACCATTTTATGCCCCACAAAAAATAAAACCAGACCCATAATTTCCCATCAACTTATTGCTCTACGGTTTGTTGTCAAATAAATGCCGTTTAAGGCTATCTTTATACTCACTCCACATAATATTCACATTCACCTTCCCATTCTAATCGCCTTTTCCTGTTTGACATCAGAAATCGCTTCTCACTGTCCCTCGATCGTTTTTCTAAAACAAACATTCGATTTCGATACGTGGAATCAAATCGAATGCACTCAGATAACATTTAAAAATTCCCTCAAACCAAATATACCTACTTTGTAATTTATTAAGCCCCACTAATAAATACCTTGGCCAAGCAACGGCGCGCGCAACTAAAAAAAAAACATCTCCAGCTTTATCCGTCAATAAATTATATCGCCACACCAGCCCCGGCCTACAAACAACAAAATTGATTGAGAAATTTCCTCATGTTACCAAAAGCTGAAAACCGTGATCAAAGCTTCGAGATTCATCTACTGAATGCGGGTCTTCTCCGCATCCAAACTGGTATGCCACAAAATTAATGCAGATCTATGGTGGTCCCAGCCATCGATTGGTGATGGTAACTGGTAGGCTACGCTAAGTTTCTCGCACGTAATAAATCACGAACGCTGGGTGACCATAGAAGCGAAGAAACCGAGCTGGAGTGGTCAATTTGAATAAACATCAAATTCGGCTAATTATGCTGGGAGAGAAGATGTTCTTGTAAAACAGCGAATTCGATGGAGAAACTTCTGGCTGGTAGCCACCACATTGATGACGCTTATAAAAGTGAGAGCGCTATTTTATGATTTTAGAGGCTACCCTCGATCGACGTATGGATATGAATAAAACTGCAATCAAAGCCCAACACCGTGCCACAGCGTTGGCGTTGGTGATGCATTCCGCAACATCGTAACCATGTGCGCTGGCGCCAAATCGCCGCATGTTTGCCCACCTCCGGTACCGGAGATCAGAATCGTTAATTACAACTGAATCTCATAAACAATTAAAATTCAGATATACAAATGCAGCGACACCAACACCATCGGCACCGCCAGCCGGTGCCGCGGTTAATTCATTCATAATTCGAATTTGCATAATTATCGCGTTCCATGGGCAGAAATATAGCGATTTGCGCTTATTAAAACCATCGGATTAAGGTACCATACACCGGGCGATGCAAAAACAAATACAACAGATCACAATGGATGGAGCAGAGCGAATAAATCGTGCGCCTTGCAAGACAGTGGCATGTTGCGTGGTGGGCGTGAGATTTGTTGCCATTGGCATAAAAATGTGTTTGTATCTGAATAGTACGAGTACCTCGCTTCAGCTATATTTTTATATATACCGAGCGGACTTTCAAGGTGAAGGCGATCGCCTGTAATTAAGTTCAGTCAGTTAGTGGCACCGTCAGATTTGTTTCTATGCTCAAAGTAAAAGTATTTTTATGAGAATTCGTTTTCTCAGGAGAGTTGAGCACATAATTCAGGTTAAGTGTATGCAACATACGGTTTGACGAATGGGAATTGAATGCGTACGGCGCTAATGCCGAAGATGTCCATTTCTTTGGCAATAAATTTCAATCAATGTCATCCTTTGTGCACTATGAGCGTAGAATGCCGTTGAAAATTGAGGTTTTTGAGGTTTAGCTTATTTTTTGAACTACCTACAGAAATGGTGAACTGAATTTTCTATGGATTGATTGTCATTTTGTTACACAAATTGAATATGGAATTGTGTCATATTTGCAGGTCTACGAATCTCGAAATGTTTTCGAATGGTAAGTACCTACTTATATCGCTCAGAAATCTGTAGGGGACGAAGGAATGACCTACAATATTATGTCGAGTCCGAAGCTTTTTCGGAACAGTCATACTCTCGGATGTTTGCCAGACGTTTGCGAGAGGTGGCGCAGTAGAAAAAAACCTTAAGACGTAATTTGTGTTTTTCCAGGGATCGAACCGGGATCCCTCGCACAGTAGTCCAGCACACCAACCAGTGCGCTAAGCGCTACTGAACCCACAGAAAAACAGTGCATCAACTTGTCTAAATCGCTGTCTGACATCAAAGGTCTAGTTGTGAGAGATGGTTTTAGAGCTTATAGAAGCAATGAGTGCTGTCATATGTAGCTTTAAACAGACAGTGGATATCGAACTGAACTTTTTGGGTATTCCCCATGATCTGTAGTGTGTTAATATTTGTGTGGGTTGTAGACTTACTGGTCCGTAAACCAAGTCAGTTCGTTGACAAATGGTTTTAGGCTTTCACAGAGTACGGCCGACAGGCATATTGTATTCGATGTTAAGGTTAAGGAGACTGAAGTCTGTCGATGTCGCTGTACAGCTCGTAGAGTTCGCTGTTAAATCTCCTCCTCCAAAGCCCGTCAACGCAAACGGGACCGAAAATCACTCGAAGAATTTTGAGTTCGAAGCGACCAAGGATATCTTCATCCGCCTTTGATAAGGACCATGATTCTGCGCCATAAAGCAGGACTGGGATGATGAGGGTCTTATATAGAGTCTCATTGGTATTTCTCGACAAGGCCTTACTAATCAATTGCCTTCTTAGGCCAAAGTACAGTGGTTGGCAAGTGTAATTCTTCGCTTGATTTCTGATGTTATGTCATTTTCAGAATTAATAGCGGAGCCGAGGTAGACAAAGTCCCGAACTACCTCAAAGTTATAGCTGTCTATCGTGACATTCTGTCTGATTCGTCGATGTTGTGTGTCCCTTCTTGTTGACAGCATATACTTTGTTTTGCCCTCATTCACCACTAAACCCATTTTTGCCGCCTCTGTACTGATACTTGCAAACGCACCAGTGACAGCTCGCTGTGTTCTGTCAATGATGTCGATGTCGTCAGCGTATGCAAGTATGTAGTTGCACAGACTTTTGGAAAATTGTGCCCCTGGTGTTGGCTTGCGAGTTTCGCACAATTTTCTCAAGAATGGTGTTGAAAAAGTCACATGACAGCGCATCACCTTGTCTAAATCTTTTTTTGACATCAAAGGTCTCGGTGAGATTGTTTCCGACCTTTACGGAGCAGCGAGCGTTTTCCATCGTCATTCTGCACAACCTGACAAGTTTGGCAGGGATGCCAAAACTAGACATGGCTCTGTATAGCTCGTCTCTATAAATGCTGTCATATGCGGCTTCAAAATCGATAAATAGGTGATGAGTATCGATTTGGACTTCTTGGGTTTTCTCCAGGATCTGCCGTAGTGTGAATATTTGGTCGGTTGTGGACTTACTCATCTCCCACAGTCCCACTGCCCTAAATAATTTGGCCGGTAGGCCATTTGGTTGGACTTGAGTTTGGATATTGCTAAACTCATTTCATTTTGGTCGGGTGGTCGGAAATATTGGCTTTCATCGTCCAAATTGCATGGTTCGTTCTGTCGACAGTGGAATTTAGCGAGTCTTCGTCATTTCACAGTCAACTACCTAACCTAGATGGCGCTCTAGTCCGTGTGGACCTGGGCCTCAACCAACACGCCGCTCCAGCTGGCCCGATCTTCGGCCAACCGCCTTCATTTGTGCACTCCAAGTTGGTTGATGTCCCGTTCCACTTGTCTGCAAAAGTGTTAGTCAATATCTTCAACACACACTTTACTTAAAGAGTTTCTTGCTCATCTCTACATGCCTCTGTACGGGTTGTGTTGCCTTTTGACATGTTCTTTTAACCTTTTGGCAAAACTTCTAAAAGTTGTTCCTCTGGAGTATAGCAGCTCTCTATTTCATCGATCGCGCGCTTCTCGTGCTGTTTCTTTTTTTTTCTGAGAATCGGATGGTCTCGGTGTCGTCCTTCACTGCAATGTGCCGGCAGCTTTATAGTAGGCGAGCTGTTTTGTTGCATGCGCGCGACGCGTTCGTCATCAATTCGTGGGACATTGCTCTAATTGGCAACCACAAGTAATCCTTGCGCAGACAAATTAATCGACATTCAATATCGTTAGACACACTTCCAGTTTGATATGCTCTATAAGACCACCGAAAAGATCGGGCTACGTGGACAGAGTAACTTAAAAAAAATCTCAATTAAACATCCATATTCTGCTGCACGTGCGCGAAGGGTGACAAACCGTCCTCTTTCCAATGAATATCCCAATTTATAAGAAATTAAATCGATCTTTAACACTACAGTAATTCACTGATTAGAAATCCCTAACTTAGCTCTTAATGCTTCGAAAATAAACCCAAACGCATATCAACACATAACAACACAACACACAATAAATTAAACTGGTGTTAACCCAGAAAAAGAAGAAGACGAACGAAGAACAAAACAAAAAAGAGATAACCAAGAAAAAAGAACTGCTCAAATCTAACAGAAAACCAGATCGGATGTCAAGCCCTCCAAGCTCCAAATCGCTGATTTCAGTTAAATATTTTATTCAAACGCGACATAGAGTGGCCGATACATTTTGTATAGTCTGCGCTCGCACCCTCGCGCACACATCTACGATACCATAATGTATCTCGGATAAGTCAAACAAGTCCAAATAGATACCGTGTATACACATCCACATGTGACCCGTTGTGCAACGAAAAAGAAAAGAAAGTAATTCGGTTCTTAAATATGTGATAACTTTTCACTTTGCCTCCTTTCATTCAGAGGTACTCTCCAACTATCCTAAGTCATTAAGGAACACAGTCGATACGATATGCCAGCGACAACGAAGAACAGAAGACCACTCAAAACAGACGAAGGAAACTGTGAAAAAGAATTTCAATTTTGTCCACTAGACTAGACAGCAGTCGCAGCAGAACCACAATCAGACCCAGCCAGACATAGGGAGATACACACAGATGGATGGATAGATGCACAGATAAATGGGATGATGGGGCCGCATCAAGTGAAGCCAGTTTAGTCTATATTTACAGGTACCATTATGTGCGTGTGTGCGTATGAAAAGGAACAGAGATGAAAAGTAAACTGCACTTAAGACAGATCACCGAATAGGGTGGTGGGGAACCCTACAAACCCATCCCGAGACTCGAGCGCCTGATGTCAGATTACTAAATCGCCTGTCATAAATAATTCCGATTCTCACTGCTGATGCGAGCGTGCGCGCTTACCGCTTGCGCACACATCTCACATGTGATGTGTGATGAAGCATATCTCACATTAGCACATGTTGAATACACAGATATTTGCTCAATACATATTTACAAAGAGAACTCGCTCTTTCACTTGTCCGTCTGGAAAAGTCACAGTCCAAGTCGAAGTTGAAGTCGAAGTTTTCTATCTCGAATTCTTCAGCTCATTGTTTGCCTATGATTAATGTGGCAAATGATTCCATAGATTTGTCACCTGTTACGTGCTGAGACGAAGAACGGAATAACCCAAAAAGAGAAACCCTAAACCATTTCTTCGTTCGGGAAAAAGTATCTGAAATTACACACGCGCGTGTGTATCTATGGAAAATTAACGACAAACTTTTATCTCGAGAACAATGACTGTGAGGTGAACTTGATTGATTGTTAATCATACATTTCTTTTCGAGAAAAAAAAATACAACAAATAATCAACAACAGTATCTATACCAATGGAGTGGTATATTCTTCAGCTTCACCTTCTTGAAGGTATCTTCTTCTCGATTATGATGGTTATAGTCATGTTATTTGGCCAAGACGTGTGCATACGTTCATGAGGGAAAATGAAGAATTGACCACAATTTGTAACTTTCAGTCGGGCCCACAATGGGAGCCGTTTAAAATTAAATCTTTTACAATGGTAGGCCAACAAGAGAACAAGAAAAGCGACCATGTTGAGTCATTTCATTTCTCTTGGTCTTGCGCCCCTTGCCAAGTGTATTCGAAAGTTTGTATGTTTATTTATAGAATTCAATTAGTTCGAGGATTAAGCTGCCTACGTTACTGCGGGTTAATTTGACCACGGAAAACATTTTAAATCTATACTTAGGGGATTACTATACTTTCTTGCAATCAATATAACATTCAATGGAAAAGATGGAATGACCAAATTTGAAAAAGATACAACCAACGGAATAGTGACATCAATATACGCCAAGGCGCGGCGGCGGCGGGATGACTTGACAAATGTTGTGAAGACTGTATAAAAGTGCAAAGATAAATTCAGCAGGCTTCAGGCTTCTAGTAACATAGCAAGATAAACGATTTTGCTGAGCGGACTATACGAAGGCTTAAATATGAATTACCTATACGTTTATAAATTGATGATAGCCGCGCTTAGAGGTGGCTCTTGTCACAACGTTTATTTGCCTTAGAAGGTACGATTTGGTATCTCTTGGGTCATTAATTCAGTTTCTTTTCCTCCGAGTCAGGGCTCGACGGAATACTTTTAATAATGCTCGAAAAATAATTGAAGAAGGTTTTAATCGATCTATGGAGGCAGGACTGCCTCTATGTAATGCAGAAGAGCGAGAAATTGATCTATTTACATGGAATTTACAATCAAAAAACTTTAGAACTACGATAGCACTTTTAAAAGAGCTGTTACGCAACCTCTTTAGACAGCTAGCTTGCCGGCATTGGAAGCTATCATAGCCTAGTGAGAGATTTGTAATTGTAATACAAACATTCAGCTGCTATGCCTATTCAAAAATCTGAAGTGCCCACTTTGGATGCGGTTGTTGCCTCTTGAAAATCTTTTAAAATAAGGTGTTATATAGAAGGTGATAGAAGGCCGATATATCAATAATAATTCATTACGTTGATGCTGCCTCATGTGCTTATACTAGAACAAAATTTGACCTCCCGTAAATCCTACCAGACCAATTCATTAGATATCTTAACAGCACAACTGCTTAAAGGTTAAAATCAATCAAAACGCGAGGACTGATATGGTTTAGAAGAGCAAACTTAAAACAGGTAGGGGTAGAACTGCAGTAGGTACCTACACAACACGGAGCTTTAACCGCCGTATGCGAGTTATTGTACCGAATTGACTACCTGCAGCTGGCTTGAGTTGATCTACGCAAACCTAATAGATAACTCGCCCCGGGGAACAATGCTCATAATTGACTCAAATCTTATCAGTTTGTCACCGAAATTACTGACCAGAACATCAATTTGGAGGCATACTACAATAAGTCTGTGTTTTTTTCGATAGCATCCAACCCACCCAAGCCGTAAGTTCACTATAACTTGAGTTAAGCAAACAAATGTTAGGGTCTACCGTCTACCTATGTTTTTAAATGATATTTTTTCAGCCTACCTAGACCTACCCTTAAAAAAACGCACAGACAAAGTATATAATTCTGAGCTAATCTACTCTAGCTAGCATAGGCGTAGCGACTTAACTACCTTCTTATTCAAAGTGGATATAAGGGTTTTGACAGCTTAAAACAGAATCATTTATTCACAACCAGGCAGACGTAAAAAAAGATTGTTCGAGTAGACAGGCAAAAGGAATGACCCGGGGTGGGCTTATGAAACCACTTTTTTCTGGCTTATTCGTAGTAAGGATAATCTTTCGAGTACAACTAAACTTATGCTATTTACCATCAAGTACAAAATTATGGCCTTCAAGCTTCAACATCAGCTCAATAAACAAACCATACCAGGTACCTGTAGGAGTTACCGCAGATAAAAGCTTAACCTAGAAGGTTCGGCAAAAAAAGCTTGTGACGCCCTTAATACCTACAGTAAGACCTTTGACAAATAGGGCTTCAACTCCAAGCATCGAATCCTAACCTGCGCGTCACTAATATGGCGGCTTACGCTAAGTTTAACACAAGACCTTACTGAGTACAATAAAAAGAATTTAGTGGCCTTTGAAATTGTGTTCAATGGGGTTCCATGTCCTTGAACGCAAATTCCCGTATACTCTACTGCCAAGCACAATCATCTTTTTTTAAGTATTCTTTTCACGTTTGCCTTTATGACACATATCCTGCTCGGGTCACACCATGGCTGATGGCTTTGACTGACCGCAATCGATTTTCAGGTTTCAAGTTTCAAGAATAAAATGGAAAACTAATACACACCAAGTGGAGATCTTCACGGACGGCTCTAAGATGGAATGACTTATAGAATTGCATATTTTCTCAGCGAGATTGAACATCTGCAAATTATGCCGCTTCCCGAATTCTGCCACGGATGTTCAGTCAATAATGTAGAGCACTCTATTCAAACACCGTTTCCACCATACCAGTATAACTGTTGAAGGAAGAAATAAGCGGTGATTTTAATAAGATTTTTTTTTTCTAAAGAGTCCTCGTTACTTTAGTAATTGGTATTTGTTCCCCGAACATCCAATAAAGTTTTAATCCGCCTATGGGCATACCTTGTATAAGGTTCCTTACGTTGTTGTCGTCCAAATTCTCCTATTCTTCGAGCAGAGCAGAATTCAGCCCACTGAGTGTCTCTGGAAGGGCAGGTCGGTTACTAATCAAATCATTCTTCCCATCAGAAGGTCCTAAACGTGTTCGATGGGATTCATATCCGGGCGCATTGCAGGCCAAGCCATGACGTCGATTTTTTCTTCTTGTAAAATGTCTGTAATGTTTGTGGGCGCAGTAGCGTAGTGGTTAGTGTGTTGGACTGCTGTGCAAGGGATCCCAGGTTCGATCCCCGGAAAAACACAAATTACATCTTAAGGTTTTTTCTACTGCGCCACCTCTCGCGAACGTCTGACAAACATCCAAGAGTATGACTGTCCTGAAAAAGCTTCTCAATTTAGCCGTTCGGACTCGGCACAAAACTCACACAAAACCAATGGTTGCGAGAAGCTAGGCCTAGGGTGTCTACACGCCTGTTGCGCCACCTATTTATTTTTTATTTTTTTAAATGTCTGTAACGCACCTGGCAACGTGTGGTCTAGCATTATGATGCATCAGAAGGAAATTTTCTCCAATAAATGGTGCGATTGGAACCACATATTCCTCCAGAATGCTAGTGACATATGGAGGTCACCGACCCTTCAGCCTGGTTTTTCCGTATATGGAAATTACAGCCCATACCATGACGGAACCTCCCCAGAAATGTTCCCTCTGGGCTACTTTCGAAATTTCATTTGGCGACACGAAAATCGGTTTGGCGACGCACCCCAAAAAAGGCGATATTCTTAGCCTTTGGCGATTTAAATTTTTTTAACCAAAATCCTCATATTTCTTTCTTTTTTTTATAATTTTCACACAAACCTTACATCTGTGATGACTGTGACGAAATATTAAAGTTAGAATGAAAGAATAAAGACAACTTTCCAACTTTCCAACTTGATTTAGGGTCGGATTTTGAAAGAATCGCGAAAACAGTGGTAGCAGTAGCACACAGAGCATGTGAATGAAGTTAAGGAGCATGTAAACGATTTAATTCTTGTTTTACTAAGAGAAATGCGAAAAAGATTGTCTGACTGCAAAACACCGTTTGTTTCTTTGGGATATTTTTAGCCAGTCTGATCTATCTAGAAAGTGTACCCGAAGAAGACGTTTTGAAGTTTTGGAACAAGATGTACAAAATGACAATAGGACAGCCAGAGTTTCAGGAGCTTGGGGAATTTGCATAAAGTTTTTTTTTTACGTAAAAATTACGAGTTGCATGAATTTTTTATCGTTTTTGAATTTGGAGAATGGGAAATTTGGCGATTTTTTGGCGTTTTATATTTTACGTTTGGCGATTCCGGTTTTTAAAACCTGACAACCCTGCTGGTGAGCGCAGACAAAGCCTGGCCTCATCAGTAAAAATAACTCTACTCCAGTCTGCCTCGATCCAGTCTTGGTGAAAGCGAGCAAATTCCATCCGACGTCGCTTGTGCTGTACCGTAGGTTTTGGTAAACGATCAGGTCTTCATGATACTCTCAGGCCACTCTCCACTAATCGCCGCCTCATCGTTTGAGCACTCACATCCGTCCCTCTAACGGATCTAAGTCTATGAGACAGCTGAAGCGCTGTTTAGTGACGATCTCGATTTCTTTAAATCACCAAATATAGATCATCCCTTGCAGATGTTGCTCTGGGTCGACCTGAGCCCTGACGCCGGGTGTAGGAGTTGGTTTCTCTGTACCATTTAATGGCTCTTCTTAGCGTCGTCCCTGGTTTCCTGATCATAACAGCAGCTTACCGCACTATTCGTTCATCCTTAACCAAAGCCAGTGCCCTCTGTCGACTTCTTCTGCCGTTATTTGCATTTTTTTTTACAAAAATTACTAAAAAACTAATAACTAAAATAAATCCATCACATTTAAGAAAACATTACGGGACTTCCGTGCATCTTACGTCTAGTATGAAAAAATGATATGATGCGGTTTTCCTCAAGGAAAATGGAAAGAGACACACAAATATACCGCTAAACTAAAAAAATAAAGTTCTGCAAAACATAGTGGCATATTATAAAAATGATAACTATACACCAAACAGTGTCACTGCGCCAATTTTTTGTGTAGCTCAGTGTATACTCATTGGACTCAGTGACGTAGCAAGCCTCATTGTCACTCTAAAAACCAATCAAAACTCATACTTATCAGCCTCGTTTACCTCCGGTAAGCCGCTTTCTCGTTTGTCCCACCTAATGTCACTGGAAAAAAAAACACTAAATAGCCGTATAATAACCGACATAATATTGCCGCTGCCTATATAAACAACCACTTAGATGAGCTCTTAACCAAACTATCATTTAATTAAGTTACTTCAAAATATAATCGCCAAAACATTGAATAGAAAACGAGACGTACAATACGCCATGGGAAAGTATAGCTTTCAAGAGGTAACTACGAGTAGCACGATGCAGCCGTAGAAGAAGAAAACCCCAACCAAATCCCCAAAGAGAGCCAGATTATCATAACTATTTAAGGAATGTGCCAGCCATAGCCCATAGGTAATAGGTATCGCCATTGAGCCCGTATTGTGTTACTCATTAAACACAAACGAATCAAAATGAATAGGTTTTGTACCGATTCCCCGTCTGGCCAATACCCAGCACATCAAGAGAACATATAACCTATCTGCCGATGCTGACGATGATGATGGTTCACCACTGAAGAGTGGTGTATATCTATGACCACATCTCAACGCACACTCATAACTTGTAATCAAAGTGAATTATAAATTATGACAAAGCCGCAGCACTGTGTGCGTGTGCGTGTGTATGTGATGCCTCGTGAAGCTGGTAGGGTTTCCATCTGTCATAATATCAACAATATCACAATTTATTGTTATTTCAGTTTTGGATCAAAACAAAAGAGTTGAGCGACAAACTTGATTTTCATTATCGTCGCCTCGTTCTCTCCACACTGTGTTTGAAGTGCTCGTATCCACTTGTCTCGTCTGGTTTTCATCTTCATCACCTTTCTGGAGACATGGTTTTTTTTTTCTCGAAAAAGGAAACAATAATAATCACATGTGGACGAGAGATAACAAAAAACTAGCGGAGAGACGACAACCACAAAAAGAACCACCAGGCAACAGCCAACAGTCAGCAGCCACCAGCAGCAGGAGGCGCGGTAGAGAAGGGCTATGAAAACATGATAAAGCCAAAGCACATGCAATGTCACTGTCTGTCAAATCAGAATCAAGGCGTAAACTCTCATCTTCATCATCGCCAGCATTACACCATACGGCATACATGCAGAAGTGGCGTATATGTGTCTATGTATGGGACTTGCGGTCCAATTTAACCAGAGATCTATGCTGAATGCTGGCTGATCTATGCGGTGCGCTGCTGGTCAGGTGTACAGTTGATGTGGAACCGAAAAGTCTCACTGGGAATTCGCGGCCAGCGGTAATGGTTTCGTATTGTGGTGGGCTTTGCCCGATGGAGAAATATGCTAATTGCTGAAAATAGTGTTGATGCTTCTGATTGGTCTATTGGTGCCGTGGTAAGAGGGCCGTTTCAAAGGTGATTGGCTTCCACGAGGCTGAGAATTGAATGGCAAATGACTTTTCGAGTGGCCAACGAATGAAAGATGATGTTTGCGTGGATTTTCGGAAACTAATTTGGGTACTAGATGATGGGGCTCTAGATATGCCGGTGCCCATATCTGTGGCTATTTAACCAGCACCTGGAAATGGAATGACAAATTGGTATACCAGCATTGATGGAAATTAATTCAGAAACGTGCTTTCTTAATTTCCTGTGGACGCACCCTTACAACTACTACTGCAGGAATGCCGCAGTGCGAACTCAACGGAATGAGTATGAGTTGAGCGGATGTAGAATATGGAAACGGTTTTTCGATTTTACGTCGGTTTGTGTTTGTATTTCTAATTGGTGTTGATATTCAGTACATTTCATCATCTATGAAATTGTGTTACGTAGCTCTTTGTAATGTAGTTTGTGTGGATAAATGTAGCTCTGTTTAAAGTTTTAAATTAAAAGTCAGCCCGTGGAAGATTCTAATTGCAAATGTTGCAGTGACGCAATTTTACTCCAATTTCACGCCACGCAGAAAGTTCAACTCATCGTTCTCATCGTTTAAATTGTTGGCAAAAATTTTTAATTTAGCTAACAGCTTCTAGTTTTAGGTTTGCAAAACGGATCACTTTTGTTTTTCTTATACGACTGTGCAATTTATATGAGTAACACCAGGTGGTGCCCTGTACAGCTTTTTTAGCCCAATTCGGACTAGAAATTCATTACTAAACATTAGGTGAACTTCGGAAGATAGGCAACAAATTGGACGGGCATTATTTTGCACTTAAAACTATGCCTGAGTACGTCTCTGGAGCAAATTCTTGATTCCACAGATAAGAAGTGAATCATTTCGTCTTTGGAGCATATCCTTGGGGAATGGAGAGGAAGACAAGGAGTTAATCATTTCGTTGATGTGTTCAAATGTATCTCAGATGTCATAACAAGAAGCCTTACGGATAGAACAAGTGGACACATGTGGAAAACTTGTTCTTGTAGCTTAGCCCTTTCTTTATAAATCTACATCCGAACAAATCATTGGTATTTTCGTCGATAGCCACAACGTGATTTAAGCACTCGATTCAATCACCACTACAAGGGACCACTGGCCCGGGCTAGCCATCGTCTCAATATCATTCTCCTCTGAGTTACCAGCCATAGAACCATCGTATAGAGGGGAATGAGAGAGCCAATGATGATGACTGGCCAGGGTTGGTTCTGATCTTCGTGTATCATCTGCTGAGAAAATCTATCACTTGAGAGAATATTCTTGCACTTTAACTGAGAAACAGAACTTGTTGGACGAATCTACTGAATTGTGTCATCTTCAGCACGATTTGACCAGATAAGATTACAGCTGGAATAAAGACCCTTATTTCTAGAATATGTATACAAACATTGCCAGACAGACGGCCAGACGTACATGCCCACCAGCGCATGGCCACGCACGCACTCAAACTTTGCATGCAGGAGAATAATGACAACAGTTTCAACGATAATTTCTAAGAGCTTTAGGGGATGACCTACCAAAAGTGTCATTAAGTCGAGTAGTCGAGTAGAAGTATGGCACTGGCACCTTCGATAATGGCTGCATCCGGGAACGAAAGAACGAGTTTGGCATTTTTATTGGCGCCCAGAAGGCAAAGCGGGTCCGCCCCTCCACCCTCGAACAACCGGATTGATGACAATGACAAAAAACTTGTATATTCACTATATTAGGCGCGTGTATTCCGCCTTACGCAATACAACGTCCAGTTGCAGCAAAGTACCATCTCTACGACACGAAATTGAAACTTTTTGACGGTAGGTTCATGTGGATGCTCCAAAGCTCGACAAGAAAGTCGAACAAGGGAATATGTACTTTACTTAAATCGCATTCGGTGCTAAGAAGCACATAAACGGCAATTATGATGAATATTCCGCTAAGCCATTCAAATTGACAAAGATAGATAGGAATCCCGTCAACCTGATCAAAATGAAGTGACCAATAGTACGGAGTTGAGTATTTTTGAATCATTATACATTTTTTTTTTACTCAAAACCTATAGGTATAGTATTGAGGACTTAATCAGTAGTGTCCTAGTCCTACTTGATGAAACAATGAACAAAACTTGATAGGTTGCGGTTTGTTCACCTTAGTTACCATATCACATGTGGCTTTAGAGAGTCCATTAAAATGTTTGCGGGTGTTCCTAAATATTTTCCTCGATTTAATTTGACGCGTGCAAACTACTGACCACTGGTTTTCCAGGTCTCAGGATACTCGGCTTAAATAAGCCATTCTTCCTTGGTACGGGTCCCGTGCAAATGCTTCTGAAGCAGCTGCAGACTTAAACTGTTCAGCTTCTAAGCTTGAGTTTGCTCTAATCTAAAACTGTTCAGAGGAGGGACTACCGACTGTCGATCTAAAAAATCATTTTCATCTTCCAATCATTAGATCAAAGTGCGCAATATGATGGATATACCTTCGCTACCTACCTACGCTTCCACATCACAATAAGCCCCTTCACAAGTCCGATCACATTCAATACATCAAACCGAATATACTCGCGTAAATCCTTTCCCACAATGAGGAACCTTATACATCTCTCATCCTCATCGATACGGTTTTCTCAAAACTGTTGGTTCTTCTATGCATCCACGATCCTCCGTAGCGGTCACTTCGTATCGTGGGTGAATGGAATGGGATTCAAAGGATTTTTGACACCATTCATGACCGTCGTAAATCAAATCACTTCTTCCCTCAAATCTGAGGCCATAACGAATTGACTTGCTTCTTCTCGATTCCGACCTGGACTTCTCTCCCGTCCGCCATCTGGGGGTGAATAAAACGACGTTAAGCTGTGATTTAAGAGTTCTTGCCAAACAAAAGATACCCAACTACAGGGCGCGCATATCTATACGGATACTCGTACTATTTCTGATTGAGATACATTTTTCACCACAACCACCGACACCACATCAGAAAATTTATCCATTTTCCCGGATTTCTTCTCAAACGGGACCACGACACATACTGATCACCATCACAGCATAACCGCGTGGGGAACGATATATCCCGTCTTTAGGACGCTAGATCGAAACATTCTCCACTGTGGCACTAGCCATGGCACCATTGTGACGGATTGATTTGTTGGAATTTTACAATTCTACAACAATTGAGCTCTGGATTCGCGGACACACATATTCCAAAGTGTGGGCTCACACCTCACACATGCCGTACCTATATAGGGGTTCCGCAAACAGCGCCGGCCAGCACGCTCAGAATATAGTCTTGCCAACAGATTTTGAGATATGACGTAGGTTAGAAGAACAAACAGATACAGGGCAAACAATACAAAAAAAAACACACACACACAACCACATTTGAAATTTATGTTTACACAAATCTTGTTCCGCCAGATATGCATGCGCACTATACACTTCCTTATTCGAGAAGGAGGGCTAAGTAGCCAATAAAATCAAAAAAAAAAAACGCACACAATTTATTGCATTGGCGAGAATTTGTGTTAAGCACATTTTACGATCCTGCGGACAACGTGTCATGCGATATTGACGGTCTAGTATGCAAAATGCTGTTCGCGCTGGCCACATCTAACACATGGGAAAGTATCTAAGACATTTTTGCCAGACGGATTTATGATTTTTCCCCGAGAGTTACGATTCAAATATGAGATAAATAAAATTATGGAGATCTCATAGAATTTGTGTCATAAATCATAGCACGATGATTTTAAATGTCTCGCCTCGGGCTGAGCCTATTTAGTTAGTACTAACTACACACAAAGTCAAAGTCACAAGGCTATGGATTGAAGAATCGTTAATTGATTACCATGCGGGCTGTCTTAACAAATGGACACAGAACTGGGAAAAACAAACATAATCTATTTAAAGATGCTATTATGTTGTTGTGAGGAAATAGATTAACCAATAACAGGAGGATTTTCGGTATTATAAATGGTTTTCCAGCCAACAATGACGGAGTAGCTAATACATGTAGATGTAATGAAAGTTAACGAAATTGTTTAGGTACTTTATCTACCAGTATAAAAAAGTTAAAGAAACGAAATAAGCTTATTAGATAAAAAAAAAAACAAATAGAAATGATATTGTAAATCGTGAACCGTTGAAGACGATATAGCCGAATTTTCAAAACCATTTTCAAGAAGCCCAACATTGACTGGAACAACCACAGACTCAGTCTAATTATTCTGTTGAGCAAGTGGTTTTCAATTGTAGGGAAATATAATAACTCACACAAACGAATGGTTGTGAGAAGCCATGCCTTTTGATAATATGGACCTGTAGCGCCATTTTCACCCCATCCCTAAATTTTGACAAAAACAATCTTGTCACCATCCCCTCCAGAGCAATCTGGAATGAGGACAAATTTTCAGAAAATGAAACAATTCACCGCTATACCTACTGATGATGGCTCGAAAAACAAAGACGGAGTTGGGGACTTCGTCTTCATCTTAAGCCTATACCTTCCGTCTACCAAACTATTCTAGCGTGTTTCAGGCGTAATTTTTGGCGACAAAGGTAGTCTTATCTTGGCTGAAGGAAAACGTAATATCCGTGTTGAAGATATCTGCATATTTTCAGATTTCAAATATCTAGAAGGCCACCGATTAATAAGTGACAGGCAATATGGATTTCGGAGCCGTCGTTCTACTGGAGACCTGTTAAGCTATACGTAACGCACTTATGGACGGAAGCAATTGAACAACACGGCGAATCCAGAGCCGTATCCTTGGACATATCAAAGGCATTTGACCGAGTCTGGCATAGAGCCCTATTAGGCAAGTTGGCGTCTTATGGATTTACACAACAACTTTGCGGATGGATGCAAAATTTTCTTCTGGGAAGATCGATCCAAGTTGTGGTAGATGGTCTATCATCTAATTCGTTTGCTATAAATGCAGGAGTGCCCCAAGGATCTATTCTTTCCCCAACTCTATTTTTTCTCCACATCAACGATTTGCTTGGATCGACAAATAATAAAATAATATCTACAGCTTTGCTGATGACAGCACTCTTATATCCTCTATCTCGAACAGTGGGCCTGTGAATGCGGCTACATCTCACAGTGAGAGATGTGAACAAATTAGTTCTCTAAATGGTGATCTGGACAAAATCTTGAAGTGGGGGAAAAGACAACTTGGTTGTATTTAATGCAAACAAGACACAGCTCACAACATTTTCCAGGAAGAATGCATCAACAGTTCCTCAGATCCAAATGGATGACCATTCAATCCATCCCAAGGACTCAATGCACCTTCTAGGAGTCACAGTCAATTCAGGAATCACATGGCAGGACCACATATCCTATATCGCAAGATCGGCGTCCGCTAAGTTGAGCTACCTATTTAGAGCAAAGAGGTACTTTAGCCCCAAGCAAATTCTCCATCTCTACAAAGCACAGGTTAGACCAGGCCTGGAATATTGCTCCCATGTATGGAGCTCGGCCCCAAAACATTCACTTAACCTACTTGACAGCATACAGAGACGAGCAGTTCGACTTATTGGAGACCCTACACTCACATCGAATCTGCAACCGTTGGTGCACAGAAGACAAGTCGCTGACCTATGCTTGTTCTATAGGATGTTCCGAGTAACTCAAGGACATTATCCCTCGAAATGCAACTTTTGGGCGCCCCACAAGACAGGCTGCTTATGCTCATGACCATACAGTACACTTGACAACCGCGAGGACATCATCTTTCCAAAACTCCTTCTGTTACAGGACAAGCAAACTTTGGAACTCGCTTCCTGGGGATATATTTCCAGAAGACTACAATTTGCAGCAATTTAAATGCAGAACTAAAATACATTTGCAAGCATCTCGGGGCGCTGATGAAGCGTTATAGGTTTGCCTTTCCCGGGAGAAGTATTTAAAAAAAAAAAAAGCGACAGCTAAGCAACCATTCGTCCCAAAAATAGAAACTCACACAAAACGCTTGGTTGCGCCGAAGCTAGGCCTAGGGTGTCTACACGCCTGTTGCGCCACCTATTTATTTATTTTTAACTAACAACTATCAAATCCATGAATCCGATTTGTTTAACTTCGTTCGTAGCCCTCGATTGAACACTGAACAGTTCAACATTCACTTATTTTGGGTACCGAGACATAGAGACATTTTAGGGAATTGTGAGGCCGATATAGGAACTCGCCAGAATAGGAACAACTCTACCTATCAAGTCGGATAAAGGCATCTTGGATATGCCAATCGCTAACATACAATTTTAGTGAACAAAATTTAAGCCTGGATGTTGTAAACGAGTGGAAAAAGATGCCGTAAACGACTTTTGCAGAAGATGTATGAATGAAGATGAAAAGGAAACTATTCCTCACTTCCTTTGTTCCTGCCCAGCAATCACTTAGGAGCCTTCCATTACAACCTCTTTGGTGATCTAACAAATACAGACATCAAAAGCATCTTATACGCTTCGTACGAAGCTCAAAATGGTTCAAGGGCACCTGTAGGAATAGATCAGCTTGTAGTCATCCGCAAATAGGCAGACTCTTTGATTAGGTGTCAAAAATTGTTGATAAACAACAGGAACAAGAGTTCGGGCCAAAGGGGATACCTTGTGGTAGATGAAAATATTTTTAGATAAAAAATAATAGTTTCAAATTTTGCGTGAGATACTTCCGAATTAGAGGAGATTTTCCTTCTTTCCTTTTCCTTCTCCATTAATTAATTCCACAAAACAAATTTCCCACAGGCTCACCTATACAATTGATTCATCAATCTATTTGGTGCATCTGCACAGGAACTCAACTCAACTGTTCGTCCGAACCGAATACAAGTAAAAACAACTGATTCCATCACCTAATGGATGAATCGATGATAATCAGGCCAAGCAATGAGGGCATCATCAAAAGAATACGGATCACCCAACAACACCATCTTGAAAAACTCGGCCAGCACCAGCCGAACACATGGATGCAACAATAAAGATCTTCGGACTATCAGGAGGACCGAAAAAAAAAAACTTGGAACCAGTTTCGCTTTTCGATCATGACCAGTTGCAGTCATACCATCGCCATCACAATCACCACACCACACCATCGTCATCGTACAAAAGTTCCATCTCTGGAGACTGCGAAGCATTTGTTTTCCTCTTCTCGCCTTCTTCGCGGTCTTCATCGTCGGATGACTCATTGAGGAGACGAGTTAAGGACATTCCTCCATCGCGCATCGTTTCGTATTCTGATGGTTATCCCTTTTATTTCTCAGGGACTTTTCACGCTTCTTTAACGACTCCGATGTAGTAGAAAAAAACGAAAAACAAAAACACCACCTCACCAAGGAGAACAATCTTTATGCGCTTCAACTTTACGCTGATAACGCACGCGATAGAATCTCCTTTTGTGGTAAAATGTTCTCAAGGCAATGGGCAACCAATACCAAACACCAAGTGGCAACTATTGTCGCGATCATCACCGTGCAACGAGATGATGAGGTTGATGCCAACCACGTCTATTTTTGAGCCTACTTTAGGCTATATGCCTTTTGCCGTTCAATATGGGGAATGACGCAACGATAATTGGTCCTACGTCGTCGTCGTTGGGTTATCTCTCTCTCCCGGTCCACCGGAGACTTTTCATTTTTTGTTCAGCTCCCTCTCTGTGGGCAGTGATGTTGATTCAGGATTATTACTGCTATGGTTGTCCAATGGTGACTCGCCTATGGCACAGAGAGGGCCGAAGGGAGTAAAAGCGCACTCGCAACACTAGCTGTCAGATTCAGAGGAAAATTGAAAGGGTGACTCGGTGGTATTTCGCTAGTTTAAGTTGTGCGCGCGCAATTATCCCGGATTTTATGGGAAAGATCTATTAGATTCGTCTCCGCAAAAAAAACTACAAAAAATAGCAAACACCGCAGTATCCTTAGTGAAGACACAGCCGCTATATAGAAAAGACAACAACTTGAGGCTGAGATTAAGGGGAGACGACGCGACGCAACTTATGTGGACGACAGTAAGTGTGGTATGGCTGGAGTTTGATAAGCGACGGGATTCCATCGAGGAGTGGCAATTGCTTTGCTGGAATGTCGTCCTCTTCATCTTGACTTCGGCAAACATTAAACAGGAAGAAGTGTTTCCTTTTGACAAAGAGACTCAAGGACTATCTGAGCAGTCGATTGAAAGGTAAAATTCATAATTCATTGCGAAAAGCAACCATCACCGCATTCACGCTCAGTAAATTTGTGTCCATCAGTATGTATCTACGACGCCATTAATCAATTGTTATTGGGATGTCCATTAAAACAACAACAACACTCCCTCCCTGCTGAGCTCACTCTTTAAAGTGCTGGTGTACTCCAAATTTAATGATTTCACTTTGCACTCTCATCTATTTAGTGATAACCAATTCCCCAGCATGGTTCATTTAATTGCTCGTCCTCTTGTTTACGGTTGTCTGCTGAACCTCAACCTAAGCCCTCATGGGATCGAACATAACTACCTGTCTTGTAAGAAAAAGAGTTTGGCTGTACGAACGAGCCTCCAATCCAATAGATACAAACAATGGAATGAGAATAGAGCGCGTCATCGGTCAAGAAACAATGGAAACCGAAAATTATGAACCAATAAACGACAAGCGAAGCTAGATGGATAAAGGTTGTATTTTCTGAGAATGCGTCTATGATTTATGACGAGGGATACATTGTGTCATTTCGATATTGACTCTTGGAAATTTGAGATGCGCTTAAAATGATTGGGTCTTAATGATGGCTACTACTGGCGGGAATGGTAAGAGCTATGCAGACATATTTTCATCAGTCGAGGGATGCGGATCAAATTAGACCTGGTTTGATTTTTAATTACTCTAGATAGTTAGGATTACGTTAAAGGTAGCAGGCAGATATTGCCATACAAAATGTACTTCAAAGTACCTGTGATCAATCCTTGATTTCACAACAAAAGCGTGATGTAGGAAGTAGGAACATGCCCCCTTGGGGCTTACGGAATCATTCCAGAGTACGATGTCAAAGTTGTGCTAGAAGCAGGGAGGAAAATATTTTCTACGTGTTAGTTGGTAAGCAAAGCACAGACTCCACGAAGCAGCAACAGATAACGACTAGCTAAAAATATTTTTTGCATGTCAATTCTGTAAGATGTCATCGTTTTCATTTGCGCGAACGTTTTGCTTCGTTTAACTTTGAAAACGAAAGGACTTCTGGGTTTGCGCGAAAGCAAAAAAAACGAATTCCATTTCATTGACTTTTGGCTTTTTTTTTTTTGCTACAAAACCGAAAGACATTTTCGTTTCGTGCAAAAGGAAAATAACGACAGATTTTTCATTGACGTTTTTCTTTCTTTAGTTATTTCAACAATTAACTAATTACGATGTGGACGAAAGAAACACATGGAATGCGTACCATCAGTCAGGCGTCCTCTAGGTAGACCCATGATGAGATGGTTAGATCAAGTTCATAATCTCTTCCCTATCCGTGTTGGGATTGCCCTTGATGATTTAGAGTCGATGGCGGAGAATTGAGAGCTATGGATAAGCCGGACCATCGAAAATAAATGAATCCAAAATGAAAGAAGGAAACATATCTGGAGCAGTAATGGTTTATACACGCAAAATAGCTAATGCGCCGAAAAACTTTTTTAAGGTATTGTTGTTAAAAACAAAAGTTTTTCGAACTGTGAAAATAACCCTAAAAGTATGTAATTTCAACATCTTAAACTTTTGAGAAGAAGAAAAAAAACGCAACAAGTTACATGAAGCAAATTTACGCTTTCGCATGATTTCATTCGTTTTTTGAAAAGCGGAAGCTGGTTTTGTTTTTTTAGAGAATTCCACCCCTGGTTTTGGCAATAAAACCCAACCACATCGGCCATTTATAATCTATAATATAATATAGTGATGACTAACTGTCGACTCAGATAAGTTAGCCTTGTAAAGGGTCCGCCAAATAACTTTTTTTTTTTTGAAAATGCTATAAAAAAAACTACTGAATATTTTCTCAAATTCTTTTTTTATATGAAAGTGCAATCCTTCCGGTTAATAATAGAAAATAATTTCATTCAAATGGCTGCCTCGGCTGGCCACGCAGTAGCCTACACGATCGGTCCAATTTTTAAGCACATTATCGATTGTGTGCAGCTGTATTTCACCAATGGCTTCACGAATATTGTCCCTTAAAGCGTCAGTTGGAAACGCTTCTTAACCTGCTACCTATGGATGTATACGAAGTGCGTTGAGGATAAGCCAGGCAAAATGCTGGATCCCCAGTATATGTGGACACGCGCGAATCCTCAAGGAACACGTAGGGAGTGACGTCGACTCTGATTACATGTCACCCTACTTAGATTTCGATAAACCATTCTCTTGCCAGTTTCCGAGCAGGGAAGAATGGGACAGGAACAAACCCACGGAAACGACATCGATAGCCATCTACACTGATGGATCAAAGATGGAATGTGGAACTGGCGCCGGACTATTCTCAGAGGAACTCAGCATACATAGTTCAATCAGGCTTCCGGACTACTGCAGTGTTTTCCAAGCTGAGGTACTGGCGGTCGCGGAAGTGGCAAGCATGGTGTCAATAATGGCAGTACCGCGGAATGATATTACCATATTTATTGACAGCCAGGCGGCTATCAAGGCAATCTCTAATAATGAGATAAAATCCAAACTAGTTCGCCGCTGTCGCGAAGAGCTCAAGGCTCTTGGCTCGCAGCATAATACGAATCTCCGCTGGGTTCCTGGACACAGGGACATAACCGGCAATGAGAGGGCTGACGAACTGGCAAGAAAAGGTTCTGCAATGGACCTAGACCAGGCACTTCAGTCGATCAAACCACCAATCTGCAGTCTCAGAGAACGAGTGGAATACAAGATCCGAATGAAAGCCAACATCAGGTGGAAAACACTAACCACCTGTTACATATCACGGAAGATGTGGCCAGAATACAACAAAAGCAGGACCAACAAACTTCTGCGATACGATAGAGTATCGCTGTCTAAGATTGTTGGCGCCCTCAATGGTCACAACCTTCTAAGAAACCACGCGATGAAACTAAATCTCAAGAACGACGACATTTGTAGAGGCTGCGGTAATGAGGAGGCCCACGAGGACACCCCTCACTTTCTCTGTCACTGCCCGAGTCTCTGTCACTTGAGGAATAGAACACTTGGAAGCTACTGCTTCCAGGATATCCAAGAACTCTCTAACGTCTCAATATCCAATCTTTACAGGTTTCTGAGGGCAGCGAGATGGTTGGACAAAGTCGAGTAACCACGGGAAGGATGAAATAAAGCCAGTACAACACGGCTAACCCCTTCGAAGGGTATCACAATGGGTCCACAAGGACCTAAGTGGGGTGAAGAGGAGGCTACTCAGCTTCACCTACTCAGCTTCACATACCCGTGGTCCCAGTATCGCTAATCATCAAAGTGGTACAGCCGAAAGCAGGAACAACAAGAAGAACGAAAACCCGTGGTATACTGACGAATGTGTTCCCTAAAAAAAGGTGACAGAAGATACACACGGTAAGATGCTGAATAAGCGCAAACGAGGCAAGAGTATCGAGCTTAAAGAAGGCAAATCGTAGAAAAGACCTACCACTTTCAAGTTCAGCCTCTTTTTCATTGACTTTAAAGCCACAAGTAAACTCATCTACCTTTTTCAATTACAACTTTTTTCGACCGTTCCTTCGAGGACAGTTTTGTATATATACCTATATTCAACTGCACATTGTGGCTTTCTTCCATTATCCACCGGATGACGACGTATCTTTTGCACTTTGGCTCACCTTAAACTTTCTGGTTCGTCGACATCACCGCATGGAGCACCAATTCATGCCTCCTCAAAAATACATTTCCATACCATTAAGTGTTATTTGACTGTGCATGATAATGAAGGACTAATTTCTCTTGTGCATCCATCAGTGGAAAACGTTAACATATTCGAATGACTTCCCGCGACAATAACAATTAACTCGAAAGAAAACAAAACCGCACACCCATATAAAGAGTCTCGCCACCACTCAAGGACTCGAAAAGCATCAACCACACCCAGCACGATGCTCTGTGAAATTGAAATACCTAAAACCCCGCACACAAACACTCTTTTCCAATTTCGCATATGTTACCTGGGGTGCTTCACCAGACACCAGAGCTGACTTCGCGCGCGACACCACCGCGACATAGCGTACAGGAGCTGCGACATCTCAATCTACACATTGTATCTACATCCATGGAGAGGAACACCTTTTCCCTTTTTATTTATTTTTTTGTCGCTTTATTTCGGTCTGGTCCTCGTTTGCATCTCTTTGTGGTGTATCTTTACCATCTCCTCTCCATTCAGCTAGGCTAATGTCAAAACTTCCAACTGCTCCAGCCGAGGCAGCAGTGAAACCCTCATCGGGTTCGGCAGTCTGTAAGCAAATCAATAGTGATTCTCGATAAAAAGAAAATATCGTCGTTGACTCTGTACCACAGCGCAGCGGTGTCGTGCGATACAAATCGCGATATTTGCTTACTTCACTGAACCGCGCGCAGTGCCAACTACTTAATTGCTTAATTAATTTTCGTACCCAGATGGGGAAGGAGGACTTGAATCGATCGCATTTTCAGTGTCCAATGACCATTGTCATTGTTGTCCGCCTCCAACGCGCTGCAGATATTCACTTCAGTGCCAATTCCGATGAACTGAGGTCATGTGCTGCCACCATTACCACGCCACCACATATATGGGCAAATGTAATTTTGAAAGATCTAACCAAGTGGTTAACAACTGATGTGAGCGATTGGTGGATACGCAAGGTCGATCGCTAGTTAATGTGATAATTAATTGCGACGTGCTTTACAGGAATGTGAGCTTTTATGGTCGGGTAAAGAGGCTGCGACTCCAATACCGTGCGCGGCTGCAAATGGAGCATAAATCTGACGAAACTGCTTGATTAAGATGTTTTGAATGCGTAGCACATAGCAAAGTCGTAAAGTTTCCAAACCACTGACTTTGGGTTGGTGGACCTTACCTATGAGGGATTAGAGTGCAAATGGGAGATCACTAATGAGCTACCAAGAATGGGGGCATATACGTAGCACTAACTGGTCCATAGTATATAATCCCTCGCGAGAAGGTCGGTCAGCTGCTAATTGAAATAAGTGATTTTAATGACTATGTACAAGTAGCTTAGACTTGCTGACCAAAATTGAAGTTGTAAGTTGCAGAGAAATGCGAGGGATGCAGACGTTTGATTTTTACGACTAATTGCATGGGGCATAATTTATGATGTCGGACAATGTGGAAAGATTCAGGTGCTACCAGACAAGGTAGCTCTTGTTCTATAGCTCCACGGTCCAGGTGACTTACTCGCCTACATAAGGTCAATGTGGCGATGCGATCTGTGACAATTCGCGAGTCCTTTTAGGTATACATATTATTAAGAACCATTTACACTTACACCAAAAATAAAAGGAACATTTTGAACACGATTGGAACAAGTTTTTAATCCTAAAATTGTCTGCACACGTCTATACTCAGTAAGTCAGCAGGATAAAAATAAAAAATATTGGAACCAATGAAAAGGTTCTAGCGGAGTAAATTTTTGCAGGGCTATACCCCAAGAAAACTGTTTCTAAAATCAAGAAACGAAAGTAGGGAAATCTTCGGCGGGAGATCGGACCACACATGGCCACCAAAGGGATAACAGCAGTTAAAAATAAGATACGTTTCTCGACTAAGAAGAAAGTTTCGCTTGTCTTGGCTGCTTGGGCTATCCAGAGAGACTATAACCTCACGACTATTATTTGACATACCCATAGTAACTACTTAGTTAACTCCGCCCTGTTACGATAGTAGCATGCCAGTCCCAAGTGTCAGGGTTTGAGGTAACGGCTAGCCTATCCTCAATAAATCCCACCCACAGGAGCCAGTGGTTAACACTAAAAACTCGATATGAATGGAGAACCATACGGAATTGTCTACTGCAGGTGGTAATGGCAATAGCCATAACCCATCCGTAGTCTTCTCGACTACGGCCGGGTCACGGATTCTGGAGGCCCCAACATTCATTCCCGAACCCACAAGCGACTCATGCGGCTCTATGTCCGATTCACTCGGCAGATTGAGCATGAGACAAGCTGTGGCTCACTGCACTGCCACTGATGGTCAGACTTGGGATACCTTCATGGTTGAACGGGCTCCTGAAGAGGCGGTCCTTGAGCTGCGCCTGTCTAAGGGACAGCGGAAGAAGAAAAGAAAGAAGCTGATGGACCTGCGGCGCAAAGATGCTTTATCTGCTGAAGGCGCAAGCACTTCTTTCAGCTTTCGGCGGTGCCTTTGAAAAGAAACAGATCAGTGGAGGTCACTGTGTGCTGGGTGTAGACAGACCAAACGACTGCGTCCGGACATCTGCAAAAGGTCGGCGTCTTTCCTTCTGTCTCTCATGGGAATCGACTGCAGACTGCTTGTGGGCGTCCTTTCGGGCCAAACACTTAAATGTATTGGGCTTGAGCGACACCACCATCTGTCCTGCTTGTGGAGAGGACGACGATACAGCGGAGAAGTTCCTCTGGATCTTTGGGGCTGACGTGGTGAGTGCCGAACATCTAAGCTCTTCATCATTGAAGCTCCTTCTCGTCTTTCTTCGAAAGACGGGAAAACTAAGTACAGCAATGTAAGGTATCTATATTTGGCAGTACAATGGATCAGTGGTTGTTCTGAGTGCTCCATCGGATACTAACAACCTCCGACAAAAAAAAAACATTTTAATTAATAGGTGTAATCTTCCATAAGAATTGGAAAAGGTAACGGCTGAAATTCAATTTTGTAAGCAATTTACTTTGAGAAAGTTCTAGACGAAAGGGGAATTTGATATAATCAAGTAGGATCAAATCGGAAATGATGAAAAATAGAAAATAGGAGGGCATTCGAGAAAATAGAGCCACAAAATACGAGCTGAATTTTTTAAAGAAAATAAAAATAAATTAAAAGGAGATTCGTCTTTTAATTTAAAAGTCAAAATCTGATTAAGAAAGAAAATAACGAAATTTCAACAAATTTGCAAGGACTATTCTCGCGATATACTTACGGCAGACCATCCCATCCTACCCCAATTTGGACAGTTTAATTTTTGTTTATACTCCGCAATTGCAAGAACTATCAACGTATCCTATACACTTTCACCATTAGAGAATCTTATAGGAAATATTTGACACGAACCTGGCAGACAACCTGCGAACTCGTAAACTTCCCTCCTATTTATGGGAATGCTTTGTGTTAGCAAATCTACACTAAAGGCGATGCGATAAAAATCTATCTCAACTCAACAGCTTATCTGAATTCAGAACCATTGCCCTCTGATCTCTGCACAAATTTATGAACACCAATCGAAAGTACCTAGCATCGCCATCCATCCATTTATCGAACAAGTCTCGACTCAGTGGGTATTCCGGTGGCATGAAGAATCAAATTTGTTTTAGCTCTGCAGAGCTGTAATATTTTTTCAATAAAACTTTCGCCATTAAACAACCAGGCCGCTGGCGGGTAGTACGCTGTCTTCCCCATTTTGGCTGTCTTTAAATTAATAAAAAAAAATTATTGCCGACCAAATTAATTGGTTACTTAAAAAATAATAAATAAAGACTTTGGCTTGGGTTGCAACTTGCAAAACAGCTCACCTCCGATTGAGTGGTAGTGCAACAACATCAACAGCAATAACAGACAGACAAAAGGCAAACTCCACAACCCTCTCCATCCGGACCACGGTCGGAGAGTATAATTTTTTTTTTTATAAGACAGTGCGGCGGCGGCAGACAGGAGCTTGCAGTTACCTCCTGCCAGGTAGTCAACGAGATCTCAAAGTACCAAGTCACGAATTTGAATAATAAAATAAAAATCAGCGTGGTGACTTATTAAGAAATAAAAATAAGAAGGAACGAGGCTCCGCACTGTAGCATCGACAATAGATCAACCCACATAGAGAATGAGAAATAAAATCTCAGAAATCGATAGCAAAACTGGGTCAAGACATTTCGAGGCACCCAAACAGAAAACCACCAAACCAAGCCAGCGAAGACAGATAGCTCAGGAGTCTGGGAATTATCGTGAAATTCTAATAAAATAAAAACGATACAAGACACTTCATTCGGCTATAGAAATTATTATGAAGGAGCAAATTTAATGAGGACCAGCGGGGGGCGTATGTGGACTAATTGATTGAGGTTAGTTCGACTTATTGAGTTTAATGCAGTGGAAGCTGAATTTAAAACTTAGTTAACCATGGGTATCAACCTCGTTAAAGTTGACTTATAAGGTGAAAAGGCTTTCCACTGCTTTTCTTTGCTACACTTCTTTTGGGAAGAGGCGAACTTTTCAGTAGCCCAGATGAGTGCGAATAGATGTACCTAAGTTCTGCGTTTAAATTGTTGTAGGTCGTATACTTCTAACAAGGTGATCAACTGATCACAATAGGAAATTCGAAATTATTAAGGCCAAGTAGATAGGTACCTGCATATATAAAGTTAAGCTTTAAACGAATGCTTTGGATGTGCGTACGAAAATTTCAAGATTATCTAAGTCTACTTCATAACCTCGTTTTAACTATAGTTACCTACGATTGGAGTTGTTTCAATTTTAGGTAGGTTCAGTCAAGAATTAGAAGGGTTACTGTACTGCTAGGTTTCACATTTCACTTTCACTCGAAATGAAATCGGAAATCAATTTTTGTGTTCTACATTTCAGTGTATTCGATTTCGATTTCAAAATTTTCGGAATTTAGAAAAAGTGAAATTGTGATTTCGAAAAAAATTCGGAGTTTTCGGAGCTCGAAATGCAGAACACTGAAAACGAATTCACTCGATTTGCAATTTTGATTTCACTCGATTTCTGGAACCTGGCTGTTAGATTGAAATTTAAAATGAAGGAACAACACTTTAGTACTGAAATTCTCTCGGTTAAAAATGCTCACACCGTCATACACCGTTTACCTATTCTGGGACTTTGTTCTCTTATAAGTTTTCTTAGGGCACGTGCCACGCCTTAGTAGGTACTACTGTTGGTCAAATATTCCCATACAGGTGGATTCAATTTTGTTTTAAAAAATACATAAAAATTTAAAAGTTCTCTTTTCATGCAGGTGTTCATGTACGATTTAAAAAGCTTTCCCAGATAGGTGGTCAATATCTAACTTCTATTTCAATCGAGATTTCTAAACAGATTTTAGTATTCAGAATAAAAGTCGCAACTTGATTTATATACGATGCCAATTCGGTTTTGACGTTTGTGCAGCAAGCAGAATTACAGCCTATTTATAAAGTTTATAAATAATATATTAGATTTTTGCATTTAGAGTTATTATAGAGAGGGTATAAAGTTTATAAATAAGGCTGTTAGTATTTAAGTGAGTAAGCAATGGATATCCCTATACTTCTGAAGAACCCGGAATAATCATGACGATGTTTTCGATACAAATATTTCGCCAGTGATTTTGCCGCAATGTCCATTTCGTGATCGTTCTATTCACATCCGATTTTCAACTAAGTAAATTGTGGATACGTGAAAATCGTTAGCCCTGGGGCACTGGAAATTCGCGAGTAATACACGAACAGCCAATCCATTCCAAAGATATAGCCTTGGAAAATAGGTCCACCTTGTATATTCTAGACATATGCGATGCAAGGACTTTATCGAGTTTTGTATCATACTAGCTGAACCCCCGCCAGCTCCGCCAGGCCTTTTGTTGGTTTTTTATTTTTTATTTTATTTTATTTATTTTCGGGCGACAATGTTTTAATTTTTTTACATTGGAGGTGCCACGCCCCTTTATCCAACTTTGACAAATCTTCACTGGAGCACTTTACCTGTAAGTTTGAGCTCAATCAATTTGGTGGTTTTCGAGATATACGACTTCGAATGTTTTTTTTATGAACGGTGCCACGCCCCTTTGTCTGATTTTGACCAATCTTCACAGGAGCACTCTACGGCCAATACCTAAGATTATCTGTAAGTTTGATCTCAATCGCTTCTGTGGTTTTCGAAATATACGATTTTGAATGTTTTTTTGTATGGGAGGTGCCACGCCCCACGTCCGATTTTGAATTTGTTTAGCCTATCACCCAATTACCGACATTTTACAAAAATAAAATCAACAAAATCGGTTGAAAATTAGGGGGGACAGAGGGAAACAATTTTTTCCACTTTGTTTTATAAATAGATTCTGCAGAGCTAATTTGCAGGCTTACCATAATTGCTTCTAACCGGTCCAGTGGGCATTTCGTGTGGAGCCCTAATGTCTGTCCTGAAATTTATTCCAGGTATGGTACACACATATGACGTTTAAATTTATGGAGTACGTTTGCCGCGATTGATTCTTTGGAGCCAATTTTTTACCACTCTTGGACACATATCAGCCGAAAAGTTGTCCATTTCCTGATGAGCTTCTCTAATGCTGTTGGCTTATTGGTATAAACTAATTATTTAAGGAAGTCAATGCAAATAAATCCAACATCGTTTAATCGCTAGGGTAAGATGGTCATTCGACAGGACCATTTCTAGAGATTACACCCAACTGCATGGCATTTAGAAACGTTGCTCATTCGTGAACTTCGCCTTATGTTAAAATTGCAAACATTGATTGACGTTTTGACATTGACAGCTCATAAAAGTTTAAGGGTGCATTTGTATGGAAATTCAAAATTGTCATGTCATGAAAAACCCGAAAATTGATTTTTGCATTCGTGTAGAATTCCCGGAATTTGTTTCACAAAGTCAACATTACTGAGCCTATTTTATAGACCTTTTATTTATTTTGTTCAAAGAAGTGGTTTCATGGTATTTACTAGAAACCGAACGCATAACCTTCAAAAGTTAACACTTTAGCACTATGCAACAACCACCCTTCCACCTTACCAGCAACTTTTGCATATTAGACCGATGAAGACGTTTTTAAAATAAAAGGCAATTACATATTTCAAATTCCCAGTTAGCGCAAAACTGAGTGGACTATTTCCTTCCACAATTGAAAATCGGGTGCCGCCAATTTAGCTCTAGGTCTGGGTCACTGGAAATGCTCAGAAAGAAATTTAATTAAAATCGAAGCAGTTGTTTTCGAGAAGTTGGTTTTTTGTCAAAGATTGACGCTAAAAATCGTTAATTTTTGTTTAAACTTTGTGAAGATCTTATGAACAAATTTCAATTTTTTCAAGATATAGATTTTTTATAGAAAAAATAAATTCCTTATGATTCCTGAGAACCGACCTCCAGCTAAGCAGCCCAACGCACTTTTTGAGAGTACGCGAAATAAACGATCGCAAAGATGAAGGAATCAAAAGTCAATATGTCCACTTATTTAAAAGAGCTCTATAACAACTATACTGCCATCAAAATCTTTCACCGAAGAGACAATCTTTTCGATCTTCGAGAGAAGCCAAGAAGCCTCAACAACTTTCTTAGCCACACTTTGTAAGCAAAGCAGGCACCTATACCTCTTCCATGATAATGACAAATAGATCTGAAACTTGACATCTAACACTATGTTAGAACAACAAGTTCTGCACTATCGCAGCAAGTATCTTCATGACCATATTTTTCAATTTACTGTTTCTCGCAAATTCCTTGCAGTAGTTTCGCAAAAATATATTAATCATATGTGAATGTGAGAGGATTTCGGAACCGCCACCGCCACCGCCGTACTATTACCCATATGATCCTCGTTCAAATTAATCATAGAATTATATTCCCCACCGTACGCTGTGTACTTCCGTCTCACACCTGCGTACACTTAACACGATTTCCAATCCAATAAATTAAGTCACCGCGGAATTGTCCCATTTATTCCTGCGCTGGCTGATTGAAATAACCAGAGCGCACCGACACACCGCCGCGCGTAGTCCACTTCTATCGCTCGCTGCTTTTGCTATTGACTTAATCCACTTTTGTACATTCGTACCACACCTCGCCTAAGGATGAGAAAGTGCTGTGGCACTTTCATCCGCGCACCATCACTTTGGTTTGGAGGCAGGCACGGTACAGCAGCACTCACTTGTACAGTCACTGATTGAACAGTGCCCCGAGCAGGCATCACTTTGCATAGAGAGGCGAAGAATTTAATTTAACATCAAAGTCAGGCTCAGGTATTCCTGAATTAGACCAAAAGTGCGCTTTAAGTGAACCTATCGCAGCACAGCCCTGATTGATGATCATTGGAAATAATTCCGTACTAGCCCCAACGATGTGGGCGGCTGCACTCAGTCTCCTTCTCGATCGATCTGGTTTCCTTACGCGCATATACGAAGCCAATGAATATACCAGCAGCTCGGGGGTGGTGATAATGTGGCGGCATTTCCAACCAAAGCGAACCACAGGGTCAAAAGCTGTTTACATTGCACCGCTGGGGCATTGCCAGTAGTAGTGGATATCTATCTAGATAGCGCTTGTAAAGTAATTAAATCCGCGAATGTAACTGGAGATCCAATTCCAGCCTTGTTGCCAATGCTGCACGATGTGTTTATGGTTTGTGAGTGATGAATGGAACTAGCGGCTGGGAGCGGGGAATGCTGGCGATATAGTGTTTCATGGTGGAAAAGTGGGCCAACATATTGGCGATTTGTTTCACGCATGTGATTATGTTGCGTGTGTTGCGGCCGGAAAACATTTGTTAACAACAAGTAACCATCTAGCTGGCCAGTGAGTATGACGGCCTCCAACTAGTGCTGTAGCACATCAGCATGAAGACCGAGAACCGATCGCAGGCCGGTTGCACGCCGCCGTGGATGAAGTTTCAGTGTGAGTCGATGTAGTTCATCGGTGTAACTCACTGTGTCAATCGATTTGGAATTGACTTTCTGATCGAGTGTGTCTGGAGGTAGAATTTCTGTTGTCAATGCGCGTTTGGGGAGCACGATATTTATTGCTAATTTGAAAAATCGAAACCTAACTGGGTCAGAGTTGGAAATAGATACAATCTTTCGGGCGCACGGATTTTTAGGGTGGAGTTGATTTAGTTGAACATCATGCCAGGCGTTTGAGTTTCGGTCAAATATTGACAGTGAAGTGACAAGTATGATTTGAAATATTATTATTTCTGGAAGCGGAAGTGATGAGGAATCTCATATCCAATTTCGTGTAGTACGCACTCGACACTTTAAAGAAATATTTCAAATCTAAGAAACATTTTCATGTCCGGAAAACAGCACCGAAATACCTACATTTTGTTTAAAACAAATTGGTGGACATCTATAGTCCTCCTCTATCTATCCCCTCTTGATGATAAGATCCACGACACATTTATCAAAATATATATATAACTGTGACAAAATTGTCACGACGATTCAGTTTTGATTTTTGGGTTGAAGCGGAATAGCCGTACGTCAAAACACGAATAAATGAATAAACAAATTTCGAAAAAATAATTTAAAGCGAAAAATGCATTTGCTTGAGGATAATAATAAGTGCCGGTGTAATGGAACACTTGGAACGTTATCGGTCGAATAATGGATTAAATCTGAAGAAAGCCATGGACGAGCTAGAAGTTCAACAGATTGTCATTCGCAAGACACCGATGTTTCCCGCACGGGAACGTCACATGGCGATTCGAAGGAAGAAGTCAACGAACATACTGCGGTGCATGTGTTGGGCAAAGTCATGCTGTGATCGCAAGTGTTCGAGTGCGAATGAAAAAACGTGTCAAACATGCAAGTGCTCGCGCAAAGCGCATGCCATTTACCAGGAACAGGTCACATCGGTTCTCGAACGCCTCGGCTTCAAGAGTATTTCGCCAACACACTGGAAATCGGGACAATTGGGTTACACCTGGGTCCTGGGTGCCACCAGGTATAATGACATCGTCAAAGGTCCAGCTCTACTTTGATAATATCCCTCAGGAGAAAGTTCATAAACTCAGTTCAAACAATAATATGTAAGAACCTTGAATATTTACATCTCTGTAATTATTCAATTAGCTTATTTACGGGTTTAGTTTGTCCATTTGCATTGGCGCTATTCTACGATACCCGGAGGCCCAGAGCTTAGCTTCAATGAGGGCCGAGGCCTGTGCTAATGTCTCTATTACATACATACATACTGTCACGACAAATGTGACCAAATATAACCATGACAAAAACTCATGACAAATTTGTTGTTGTATTTTACTGACAATTATGTCACCTGTCAATATTTTATGAAATGAAAATTTGTCAGACAAGTGCGAAAGATACGTATACCTAATTGTTACCTGTCAATGTTTTTGAAATTATTGGTATAGCCAAATCAGCGTTCGAAATCAGTGCCACGAATTCAGGCACTTCAACTTTATAGAAGACTAGCTGGACCCGTGCTCGCCTTGCCCGCTCGTATATGTATATTTCACAAACTGGCTGGACAGAAGTAAGTCACTCATACACAGTACCTATCTGTTCAAGAAAAATTGCTTTCGATGTGCGACAACAACCCCAAAGTAGAACTATGGAATCCAAACAACTACCCCAACCCTACCCTGTTACGTCATATCAGAATAAAATTCCTACTGCGTTGCGTGGCGATATGCGATAATGTATGTAATGCATTGGATATATAATGTGCACCCTCTGCATCGCCCTCCCTCTTATTGATCTTGCTACTTGTTTAATATACTGCATTTCCTTTCCTTTCCTTTCCTTTGCTTCCCTCTTCCTATAGAATCCAAACAACTACCTACCCCAACCCAACACAGTTACCATACCACATATCGAATGAAATTCTGAAATGAAACCTGTTTTGTATTATACGTCTCTTCTCTTATAAAAATTAGTAATATACCCCATGCCATTCTGCAGCACGCACGGCTCACCCCATCTACATCCTTAATCGGACATACAATCATAATATACATACCTACATAATATCATTGTATATAGACACTATAGTACTATCACTTCGCATTTATGCACTAGCGCCACCAACCACCTCTGAGACCAACTACTCACATCGAACATGGTAGTTGTATTGGATTATTTGAAACGAAATTAAATGATGCCTTCTTCTTTTCTTATTCGTCTCATTGACAACATGCAGATGAAAGAGAAAGAACAATTAGTATTTTTGTTGTCTTTTATTCTCCAGCGAATAATGTAGTAAGGAGTGGAAGAAAGAGGGTACTTTTCGCATATACGATAGGTATACCTATACTCGTAGGTAGTTGGTGGTGTGTAGGCGAAGTGTACTTTTAGCATTTATGAGAATAACAATATGAAAAGAAGGAATATGAAATGAATGATCGGAATTGATATTTAAGAGGATAACAATGTGGAAAGGAGAAATATAAAATCATAGATCCGATTTTTAACAATACATATTTTGTATTTCTTGGATTTATGGGTAGCATTGGTGTCATGATCGTGGCTTTTGGACTTAGGTATCAAGGGTAGGTTATGATGATTTGAAAATTATTAAGGGGGGTGGGTGAGCGAGCATGTAAGATGCACTAGTATGGGGAAGTTTGGTTGGATAATAAAATCACTTACCCAGATCGATCTAAATTTTCAATTTTGTATGTAGTGTGAGAATGATATTGTTTTAAGTAAAAAATTTTAGATCAATTAATTATGATAGGTGTTAAGATGATAGTAGGTACAGCTCAAAAACTGAGTCTCGCAATTCTGTCTGTCTGTTTGTCTGCGTGGTGGTAGGTAGCTGTATTCTTAACGACAGGACGGATTCGTTTGTACCTCTAGCAGTTTGTTTCAAACTATGCATAAGTAGGTAGGTATGCGATTTGTAGGCTGACAGTTTGAGTTCGTTTGTTACTTTAAACCCAAAATTAACCTTTTGTATTTAGATACAATTATTTTAGGAGCAGCTATACGCAGGTCGCAGTCGCAGTGGTACGCTGAATGTCATTGCAGCAATCATTCAAATCATCCCTAATACATTTAAAATATGTATTATTGTAGTATGTATGTATGAAATTGATGAATAGGTATGTATTTAGAAACTTGCAGTTCAGATTAGATTCTTACTATGAAATTAAGTAAGCTATTGTTTGTTTTAAATAACTAAGTCATCAACGCACAGCCCAAAACGGATAATCTAAGCCCGTTTTCTAACCATTGATCAACGATCACATGAAAGTGAGGGAAAATGAAAATCAAAAAGTAATACAAATATGTAGGAGAATTTGTTAACGACTTTAACATATAGACGCACTAAACCAATCAGTTGATAACGAGCGAATAACTCAGAATTATCTCCAGACCAGAAATGACAGCATCAGGCGGGTAACCCCAAATAACACAAGCAATACCATCACTGGACTGCTAGTAATCTATTTTTTATATTCCGTTTATAACTCGAGTTCGGCTCCAATGAATTTGATGATTCTTTTTTTTCTATAAAGGTATTCTTCTGTAGCAGGTTTGTATGTAAAAAAGATTGGACAAAGGGGCGTGGCACCGTCCATACAAAAATCTTGGTACATATATGGTATATCTCGAAAACAACAAAACCGACTGATCTCACATTTTGATAAAATCTTTGTTTTTGGTACGAAGGCTATCCTGTGAAATTTGGTCAAAATTGGACAAAGGGATTTGGCGCTATTCTTCGCCAATCACGGGAGCTAAAGTTTGTAAAATTTGTAACATTGGTATGCATTGTCCTGATAGACAAGAATACTATCTATGCAATACGATTCCTGGAAAACCTAAAAATGTGTACCATGTAGCATTACAATAAAAGCTGTTTATCACTTATTTAAATTAATTTGAAACTGATATTTTTATTTTTCTATTTTGCACTACGAAGTGCAAATTTTCCACACTTCACAGAAATACCTACCTTTGGGTTTGGTTCGGTGGTTTTCGAGTTTTGCGATCATTAGTGGTGTACTTATATCTATTCCCATAAAAAATGGAAATTCAGGTTTTTTGCAATTTTTCGGCTTTTCATTTGGGGGTTTCCAAATTTTTTTTGCCAAACCCTGATTCAAGACGAACAAAACAAAAAAAAAGAATCATCCAAATCGGTCTAGCATCTATCCTTTCTCGAGTTTTGCAAACAATTGATTTTTATACAGAGAGAGATGTAGACTCCTATAATAGTTAGCTGCTCGTTTTACTGACATAAAATGCTTCTACATTATAAACCTCATAAAGTAGACACATGCCTATAATATTTTAGAATCAATTAAAAAAAGAATCACTTAAATCGATGCATATTTGACAAAAATATAGGCAAAATAGTGAGAGTCTAACATACATTATTTTATGCCCAATCCTCAAATCTTCTGCAACGACAGAAAGGAAGCCAAATTCAGTTTTTATTCAATTTGTCTTTCCCAACTGATCACCCCTTGCATCGTGCACCCCTCTCCAAACACACAAATCCTCCACCACCACTATCCTATCCTACACCACCATGCTGTTGATTTATACTTGCTCTTGTTCATAATATTACACCTCCTTTCCTCTATTCTCCTCTCCTATCACTAAGAAAAACCAAACCAGTTGCAGTTCTCTACCCTACCCTGTTACATCACATCAGAAATATACCTACTGATGATGATGGATGGAAATGGCGATATGAATGAAGAAAGAGAAGAGGCATACCAGTTTGACTTTGTTTTGTTTATTTTGGTTTTTTCTATACACATTTCCCCAATGCTCGGAGTTGGCTGGCAGTGTACAAACTAAATCAACTGAAGCGCCACCTGGATCGTCGAAGACGCGTAATTCAATGCGATGGGATGAGAGTACTATAGTGTGTATATACAATGATAATATACAACTGACCATAGCACTCACTGCGAAAACAAATCAACCCTTATCGAATGTGTTTGTTTGACGATCGCAAAAGTATAAACATCCATTCGTAGCAAGGTATATGTGTATGTATATATTTTCACTTCAAAAAATACATTTTGGCTAAAAACTGTTCCTAAGGACGTGGCTATAAACGACATAGCCTATAGCAGTCTCACAGTCTTAAGGAACATTTAAAAAAAGTTTCATCGAAATCTGTCCAGTAGTTTTCGAGTTTTTAGCTGACAAAGAAAATGCCTACAGTTTTATTATATGTAAAGAAGATGTAAAGATGATGCGCTAGAACTCTGGACTAAAGAACAAACGTGGTTTAAGAGACCGGATATTCTTTCATTAGGTTACATTAGATTGGGTTAGAGGGAAGTGCACAGCTTTATGTGCTGTGCTACCACGGGGGCATTTTGGTCCATGTACATTTTATTGGACAACTCCCGTACTTTTAACAAACCTGATTGTGTCCGTCAATGGTACCTGCGCTATGTCTTCTAGGTCTCCAAAAAGTCTGTCTCCCAGATATCGGAGTTGGCTAGCTTGGAGGTTTGGGCATTCGCAAAGCAGGCGTTTGATGGTGTTCTTTCATTAACTTTAAGCCTGATGGCTTCATTAGATAGAGCAAAGAACAGAGATAAATTTGAATCTGCTCTGGTGCGGTGTGACTTTATTTCAACTTACTTAATTTTTGTCTGCAGTAGTTTGCTTTCAGACTTTTTTGGTCCACATTTTATATACCATGTATACTACAACACCAAACCCTTGAATTAGGAAATGACTTACAGCGGTTTAGGGAGGGACCTTTTGTGACTGCAGCTGGAGGTGGTTTTATTTTCATCAAAAAATGTTCCTCTTTATGCAAAACAAAAGAAAAATTTTAAAGCAGTTGATAGATTTAGCGCCTGTGGCGGTAGGCAATCTACTCCTAAGGCCTTGCCTTAACACTTAACATACTTGACACCATACAGAGGTGAGTATTACGACTAAGTATAGGACGCTCATCCTACCTACAATAACATAAAATCGATAGTCGATACAAAAGTCCAGTCTAATATGCCAGAGATACTTAACGAAATTATTTCTAGCTTCGCGCCTTAGGGTTCTGGTACACGGCATGTAGCAAGCCACATACGTATGTAGCATTCACGTCATTTTTACGTCAGCGAATGGTCATGCCGTGCCGTGGGTGGTGCAGGGAAATAAGTGCACGGGAATCTGCTCCACATGGGAATTTACTCGACCCCAAGTGGGAAATAAGTCCACTTTTTAAGTGTTGGAAATAATTTCACTTAAAATGTTGGTGGACTTTTTGCTACACGTATGTAGCTCACTACATGCCGTCTACCAGCACCTTTACAAGACATCAAATCAATGCACATAACCTATCGGTATACACCACGAGGACATCACCAAAATTCCTTTAGCTGCAGAACGCAAGCAACCTTTCGAACTCTTCCTGGACACATATTTCCTTCTAGACGAATACAACGAAGTAACATACCTATCTGCAAGCATCTTGGGGCCCTGGCTGATCTTCCCAAGAAGTCAGCGCGTAGTCTTAGCAATTTGTCATCTTTCGTTGACCTCCTAAGGTAGCTTAACCAAATTACAGCATCAATTTCTTGAGTCAAAAACAACTCTGGATTTAATTATCCAACAGCACTCGTACTTGTAACTTTCTTTTCAAGTTATTATCTCCACACAATGACCACACATACCTAACCCAAATATTTTCAATGACCACGCTTGAGCTCTTGCGAACCGCTGTGGCAGTATCATCTTTCATGAACAACGCGGTATATGCAAATCCCTCTGATTAAAGTAAACAAACTGACAAGTGCCACTCGAACACAATGTTGCAATTCAGTGCCTTCACCATGGCGTCTCGTTGGTAGTTTTCTCAGCTTGTATCGAAATATTCAAACTAATGAGTATACCCTGCCCAGGCCCAGACTTCAGACCACTTGATCGATCATTTGTTCTGTCAAAATACCATATCGATGGCACATACCATGGCTGAGAGTAAAACTATCCGCCAGCCCACCTAATCATCATCATCGTCGTCATATTGCTCTTCGGAACAATAACGATTTATCCTCAATCTTCATCTCTGTGAGCTATAATTATAGTCATTTCTAGATAACATTAGCGGCGATTACTTTCCAATATAGATAGGTACTTTGTTATTTGTGTATTCTGCTCCAAAGGCATATTCTCGGTTTGTTCAGTTGGACAGCAGGCGGTTCTCAAGTCTCGAAAAGATACTTTTAGGCTTTATTTGTTTAGAATGACTAATGGCGCTTCTGGGCACGATACAAATTTGTGCCCCACTGCCATTTATTTAGCCGTAGATACACGGCATAATTGCTCATCGTATATGAGTAAGACGTGTCACAGCGCAGCTCTTTGCAAATACTCGTAAAAAGGACACAAAAGACAAAAAAAAGAATATTGGCGCCAATGTGGTCAGCATTCTGCGCAAAGGTTGCTACTCGAACTCGTATCTCTGACTGCACCGAGACAAAAGGAATGTGTATAGATACAGGTGATGGATTCTTCGACTGCTGCCATGAGCTGTTGACTCAGCGCGCCGCCACTCATGCAGTCCACTCATGCATCGAGGTGACACTATGAGCGAGTTCCTGAGCCTTGATTGCGTTTATGGTTCGAAACGAATAAAGTTGATTCATTGTAATTATCGGGCGGGCTTAATGGCCAACAATCAATATGTTTATCACCCCTGAATTTCGAATTTCGGCGAGTTTCCTGCGTGCCTGCTCTCTGCTCTGTTTGTATTGTCAATTAGCGAAGACTTATTCCGCTCTTCGAGTCACCACTTAATAAATGTTTTTGTTTTCGTCTTGTTTGGGTCCGCTTGTCTGCAGCTTTTTGTTTCTGCTTTATGGGGCCCACAACTTTATCAGTAATTTATCAGGGGTAGTATTTCTTTGGAAGCATTTTTGTTTGTTTTTTTTTTTTTTTCTCTGATTTCGTTTTAGTTGTCGAAACAAAATCGGCTGTTAAGTGGTCGTTATTGGAGTTGGGTCTTCGGTTGCCGCGATTTTTCGGCGAGGTTTCGATATGTGCTGCACAAATCAATTCGTTTTTAATGGAACGCAGGCATGGTTATCTTTGCTATAGGAGGCGGACGAAACGCAGGACGTGCAGCAGATGTGATGAAACCATAACGAAGATACCGAATGGAAACGGTGCTAATTGATTTTTGATGTCCCATTTGCAACAAATAAAAAAGCAGGGAATACTTTGGTGAGATGTGAAATTGTTGACCAAATTTGCTTACCATGGTTTTGTATGTGATTTAGTAACTTGAGACTTGGATTAGGAGCTACTGGATACCCTACAAATATAATTGTAATTTATAAAAAGTGTCGCCTTTCTACTAATTTGCAATAAAAATTTTGGGCGGTATGAAGTGGATCAGTATCCATCTAAAGACCACTTGCACTTGACTTTCCGATGGCCTTAATTAAAAGAGCATAATGCATTAATTTCATTAGAACTGTCTCTATTTCACTTGAGAGGTCATGTGGATATCTCTATATATATAAAACAAAGTGGAAAAAACTGTTTCCCTCTGTCGCCCGTGTTAATTTTCAACCGATTTTGTTGATTTTTTTTGTAAATGTCGGTAATTACGGTGATTGGGTGATAGGCTAAACAAATTCAAAATCGGACAAAGGGGCGTGGCACCGCCCATACAATAAAAACATTCAAAATCTTATATGTATCTCAAAAACCACAGAATCCATTGAGCTCAAACTTATGGACAATCTTAGGTATTGGCCGTGGAGTGTTCCTGTGAAGATAGGTCAAAATCAGACAAAGGGGCGTGGCACCTCCAATACAAAAAAATTAAAATATTGTCGCCCGAAAATAAATAAAATAAAATAAAAAATAAAAAAAAATTAAAAAGGCAACAAAAGGCCTGGCGAAGCTGGCGGGGGTTCAGCTAGTTGGCTAATATAGTTATGTTTTTTAGGCAATTTTGTCGCAAATTAAAACTCACAAACACAACACATAATATGTGAATAAATAATTTTGGTAAACCGCTTTCTGAAACGAAAATCTTTCCGGACTTGAAATTAAGGAAATCTGTTTAAGCCTCTTGCTACTCGAATGGAAGACCTATAATGAAATGTGGAAAGCTATCAGAATCATACGCATCTTAACCTCATGGCGGGAATTGGTGGTTGCTTACACTAGAAATTTGTAACAGAAATTGGTTTTGAAAACGCTTTAAAAAATTAAAGCACGTAACTGTGGCAATATATAGTTGCATCCGACACTTCTAAAGAGGTTGCTGAGGGTAGAAGTATTCATTTCATCTGAAAACTTTAGTACTATATTAAAACTTGATTTCTGTTTAATACCGATACATACTCCGCATCCATCTCTAAAAGAAGGGTTCGAAAAACTGAGCCCTGTAGACAAAACTGTTTGGCTCCACTCTTAGCAGGTTTCCCAGCCCCCACCGTTTATCAGAAGGTATCGATATCGATGCCTTTAAATGGCGCAAAGAAGGAAGAGTTGAGCTCTTTCAAACCACACTTAACTGATGAGTGTTATCGTCCCAAAAGAAAGCGTTCCCGCCTTAGTTCTAAATTTCCTAGCCATCTTTGATGGCACATACGCCATACTCGATGTATACTATTCTAACCAGATCGATGCCGATGTATAGCTTGTAGATTGTGGTCCCGTCGACATAAACTGCTTCTTCTCTATTATGTCATCGATGGTGCTCTACAATTTCGCAATTAGGGGCAATATTAAGGCGTCCACTTCACTGATGTTTATTTCCGATCCAGTTCTTTCAATACAGCCGCGCCGCCTTTTCATTATTGCTAAGCTTAGGAACCCTTCAAAAAGATGGCGTTATGGTGATTTGTATTTTAATATAAACTAGGAATATAACCCATTATTGACTCAGGTGAATATTGTTCCGGCTTTTTCAAAATGTCCATCTGTAACAGAGTGCTTCGGATACATAGAAGCCGGCTACTGCTTCTAGCCTTTCCAATTTGTATAGGTATATACATACTTATTTATTTTTGTGATGTTAAGTGGTAGCTGCCAAGACTTATTGGCGATGATAGGTTTAATAATAATTGTTCTTTAAATACACTGAATGATGGGCGGATGGAAGGACCGAAGGACCTCTTTCCCAAGGTAACTTGAAGTCTAGATTGATGTCGAAATATTTCGCGTTAGATGAGATGATATCTTTTGTGGTACCATCTAGCTATGGTAGTGCAAGTCGGGTATATTTCTCCTCCTAGTGAACAAAGTAAGCTCAATTTTCTGATGATAACCACAACCCATTCTGTTCAGTCACACCGAGAGCTCTTTAATAGTGGATTCACTGATTTTTGGCTGAAATTTGCTTTTAATCAATATAACCAAGTCCGTCCGCATAGGGTAGGTATAATTTTGATTCTCTTCTCTGTGAAGATTTATGGGATTTTGTTGACGGTGGAAGGAGTACGCTCCTGCGGCACGTGGTTCTAGCTGTCACTTTACTTGCCGAAGTAGGCCCAATATAGCCGATGATTCTGCAATTAAGCATGCTTACCCTATATGTGCTGTCGAAACTTCTAAATCTTTTGTTTTTGAGTCCGATTTCACATTACTGAAAGCCCCCTCGATATCGAGGAACGTTGCCATAGTGTAGGTACTCTTCCCCATTCAGAGAACGCACAATTTCCCTTACCACACTAAGGAGAAAGGAGTTCGCTAACGACCCATTTGCCCTTAAGCTTAAAGTATTGCGCTTCACATAGGTTTTGGATCATTGAGATCATTAGCAAAAACAACTAGAGACTCTAAACAGATTCCAATCGCCCAATTTATGACTCACTGCAGCTCCCTTACAGTTTCATACCTATATGCTCAATTAATTTCTAAATACTCGTCAGACCTGTGGGCCGTCTATTTGAAAAGAACTGTACTAATCCAAAAGATATCGAAAATCAACGAAAGTTGTTTGTGCGATATTTCGAGCAAAAAAAAAAAATATGCAAATCCAACAAAGGTGAATAATGCGTAACACACAGTGGCGTAGCGTGCCTTGTCGTGGCCCCGTATAAAAATTTTTTTGGAGGCCCTTATATGGAGGTAAAGATTTTTCACAAAAGAAAAAAAATATTGTGAGAAGAAATATTTATTTATCACATAATTTACCCATTTTACAAATAAAAATCGAATTTTAAATATTCACTCTCCTTGCCTTTTTTTCGGCAAACTGATTTATTAAATCATTCATGGCTGATGATGATTTTAGTTTTTCTAAAGTTTCTGCCTCTATGGACAATAGTGACATGTCTGACAGCCGTTCTTGTCCCATCGAAGTTCTTAAATAATTTTTTATTAGTTTTAATTTTGAAAAACTTCTTTCTGCCGTTGCGGTTGTAACTGGAAGGGTCAAGAATAAAAAGCATGCTGTGATTACCTCGGGAAAACTGGATGCAAGACTATTGAATTTTACTAGCAATAATTCAATGAGTTCTTTAATGGAATAAATTTTTTTAATTTCAGAATTTAAGCATGTTTTTAGAGCCTTTAATTGGTCACAAAGATTAAGTGAGATGTCTTTACTGTATTTAGCAGACTGTTTTATGGAAGCGTTTAATATCTCTTCGCTTGAAGAAGATAGGAGTTTCTCCGGTTGTAATATTTCGAATATACTACTCAGGTTGCAAAGGCTCTGAAATCTTTCTTTAGTTTGAGAAATTAATATATCTAAACAGCAATAGTATACATTGACTTTGAAATATGATTCCGGGTCGGAAATTCTTTCATCTTGTGATAACTCATCAAAAAAACGCTTCGTTATCTTACGCCTACTGTTTTTAAAAACAGTTGTTACCCCCCACTCCTTTGCTAAATCTTTGGATTCATTTAGCAAACTATTAAATGAATTCTGATTTCTTAATTGGCACAGTCTATTCAAAAGATTACTTAATAAAATACTAGATTTCTGTAAGTCATTATTTTCATGCTGTAGAACTTTAGAAACAGGATTAATAATTTCAAATAGTGAAGAAAAAAATGTAACGAGCACTAAGAAATCAAAACTTTCTAAAATTTTAATTATACTTTTACATTCTTCACGTTCATTTTTTTTATTTGAAATTAAATTTAGTTGGTACAAAGTTTTCATGATTAGTAAAAAATTTTTCTTTACTGCTAATAAAGCGTCGTTCCTAGAAGACCATCTGGTAGGACATACCTTTTTAAGGGTAATCAAATATTTCTCAGATGAATCGTCACTTAGCATAGCCCAGCGTTTTATACTATTGGCAAAAAAAGTATATATTATTTCTAAATTATCGAAAAATGTCGATACTTCACGAACATGTCTCGCAGCATCGTTCAAAACCAAGTTTAAAGCGTGCGCAGCACAATGAACATAATCGGCATTTGGAGCATGCTCTTTTATTAGGGTTTGTAATCCTCCATACACACCCGACATAACATTTGCTCCATCGTATCCCTGTCCTCTACATTTAGTCAAATCAATTCCATATTCTTTAGTCAAATTTAAAATGACAGTTTTCAGACCTGCAGCACTGCAATCGGTTACTGCTATGAATCCTAAAAAGGACTCACAGATTTTTATTTCTTTAGACACATTATCATCATTTTCTGTAACCGAGATATATCGAAAAACTACAGATAGTTGGTCAATTTTTGACAAGTCTTCCCGCTTAAGGCGGGAAAAAAAGGAATTACTTTATAGAATTTTGTCATTTGTAAAATAAAATAAATTAGAAAGTTTTTATTCTTTTTCCTTACACACTTTGGGGGCCCCCGTGGCCCGGGGGCCCCGTATAATTGATACGGCAAATACGGCGGTAGCTACGCCCCTGGTAACACAGAATAAGTTTTCCTGCATCATAACTCAGACTTAAGCTCATAAAATCCAATAAAACATATACAACTACAGCAGCAGCCGACCGACAGGCCAAAGCTGCATTAACTAACATAGCCCCGTCGTCGTCCCCCCGAAAACAAATGCGGTCCGTGCTACAACAACTATATACAAGTATAGTACTCCAACTCCAACTCCAACAATAAACCCAGATCTGCCCAGACACACCGCCATGTGTATTGTCTGCGCCTGCGTCTGGCGGCGTGGTATATAGGAGTAGGTACATACGAACCGTGCACTGCAATATGAGTTCCGAAATTTATTTCTGTTGTTCGGTTTTGATTTTTGCGTGGAGTCGTTTCTTTTTTTCAATTTTTATCTTCGGGTGCGTATATCATTCATTAAGCATTGAACCGAGCGGAACTGTGTGACAAGCTGCAGACGCACGTGGAATATGACATAAGTGTCGGCGGGCCGGCCGCCATGATTGCCATGGTTGCATGTGGTGCTAGCTGTTGTGTGGTAGTCTCTTGCATGTTAAAATTTGAACAATAGACCGCCCACAACATTTGACAATATGTTGATTGAGTTTCGGTATAGGGGAGATGGAAATAACTGTTTTTGGAACACAAAATCACATAACCATTGGATCGTTGATAAATGATGTAATCTTCTAATCTGGAGCGCAGCTGACGTTTAGATGTAGAGACATGAGAGCTGAATGAATGGACTATGTCTATAGGAAAGACAATGTGGGGTTTAGAGGTTTAGTATAGCAGCTATATCGAGGAACTTACCGAAAGCTTAGACATGTTTGTGCATAGGAATAGTTATAATCGAGGTTAGAAAATCAAGCAATACCCCTGAAATTGGTCTCTTCCAGTTGCTGTGAGAAGCTATATACAGGGTTTTTCAATAAGAGCGCTACAAAAGTTTTTTTAAATAAAACAAAAACGATTTTGGATATCAATGAAATTCTTTATTCCTGTGAAAGTATATACGTTCGATGCCATTATGTATGGAACTCGATTTCTTTTGCATGGCCACCACGGACACGCTTGCAGAAGTCCAGACGCTGAACCCAATTTTCGACGGTTTTCAAGCATAAATCGGCCGATACTGCTGCAACCGGCCCATAAACCACACCAAACCGTAATTGTTTCGGGATGCAATGATGACTCATGGAGTACGTGTGGATTGCTGCCTGACCAATACCGCATATTTTGAAATGAGCCTCATCATAAATTGGACGTAGCGCTCTTAACGTTGAGGCCACTGACTCCGAATTTCGGTAGTAAATTTTAATAATTTAGACTCGTTGTTGGCTTGTATATCTTTCCATCATGAAATGGCAAACCTTACTGAAGAGAAATGTCACAAGAGCGGCAAGAAATTCGGCGTCATTTGCTGTCCCTGTCGCTCTACTTTTGTAGCATCCCTATTGAAAAATCCTGTATATAGTTAGAAAGAAAGATACATCATACTTTCTTCCTTTTAAGTGGTACTAGAGTCCGGACGAGCCGACAAGACTCTTCGTTTAGTACCTATACGGCTCTTAGCCAAAGTTTTCATTCCAGTCCATAGAATCAGCTGTTTCCAAGAATTATTCTTCGTTTAGTTTTTGACGATTATGTCGCCTTTAGATGTGAGAGCAGTGCTGAAACCACTTTTGATGTTGGATTTAGGGACGTTCTGACTGATGTCGATGTTCCCTTATTGTTAACGGCAGAATATGCCAAAGAATCAGTGACGGTAAGCTGTATTATAGCAATTATGTGCAAATCTTTAGCGGAAGCCATATTACAGTTAACGACAAACTCTGTTGGAATGACCACATATATGAAGTCGCCAAAAACGCTGCGAAATGTCTAGGCTTCTTAAATCGATGTAAGAAATACCTCCTTTACACCCTCCGACTTAGCTTCAATGTACAAGGCCTTTAATTGACCTAAGACTCCTAAGCGGAGTCACACATCGAATGCGCATCGGTTTACCCTTAAACCTACATTCGGACATACTGTAAAATATAGAGATTCTTTTGTGATACTTCACACTCTCATTACAACCCACAATTGTTTGAAACCAAGTACACCAGTACCTCTTCTCTACCCTTCCTATCAACCCTACATGTCGACTAGTTCGTTACCAACCTTAATGCAGCAAAAACGCCAGAAATCAGACATTGCTCTAAAAAGCTCTGCCCTCTAGATCCTTGGCTTTGAAATGGGTGAACACGTGGTGAGTTTCAAATTTAACTTGCATAAAAATTCAGTATACAGTGAACGTGCCTTGGCTAAAGCAACACTGGTTAGGGGTCAGTCAGATTTTCAACCATTTTGGCAGATAAGATCTTTTAAGCGATCTGATTCCTCCGTACTTGGCGCAGTTTCTTGTGAATCGGACAAACATCTGACCAATAAGTTTGTTGGTGCACTCTCTCTACCAAGTTAACTCCAGACGAGCTGTCTTAAAAATGTCAGGCCGACAGCCTTATTCGTACGACGTGCAAGCTTGGATATTAACAATTTGTTTTTATCAGGCAGACGGAAACGTTGGCTAGCATCGTCATCAATAGTTCGTTGTGCCTATAACAGTAGATCATAATTATCTGCATCGCCTTTCAATAATAATCTGCAGAAGTAGTTCTTCCAAATGCCCAGCACCGACTATGACTTGATTGAAGGGTTTTCTTTGCTATCTCTTAAAGATACCTGTAGCTCGTACACTTTTAGGTCGATATGTAATGCCATCTTCTGTGGGTTAAAACATATTCCCAAGTGCTTCAACAGTTATGATCCTTTTCCAGATTAAAGGCACTCCTACATCCAATTTCAAGACGACACCATTATCACACCCCGTCTCACCAAAACACTTTCCCTTCTTTTCATTTCAAACTCCTTCGAAAATTCTATTTCAGATTCACTTTCGACTGCGCCTGAAATGTGTTCCCTTTATAACCAGGTGGGCTACCTTCGTTACCCAGATGCACCAGACAACAAAGCTCTTCTGCAGCACTTTCACTGCGACTCGCACAATGATTGTGCATTGTTCTTTCTTCTGCCAAAATGCCGCCAACTGCTGGCGTCGTCGTCATAGTCACTCAGTCACTCACTCCGCCACTCACCTTATAGGAACAACAAAAACACCAACAAACCCGTCCCACACACAAAAAAGCAGCGCCCAACTGACTTCGTCATTGCCATTGCGGGGTCTCCTCCAGCTTGGCGGTTCTTCAACGACGACAAAGTTCCCGTTCCACGAAGCAGCGCACCGCACGTTGGAACCGTTGTTGGCTGCCACTTCAATCTGACACAGAGTACAAAATTGTTAACAAAAGTTGAAGTTTGCACCACGACGACAACGACAACGCTAGAGCCGAGGACGTGGTGCACATGTTTGGAGAATTTTAGTTCTTTGCTGGTCGGCTTTTTGGCTGGCGGATGGCTGAACGAGGGACACAAATGATATAACAAGCCTTTCGCAACTAGGCTAGTAGTGTACTCGACTCGTAATCGGTGTGTGTTGTGTACATAGGCCTATAATGGCAAACTCCTGCGCGGACTGGAAGGTTTATTTCAAGTCGTATGAGACAATTTTTGATTATAAATCGGGCGTCCATCCATTGGACTGTCCAGCACCTCGACCACGTCGATGAAGGCTTTCCGCGATCACTAGCAAATTGTTGTAAATTGTCGTCGATCCGATGGAGTATGGCTATGGAGTTTTCTAGGTTGTACGTCGCTGGTTGTGCATGTAATAATGACCTGGTGAGGCTAATAGCAATTGATGCATTGTTTTCTGGGGCAATAAACAATTTTACATTTGGCCAGATTAGCGAGTCGTTTACGCCGGGGAAGTTATGTAAAATGAGACAGCCACGGCCGGCCTAGGTAAGGACAATTCTTCGGCTAATTTGCTTGGGCATTCTACTCATGCCTATGATCGTGAAGGCTTATACCGCGCGCCGCCGCCGGCCTAACGTGGACATTTTGCCATTCGGTGTTTGGGGAATTTTTATTATGCGTCGTAATAAAAATTCCTTCGCCCGTAGGCACTGTGGTGCGTTGGAGATCAGAAGTTATGGAATTAATTGACAAAGTTCGCAATGGGGCAGATTGGGATTATTATTATGAGTACAGGTAAATCACATGTGGGAATAAACGCTTCGCACAGTGGTTGGTGTATACGTTTTAAGGAGTGTTGCGATCTGAACATTTCATTAATCTACAGAAAGTCTAAGGTCGTTCACACTTCTTGGAGTGATTGTCATTCAGATAGCTGTGTAGTTTTTGGTCGAACATGCTCATAACAATAATCATAACTGGGGGGTTTATAAGAGCTCGTCTAAATTTCCCACATAGTCTGGCAGCCTGCGATAACTTGGCTCTGTCATCGCGTTCGAGATCCTTATTACTGTAGATTCGGCTTTGCTTAATTTAAACTGTTTTCTCCGCTCGTCAGCTATTCGCTCATTACTCGATACTATAGAGCGCCATTGAAGTTCAAGTTCTGACGGCTATTGCCTTGGCTGCGATAAGCCGACAAGCTTATCAAGCTGACTTATACTTTGGTAGTGGCTCTCAATGTGAATTCAAAATTGTTTTCTTTATGATGTGCCTACCATAGGTGTGGTATATATGGCATTATTCGGATATGGCCCTCCTAGGCCCTTCAGCGAGTGAAATAAAGGCCACCCTAGCCGACCCATATTACTCAATCAAAAAGCGGAAAACGTGAGGGATAGCAGGACGGGCACCCTCTACGCCTTACGCAAGAAAAGCTAGGTCAAACGTCTTTAGACTGCAACGAGCCAGCAGCAAGATTGGTATAGGCTGAATGATGTTGCTGAATCAAACAATTGCACAAAAGAATGAAGGCTCGGATGAAGGTCAGTACCCCACCCGTAATGCACCATGGAAATGCAAAAGGAATCACAAAAAAAAAATAAAAATACAAATTAGATGGCGCAAAAGGTCCGTAAAAGCACCCTAGGCCCAGCTTCTGATAACCAGGCGTTTTTCTTGTTTGCGACAAATGGAATCACATTGAAGATAAATTCACGGATAGAAGGAACTTTCGGTCACAGGAAACGCGGAGCTTCTATTTCACGGTGCTGTGGACGAAAGGTGGACGCAAGGATGTCGCCTGTGGAAACACTTTCTCGGTGAACTTCCTTGGAATTTCCGTCATGAAGGTTAATCTCTGTCTTTCGCTCCCAAATTGTCCGCGTATTTTGTTTACTGAGAAAGCTATTGTAGTGGAAATGGAACATAGTGGGAATCCTTTTTGAAGCGACTCCACACTGCTCAATGTCGACGGATGGTTTAAGGCGAATTAAGTTATTTCTGATGGTTCGAACATGGGCCAAAAATCCGATACAAATCCACCACCAGTCTTGTAAGATGGCAAATGCGCACTAGGTCTCCCGCACGAAGAGACTTCGACAAAGCAGCAGAGGAAGACCCCTTCTTATAGGTGGTGCACACAAGTGAAAGGGGCGTATGTTCCCAAAAGTGACTATCTCTCATATTCGCCTATACGTTTACATCTCGACTCTAGAGTCTGGACACAAAAGAGAAACTCTTTCCACACAGTCCGGGAAACTCACAAGCCACTACCGCATATCTGTTAACATCTCTATTTCTGCACAAAAAAAAAACAACAACAAACATCTACTTATTCCATCTGGAGAGGGGAGAAAAACCATCATCACACCATCACCATCAATTCCCACATTACATCGCAGCAGAGATGTACCGCGAGCGCACTCCTAAGAAAAAGTATCCGTTATACGATGGAGCTCAACTCCATCGGGACAACGCACCATTCGAGCAATACGGTCGCGGACCAACCACCACACATCCCATATACATCGCCACGAGCACGACAACATAAATAATTTGATCTACAAAATAGTACAAGTTCAAAGACATAAATTATATAATATTAGGTTAACTCGCATCACACTAAACGCTTCCCAGTTCCAAAGTGAGTAACAACAGCAGCCGCCGCCGCCGTCGCAAATATAACACAGCACCAGCACCAGCCTCTGACTCTGACATCTAAGCCCAAGATCAGATGCTGGTTCCTGGCAATGAAACCGCTCCGCGCCGCCGCCGCCATCATCGCCGTGATCGTCGCCAAGAACACTCGCCGCATGCACCGGTCGGTGGGTCTTTTTTGTGCGTATAGTAGGTATAGCTGCTGGTGGCGGATAAACCATGTGTTGCGCACGGTAGTAGCTGGAGAGATCATAGATCAGAATTTCCAGCTGAAGATGGACGGCTGGAAGTCAACTTGGTCAAAACCATCCGCCACACAATTGAATTCCATTACAGATATTTATATGGTGGTCGAGATGGCGGCTGAGAGGTGCAGCGGGACACACAACAGAAGAACCAGTATCCTACCAGTGCCATTGTCAGTGCTAGTTGATCAGGACAGACAGAAGACGAACCATTAAATTTCCCAATTAAGAAGCACTTAAAGACATCATGCGAGGATAACCTGTCAAAAGAGATTTTCGTTTTTCTCGAAGCGCTTGGCGCTGTCAAATTGTGGTCTACCTCTGAGGAATACTGAATGAAATGTTTGCCGGACTGCGCAGTGCGGTGGTGCGTTGAAGCAAGCAAGCACAAAAAAAAAATCATCACAACCTCAGCCAGTCACTCAGTCAGTCATATGGGCTAACAGGACGTTTGAACCTACAAATGGAGGTTTGTATGCTGCTGTGGCTCGCTTGACAAAAGAGTCCAGTTGGCCAGCAAAATTGCTGCCGATTTCTGTTGTTCGACGACAACACCAGATGGATACCGTGATATCTGTGTCTCCAGATACGTTTGTTGCCTTCAACAGACGATTGCATCTCTCTTCAGGTCTCAGCTGTGTTGTATACCCAATTGTTTTTCTGTTCATAAATTTCACTCTCGAATGGGGAACTCTTCGCCTCTTCGGGTCTGCTTCCTCCAAATTGTGCAGCTCCTTGTGAGGTGATTCGCTCTCAAATGAGTTTCAGCAGTTTGTTCGCTTATTGTTCCATTTATTGAGTCTGCGTGGAGGACCACGGCGACGGCACTCTTTGCGTATCCAGACAATGAGGTGTGAATGTGAAGTGAACTAACGGATGGAGGGGAGTCCCCTTGAGGGTTTGTGTTGTGTTTTGAATGATTTTTGCATCTTCCGTGGGAAAACAATTATATCTACTCTTCGTAAGGACTGCGATTGTGTTTAGATGTACCGTGAGGTGTGAATGTCGCGTTCCAATAGGCTCGTAGGATTTGAATGGACTGTTTCATAGATGCCTCGCAGCGAGTCATCTAGAGTGACAGGCAGCTTGCGAATTGACCGAATTAATAGTCTTTTTTCTAAATACCTTTTGGTGCGCTCTTATTTCTTCCTCGCAAGGGTTAGAGAGATCAAAACTTCTAATAGCAATCTTTGCAAGTGACTCGGGTATTTTTAGCACGATCCACTGGCTCCGAAGAAGCTAAAATCAAAGACTCGTCCGAGTCCCTCTCGCACGATAACTTACCAGCAACAGATTTGACACACGTTAAAGCTCGATTTTATTACACCTCATCATAGAACCTTACACTGTTTCCAATACCCCCAAATACATTTCCACATTACATTTATTGCCTCGTAAAAATCTCTCAAAGTGGTATTCGATTATTTCCTGGAATGCAGTCAGTTGATCCCCCATGCCATCAGCCAACACAGCAGCAGCAGACTGGCGCACAACCAATTTCGGCCAGAGCGAGTAACAAATAATACCACACCTCTCGACGCAGACGTGTCCGGTCTATTGCGCGCCAGTACGACATACAGTGCGCCGGTGGTTCTGCATATCCTTCCACTAAATTATAAACGAATTTCCTAATGCTGAGACGGATATTAAGTCCGTCGTACGTTCATGCGACCACACTGCCGATGCCAAGACTGGACGACTATAAAGCTAAGATTTATGTAATTGGACGGTTTCTATTCTGTACAAACTCTCTGATTTTATTGACGTTCCGATATAGGTTACGCTGACAATAATCTGCTCTACGAGGCGGCGGACACTTCTGCGTTCGCATCGTTCGCACTTTGAAATTGTCACCGCGCGCGATGTCTACGCATCTGCCTGGCAGGAGGGCAAAGAGAGTTGCACTGGCATCCGAAAATGGACACCAAATGTGATGTGATGGGACGAGCGACGCGACGCGACGGACAGAGGATGACCAAGCTCTGGCACATAAAATCGTTAACCATCTGAATAAGGCTCGTGCGTGCGCGCGCTCTGTCCGACAAACTTGGCGAGCGGCAACTGGCGCGGCGCGCGGTATGAATGTAAGGCTGATATTTAGTCGTCGGTGTTGTGTTTGTCTGTCGGTCGGTCGGCGTTTGCTTGTTTTACGAGAATCTTAACCAGAAAGTGCGCAATCATTTTCCAATTTTATTCTTGTCAATGAAGAAGACGTTTTATGTGTTATCTGTTAGATTTTTATGTCCTTACATCTGGGATGGTGGTGGTGGATTGGATGGTGACAGTCGTCGTAATGTTGGAGCACTGCGTCAATATTGGACGAAAGTTCGTAAACTTTTAATCTGATAGTATGCGCCTAGTTAAGGGGATTTAGGAAGGAAGATGCGTATGTACCTTGCACTCAAACCTTTAGGACGTATTTGTGAAATGTTGGACAATTAATGGGTCATTACCACAAGAGTCTAAATTATAGCTGAAGTCGGTCGAAGATCAGAAATTGGTAGCATGGGGAAAAATCAGCTTTACTCAATGCCTAGGAAGTTACAGACCCTCTAACTCAACAATACGCGAATATGCCTAACCTAGTGCTCTGTAGTGCGGAAACGAATGGCTACCTACCCCCAACAGCTATTTCTTTGCTGGCAGCGACTTGAGCAGCATGTCTTGGGATTCTGAAGGCCATCGGTTAATGGGTCTACTATACAAAAGTCTTTGTCAAACGAATGAATGTCCCAAAAAATCTCGGGAAAGACCGGTAGGTATCAATGTTTCCAGGAAGTCATCTATATCCAGACATCACACAGCTGTCGGGTTTGGTTTCACCTCATACTCAGTCACTATCAAAAATTGTTGGCAAAGTGTCCCAAGACCAAGAGTCATACCATTTGTATTTTTGGTCAGAGTCGACGCGTGCTCAGCTCATAGATAAGCGCTAAAAACACACAGAGTTATCAGATCACATTTTCCAACCGACCAGACTAAGCTGAATGCAGAGATGGATTACAGTACAGTTAGGAGATAGGTCCAGTTGAAGTCAATGATAATACGACGAAGTATACTCTGTTAACACTTAACGAAAGAAAAAGATGCAACGGATAGCTACTAATGAATTTCTCTCGGAATCTCCGCACCGATTTATGGCGACGAGGAGGTAGGTCCACAAAAAGAAGATAGGTTTCCTAAAAACATGCATAAGTCTCCTTAACATCTTAGGGAAGATTCTGTACGTCATTGTCATATGCAGTGAACGCCTGAAGCCATTATTCATCTACGAACTGATTGGCCTTTTTTAGTGCGGTTTTTGGCTCGGCAAGTATACAATCGAACATTCGCCCTAGAGCCGATCCTGGAGAAAGCCCAAGAAGTAAAGATCGATACCGACCGTTTATCGATTTCCAGACCGCAATGCGCAATGTTTGAACGCTCACTGTCCAAAACAATCTCAACAAGGTCTTTAATGTCAGAAAAGGATGAAAGGAGAAGGCCATATGACTTAGTCTTTTTAGAAGCAAAGTTCTTTGAGCAATCTTCGGTCCCGTCTGTTTTAAACTGCGAATTCTACAGCGACATCGACCTGATCAGAAAAATGCGAACCTGTCGTCTTAGAGGGCAAGGACATGTACAGCGAATGGGGACACCAGCACTCCGGCCCGAAGAGTCCTCACCTCCAACGAAGAGGGACAACGGAATAGAGGACGAACTAGTTTTATGTGGCTTGCTTAAGTGGAAGGGGATCTCAAACTATGCATAAGGCATCCATTTCCATATATTGAACGAGGTATACAGAGGAAATCACAAGCTAGAGTGAATCACAATGATTGGCTATAAGGAACTCTATGGCTTAATTAGATGTCTTGGGTCGCTTAGGAACTATTTGCACTCAACCTATACTCGTGCGGTATAGAATCAGCGAACGAATTTCAACTAAACCAAATCTACTCTCCGACTAAAAAAACAAAAGAGTTGCACAGCGAACTTGTTTTGCCCACAAAAAAAACACACTTTTTAATGTCTTCCTCGACTTCACTGTTCGGTCAAACACTGACACAGTGGGTTCCAATAAATGCTAACGGTACAAGTGGTAGGGCAGTCTCACTCGAAGAAAATCGTAATAAATCGCGTCTCAGCTCATTAAGCGACCAGGGCAGCGCACACAATTTCTCTAGTAGGTAATCTTCTTCACAAGGATGAGGCGACGAGGTGGTGCATAGGCAAGGCATACCCGAATGGTAAATGGTGGTAGTGGCACCTGGATGCCGGTGCAACTCATTTACGCTGCCTAAAACAAACAAACACTCAGCGTACAAAACCGACAGACAATTCCTCATTTGGTGCACCACAGCCTGTGTCTCGTAACTCTCTAGGCACCACATAGACCTTTACCTGCAGCCATGCAAATTAAATTGGTCAAGGAGGCAAAGCGCACAGAAAGAACACGAGGCCAAAGCAAAACATCCAACTAAACCAAGCTATTTCTCGAGTAATTAGGCAAAAAGTTCACACAGAGAAGTCGCAACGAAGCCGAGAACCAAACTCGAGAAAGGCACTGTTCTACGCGCACTCCTGTCGTAGCATAATCGACCGTAAGGTGCAAGATCTCTCTCTCTCTCTCTCTCTCTCTTTTCAGTCTTCCTGTGGATGTTCTCTACCCTGATGCCAGCTAACATTGAATTTCACACTTGCCTCCTGGCTTATGATAATAAATTGCAAAATTACATCCTCCGCGAGAGTGGAGCGGCGACGGAGGAGAGCCTGGTGAGCACTCGACCAGCCCCAGCCCCAGTAGAAAACGGATGAGAAACCAAAGGCAGGGGTTCAAACAAAGTAATAATTTTGTAATTTTTATGACATTTGTCGTGTTAAATAAATGCCCAACAATTTTCGAGGTGTGTTTACACACTAGTACACCGGTATTGGATTTGCTAAATGTGACAGCGGCGGCGGCGCGCGCGATGGCAAATGGCTAAATAATCTTGTTCTAGCGAAGGGGAAATGTGGATTAGTTTGGCTAACTGTCCATCAGTTTGGCTATGTTATGGGAATTCCTTGGGCTACAGATTAAGTCGAGATCTACGGCAGGCAATAAAATCCTGCAAGTTGTATGGACCCAACAGGAAACGTGAAATTCATGGCTTTATCTTCTATGAGCGATGGCGAGACAAGAATCCCCTATCAGATGTGCGCGCTGGTATATACAGGTGTATATTTGACAGTGCTGCCCTGGAGTATTTTACAGCCAATAAGTCGTCCTGTGCCACAATTTTTTTTTTTAAGTATCTTCGACACCATTAATGCGGTTCATTTTCTAATGCGCTCTTTAAACACCCCAGCCACACCTCGCAGGTGATTTTACAACTTTGAGCTAGTGTCGTAAAAATTTCAACTATTAAAAGAAATAATCTCGATCTGCATTTGCTGGATATATGTAGAGTGTAGACGTGAAAGAGAATAAGAGTTGTCCTGCTTCAGTATATATAGATGATGGCAACGCGACGCACGGTGGTGTTTGTTTGTTGGTGTTAACTCATAAAATCAAATCAAGCCCCCTAGCGACTAATGATGTAACGCTGGTGTCACATTTAATAGCCACCTTGGTGGCTGCAGATATAACAAATAAAAATGCAATAGAGCTGCGAAGCAGGAAGAGATAAAATATTGATTTTATTGAGCGGCACTATAGAATGTACTGTACTTGTCGTATATGTATGTGTGAACTGCATTTCTTTTGGTGAGTCACTAAATTTGATTGCTTTCTAAATTTATTCGTCGTTTTACGGATGAAATTTGTTGTCCCATATGGTTCTGAAGTAGAAGGAATACGAACTGACAGGGAGCTATTTTCACTATAGGCACCTCGCCAGCCAGCCGTTCATTTGGACAGTTCCCAGCACAATTGCCAGCAAGATGGAGTCAGCCGAATGAATTTAGGCAATAAGCCTAAATGCATGCCAGCATTTCGTATAAAATTATGCATTTGGTAGAAATATTTGATAAATTCTGACATTTTTCTCTGGAATGTTGTGTGCATGAGATAAGAACGCCATTATGATTTAAGCAAATTGTACGGAAATTCTAGGTCACTAGTTGCTTTCAGCGCCACCTGTTTGTTCATTGTGAATTGAATTTAGCCAGCAGTTCTCCGACTGGGGAGAAAATCAAGAGTTGTTGCTGGCTAGGGAGGTTTTATAAAAACACAACTTATATTACATTTAATTTACTTACTACAGCAATGCTAAAGGTTGGAAAACGATTGAAGAACGTCAACATCTATATACTTCATTTTAAAAACAACACAGGCGTAAAAAAAATACTCTCTGATGTGAGGTTATGTCGGCTTCCCGTCTTTCCGACTCAGAAAACAAGAGGTGGAAAAAAAATTGAGAGAGAAGTGCTCAGAAAGAAATTTAAGCAATTTCATTAAAGAAATTTCCTCGCAAATTGCGGAATAACATCACTTCGAAGAGTTACATAAAGAAGAGCATTTCAGACTGAAATGGGACTATAACGTTAACCTTAAGTAAATGTACAATAAGGGTATTCACTTAATCTGATAAATTTATGCAGCTCGTAAATGTATAAATTTCTGCGGTGCTTTAAATGAACACCCCTCGGAAATGTTATTGCGTAAACCGCGTAAATCGACTGTAAATCTGGAATCAAATAAACAATTCATACGGGCTGTTTGACATTTGTGACTTGCGTAACTTTCCGCGGTTGGTTTCCGAGCCTAAATCTATAATACTATTCTCTATACAAAATCTGACAGTTCATTTACGAGCAGCGTTGTTATACGGTCGTAAATATCGTATTTGTGACGATTTTGGAAAGCAAATACGACGCTCCGATTTTTGCTTGATTTGGCCTGATTTCTACGATTTGCTGATTTTTAGTTCCGATATTTACGATTTTAGAAGCTGTCAAATACGACTTCTATAAAATTGCAAATTACAAACCTTGTTGTAAGAAAAACTACTTCCTACCAAATTTTGAAACTACGCACAAACAAATCAAACAAGAAAAATTCGAAACAGGAAAGGGGAACAGAATCTGATAAAGTGATAAGCATTAGTTTCGCACTTAATACATAATGTTGACTACAACAGTCTTCTGGAAATATGTTTTCAGGATGCTAGTTACAAAGTTTGCTTGTTTTATGTTTTATGGTTTCAGGAGAAGTGCATTAGTTGTCTTATATGTTACATTGTCTCAAAATACATATGTCGCATGTCGAGGAATAACTAAGTTCCTCAGAATATATGCCTACAGAAAGGTTAAAGGCTTGAATTAGGTCCCAATGGTCCCTAATTTGGCCGGCTCCCGTGGTTTAGTGCTAGATTATTATCTTAAAAAATATTCCCTGCAAAAAATATGTATATTATATATGATTGCTGAGTTATTTGTTATTATAGATAACTGTTATGAGAATGATTAAATTTTTGTTAAGTTTTGTTAAATTTTCGTTGGCATTTTTACCATTTTACCAACAAAAAAACTGGTTTCTGCTTTATAGGATAATGGAATGGAATTTAAGTATTAGCGCTTCAGGAATTGGAACCCCTTTTTATTTATTTACTGTTCCTTTATCACTATCAGGGTTATTAACCATAGTATGCAGTGTTTGTATTTTGTATCGCAGATACGACTATAAAAGAAGAAAAAAAATCCCTTGAATTCCGCTTTCACTAGTAGTAGAAGTAGAACTAGTCATTACCGCTTCCAAGGCATTGAAAAAACGCAGTACGCACCCGTAGCGGTGGGGTATAGTTCTACTAATATTTTTAGTGTCCATGTTAGATTTTACGAACTCAAAATTGCGAAATTTCCAAATATCTTCAGAATTACAGAATATATAAGGTGAGAGTTTAAAATGATTATTATTAAGGCCCAAGTTCTGAAGTGTTGCATATTGTTAAACATGCTCGTAGGCGCACTCTTGAAGAAGTTATTATTAAATTGTTCTAAAAATTCACAAAAAAATATGCTTGCTGGACATAACCGCCTTGAATGGGGGAAGTGGGATTTACCCAGTTTTTAAATTGCGTATCGAGTCCAAGAACGCTGATGACTTATTCGAATTCGATATCAAAAAATATTAATTTCGCAATTTTGGGACTAAGTTTGAACATTTAGGGCAAGTGTAGTTGCCTCAGTACCACTACTGTTGTTGAAATTTTTAAGAATACTGTATACTTTAAAAGGTTCGCGCCCAAGTAATAGAAACCAAGTTTTTAGGTAGGTACTAAAAGCTATGGTTGGTTTTAGGTGGTCCTCGAAGAGGTGCGCTTAAACAAGAATAGGTCCTTGTGCTGCCATTGAAAAGTATGGGTGTTTACACTGGGTAGGGGTCATCTTGCGGATTATTTTTGGCAATTTATCATTTCGCCATAATCATTTCGCAATTTGTTGTCTTGCTTTTAATTTATTTTGCATTTCATCAAATCGAAATATTTGTTAGGCAATCTTTCATTTCACTTGGTAATCGCATCGCAAAAACATCATTTCGCATTTTTCATCTCGCAAATGATAAGAAAAGTGCGGGAAAAACATTGCGAAAAAAACACGTTGCAAAATAATTCAAAGACGGAATGGGAATTTGCGAAACAAGTATTGCGAGATAAACTAAATGCGAGTCGATAAATGCGAAATAAAATTTGCGAAATGAATTTTGTCGAAAAGACCGGCACCCGTTTACACTGCTTGCTCCTGGACTTCTGCGACTTCTGCAAAAGTAAGTACTCAGAGCCAGCCTTTGGGCATACCTAGCAATTGCATGTGTCCGCTTATAATATTCATTAGAATTGTACATCTTTCTAAGTACCCTTATAAGTACCCTACCCTATACTAACTTATGCACATTTTTACAAAATACGATAATTACGATTTTCACAACCCCAAAAACACGATTTTCAGGAAAAGTCCATAACAACACTGTTTACGAGGGTGTAAATTTCTGCAGTTTACGCAGTTTACGAGGCTTTTACGCGTTTAAGTGAATACCCCAAATGTAAATACCTAGAAGATATATTGACAGGTCTCAGGTTCGAACCCTGGAAAAACACAAATTATACCTTAAAATCACTGACAGTGAGCATAAAGCATTTCCAACTTGAAATTGCTGATTTTGGTTCACAACAGAAAAGCCTAGGTCTAGTGCAAATATTAAGCATAACCTTTTCTTGGCGAATTCGTTAACTATTTCGTATTCGTATACTTCGGCACCCACAAATTTTGGATTTGTTTCTTTTTGGAAACGTGTCTGTTCGCATTCGCAATAATCTTGAGAAGCAATGAAAATTGAAATAATCTGCATTTCTCAGCAAAGGTTTATAGATAAATGTGAATAAGATTGTTAATCTATACACATATTAAAACTGTAGGAATTTGTTTGGCCGTTAAAAACTCGAAAACTACTGGACAGATTTCGATGACATTTTTTTTATAATGTTCCTTAAGACTGTGAGACTGCTATAGGCTATGTCGTTTATATCCACGTCCTTAGGAACAGTTTTTAGCCAAAATGTATTTTTTGAAGTGAAAATATATACATACACATATACCTTGCTACAAATGGATGTTTATACTTTTGCGATCGTGCGACAGGACAAACAAAAACAAAGCAAGACTAGCATACATATACTACACCTACACATTCGAAAAGGGTTGATTTGTTTTCGCAGTGAGTGCTATGGTCAGTTGTATATTATGATCGTATGTCCGATGCAGGATGGGGATGGGGTGAGTGCTGCAATATGGCATGGGGTATATTAATAATCTTCATTTTCATAAAAGAAGAGACGTATAATCACCCTTATTCCCGTTGGCGTTTGTCATATACGACTCATGTGTCGTGTCGTTCTAAAAACGTTATTCACGTTTTTTTTTAACTTTTGTTAACAATTTTGCTTCTTTTTCTATGTATTCACTGTAATTTCAAATCGTTTGTCTCAAAAAAGTAACGGACACTGACTTAAAACCGAAATGAAGTATTAGGCGTTTACGACAAACGCCATCGGGAATAGGGGTGAATACCTACAAAACAGGTTTCATTTCACAATTTCTTTCTGAGATTTTGTATGGTAACAGTGTAGGTTTGGGGTAGGTAGTTGCTTGGATTCAATAGAAAGTGGGAAACAAAGGAAAGGAAATGCAGTACTACAAATAAGTAACAAGATCTAGGAGATGGAAGAATTTTCTTTTTCTCCTAAAACTACTAGACAGATTTCAATGAAAAACTCAAAGTGTAATTTTAAATGAACCGGATACATATAATTTTGTGCGAGGGGGCAAGGCGAGCACGGGTCCAGCTAGTCATTTATAGGAGCAGCAAAGGTCTAAGTTTTAGAAAGGGGATTAAAATGTCCCCTCATTTTGGGATGATTTTATTACTTCAACTCTACAGTGGCTTTTGGATTTAGGGTTTTTAATAAACTCGTTTTTTATGCAATAAAAAAAAAACTGGGGTTTCATTTGTCCAGTAAAAGCTTCAACTGCAGCAAGGCACGGCCAACAGAGAGTCCGATCCATCTGCGGGTACATATTTATATTTGCTACACGATTTCTCTTTTGATTTAGTAAAGCACATTTTAAAAAAAAAATTGGACCGCCAGAAGGCCACCTTCTATTATTTTCGAAGTAACTTTAAAATTGATATTAATAATGAACCTAATACCAAATCAACCTTCACCATTGAATATTGTATTGATTTTTACTTCAAATGGACTTCAAGTCTATTACATTATAGATAGAAGATATTCAGGGTGATCACAGAATCCGTCGTATTCGGAATTTTGCTACACACCCCGAAAGAACTATCACAGAATCCGTTGTAGTTGAAATTTTTGCTATATTTATAAATATATTAATATATATATATTAATATATTTAATATATTTATTATTTTAATTGTTTTATTCGTAGCAAAAATTTCCACTACGACGGATTAAATTCGTAGCAAAAATGTCCACTTCGACAGAATCTGTGATAGTTCTTTCGGGGTTCGTAGATTTTCTAAGTCAAAAAATTAGATCAAATCATGTCAAGACTTAAGATTTCGTACTGAAATTGACAAAAAGCTGGACAAAATTCCAAAGGAAATGGTCGATATTGACACTTTCATCGCTTGGTTTACCGTTTCTACAGATTCCCCTAAGAATATCATGTTTTAATGTTTGAAAAAAGCGAAGCGGCTGATGCGCAGTCTATAGCCAGTTGCCTATATAGTCTTTCATACTGAGGGACAGAACGAATGTTGCAGCTTTCTTACCTGGCAGCCTGGCATAACAGCTTTGTATGTCAACAGGAGTAGCGGCATCGTAGGTTATAAGCTCACGGCAAACCCATTCGTGAGTGGAACTTGTAGCCTCAGATTTTGTCAAGTTTAAAGTAAGTTCGGAGTTTTCATAATAACCTCTTTCGAAGCTTTACTTGCAAATTAGTGGACGAAGTCGTTCCACTTAATACCGCAGTGTGTGATCAGGAATGAAACTCTAAACTATTTGCAGCCAAACTTATATGGAATCTGTAAGATCGTACACTAGTTTCGAGGAAGTTAAGGAAGCAGCGCGTCAATACATATGCATACAGATGTCACTTCTGATCTGACAGTACGGATTCATTAAATTTGTTGGGTGAGTAATGAATGAACCAAAGTTTCACTGAACACATCCAGTTCCACAATCCTTCAGTCCACAACAAGATGGCTGTAATCTTTTTCCGTCTGTCACTTTGTCTTTTCCCTTTTTCACTGAATTACATATTATAATAAAGTCTTTTTATAAATCGACCGGAATCGTATTTTATTTGAGCGCAACTCATCAGAATTCGACAAAAACGCATAGCTATGGCAATATGGGCGTTTTCAAATAAGATCTTCCAACCCAGTTCTAGTAGGTACCTACTACAGAATAATTGGATGAAGCCGAGTATGTTTAAGATAGTTGATTATTGTCCATCTTGTGAAAGATGTAGGTACCTTCGGTGACTCATTAAAGTGTTACTGCGTCACTGCTGCAACTCTCATATTGCAAAAGTGTTCTGCATTGAAATATAAGTGCTGCGCAAGACAATGTCAAAGATTCTCCCCATTTAAGGCCCACACTTGCCGCGTATACCGAAGATTGGTCCCTTGAAAGGTGAGATCTCATACCTATTAAGATAATAACAGCTACCACAGAATGTTGTTCTCCGTTGGGAGCGAATAAAGGCGGATTACATCAGATAGGGATAACCCCAGCAATTTTGTCTTTATCCCGAGCTTAACCACCAGAACGAGCCGATATTCAAATTAGCTGCGGCACCTATGTACTGATCTACACCAATGCCTTGCCTTCCACGAAGCGGGTCGTAAACAACAATCCGGCGTAATTATTCTTCTTATCGCACTTCCTGCTAGATTCACCTCGATTGGTATAGGAATAGTCGGAAGCCATTTTCTTATTCTCCTCGGTTCTAGGCAAGTTGTGTAGGTAGCACCCATTTGACAAAAGCAGCATCAGAAACTTTTCCTCTTCGTAGTCATCGTCGTCGTCGTCGTCGTCGTTCGCGTTCAACATCGAACACATCAATCGCTGAAATTGCAACAACGATGTAAATTGTCTTCGTGGTAATTTTGACCGGAGGGCGTTTTAAAAACAGATATGCGCCCCATTCCGAGGTCGGGCGACTTTACGTCGTCATCAAAGAAGGACCAACTTGCAGAAGCAGCTACAGCAGCAAGTGGCATCCACTGCGCACAACATCTTTGTCGTAAACTGTTCGTATACAGGCAGAGTATGTACGCGAACACAGCAACCTGATTATTGTTATTAGCGATTATTGATATTCATCCGGTCGAAAATTCTCCAGGGATAAACCACTCTTCAAGGAGCATTTGCATGTCTGCCTGCCCCCTCCCCATGTGCATTGCGTTCCAGTACGCGTAATTTGTGGTAACGATTTTTATCGGAGCCTTTTGATTAGGACACCAAAGGTCTAGTGTCCGCCGTCCCTCTCGCTCTGGATGCAGTGGACTTTTTTTTTCTTTTGCTGATGCCCTTCGGGTGTACTTGATCCGTAGGTCTCTGGCTGGGTATGGCTACTTTAATTTGTGTGTTGTTGTTGGTCAATTCGATAAAACATCATTATGGTCATTCATTCCGGGGCAAGTTTATGTGTGCGTTGAAGCTCCGCGAACGTAAATTTTATCTATGGCACATCAGTCTCTGGTGGTGGTTGTGGTGGTTTGTTGGTCGGTGGTTACATCGCGCGAACAACCTCCCAAACGCAACAGATAATCATAATGAAGATCGACTTAAAAGGGGTTGGACTGCAGGCGAACAAGTTGTTCGGCCGTCCACTTGCCCGATAAGCATCGGTGCAGCGCTAAAGTAATGATTGCTAATTGCGGTCCGCACTTGGCCTGTAATTCCGAAATTAACATCGCTCTCTCCCCTTTGAGATTGTTTCGAGTTTTGACCTAAAATGGCCCTGACTGCGAGGACCCGCCCTATGTTAGCACTTCCTAGGGACAGAACAAACAAACTCTGATGGAGTTTCCAGTCATCGATGCAGTTTGATTGTCCAATAGGATGCCACTGATACACCTCCTTCGATTGACCAAACCGGACGACCGACGGAACCGCTCAAAGGTCTGTGGAACGCACTTGAGAATTTGAAAAGAACACAAAAGGGCCGAGATTACGAGTTCACACCGCTCCCGGATGAGACAATGGTGAGTCGCATAAAAGGATATCACTGCACAATTAGTATCTTCAGGGGTAGTGTAAACAAGACTAGCCCCGAAGGTGTTAACTTGTTTTCCGCCACTTGAACCCAACACTAGGTTTCAATTAGCGAGTGGTCAGTAATGGAAAAAAATAATAGAATGCGTGCACTCTAGGCCCGCTGTATATAGAGCGAATGGCGGTCGGATCTTGGCCTTTTGCTTTCTCAAGAGTCCGACTAATTTAGAGCAATTGTGTGCTCGTCAACTCGGAGCTTTTGCCTGTGCATGTCATCCACGCTTGACTTTCAACCTATCACCTTGATAAAAAACAAAATTTCCAAACGCGATAGATCACCCGATACCGAGGACAAATCCTTGTCCTTGGATAAAAAATTTAGAAAAATGAAAAACAATAGTGCCCGTAAGAAAGACTTAAGTGCGAACTACTATAGTCCTCTTCAATGTTTACCGGACAGTGATAACGATGATATGGCAGACGAAATCTTGTCTGGCCCTATTAAAAAGGTGTATGTTCCACCAATAAAACTACTTCAACAGTCTTGTGATTACGTGCACTCTATAATGACTTCCTTAAAAATTAACAATTATTCTGTAAAAAAATTATCAATTGGAATAAAAATTATGTGTGAAAATATCGATGCATACAATTCGGTTATTAGCAAATTGAAAGCAGAAAACTGTCAATTTTTCTCTCATGATTTAAAGAGCGCAAAAGCTTTTAAAGTTATATTGAACGGTTTGGAAGATACCAATGTAGATTCACTAAAAACTGAATTAATTAAACTTGGACTTAAGTGTACCGATGTGAAAAAAGTCGTAAAGAAATTTGAACACTATAGTGACACAATCTACATAATTTCTCTTGAGAATGGTTCTATTAAATTAATCGACCTAAAAAAAAACCATCGATCTATCTTTCACACGCAAGTGAAATGGAACTACCAACGAAAACTTAAAGGTAAGCTTACGCAATGCCACAACTGTCAAATGTTTGGCCATGGAGAGCGAAATTGTCATGTAAAGACTTACTGCTCAACTTGCGCTGGCCCACATAAGACTGCAGAATGTAAAAATCTTACTTCGCATAAATGTGCAAATTGCGGAAAACCTCACAAATCAACTGATCCTCTATGCGAAAATAGAGCGGAATATTTACAGCTGATGGAGAAATCAGCTAAGCCAAAAACATATGTTCAGCAAACAGCTTTTGCCAGACAACAAATCTCCGCTCCCGCCTTGCAAAAACCGGTTTCAATTGCCTGCTTGTCAGAATTTCCATCGCTACAACAGCCCAGCCGTCGTCGCCAACATGCCTCCAATAATGCAGAGAGCACCACTTATGGTAGCTCTCGAGCTCGACCTCGAGCGCAGACATCTCATGCGTGGCTGAACAGCTCTCAAAATAACTCAAATGTTCAATTCAGCAGTCCATCCAGCAACACTACAAACAACATTGATACCAACATCACTAGCAACATCGCTGGCAACATCCCAAGCAACACTGCTGCTGGCAGTTATATGAGTACACTATTTACAGCGGAGGAACTTAACTCTCTAGCCATGGAAATGATCATGCAATTATCTGTTTGTAAAACAAAAATTGAACAATTCAATGTTATCACACATTTAGCTACTAAGTTTTTGTATCATGATGTTAAATAATATGATAGATAGACATATAAATATTATAACTTGGAATGCGAGGGGTATTCGCAACAAAATTACAGAGTTTATGCATTTTTTAGATACCAGAAACGTTGACATTGCTTTAGTGACTGAAACATGGCTTAAGCAAGACTTACGCCTATCCACAGCTGATTTTAAATGCTATCGATATGATAGAATCGGTAGGGTAGGGGGTGGTGTAGCAATCTTAATAAGAAGGTCAATTCAACATTCGCTTTTACCTGTTGTGAGAACTTCGTTTGTAGAAAATCTGGGAATTGAGTTAGAATTACTCAACCACAGAAAAATCAAAATATATTGCGTCTATTTTCCTGGCGGTAGAATATCAACCGAAAAAAGGCTAGGTCTTAAAAATGATCTCCGAAAACTGTTCACACTTAATGGTGAATTTATAATTGGAGGAGACTTAAATTGTAAACATAGAGATTGGGGTTGTTTAAGAGCAAATGCATGGGGAAATATTTTGTCTAGTCTATCTCTTACTGTACCATTTTGTCTCCTATACCCTTCTAGTCCAACATATTTTTCTGGTCCTGGTCGTCGTCCTTCTGTCCTTGATTTGTTTATAACTAACATGTCGAGCGATGTTACACAACCTATATCATTAAGTGAACTGAGCTCTGACCATAACCCAGTTTTTTGTAGACTTTTAAAGTCAGGGGTAAGAAAAGTGGAATATGTGCAAGATTTTAAAAATGCAAACTGGAAACGTTTTCAGTCTGAACTAACTGGTAGTCTACAAAATATTCCAAGTAACTTGAATGATATCACATGCGAGGAAGATGTTGATTCTGTGGTCGCACATTTTACAGACAAAATTTTGGGAGCTGTTGACAAAAGTGTCCCTAAAGTTCCGAAAAAATTGCGTCCCGTTAAGCTGCCTTCTAATATTTTGGAACTTATTAAGATTCGAAACATTTACCGTAGACATTGGCAAAGATATCGCCTGTCTAGCTTAAAATATCAAGTATCGTACCTGAACAAACTAATATCGAAGCATATTTTTATATATCGAAACAATGAGTGGAATACAAAATTAAGTTTTCTTGAAAAAAATGCAAAACCTTTTTGGAACATTGTAAAGGTAGTAAAAAGTAAAAACAGACAAATTCCTTTTCTCAAAGATTCAACCAATACATTTTGCACAGACCTTGAAAAAGCAAATGCGCTGGCTTCAAATTTTAGAAAGAACCATTTGGCTGCATCTAATTTAGGAGATAGTGATACTAATGTACTAGTTAATATTGCCGTTCAAAACTTGTTAAATAATAATACCAGTCAATCATCAAGAAATGTCTATATCTCTAGAGAAGACATTGAGTTTATAGTCAATGACCTGCGAATACATAAGGCTGGAGGCACTGACTCAATAAAAAATATATACATAAGGCAATTGCCCATAGCTGGTATTAGCTATTTAACATTTATAATAAACGCTTGTCTAAAAATGGAATATTTCCCCGATGAATGGAAAATTGCTAAAGTCGTACCAATAATAAAAGCTGGTAAGCCCCCTGAAAAGACTGATAGTTACAGGCCAATTAGTTTGTTAAGCAGCCTCAGTAAAATATATGAAAAGGTCATAAAAGAAAAAATTTCAAAGTACATTTCTGAAAAGAATCTATATCCTGTGGAGCAATTTGGCTTTAGACGCTTTCACAGTACATCTCACCAAGTGCTTAGAATTTGTAATCACGTTAAAACATGTCGTTCTACAGGTAAATCAACTGGTATGATCCTACTGGATATTGAAAAAGCCTTCGATACCGTTTGGCATGACGGATTAATATTTAAAATGATCAATTTCAATTTCCCCTCACATATCTGTAAAATTGTCCATAGTTTTTTGTCTAATCGTCGGTTCAAGGTGCACGTTAATAGTGGTGTCTCTAATATAGTCTATTTTCATTCAGGTGTCCCCCAGGGCTCAGTTCTTGGACCCGTTTTATATAATCTGTATACGTCCGATTTTCCATCTTTGCCTTATTGCGAAACAGCTATCTTTGCCGATGATACTGCGATTTTGTCATCTCATGAACTCGCTCTCAACATTGAGAGGAATCTCCAAAATGCGATGACGATATTAAAAGAATATTATAACAAATGGAAAATTAAAGTGAATCAAGAAAAGATACAAGCCATCTTTTTCACGAGAAAAAGAAAAGCTTGTTATCTACCCAGTGGACAGTTACAGGTTAATGGTGCAAACATAAGTTGGGAACCTTGCGTCAAATATCTGGGCATATATTTGGATACCAAGTTGACTTTTGGAACCCACATTGCAAATACACTTAGAAAAATTGCAATTGCCATTAGGATGTTGTATCCTTTCATTAATCGAAAGTCGCAGCTCTCTAATGAAAACAAAATAATTATCCATAAAGTAATTTTTCAAGCAATTCTGTTATATGGGTGTCAAGTATGGGGAAATTGTGCAATGTGTCATATTAAGAAATTACAGGTTTCTCAAAACAAATTATTAAAAATGATGCTTAACCTACCGTGGCATCACTCGACTCTAGATACGCACGAAAGGGCGAATGTTGAATTGATCTTTCAAAGAATTCAAAAACTGAAGCAACGTTTTCTGGAAAGGTGTGATTTTGCTGATAATCCCCTTGTAAATACTTTAAATATGAATCAATAGTTGATAAGCTTGATATAACTTTTTGTTATTTGTATATATTTTTGTTACTTATTGTTTATTTATCCTATATAAATATATATATATTTTGTATGTTATTTATTTATTCGTTTACATATCGTTTGTTTATTTATTTATTCGTTTATATATATCTATTTATTTATTATTTATTTTTTTTAATTATTTATTTATTTATTTATATATTTATTTATTTATTTATTTATTTATTTATTTATTTATTTATTTATTTATTTATTTATTTATTTATTTATTTATTTATTTATTTATTTATTTATTTATTTATTTATTTATTTATTTATTTATTTAATTATTTATTTATTTATTTATTTATTTATTTATATACTTGACTATTTCAGTTGGTTTCATTTTCAAATTATTATTTGTACCTGATTTTTCTTTTTTATTGTCTAGTAATTATATTATTATTATTTTTTTTTTTTTTTCTATTTCAATTGAAGGTTTTTTTCGTATTTTCCTTCAGAATTAATTAATATTGTTTTTTCAATGCAATTCTTAAAATTACCCTAATGTATAATGTTTCAGAAGAAAGATATAATTTATCATATCTCTGTATTGTAAAATGTGTGGTAACAAAACCTATTGTAAATTTGCATACGAAATAAAACTATCTATCTATCTGTGCTTCAAGAGGGTTTAGGTGTGACTTTACGATTTTCGGTTTTATTGCATAACACTCTCGACGAGGAGATATATGGCTGAGGAATGTGTTCTTTGGCAGGTAAATAGTGAAATTGAAAGGGAGACCGCCATTGAGTGTGGTTGCAATGAAACTAATGCAATTAGTCCTTGAGAATTCTTTATGTGCTTCCGTAATGAAAATGGTGTGCGTCATCAGTGGTTTATGTGAACCAGATGGAGAGGCAGCGTGAAATCCATATTGAGGGTGAGAAAGTGTTGATTTCGATTATTATGTTTATGACTATGGGAGTTCATGGATTTGTGTAGGACTGGGGTATCGTGTGATAACAGATGCAATTGAAGATGAAGAGGACACTGCTTCTACACGCAAGCGGCAATATAAATTCAGCAACAGGAACTCAAAACTACCCAAATCTCCAATGGAGTTTCCAAATAATTTCTTCATATGTCAAAAACACAACAACAATTATCTTATGCATAGTTCTTATATGAGATTACTTTAACCCTTAAGGTGCCTGTCCATTTGAGAGTACTTTCGCTAGTAAACTCTCGAGAGTTACTCTCGGGTGGCTGTCCATTTGAGAGTAATAATTTCGAGATTTTAATCTCGCTAGTTCTTTGATAACATTTTGAGAGTAGATTCCCTGAGAGTACTCTCATAACCGTGTCCACTTGATATATTTCGTCTGCTAGTTACCAGCTAAAATGTATTTTTACAACCAAAAGGTTACCGCTGCGTTAATAATTATTAGGACTGTTCTTAACGAAAAGAATGAAGCAAAAAAGAAGTGCTGGATTAAACCATGGGTAGATCGTTGTCGGCAACTCGGTGAAGGTTATCTGCTCTTGCAAAAGAGCTTCAAATTGAAGATGCTCATCAGGAGTTCAGTTTAACCGTTTGACAACAAGTAATAATATTTCAATATTAATTCAATATGTTGGGCCAAATATTTTTAAAAAGGATACCAAATTAAGGGAAGCCCTGGTATTGCTTGTGAGTGTGTACTGAGTATAAAAAGTTAACTCCCCGCGAACTACTCTCAAGACTATGTCCACTCCACTTGCGAGTTTGGTCTCGAGAGCTGCTTGAGAGCAGCTGAGAAAGCTTCGCGAATTACCCGTTCGGAATTGGCCAGCCAGCGGGTTCAAATCTGGAGATAAGTTTTTCGTTATAGAGCATAGATTTCTTCTAGATCGATGCCGTGCTAATTTCTCATCTGTCTGTAACGTACAACATCGATAGTAACGCCCTTTCAGGCTTCATTTTTAGAGCATGCTGAATACAAAAAGTATGTAAGAAACCGCATAACTCTGCCTGTAGTTCACGCTAGATCTTGTATTGAAGAGTCAGACGAGATCATTAGTCATTACGAAGTCAGGCAATATAAAATAAAGTCCCCAGAATGCATCTGTTTGCATTTTGGCGCTAGTCTCGAGAAGCAATAAACGGATTTGTATATGGTTTCCATTGGTACAGTAGGCACTTCTAAAACACATTTTGGAACGGAAAACATTTCCAGATTGATACTCAAATCATATTGAACACCATTTTCCAGTGACCGCCATCTGTAAGTTACTCTATACCCCTGAAGCTATCCATGAAATATAGGTCATTCGCTTATCCTCAAAAGTCTCACTACAAGACCAACGCAATAAGTCCATAACCAACAAACCAGATATAGCTCTACCCACACAATCGTCATCGCTAAGCTGCCAAGCGTGTCCAACTTACGGCAAAGGAATTTTTTTGTTAAGTGTCGTCCAAGTGAGGTTTTGGCATATGTTATGGTCACAAATGTCCAGAGCCAAACAATAAACTATTGCTAAAGAAGTTGTTAGGAAGAATGATCACCGTCGTTGTCGTTGTTGTCCACCTCGTGTGTGCAAACAGTCAACCATCTCCCCACCGGAAACGCAGTCGCACAACTCGTCTACAACTACTAGATGACCGGACTGACCAGCTTGCTTGTACATGCTGTGCTTGTATCTAAGACAGTCACTCCCAAAAACCAGACGCAGCTAGATATAGTGGCGATGGACAACTGCACTATATGGGATTGAATTCTTCCTGAAAATGGTGTGTCTTGGACATCAAACAATTTGGGAGAACACTGGATCGATGACAAAATAAAGTGAATATTTGTTAGGCGCAAGAATTCCAATTAGAGTTTTGACATCCATACTGCCTGAATAAGGCTATGGATTGATGAAACTCAGAGCTTACAAGGCGATCGCGAAAATTTACAAGAAAATAACTCCATAAAGCGTCGCGGGGTTCCTAGGTACGACATAAATAAAACTGTGTTACCTTGGATTGAGGCAACAATGTTGCACAGAACCTGTGGCGATGATACCACACGAAGTGAGCATATAAATTATGATGGCATTGTATACGAGTTTGCAGTTTCAATTATATATTTTTTGAGATATTTTTCACCCCTCTAAGTACCGACCGAGGGCCGACGATGGTATCGCATTGGGAGGACTGTATTGTATAATGAAGATGTTAAGGCAACTCCATTGTGTGGTGGACTGCCCGTATATAGTAATAAACGTTTCAAAGTTGCCATTGGCGTGGACGCAAAGATGAGGCGAAATTTGTTTACACCTCGGTGAACATCAGCGACTGCGCGCATCAGGATCTTTCAAGGAAGAAATATGTGCGACTGGTATTTTTGGCGCGAAGAGCATCATAATGAGTTCGTGCACTGGCGGGGAGAAAATAGTTAGACAGAGTTAAATCGGACAAGTTTTCATCAAACCGAAAAGTATCTAACATAGTTGTGAATATACAGAGAGACATGGATTGGAACGAAGAGCGTATCAGAATGAAGTGTGCAAATATCATCCCCCCCAATGTAATTTGAATGTCCCAACCATCTATATTCAGCATGTTTCTAGACGACATGTTACCGGAATATGGATTTCATAAAAACTTCTCTATCATCATCCCGCCAAGGGAAGAATGGGAAAAATACGAACCCAATTCATCGCGACTTGATCTAGTCTGGTACACAGACGGTTCCAAGATGGATTCAGGGACTGGATCTGTGATTTTTGGAGAATCACCTCAAGCGAATTTCTCAGTCAGCCTAGACAGGTTCTCGTCCATATTCCAGGCTGATGTCCTTGCCATCAATCACTGCGCTAGAATAAATTTATGTTCTAACACAAGTGGTAAAACCATATTTATCTTCTCAGACAGTCAAGCTGCTCTTAAGGCTCTGAACCTCGCTCTGAACTCATCTGTTATAAAATCGAAGCTGGTCCCAGAAACTTACATGGCCATCTACAAACTAGCAAAGAAAAACCTAGTCATCCTACACTGGATTCCAGCCCACAGGGGATTTACTGGAAATGAAACGGCTGACTCTCTGGCCAAAGTCGGCGCGACAACGCCACTCGTCGGACCTGAACCCTTCTGCGGTGTCAGTAAGGGATGCTTCAGGGAGTACATTAGGAGCTTAACTCAAATCGAATCTAATGAACTCTGGCTTAGAACACCTGGGCAGAACTGCACCAAACAGTTCTTCCCAAAATGCTCCCCCAGAAAATTCTATTGTCTAACTAATCTGGGTAAAAACAACCTAAGAATCCCGACAGGAATTATTACTGGCCATGGTCTTATGAAAAAACACCTTCACCGAATCGGAGTCTCACTAGACCCCACATTTAGACTGTGAGAGTGATGAATCCTCTCTTCACATTCTCATGGAATGTCCGGCTCTCTTCCGCCTAAGAAAGAAGGTTTTTGGCGAAGAAATCGTTACCTCGGCAAATCTTGCTGAATTACCCCCAGAGAAGATACTTGTCTTCCTGACTCGTCTCCGGAGTAAAAAGATGGCTCTAGGACCCCACCAGGGATGGCACAATAGGCCCCTTTAGAGAGGCCGCAGTGCCAGGGCCGGTAAAGGCTCTCCCGATCAATCATCTAATCTAATCTAATCTATATTCACGGGTGTAGTTTTGTACCATTATCACCCTAAGCGTGAGCCTGAACCTATACGAAAAGGCATGGATTCCATTACATAATATATTGGCGTGATCAAACCCCCGAAACGTACGCTTCTTTCGGAGAAATAGCTGCTTGGTATTGAGCTAGAATGAGCTAGAATCTCGTTCAGAGGTACCACAATTAACCTATTCAGGTATCTTTAAATAGATCTCTTATTACCTATAGGCGTTGTAAACAGATGCTACCTGTAAAAGCTCCACCTAGCAGATCTGCCATTTGACAAAGAAGCTCCTGATGCATATCGCTGTAACAAAGGTCTACAATCCACATTCAAAGGCTGTATCGACAAGGCGAACCAATTGATTAAGTGGCGAAACAACTCGACTTAGGAAGACCTTGTAATTAGGTATAGTTATTGATGTATAGTCTTAGACTCGAGCTACTTACCCAGTACCAACAGATAGGTTAAAAAAAAAAATATTTTCCACGCTGTACCCCCTTTGTAATGCCAAACCAAACCTTGAAAACGTAACAATTTATCACTTATCGAACCCGCAACACATTACAGTGACAATCCGCGTCGCCTACCACCCATATCAAGTTGCATAAGTGAAAGTCAAAGCATATCGTGGCCGCCGACAGTTGCCCGGCTTATCTCTATGATGCAATATCCTTGTCAACGTTATCTCAATCACCACAAATCATATTTGTCCCGATTGCAAGCGCCTTTCAATTGCTAACCTACTTCCAGATCACAACCCAGTCAACAGAGCAACACTCATCATTCACCAGTCAAATGGGCCGTATGAATGTTTAGCCGGTCAACTAGGTTGGACCAACAAACAACAACATACCAACGAAACAGACCATGGCGGCAGCGCTAGGTAATCTTATCCGTACGACTTCTATTGAATCCAATAACTTACCACTAATTATCCACTTAATTACGTCAGGCCGGGGAAGAGCGCCCGCTCCAAGCGCGCAGTCTTTCGGCGAATTGACTCGTTGGCAACACGAATTATGAGTTGTGACGCGCAATTTAACCCGCAACGATGCTTTACGCAGAGCCTCGGTCTCGACACAGTGGTAAGCTGCAGCAAGTCAAATCGGGGCCTATGACTGAGTTGCCTACTTAAAAACACTGAAACGTGATAAATTTCGCGTTTTGCGTTATCTGGCGCAGACGACTACGAACTGCGACTACTGCTGGACTGTTGATAGCTGAATGACGTTTTTTTTTCGCAACTTTATCGAAAGTGTATAAATCGGAATTAGGCTCAAGATACGGGTGCAATTTTCCCACCAAAAGGCGTTGCAATGGAATCTCGAAAAGCTACCGCTGCTGATGGCTGGCTGGTGTGCGGATTGTAGGTGCTGGGATGTTGCGTAACATACGAGCAGACACACCATCAGCTTATACACAAAGTGGGACCGAGGGAACAGCGATTAATTAATTAATTAAGTCACTTGTCACCAATGTGTATCTTACACCTCCTTAACAACCAGTTGGCCGACTTAATGAGGAGAATTATTGTAAAATGCCGAGTGTTGGTATGCCGTTGATCAACTGATAACTTGGGTGGTGGGTACGATCTTTGGTTATTAAGTATCGGCTGTGTGCAATGAGGGATTGCGTTGCGACTGGCACTAGGTGCTGAGAGAGTGGATGCAATGTCGGTCGGTGCAATATTGCGTTTCTCACTGTAGATGTCCAAGTAATTGATATGCCAAGCATTTACAGTTTCTCTTAGAAAACGACAATGTCTTGCGTGAGGAGCGTTAAGGAGACTGGATGATTTCTAATGGAAAATTCCAATGTCAGTCAAAGACTTAGGTATTTGTCTGCGGACAGGATTCATTGTAGCTAATTCTAAAAATGTTGCCAAATACAAAGTTATAATTTGTTTGAAATGTTGTATAGACGTACTGCATCTCCACCGCTGAACAGTTCGATTTATATGACTGCAGAAAAAACAATCAGGGAATTTTAAGCGCTCTGTAAAACTAATCACAACTGAACTTCTTATACGATGCTTGCGAGACGTTTAAGCGAAGTGCAGACAAAATCAGGCGCGTGTGATTTTATGTTTGTCTGGGTATTCAACCCAACACCTCTTTCACAGTAGTCCTGCAACACAAAAGCCACTAAGCCAATGCTCATACATCTAACTCTGCTTTTTATTGAATCTACACTAATTCTAAAACTTATTCATCATGTACTTGGCTCAAATTAAGTACTTGCCTGAAGGTTAGGCAAAGTGAAAGACATTTTTCAAATATCGTATCACAAGACTTAAATTCCTTTTAAGGCCTTTGTCACATTGCCTCGAAATGATCAGTGACGTCGTCAACAAACAAAATAATGCACTTATCGGGTGCGGGAAGCTAGCGAATAATCTTGTTAATCACGGTTTGTTGTAGTATCTTGGGCCTATTTCCTTAAAGGCGGAGATTAGAATCCAGGAACGTTAATTTAGACGAGGCTTTCCCCTGGTACTTTATAGAGCAGAAAGAGCTCTAAACCTTATTGCTATAAATGCCATGTTATTCCCTAATTGACAGTAACTCCAAAAGGGTGCATGGATATGTTAGCCGTCCAATTTAATGAGGTACCGTCGAAGCAATTTTCTTTGTTAAAGCTTTGAGCTGTGTCTGTGTCATCTGTGACTGTGTGACGTTGTTGCATTCACAGAAAAACTTTTCGAAAGGGAACAGTGCTTCCATCAGCAAAGCAGGCAATTTTTATGGTGAAGAGATAGAGCTAAGAAAAACTATCGATCCTGGAGCCACTCTTGCGTTTATAGCAAAGGATTTCGAGGATACTACCTTTTACCACAACTTGAATTGTTTGTCTGGGTCCATCAGTATGGATTAAATAGGCCCAACAGATCTTATTTTAATTGTTGGCCTTCAGGATATTTGATTTTTTTTCGATATGTAGATATGCAGTTTTCATTACCTTCGAAAACATTAAAAAGCAAAGCTAGTGGATGGTAGTTTCGCGGAAAGTATTTCCTTACTTTGAAAATGTCTTCTAGAAGTACGACATCTTGAACAGGTTAGGTACTTATAGTCGTCGGCATAATTATTTAGATAAAAGTAAAGTTAATTCTACTCATAAATTTGAACTTAATTCATGTAAAATTTGGAATGATACAAAACTTTCCTTAACCCATTAAGTACCCATTGAAAATTTAGAACTTTTGTAAAAGTCTACTTTTTTGACGTGAGGAACTCAATGTCGAGCAGCTACTTCTCCGGACGGAGCGATCCATGCTTCGGTGGTTTGGTCATGTTAAACGCATGTCCCCGACCAGGATTCCACGACGTGCTATGGAATCCGTACCATCGGGCAGGCGTCCCCTAGGTAGACCCAGGATGAGATGGTTAGATCAAATTCATAATCTCTCCTCTACCCGTATGGGGATTACCCTTGATGATTTAGAGTCGATGGCGGAGGATCGAGAGCTATGGAGGGTCCACTTGAGCAACCTACACCCGCGACCCACTTAATGGACAAGCGGACCATTGAAAATGAATGAATACTTTTTTGACTTTTTACCTCGGTCTAAAAAAAATGTTTGATGCAAAAAGTTTCTTCAAACAATTCTAATAGTGACTGCAAAAAAGTTTTTTCAAAAATCTCTTCGCTAATATTTTTTATGACCGACCGAGGAAAAAAGTAGACTTTTACAAAAGTTCGAAATTTTTAATTTACACATTTTTTTGTCGCTCTTTTTATTGGGTAGTTTTTTTATTTCTGATGATTTACACAATTTTTTTATTGTACATAGTTTAATAACATTCACTCTCAGAATGGTACTTGAGAAGGCATGGGAGTTTGCTACACCTGTTTACGCTTGCTTCGTAGATTTGGAGAAAGCATATGACCGAGTCCCTCGAGGGAAACTCTGGAGTGTATTATACAGGAGTATGGAATTGATGGTTCTCTCTTGAGAGCCATTCAATCTCTTTACACAAACTGTAAAAGCTGTGTTCGCGTAAACGGCGTTAAATCAATACTTTTCACCGTGGGCGTTGGACTTCGCCAGGGGTGCGTCTTGTCGCCTCTCCTTTTCATTACTTATATGGACTGGATGTTACAGCGCAGTCTTGGCGAAGAACGTTTCGAATTGGGAGATCTGAGGATAAGTCATTTGCTCTTCGCTGATGACTTGGTCATCCTTGGGTCCTCTCAGACTGAACTTCAGCGCGCATTCGATCGGTTTGTAGCCGTTTGTGTTGAAGCTGAGATGAAGGTAAATGTGAACAAATCTGAAGTGATGGTCGTCTCTAGAACGCCTGTTCAATGCACTCTGCATGTTAGTGGAGTCCCATTGAAACAGGTGGAGAAGTTTAAGTATCTCGGGGTCTTATTCACGAGTGATGGGAGGAGCAATGCCGAGTTTTCTTGTAGGATTGGTCAGGCTGGATCGATTTTGAGACAGGTTGGTCATTCTGTTATTAGGAGGACTGAACTTGGTGTCAAAGCTAAGTTGTCAGTCTTTAATTCGGTGTTTGTTCCAACTCTTACCTATGGTCATGAGGTTTGGGTAATGACTGAAAGAATAAGATCGCGGATACAAGCTGCCGAAATGAGATTTATCCGTGGTATTGCTGGTGTGACTCGTAGAGATCGCACTTCTCCGGACGGAGCGGTCCATGCTTCGGTGGTTTGGTCATGTTAAACGTATGTCCCCGACCAGGATCCCACGACGCGCTATGGAATCTGATGCACCCTGTACTAATAGCATCAACAATGCACATACAGATTAATGTTGTCATAATAATGTCAATAGTTGTCAATGTCAAATCTTTTGTCATAATTTCCTTGGCGCGAAATCAAGATCTAATCCCGCGCAAATCTTAATCTATTAACTTGAATTGTAGAATTATATTACCATTAGCTTATGTAAGACGTTGTAGAATAAAGTTCCTTTTGAATTGAAACGAGTTATATCAGAATCCGTACCATCGGGCAGGCGTCCCCTAGGTAGACCCAGGATGAGATGGTTAGATCAAATTCATAATCTCTCCTCTACCCGTATGGGGATTGCCCTTGATGATTTGGAGTCGATGGCGGAGGATCGAGAGCTGTGGAGGGTCCACTTAGGTAACCTACACCCGCGACCCACTTAATGGATAAGCGAGCCATTGAAAATGTATGTATGTATGTATGTAGTTTAATAATGTCGTCATTCGTTTCAAAAAAAAATTTTAAAATCGAACAAACGAATGGTTGCAAGAAGCTAGGCCTAGAATGTCTACGGACCTATCTCTATTTGTTAATATGATTTTTTAAATACCATGGAGTCAATAATAGACAAAGACAATTTGGCAGTACATCTAGTACCTATTAATTGGAAAACAAATTCACAAATCGGTTTCGGTGAAAATCTTTTCTTTATTTTCTCCATCCCTCGGTGGTTTGGTCATTTTAAAGGCATGTCCCCAACCAGGATTCCACGACGTGCTATGGAATCCGTACCATCAGGCAGGCGTCCTCTAGGTAGACCCAGGATGAGATGGTAGATCAAGTCCACAATCTCTCCTCCACCCGTGTGGGGATTGCCGTTGATGATTTGGAGTCGATGGCGGAGCAACCTCTTGAGCAACCTACATCCGCGACTCACTTAATGGATAAGCAGGCCATTAAAAATGAATAAATGAATGAATGAATATTTTTATTGATAAAATTTACAAATACAAAGCTCTCCAATCCTTCAGCTCTTCCTAACGTCAAATTAACTAAAACAGAACAAAAGAATTTAAAGTCTCAGTAAGGAATTAACTTTGCTCCATATACCTACTCAACTACAGATTCTATATAAAAACATTTTGAAATGAAGATCGCATACGAAAGTTCAAAATTTAAGGTATAAAAAATGTTGACGTCTAAATTTCACTTTATACGCTGCGCTCTTCTATACTTTGTAAGCCTCATCTAAGTCTACACAATGGACTGATTGATGCTATAGGAAGATTAAGCAAAACATGCCGTTTAAAAACGTCCCCCCCTGCGGATGTATATCCGCAAAGACTTTGAAGCATGCGTGCGGATGATTCGGTCATCGGGTCGCTATAATTAATTTAATAGCTTTCAACTTTATCAGCAAACAAAAAAAAAAAAAAACGACACACAAAGCGCACAAAGAGGATCTCTACTGTGCCTGCCGCAGTTGCCGTTGCAAATATCAAGTGATTGATGGAAATTGCTGATCTGTCATGTTTGGGGTCTGTTAGTCTGCTGTGGAAAATAAACTTTTTCCTTTATTTGTGGTGGGTTAACACTGCTTTTTTCGTGAAAGTGCTTTGAAGCGTTAGACCATATCTTGGGAAGAAAAAAGTCTTCCTCCTTCAATCTCATCTCACCGAATGAGAGATAGCACGCGAACTGCTTCATGGTGTCCATTTCACATCCTAGAGGCATTTTTATGGAAACCAACGAACGGCAACGGACCCACATCATGATTTGTTTGTGAAATTTTGGTTCGGGGATCGATTGAAAACGATTGGAGGAAGTCCTGCCAGGCATAGCCGAACTGTCATGTCAATGAAGTGTTAAATGCGCCACACACGCTGGCCGGTGTGGTGTGTGCCCGATACTTATACGAATCGTTGGCAAGTCAATTTTGACACTTTGATTTGCGACTCGGTGTCAAATGAAGACGGATCGACGTCAGGCTGACTGAGCTTGTGGGCCAGCATCAGCGACATGTTAGCTGTTTCTGGGGGGGTAGGTACAGAGTACTTATCAAAGTCTGGCATCGCATAATAAATTCACAAGAACTATGTTTACACGAAAATTAATGACGACAGGGAAAAATTGCTGAAGTCACAGGGGCATAACATAGGTAGAAACATGCAATTTAATTAAGAACTTGTATGAGAAGGCTTCTAGAGCAAACTAACTATCTATAGAGGGACATTTTTAAATTATGACGCAAAACTGCTGGCGGTGTTACATTTTTCGTGGAAGTATGCATTTTAAGCGGCCATTTTCTGGACACACTCATTTTTGTTTGAATATTATAAACTCAAACGCGGAACAGGTTCTACTTGAGGCCGAAATGGGCCAGTAATTCGTAGCCATGTTAGAGGCGAGACATGATTTGTTAATTGAAACAGTTTAATTGATCAAATGTTGAATTTTTTCATTAGACCACAACACGAATTGTGTTACATTATATACATTATACACATATACGATCGATGTGTTATGTAGGCAAGGGCGGAGTTTGTGTCGGAAACTTCGATTCGTCTCATGGCGGATTAATTGCTTATAAAACCAATGCACACCTATGCATGGGGCAGCAGCTAATTCTCCTAAGAATTCCAACGACACAAAGGGAAGCAATTTTATTGACCTACGTAATGTATGAGTATAAGGGTACATTCTTTTGTATTGACTCAGCTTTGAGAGAACACTATATGTATTTCGTGTACAGTTGTGCGTAAATATAAGGAGGAAAGGAAGTCAAACGTCGTAAAAAAATAACCTATCAATTGCGCCTAGTTCCGTGTTTAAATTTTCATTTGTATACAACTTTTGTGGTGCTGAAAAGAACTCTATTTTTTAACTGCTGGGTTCCACATTTCACTTTCACTCGAAATGAAATCGGAAATGAATTTTTGTGTTCTACATTTCACTGCATTCGATTTCGATTTCTAAATTTTCGGAATTGAGACAAAGTGAAATTTTGATTTCGAAAAAATTTCGGAGTTACCGAATCGCTCGAAATGCAGAACACTGAAAACGAATTCACTCGATTTGCAATTTCGATTTCACTCGATTTCTGGAACCTATCTGTGCGTAGGGATTTCTTTAACACATTCGCTGCCAAGCCAATTTTGGCAATATTTCTGAAGGTGAAAATGGAATATTGTTGAATGTGTTTTAACCGTTTAACTAAAAAATGAATATATTTTCACACGTATCATTCAAATATGAATGACACACAATGTTTCCACAATGGCCGTGTCATTCATATGTGAATGACGGGACATTTTCAAGAAAAGGCCGTGACATTCAATAACGCACGACAATATGAACAAACCGAATAAGGATTAATTAGCCTGGCCTCTGGTGATCATAACTGTGTACTTAGTTTAAGAAAATCTAGAAAAATATGCCAGATATAAACAAATAAAAAAAAATTTGCAAAAAAAAAATGAACAAAAAATCAACATTTTTTCACTTCCGATATTTTTCGAAAAATTTAAATGGAACATTTCATTTTTAGAGACATGTAACCGTCATACACATATAAATGACGTGGCCCGCACGGAAACATGAGTGTCATTCATATTTGAATGACGTGGCAGTGAATGTGTTAAAGGTTAAAACATTTTAGTCTGAAAACAAATATTAATCGTCTGAAAAATATAAAAGTCCTCTGAAAACATTTATTTGAAAGAAAGAAAGAAAGACCGCAACGCCGATTCTCAAAATGCATCTACGTTTTTTTTTTTTTGTTTTATGGACTTATTCTTTCCTTCTACTCCATTGTTGGTAGAAGGCACACCTTTTTCAGACGATTAGGTACCTACAACCTACTATTTGTTTTCAGACGTTTTAAACATTTTTTGCAGACGTTTCAGACGTATCTGATTTTCTGATGATTTGTAGACGAAAAAATTGTAGCCTTCTTTAAATGCCAAGCCAATTAATCAATCAAACAATCGTTCATATTCCCATACAAAATTGTTTATTCGAGATGATTGTTCATAGGTACCCTAGGATCGTATGGCTGACACTGTTTTCGAGTTATGAATACAAATTTACGGAGGGAACGCGGATAAAAACTGATAATTTTTTTTTTGTTAAATTAGTCCCCTATGAGTGAAATTTACCATCAAATCGACTCCTTACTACCAATGCCTGATGATGACCCCAAATTCCTACCCATTTATGATATGGTATGGGCAATGAGAGCAACTGCATTTTCTAATTACTCTTAGCTTCATTTCTAACACAAATGAATGTGTTTATGACTCAGTTAGGCTTAGGATAAAATATCTACCGCAAATCAAAATTGCACTCAAATCCGTTCACGATTTAATCCAGAAAGCTCACATTTTGAAGCAAAATCTGGGGAAATTCGAACTCCAAATGGGAGAAAATGCGAGTCAATATTTTTATGGGAAAATTCTTATTTTTCATCCGATCTTCTTCAAACTCGGTTTGTGTACCTACTTTATTTATAAGAAATAAAGAAAACCCTTTTTCTTTGCAAATTTTACTTGCGGCCCGGCAGCGTTGAGCTGAACCAATTGAGTAATTTGGCTCAAGTATTTCAACTTTGGCTCAATGCTCCGAGCCAAAGACAAATGGCTCACATTTTCATATCTGTGACAATAGACAGAGACTGCTAGTATCGAAACGACGTCGTTGACAGTGCATTAGCTGTGCAAATTGTTTTCGTTTGCCGATGGAAGCATACGAACTTAATATGCATAATAATATCGTTGAAAAAGCGAGATATACAGATGACTAGGAAAAAGAATAAGATGACTAAGATGATAGCAATTGCTCCAAAATTAAGTCCATGTCCATTATTTACGTTTTTGGTCTGAATAATTGCTTTTCAAGAGGCTTTTCGTAATTTTGTTTTGAAAACAAATTCTGAATGACGTAAAATATCGAGATCTGCAAAAAATGATCCGGATTAAGAAAAAGATTGATTTTTTGCCCAATGGAACATGAAAAGTGATCTAGATATAAAAAAAGATTTCTTTCTTGTCCTAATGGAAAACCACATTAGAAATAACAGAACTTTTCTTGAAATACTGACAGTGTAATAAGGAGATTAAGGAGGGTAACAAATTTTCTGTATTTTTTAAAATGAATCAAAAATAAATTGGCGATTAGTCGAACGACTAGGATGCAATGCAATCGGAATGACGAAAGTCAATCCCATCGGAATTTTTTTAGATCGGTTGAACGCTGTTGCAGAAGTATCCTTCGCATAATAGCTCTGCAATGTCGTTCGATTATTTTTCCTTCCAGCAAACCTCAAAAAAAAAATAAAAATAAAAATAAAAATTAAATTTTGAAAGAAATCACAACAAATTAAGAACAGCCCCCCCCCCCCTTCCTCTTTACCTAAAGTGGCTCAAACTTGTGTGAAATAGCTCGGAAAATGGCTCAACTCTAAAATTTCTCCGGAACAACGCTGAGCCCGAGTTATTGCCGACTAAAAAAGTAGGATTCAGTTTGTATGGGTATCGCGAAACAAAGCACACTATTAACTTTTGTAACCGGAGCAAAATCTCCGATAAATGCTTAATCTAAATCAACATTTCTTAAAAAACTTTTTTAAATAAATAAAATAAAAAAATAAGTAGATGGCGCAACAGGCGTGTAGACACCCTAAGCCTAGCTTCTCACAACAATTCGTTTGTGTGAGTTTTTATTTTTGGGACGAATAGAAGGAACCTACAATTTTATGCCGAGTCCGAACGGCTGAACTGAGAAGCCTTTTCAGGACAGGATGGTTGTCAGACGTTCTTGAAAGGTGGCGCAGTAAAAAAAAACCTTAAGATGTAATTTTTGTTTTCCAGGGATCGAACCTGGGATCCCTCGCACAGTAGTCCAGCACACTAACAACTGCGCTACTGCGCCTACTTACCCAATGGATTAATTTAGCGAGAGGTTATGTATTTGTAAGAACTGCTAAAGATCAAAATGCATGCTGTAGTTGACAATGTTGTCAGCAATTGAGAAATTTCTTGAATTTTTATTGGATGTTACGCAAATCTTAAGTAAAAACAAGTAAAAGTGTTATCATCGGCCTGGCCGATGCTTTGATACCCTCCACTGCATAAAAGTCATGCAAAATGTTTGCCATGCAAGTTAGTATGTGTCTAATATTAGTTTTGTATGGTAGGTAGCAGAACTACTTTACCGACATAGACAATTTTCAATACCAACCTGACGACGGTTAAAAAATGTCCTCTCACAAAATTGCATTCACCTAAGTCGATTCGTTTGGACGCTATCGTGCTTTCAACAGACAGAGATATATGGGTCAAATATTGGCTTTGTATGGGAGGTAACAGAACTACTTGATCGACATGGACCATTTTTAATACAAACTTGAAGGCCATAAATATAAGACCTCTCACAAAATTTCAGTTGCCTAAGTCGATTCACAGACAGAGAGACACATTGGTCTAATAGTGGTTTTGTATGGGAGGTACCAGAACTACTTGACCGACATAGCTCATTTTCAATACCAACCTGACGACGGTAAAAAGAAGTCGTCTTACAAAATTTCATTCGCCTAGGTCAATTCCTTTGGACGCTATCGTGCTTTCAACAGACAGACAGACAGACAGACAGACGGACAGACAGACAGACAGACAGACAGACAGACAGACAGACAGACGGACATGGCTTAATCGATTCAGAATGTGATCCTGATTCAGAATATATATACTTTATAGGGTCTCCGGTGAATCCTTCTTGGCGTTACAAACGTAATGGCAAAGTGAATATACCTTCCTGTGGAGGGTATAATAATGCCAACATTAATATATCAAAGTATATTAGTGCGGAAGGGGTAGAAAAGTTAGTTTTTTTTTTTGCATTTTGCACTCAGTTGCATAGGGCTTGTTTTTGCGAAAAATATCCCGAATATATTTACGGACATGATTTCTACTGAATTCTACTGCAGCTTCAGCTGGACTTCAGTGTTGGTCAATCATTGCATCATTAGCAATACAAAATTGTTTATAGGAAGGTTCAAAAATTAACCTTGTGGATTTTCCCTTTGAGTGGTTTTTGGACACCCAACGGACAACGGACCTCCAAAGTATGTGGTCAAAGTTTAGAGAGCAATATTTTTGAATTTTTTATAGATAATAATAACACTTCATGGCAAATCAACTTCCGAGCTCACTCTCGTATAAGTTTTGAAAAACAAAGGTTATACCTAATCACCAGTTGGCAATACTTGTACTCATCACTCAGTGGTACTGGTAGCTGGTAGGCACTTGGTCAATTGGCAAATCGAAATGCATGTTCATTTCCTGACAGGGGAAAGCAGAAATGTCTTCCCAAGTGGATTATTATACGAAGAATTGACTGTCAGAATTCAAACTATTTAAACAATCACTTAAAAGGAGTCTGGTCTGATGATGAATTAGTGGAGTAGTTCGAAATAGCTATTATTCCTACCAAAGTGATTGTGTCTACGAGCTGTTGTTAAATGTTATTCTTTCAAAAAAGTAATTCATAAAATTAGATTAAAATATTGGCAATTCCTCAGTTCATTATGGTTGTGAAATCGACTCAACCCGAAAACGTTTACATTTTCAACATGTTTACACAATAGAAAGTTTTAAATCATTCATTTACATCAGCTTCTTATAATCGAATACAACTTCCTTGAATGCCTTCTTATAAAGGATTACGCGAAACGATACACGAGATCAAGAGATTCCCATGGCTACGACTGTAGTCGCAATCTTCGAGACGAAAAAAACGAAAAGAAACAGAAAACTTTCCCAATCAACTTCGTTCATCATTTCCACCGATCATTTGACAAAACACGACATCTCGCGGTGGATTGGTCCGTCCATCCGCCATCGAAGGCTCTCGATGATGCTAGTGGTTGCGCTGTTGGCTGTTGGCAGTGACTTCTGCAATTCTTTTTGCATAAAATCTGAATGTTGCGCGTAATACCTGCCACTCGGTACATCTCTTTCGCTGCGGCGCGTACCTTCCTCTGGCGTATCTTGCTTGGATTCATCAATGTTCGACATGGTAACCGCGCTTGGTTATCAGGATTGCTGTCGTTTTTCTGGTTTCCTTTTTTTTTTTTGTGAGCAACTCTTCTTCTTTCTGTTTGCGCGATTAATGCGCTTCTGCTTTCTTCGTTTTTGAGTCTTGTCCCAGTTGATTTGATGGTGGCACTCCAACTGGCACATGAGAATCACAAACGAGGCGCATTTAGCACACAAGTACACTGTGTACTTCTTCGTCGCATGCTCCGCCCTGTTTCGAGGGGGCAAACTCAAGCTGCAATCTGCCAGTGGCAAGAATCAAGTGAAATCATGATGCATCCCCAAATCGTACATCAAATGAGGAGACACCACACACAATCTAAAATGGACGATAGATTTAAGGTCCAAAAAGATATCACATGGCAGCCCAGCATGAGTCCGACACTTAACCGTCGGCACTGCGTTTATGTAATTGAAAACGTGTTTTCGGTTGTTTTTACACTCTTAATTTTCGGCCATAAGGATATCATCCCTGCATGGTGTCCCTTTACCATGCTCCTTCGGTTTGAATTTTTATTTCATGCATCAAAGGGTTTCCCTGCCAATGCCATCCACACCTTTAGGGATCAAAATAACCCCCAAGCGACAACGGCAATGTATGTAAATATGGCTGCTTCGTGGATAAATCTAAAATGGCGGCAACATGAACATAACACGCAAACGTCTTCCTGTTGAGAATGGCTGCCGAAGAATTCTTAACAAAAAATTTGCGTTGTGTGTTTTTTTTCTTCAGAATTTTCTGTTTTTTCGACCATTCCAAGTGAAATATAAGAAGATCGGTTAGCTACAGGGTGGGGTAGAGAATGGATGCTTTATTCTTCTTATTTTTTTTTAATGTATATTGTATATACAATAAAAAAGGAAGGTGTTAAGAATCAAATGTCTCATAAAAGAAATTGAATAAAAATAGAGCCAATAAACACATAGTGCCAACAAGGCGATACACGGAGCGTCTCAACTTTTAATTTTTATCGCACCATCTGTGTGGGAAATGTTGCCGTAACTTGGGGTCAGCTTAATTGTATATTCATTCTGAGTTTAGCTGATAATTTGATGGATCTTGAAGAGCGGTTCTACGCATAGTGTTGTGTAGAGTCGTAAAAACTTATTATTAAAACTAGGCGTATGCGAATTAAAGATGTAAAAGTAGTGTCATAGTTTTTTATATGTAGTTTTATTTAAGAGGTCCATTGAGTAAATTCACCAAGGCATCGATTTCTGGGGGGATAAGCGCATTTCTTTACGTTGGATAAGAGCTCATTGTATCATTTTCTTATTCGAATTAGTTCAATTTTGAAAAACGACGAAAAATGCTTTCAATAATTTGTATACTTCTCTATCAACGTACAAGGTTCGAAGTTAATGCGACCTACGGTTTGTCATACTTATTTTCGTTTAATCAGAAAAATCTACGAAAAGAAAAGAAATCAAGCGACGAATTTCACCGCTGTTACTTTGGCCTAAGAAGGCAATTGATTAGTAAGGCGCAGAATCATGGACGTTGTCAAAAGCGTGGGTCGCTTCGAACGCAAAATTCTTCGAGTGATTTTCTGTCCCGTTTGCGTTGACGGGCTTTGGAGGGATTTAACAGCGAACTCTACGATCTGTACAGCGACATCGACAGTCAGAAAAGCACATCAGTCGAGACTAAGATGGCTAGGACATGTAGAGCGATTCGATTCCAACCCGGAGGGACAACGCAGTAGAGGAAAACCTCGCCTTAGGTGGCGCGCACAAGTGGAAGGGGACCTCCACCAACTTGGAGTGCGCAACTGAAGGCAGTTAGCCAAAGATCGTGCTAACTGGAGTGTTGGTTGAGGCCCAGGTCCACCCCGGACTGTAGCGCCATCTAAGTAAGTAAGTAAGAATAACAATCATTATTATGCCCAATTTTTTTTTTTTTTTTTAAATACTTCTCCCGGGAAAGGCAAACCTATAACGCTTCATCAGCGCCCCGAGATGCTTGCAGATATATGTTAGTTCCGCACTTAAATTGCTGCAAATTGAAATATATCCCCATTAAGCGAGTTCCAAAGTTTGCTTGTCCTGTAACAGAAGGAGTTTTGGAAAGATGATGTTCTCGCGGTTGTCAAGTGTACTGTATGGTCATGGAGCATTAGCAGCCTGTCTTGTGGGGCGCCCAAAAGTTGCATTTAGAGGGATGATGTCCTTGAGTTCCTCGGAACATCTGCCATGGAAGTACCTATAGAACAAGCATAGGTCAGCGACTTCGTCTTCTGTGCACCAACGGTTGCAGATTCGATGTGAGTGTAGGGTCTCCAATAAATCGAACTGCTCGTCTCTGTATGCTGTCAAGTAGGTTAAGTGAATGTTTTGGGGCCGAGCTCCATATATGGGAGCAATATTCCAGGCCTGGTCTAACCTGTGCTTTGTAGAGAAGGAGAAGTTGCTTGGGGCTAAAGTGCCTCTTTGCTCTAAATAAGTAGCTCAACTTAGCGGACGCCGATCTTGCGATATAGGATATGTGGTCCTGCCATGTGATTCCTGAATTGACTGTGACTCCTAGACGGTGCATTGAGTCCTTGGGATGGATTGGATGGTCATCCATTTGGATCTGAGGAACTGTTGATGCTTTGGATGTGCGTACACCACCTCATAGCAGAACCCTATCAACAAGGATCGTTGCTCATATTTTTCGACTTGATGAAATAAATAAAATTTGCTTGCTCTATATTTTTTTTTATATTGACTAGCCATGCCAGCGGCTCCGCCGTATTTGGCCAAATAAGATCTATTTTCAATATTATTATATCTCACGCTCTAAATATAGCTCAAAATACTCGGTGAAGTATAGTCTAACAATTAAAAGCATTTCTTTGAAATGACACACATATGTATGTATATAGATTTATGAGTAGTAGTAAAGTAAAAATAGAAAAAATTTCAGCCCCTTCTTTCAACCCTTATAGGACGAATTTTGAAAAACGATGAATGAGGCATGTAATATTTTTGACTTATCTATTAACATACAAACTTTCAAGTTCATATGGCTAACGGTTCGTGAGATACCCCTTACTCTCCGCAGCCCCTTTACTCCTGAACCATACTCACCCACCTTACGGCCTAATTTGGCCATACATCTAGAAATCGGAGAAAAAAATAATGGAAATCAGGCGAATGGTTCTCCAGTTATAGAGAAACGAACAGACGGACGTGCCATTTTATCTAGTATTTGGATAGATATTGATTAGAAATTATTTGAGTAATGCGAAAAAAATCCTTCCCTGGTGACGTTCATTCCCATGAAGGACTTATAGCTACACACAAAAACAAGGCGTCAGTGCATGAAATAGAATTTGGCAGGTAGAAATAGTGAAATCGAAAACACAAACAACCGAAACCGAAATAAAATTGTTGCAAACTGAAAACGAGAACAGGATAGCAAAGCAGCCATCCCATAAGTCACTTCAACCAAACCCTAATTCTGGTGTTGTAAAAGACGGCAATGATTTTCTTGAATGAATTGAATTTTTTAATGTTCTGTTAATCAGTTTTCAAGCTTCAAAATTTATTAGTATTTGATAGACTACAATCAAATTTCGACCATTAAAAACCGCCAAGTAAATTTCTTCAATAAAACTAAATTCCCAAAATTGAGTTGAACAAAAAACATTTAAATCTTCAAAGATCCCATAAGCCACCGCATGAAGATTGTTTTTTTTTAACAATATTGAAATTCGATGACTTGTTTTGGTAGTCCCCGTGATGCAAGCAATACCAGCAGCCAACCAGCCGACCATTTCCCCTGACCCATATCCTCAAACGAAACCCAATAGTGTGAAATGCCGTTCCAGCAGTGTGCACATGTAGCGCAAAGGGATAAGGGAACTCCTGCATAGCTCAAATGAAGAGCAAGAATATAACAGAACTCTACCAGCAACTGGCGACCTAAACGAAAATACAAAAAGACTGATTGTCACATCCCATCATGCAGTGAAATATGCAAAAATAAACTAATACTGACAGGGAGGACGGCGAGGAGGCTGCAGGAGAAACGGTTACCCCATATCTGACTGGAGGACAGCAGCACATATACAAAAGTGTATTAGGGACAAATGGGAAACCAACTTAAAACACACAAAACAATGAAAATGAGCGAAAAAAAGACGAAGAACCCAACCACCACACCAGAAGCCGAAAGCACATCACACTGACATCAGTTGTACAAGAACAAGACCGGGCTTTGACGAGGCGCAGCAGCTACAGCAAAAATCTAACCACAAGAAGAAAAAAAAGGTGTTGCTTCTTTTTTCTTTTTTTTTTCCATTTTACCATGTTGACGACGACGACAACGACGACGACGATGGATGATGATGCACGTTCAGCGACAATCTCCACTTCGGCTGGTGGTGGTGCCCATCGCTCAGCTGCTGTTTTCCTCAGCCCGTAGCCCGCTCCCTTAGCCAGTGTGTACGCAGACCTCAGCGTGTTCCTGCAAAATGGTTGTCACAACAGTGGTCTGACACCAATTTCTCAAAACCCACAAGCAAAGCGAAAAAAAGAGACCAACAGAAAACAACAACAACAACAACAGGAAGATGAGGACCGATCAAAATTATATGAATGATTAAGGTGGATCGCCATCACTTAGCCAGTTGGCTTCTCTCGCTCTCATGTTGGGATGCATGTACACATTCCAGCTTACACAGGTCCCTGCCGACCCTGGTGACGGGGACGCCCGACGACGCCGATCCTTGACGAACGACCACGATGACAATGGAGGAGAAATGTAAAATTGCGGGCGCGCGCTTGCGCGCACACACATCACAGCAACACAGATAAAGGAAGACTCTTCGTCTTCGCTTCGACTTTGTCGTCATCACCATCAGCTTCTGCACTTCACATGGTTTGCGTTTGCGTTTGCGTCTGGTCAGTCATCGTCATGGTCATCTAGAGAGAGACCGTCACTGGTTGGCTGCCGCCTGACTGCGGGATGGATGACGATCGCCGAGTGGATAGAAGACTGCTGCGGAGGAATTACTTCCAGTAGTTGATTACAACCGTTTGATTGCGCGTTGTACACATGTAAGGACAAGCTGATAGTTGGTTGGTAGTGCGACGGGCTCCGGCCTCCGCCAATTGTCGTTCTGCTAGTTGGGTATGGAATTACGTGCAGCATATCGCAGAGAGGCTAAACAAAAAGATAATTATCACTATTTTGCCACCGCCCATATTTTTTTTGTTCTTCTGGCCGAACGACGTACATATCTCTGGGAGTAATTTGCTCAATTTCTTTTAAGCTACCTCTTGCGGTAAAGGATTCGTTTTTATGCCAGCACTCAGCAGTGGTGTGATGGCTGGCTGGCAGTCAAGTGCAACAAGTAACATATTTCAGCAACAAATTCCTTCTCCTTGGTGGTGGTCAAAAAGTATCCATCCATCGGTGGTGCAGTGGTTCAACATCGCAACCGCTCAACAGTCGAGGCCGACTATATAAAATATGAAGATGTGCGACGTGCCGGTGCTGCTGGAGTGGTTTAGTATGGTCGCACCGGCAACAGCAGCAAAAGAGGAATATATCGAACGACGACGGACAAACGACAGGCCAAGGCAGATGTTGTTATTCCACCTGAGTGAGCCCTCCTGGCTTCTTGCTTGGAAATATGTACATAAAAAAAAGCCAAATGGAAAAGGGGGCTGTTCGCACTGGGTATGCAAAAGAAGTGTTTGTGGCACATTTTGTTTAGATTGGTCGAAGAGGGTTCTCTGGGATGTGGTTAGATTGCTGCACAATGGTAGCTGGAGGTTGGCTCAATTAACAACATATAATTTATTTATTAACGTCATTTTGTTTCTGGCTCATTTTGAAAGTGCGGTGAAAGTTTGCTAATGATAATGATTTACTATTAGCTAATGAAGATAGCTATGGCGTAGTAAAAGCATGTATGTATTTGTATGATACTGACCTTAAAAATCCAATGAAACTCCAAGGTTGCAACACAGTTTATGCACACATCCAAGATGTTCTTATGCCGTATGCATTGTGCTATAATACAACTGATCTCCGAGATACGCGAGCTAGATGCCAATCGCGCTTAAATTATTCCATTAGTTCACATTTTCATTTATTTTCAATTTCCTCGATCTTATTGACAGGTTTTCTTATTTACTGCAAATTAAAAAAAAATATTACCTATCAGCATTAATTTTTGAATGACACAACTACATAATATACTACATTGGCTGCTATTCTGTGTTCATGCAGAAAAGTGCCCGCAAACAAAAGTTTCTCGGTATATACTGTACACCACAACTGTACACATTGACATACTATGCATGGACTACTAGTGAAATGTCAGTTTCATTTTCATACAAACCTGCGAGGAAAAATGAAGCAATCATAATCATAAGCACCAGCCCTTTTGGTTCAGTGCGGCGAAAGTAGGCAACAGGTTTGAACCTCTGCTCGAAATTGCTATTTTTTTACATAGAACACAGTGCCATCCATAGTAGAAACATTGCATCTGCGCAAAAATAACGACTTATTCAAATTATTTTGAACGTTCTATAACAGATGGCAGTACACAAACCTCGACACAAACCAAATCGCACGAATTGCTGGATGACATTTGAGTGTTTTCGTTTCTCTCCGCCGTGAACCAAAAGGGCTAGTGCTTATGTTTGCTTCACCGATAAATTGGCTGCTAGCAGTCCATGTAGAGTATTTCAATGCCTGTACAGTTCTTTGGGTATTCTATGTTATATTGGCGTGTTAAAAAAGCAGCTAGTGTGACATTGGCGTCAGACCTGTCAACCTCTTTAGCGCATATTAATTTGAGAAAAAAATGATAGATATTTCATTTCGTACTATCTGAACCCCCGCCGGCTTCGCCAGGCCTTTTTTTACTGTTTTAAATTTTTTATTTTTTTATTTTTGTCTTAATTAATGACCGTAATTACCGAGATGTATTTGAAAAAAATCAACTAAACTGGTTGAAAATTACCGGCGAAAGAGGGAGGGTGGGAGGGTTTTTCTCACTTTTCTTTATATGTGCTTTGCTCGTGCACAAGAATTGTATTGCTTAGGTCTTAGATAACAATGTTCTTTCGTAAAATGCGAGAAATTAGAATATATCGATTTACTGGAACTTTCTTTCTGCCTAAACCTAAAATACAGCGATACGAACAATACAAAAAAAAAACTCATGAAAATCGGCCCAGCGGTTATCGAGATAACGTCATTGAGTTTCACCCCATAGAAGAGATTTTTGTATAGCAGGTACATAATAAGATTTCGAATGTTTTTTTTTGTTTTGTATGGGAGGTGCTACGCCCCTTTGTCCAATTTTGAACAATCTTCACAGGAGCACTCCAGGGCCAATACCTTACTTAGATTATCTGTAAGTTTGAGCTCAATCGATTCGGTGGTTTTCAAGATATCAAATTTTGAATTTTTTTTTTTGTAAGCAATGTGCCACGCCCCTTTGTCCGATTTTGAATTTGTTTGCCCTATTGACCGATCACCGTAATTACCGACATTTAGGTAGTGCAGCTCACAAACCACCACGAACTACAATATATATGATGCAGCTGGAACGAGGGTTTGGTACATTATTCGGTCTTTGCAGTGAAACACCCCAATGCACCCATTGTGATACCTACAGGCATTTCCTGATAAAACATTGGCTAAGTAAAGTAAACTACTTTCAAGTTAAAGTGGTATTCATTACGAACTGGACTTAGCTTTTTTTAATGCCAATGGAGCCTTATAGAAGGGATACTATCAACGACGTTGTCGGAACTATTGAGCACTATTCCTATCCAGATAAAATTTCATAAGTTTTCTTGGGTATCCAAAAAAATGGTTTGCTTGGCGCAAAAGTTACGACCTAAGCCTTTCTGTGTTAGATTATTGCAAATGAATTGAATTGAAATAAGCCTTACCTTCTTGTTACCATTCGTTGTGAGTTTTTTTTACGAATGGAAGGTTATACTTTCGAATGTCCATTGACGTTCGTGGAGCTATGAAGAAAATCCTTAAGATGAAAGATATACTTAGGTACTTTGAGATTTCGTTTGGTACCTCCCATACAAAACCAATATTAAACCCCATGGTAACACTTTTACTTGTTTTTTTTTTTTTTTATTTCCAAATAAATATGCAGGCAGTTCAGAAAATTAAAAAAAAAACTGATTAACACAAAGACAAGCAGTGAAAAAAAAAATTAAAAGACCGAAGAAAGGATCAGCTTGGAGTGATTTTTATGAGATTGTCTCGAGTCTGGAACTCGACTCATAAGCTAAGAGTTTACGACTGTAGATTATGTTGCGAACTTCTTAACTTAGTAAATGTCAAACAATGAAACGAAAAAAACAAAAAAAAAAAAAAAACATTTCCTCTTCAGTTGCACGACGTATACGCGCACATTAATAATAAGCGACCAACATATTTAAGGACAATGTTTACCTCCATCAGATCTCTAACAAAAACCTACATATTATTATTCCTATAAATTATTACCATGACCATCTATCAAACAAATTAATCATCACACATAAAGAGACAACTTGCACAGAACAGCGGAAGCCACATGACAGAAACTCCCAATCTCCAGCTGGCGCAATAAATCGAAATGTCCATATAAATTAAATTCAGCTTCCTTGGGCTGCTGTGCGCTGCAGTGTTGTTATGGACTTTTTCTGAAAATCGTGTTTTTGGGGTTGTGAAAATCGTAATTATCGTATTTTGTAAAAATGTGTACAATTCTAATGAATACTATAAGCGGGCACATGCAATTGCTAGGCATGCCCAAAGACTGGCTCGGAGTATACGTATACCTATACTCTTTTTGCAGAAGTCCAGGCGCAAGCAGTGTAAACGGGTGCCGGTCTTTTCGACTAAATTCATTTCGCAAATTTTATTTCGCATTTATCAACTCGCATTTAGTTTATCTCGCAATACTTGTTTCGCAAATTCTCATTCCGTCTTTGAATTATGTTCTTTAAAGTGCACCCCGTCGAGGACCACAAAAACAAACTGCAGCTTTTAGTACCTACCTAAAAACTTGGTTTATATTACTTGGGTGCGAACCTTTTAAAGTATACTATACAGTATTCTTACAAATTTCAACAACAGTAATGGTACTGAGGCAACTACACTCGCCCTAAATGTTCAAACTTAGTCTTAAAATTGCGAAATTAATATTTTTTGATATCGAATTCGAATGTCATCAGCGTTCTTGGACTCGATACGCAAACGACCAGCAATTTAAAAACTGTGTTAATCCCACTTCCCCCATTCAAGGCGGTTATGTCCAGCAAGCATCTTTTTTTGTGAATTTTTAGAACAATTTAATAATAACTTCTTCGAGAGTGCGCCTACGAGCATGTTTAACAGTATGCAAAACTTCAGGACTTGGGCCTTAATAATAATCATTTTAAACTCTTACCTAAAATATTCTCTAATTCTCAAGATATTTGGAAATTTCGCAATTTTGAGTTCGTAATATGGACACTAAAAATATTATTAGAACTACACCCCACCGCTAAGCTACTAAAAAAGCACAATTCGTCTTATTTTGGTTAACAGTTTAAGATGTGTATACACGGCTGCGTACCGCGTTTTTTCAATACCTTGGAAGCGGTAATGACTAGTTCTACTACTAGTAAAAGAAAGCAGAATCCAAGCGATTTTTTTCTTCTTTTATAGTACTATCTGCGACACAAAATACAAACACTGCGCGATGGTTAATAACCCTGATAAACATGAAAAACGCTTGTAAATTGGTAATGCATTATAGGTATGCTGCTTTTTTAACGGATGACGCACTGGTTTCCGTAAAATGGTAAATATAGTTACTGAGTCTTCTTACAGAATATAATTTAAGAATAAAATTGTGTAATGAGTGAAAACGCTAAAAGATGAAGAAGTAGAACACCAATTGCAGCAACTTGCAACATAACGATCAATAACCTGAAGCAGTTCTTATTACACTATGACGTTTAGAGTCGGAGGGCTTAATTTTGATACTGTTCTATATTTGGAAACAGAAGACATACCCAAACAAATACAGAAAACCAAAACAAAATTTGAGCAATATGAGCAATATCGAAAGTCAATTCCTTATAGCGACAGTAAGTTGATTAAAAATAATTAATTAAAAAAGGGATTCCAATTCCTGGAGCGCTAACACTCAAATTCCATTCCATTATCCTATAAAGCAGAAACCAGTTTTTTTGTTGGTAAAATGGTAAAAATGCCAACGAAAATTTAACAAAACTTAAAAACATGTAATCATTTTCATAACAGTTATCTATAATAACAAATAACTAAGCAATTAATCTAGCACTAAACCACGGGAGCCGGCCGAAGTAGGGACCATTGGGACCTAATTCAAGATTTTAACCTTTCTGTAGGCATATATTCTGAGGAACTTAGTTATTCCTCGACATGTGGTATATGTATTTGAGACATTGTAACATATGAGACAACTAATGCACTTCTCCTGAAACCTTGACAATCGCGAGAAAAGCATAAAACAAGCAAACTTTGTAACTAGCATCCTGAAAACATATTTGCAGAAGACTACAACTTACAACATATTAAGTGAAAAACTAATGCTTATCAGATTCTGTTGTCCTTTCCTGTTTCGAAGTTTTCTTGATTTGCACATTTCATTTGGTCTTAAAGTTGTTTGATTTGTTTGTACGTAGTTCCAAAATTCGGTAGGAAGTAGTTGATCTTACACCAAGGTTTGTAATTTGTAATTTGGTAGAAGTCGTATTTGACTGCTTCTAAAATCGTAAATATCGGAACTAAAAATCAGCAAATCGTAGAAATCAGGCCAAATCAAGCAAAAATCGGAGCGTCGTATTTGCTTTCCAAAATCGTCACAAATACGATATTTACGACCGTATAACAACGCTGGTGCGCTGGTTGATTTTTCTTTATGCTGTTTTTTTTTCCTCTCTCACTTTTGGAATTTTATAAATTTAAAAATTATTTAAATGCAACTCGGGTATACTTACACGTAAAAATGTGAATAGATGTTGTGTGCCACATGGAAGCTTCTGGTTATGTAGTTTTATGAACAACCAACTTATTTGTTGCTGTTGTTGTTTTTTTTTTTTGGACAAATTCAATTTAATTTAATATGGAAATTGCAGAGAACTTGTAGATTTTTTTTCTGTATTTTTGATGTTTATGAAATTTTGTATGCTTCTATTTTCAAAGCTAGATTGATTGGAACAATATATCAGTGACATGACAACTATGTTCAAGCAGGTGGAATTCTTTGAAACAGGTTGCCAAGTTTAGTTAGGCGGCTCTCAGATTGAGGCAACGAGCAATAAGCATTAAGCAACTATAGTTACTATAGCAACTGCCAATAAGCAATCAGCAATATTTTTCGTTCGGGCGATATTAGTTGCTTTGATCTCTTGACCTCTAAATTCAAAGTAAAATAATTGTGAGCGATAATATTGGGTGTTTCGTATTGCCAGGATTGCCAGTTGCTTATTGAATGTTGCCTCAATGTGAGAGCCGACTTAAATTACTAAAACTATTTATTCGTCGCAGTTGCTTGTCATCTTTTAAGTACATTTTTTTATAACAAATTTTTACATTTCTTGTTTCAATATTCATGAAAATATTTTGTCTGAATTATGAGGACGGTAGTTTTTTTATAGTTTTTTTTTTTTTGCATTTTTGCATTAATGTTAAACTTACATTCATTTAATATACCATGATTTTTATTTCTTTGCACTTTCCGCGCCTCTGTTTAAACCACATGTCGTCAATACCTAAGTGACTAATTTCCAGCCAAACAAACTCTGTTATCGTGGCGTGGTAGCGCTAACCGTGATGGTAAAAGTCTGACAAAGAATTAAAAAGGACGCGAAATTGAGACGTTTTATTCTTTGCGTCACCGCCGATATTTATAGTCTCGTGAACTTGCTGGAACTGTTCGATCAGTCGCTTGATCAGTTGCTTGATCTACTGACGTTGTCATAATTCGCCGAATGGTCAGCACGGAAAACGGTCATTACGATAGTCGTAAACGCACGGAAAGTTCTGCAAAAACAGATCTCGAATTTTTGATAGTAAAATTTTGAAATGTCAAGGCGTAGTTAAGTCATGTAACGCTCCAATGTAAATTATAGACAATGACAGAACACATAATGACAGCAGAATGAAAGCTAAATAATTTCAAATAAATCGTAGACTACTGTCAATGTTTGATCAATTAGCTGCTTATGCATTATTTTTTCAAGCATTTTCACGCGTATACCGTTACCATATAATTTTTGAAGCCTTTGGCGTCTGAAGTTGTTTTCATCGTCACTATCAGGGACTCTTTCCGCAAGTTGGAGAAGATGCCGACTGTCAGGAAAGGGTTTATATTACCTATATGAACGAGGACTGGATCAATAGTAGAGATTTTTAGCGCAGTGGTTAGTGTGCTGGACTACTGTGCGAGGGATCCCAGGTTCGATCCCCGGAAAAACACAAATTACATCTAAAAGTTTTTTCTACTGCGCCACCTCTCGCGAACGTCTGACAAACATCCGAGAGTATCACTGTCATGAAAAAAGCTTCTCAATTCAGCCGTTCGGACTCGGCATAAAATTGTAGGTCCCTTCCATTCGTCCCAAAAATAGAAACTCACACAAAACGAATGGTTGCGAGAAGCTAGGCCTTAGGTGTCACCCGCCTGTTGCGCCACCTATTTATTTTTTTTTTTTAGTCTATTGTTAAGTAAAGAGTACCTATACACAAATTGAAGAAAAGTTTCTTTTAGAAACAAAAGAGCTGATGTGCGAACTGTTGTTTACGTAATAGTAAAATTCGAGTAAAATTCGAGGGGCTAGGGCAAAATCCTCATACTTATGTCCTTCTCGTGGGCGCCTGCCTGAAAATGGCTAATCAGCTTGTCTGGTTAGTGTCAGCCAAGGGTCTCACTTGCATATCGGCTGTACGCTGTGATTCGTTGCAACGTACGACCGATGTGAAAGCGTGAACCATTAGATGAGGTGGGAGACAACCCTAAAGGTCGTCTGCTGATGCGACTCATGGCATTTGGGCTCTACTTAGATTCCCATGGGCAGCTTTCTGCAAAGCATTAACTGCAACGTGGGAGTTTGTGGGGAGTTCAAATCACTGTGTGCCGTATCGGTAGACGGCCCCTAAATCAAGGCCGAACCAAGGTGTCATACGACCCGTGCTGATGGTTAACCTGGCTGGGGGCCATAGCTCAGTCGTTAACGGAGTATCCAGATACCGGGCGCCCTCTGGATTATTTAGCCTTGTCTGCATAATGCGGGGCTCTGTGCAGATCGACTTTTCTTTCCCTAGCTACTCGTGGGAACAACATTTCATCCTCTAAAAATATAAAACAAAAAAAACAAACAACAATCCTGGCTGCCACCGGCGCCACCCCCATGCAACGCGTGGAAGAGCATCTGCAGGAACTCTGCATTGAAGATGCTGTCAGTGATTGCTCGATACTCTCGGACGAAATCACCGACAAACCCATCTCGACTGCTGTAGTGTGCAGCTACCCACGTCCCCCCACACCAACTCGGGCGGACCTCAAGAACAGGTCGCTTGGTCGAGAGACCAAGGCTGCTCTCCGTATTCTGGCCCGTCTTCACTCGAAGGCGGAAAAGGACTGGAGCGAGACAGACAGGGAGTCCTACTCATGGGCAACGCCCTGGGTATTGGACCATGAAAGGAACCGGGACTCCCTTCCCTCTACTTCAAAGGTCTCCATTCCGGCGAAATCTTCTGCCCCACCCATGGGCAAAAAGAGACCGCTCGTAAGGGACTACCAAACTCGGAAGAGTCGCCCCCTAGTCAACAGCTCATCGAGCGTTACAGGGGGTAGGCCCACAGCGGCGACTGGAACGGTGCCAAAAAGGCGCAGATCCCTGGATGAGGTGTCCAACGTTTCCAAGAAGGCCAAAAGCTCAAAGAGCCCCAAATCCTTCTTGGATGCGGTCAAGGACCACCTCATAGTCGCGGTAGTGGACTTCTCGGATGAGGAAGGTAGAATCTCTTACGACAGATGGGGGATCATCGAGAACCTACTGATGAACCGTCTCTGTGAGTACCTCCTCACCAACCAGCAGCCGCTCACATTTAAGGACGCAGGATGGCACCAGGGGTCAGTAAAACTGATCGCCTGTGATGACCAACGGTCGGCCGACTTCATCAAGGCAGCCATCGGTAGCCTGGGTGAAGTATGGCCAGGAGCCAAACTCGAGGTCGTGGATCGGAGTTCGATCCCCCACAGACCGAGAGCGAGGGTCTGGGTTCCACTCGAACCGCGTGATCCTGCTAAGGTGCTCACATTAATGAGCTTTCAAAATCCGGGTCTCCCAGTCAAAGACTGGAAGATCGTGGAAAACCCCAACGGTTCCAATGAGGAACTAAAAAGAACTGGCCGCTCCCTTGTCATCTCCATGTCAGCCGAATCTCTTCCTATGCTTCGGGATAGGAACTTCCTCATCAACTATGGCCTAAAGGAAGTTGAGATGAAGCTTTTTAAGAAAGATGACCTTCAAACCGCCGAAGCCAACCGGGCCGGCTCCACTGCGTCATCCTCGGCAGACACCGTCTCGCCAACAGAGGATCTCGACGCTACCATTGTGGAGAAATCTGGATCAGATAGCAATGCCGCTAAAACTGATTCAGATTAATCTCCATCATTCAAAATTAGCATCTGCTAACCTGCTGGTCCGCCTCATCGAGGACGGACTGGACATAGCCCTAATCCAGGAACCATGGCTGGTTAAAGACAACGTCACTGGACTTAGGGCTCCTGGCTATACCCCTTACTACGCGGAAGGTAAAGGTAAAATCAGAACTTGTATTCTCGCTAAAACATCGTTAAAATTAACTCTCATCCCCCAACATAGCACAGGCGACCTAGCAGCAGCGCAGCTAACTCCATCGAGCGGCAATCCGGTTTGGCTGGCGTCAAGTTATCTACCGTATGAGGAAGATGACCCGCCATCGGCTGGACTACAACGGGCTGTCCGAGAAGCGGAGAAAAAGAGGGCCGGATTTGTGTTAGGGTGTGATACTAATGCACACCACGATCTATGGGGCAGTACAGACACTAACCCTCGAGGTGAGTCTTTATTTCAATATTTAGTAGGAACTAATCTAGTAGTATGTAACAGAGGAAATAGTCCTACTTTTATTGTTAAAAACAGGCAGGAAGTAATTGACGTTACTCTCGCCTCCCAACATCTTTACCCAGCTATATCAGACTGGATAGTATCGGATAGTCCCTCATTTTCAGACCACCGGTACATATCCTTCACTCTAAATTGTAGCTTCACCCCCCAGAAATCAGTTTATCGCAACCGGCGAAAAACAGACTGGGTTAAACATAACTCCATTCTATCTGCGAATTTAGCTCACTGTAGACACTCGCCACCCGGCGACCAGAGAGAGCTCGACTCGCTTAACAACGTGCTCACTTCCGCCCTGAATGGGGCATTCAGTGGATCATGTCCCCTCACCAAAATGAAGGAGGGCAAGAAACCACCGTGGTGGAATAAGCAACTAATTAAACTCCGCTGCGAGAGCAGAAAGGCATTCAACAAAGCCAAAACCTCGAAGCTTGACACGGACTGGGAGATCTACAAAGGTAGCCTAAGGCTTTTCAAAAAAGAAGTTCGAAAGGCACAACGTAGATCCTGGCGTAACTTCTGCGAGAACATTAACAGCGTTAACGAAGGCTCCAGATTACGTAAGGTCCTATCCAAAACGTCCACTGTACCGAGTGTACTAAAAAACCCCAGTGGCCAATGGGCAGAATCAGAGGAACAATCACTGGATCTGCTCATGGACACTCATTTTCCTGGCTGTACGCCCTTCACCGGTAATCCTGACTTCAGGAATAGTACCCCTTACCCGGCATCTCCAACCACATTAACCGTTTGTGAGGAGAAGCTAAGGTGGGCCGTCAATAGCTTTGAACCGTACAAGTCACCTGGACCTGATGACATCTTCCCGGCGCAACTACAGAACGCCTTTGACATTGTCAAAGACATTCTCAGGCACATTATTGCAGGTTGCATAACGCTGGGTTGTATCCCATCATCCTGGACTGCGGTTAAAGTTGTTTTCATTCCAAAAGCAGGTAAGACCTCTCACATACACCCCAAGGACTTCAGACCAATTAGTCTGTCTTCCTTCCTTCTTAAAACTCTCGAGAGGATCATCGACCTCCACATCAAGGGCACTGTTGACCGATCACTGTTGTCAAGATCTCAACATGCATACCAAAAGGGCAAGTCAACAGAAACTGCTCTTCACTCGATTGTTGGTTCGATAGAGAGGTCCCTCTCACTCAAGGAATACACAATGGCTGTCTTTCTTGATATAGAGGGGGCCTTTAACAATATCAAAACACAATCGATCATCCAAGCCTTAAACAAGCTAAACATTGGCGAACAAATCTGCCGAGTAATCACCCACATTCTAACAAAAAGGATGGTGAGGGCCACCTTTGGCAGCAGCGCTGTTGAAAAACTTGTGCACAGAGGCACTCCGCAAGGTGGAGTGCTTTCTCCATTGTTATGGAACATAGTTCTTAACGAACTTCTGATCTCGTTGGAGAGCTCAGGGTGCAAAGTTGTGGCCTACGCGGATGACGTCGCCTTACTTGCTTCTGGAAAGTACCCACAGACACTTTCCGACATCCTGCAACTCGGTTTGCGTAAATTAGTCTCCTGGACCGACAGTTGCGGTCTTAGCGTCAACCCGACGAAAACGGAATTAGTCTTATTCACAAGAAAGGTAAAGCTTCCCGCTGTCACTCCTCCAAATCTCAAAGGAACTCCACTCGAGTTCATTAGCAGCGCTAAATATCTGGGGCTGAGGCTGGACAGGAAGCTCTTATGGAGAGAAAATATTGCCGAACGCGCTAGGAAATCCCTAGTGGCTCTATACTCATGCAAAAGGGCTGTAGGCTCTCGATGGGGCCTTCAACCCAATATAATGCATTGGCTTTATACTGCGGTCATAAGACCGATAATTCTATACGGCATCGTTGTGTGGTGGCCGGCCTTGAACAAAAGTTCCAATCTAAAGGTCTTAGAGAAGATTCAGCGCTTGGCATGTATGTGCATCACGGGAGCACTGAGGACATCTCCAACCGCCGCTCTGCAAACCATGCTTAACCTACTTCCACTAGACATCGTCAGTAAAGAATATGCCACCAACGTGGCGATCAGATTAAGGGAAGGGAAACACTGGAGAGGGCAACCAATTGGACACGCCAGCATCCTTCTACAGACGATCCCCCTGCCCACAAATACCGACTATCTGCCTACGAAAATCAACTTCGAAAGAGGCTTCACCCACGAAATACCGGACAGAAACCAGTGGGATTCCCAAAATGTCCTACACAAATCACTGTCAATATTCACAGACGGTTCTAAGACACCAGAGGGAGTGGGCGCCGGGGTCTTTTCAGAGGAATTGAACCTGGGCCTCTCCTTCAGTCTTCCGATACACTGCAGTGTTTTTCAGGCCGAAATTACAGCTATTCGTCAAGCTACAGCGTGGCTGTCGATTAATTCGGTATCGCAAAGGGATATCGTTATATACATTGATAGCCAGGCTGCAATCAAATCCCTAATATCCAGCGAAATAAGATCCAAGGCGGTGGAAGATTGCCGCATATCTCTAAACGAGATAGCTGGACAGTACAACCTCACCCTCTGCTGGGTTCCAGGTCACTGTGACATCCCAGGGAACTGTGCAGCAGACGAACTAGCAAGGCGAGGCTCCTCAGGCGTGGAGAGCATAAGCCTGCGCAACGTGTATGCACCACTCTCCCACGCTAAACAAATAATTCATGCGGACGCAGTAATGAGTGCAGGCTTCAGATGGAAACATTTGGGATACTGCGATACTGCCAAGCTCACCTGGCCAGCTCTGGACGCAAAGCGATCCAAGGAGCTTCTTCGACTTAATAGATCTAGCATCTCGAAAGTTGTTAATGTGATCTCCGGGCACTGCGTATTAGGCAGACACGCCCAAAGGCTTGGTCTGCCATATAATGACCTCTGCAGAAGCTGTAGGGACGAGGAGGAGGACGAATCCGTCACTCACTTTCTTTGCAGCTGCCCTGCCCTGGCCAATCTAAGAAGGGCCTATTTAGGAAACTATTTTCTCAATGATCTCAGTGATGTAGGTAATATCAGCGCCGCTAACATTCTTGGCTTTATAACCGGCAGCAAATGGTTTACATGAGTAGCCAGTAATAGAAACAGCTCCCCAAATCCCAGTGGTATGCACAATGGGCCGAATAACGGCCTACGTGTTTCTCTCATCGAGAGCCACTTTAAACTAAACTAACTAATTCGAGTCGACGGGTTCAGTGAACAATCAGCTGTATGTCAACGAAACGCTAGATCTGCCGAAAATTTGGGCGTTGTGCATTAGAGTGTGCAGGAGAAAGCCGTGCAGAAGAATTCGGCAGACAAGATAAACAATTTCTTGATGTGGATGTCAATGAAATGTGGTTCCAAGTGAAGTGGCAAAAAGCAGATGCCACAATGGACATTCTGCACGATCGATTTGAGGGCGAGGTTATCTCACGCAGATTGGACGTGAGCTTACCACCGAGATCGTGCGATGGAAGGCTAGTGCCTTCAAAGTCAAAATTTCCCATCAGGTTTACTAACTTGAAACTTAGCAAACTAGTAGAACAATCGAAATAACTACGATTATTATCAGAGTATAAGCCTCCTACAATTGGTAAAACAACTTTTACTAAAATTACGCCTTAAAAATGAAGGTAATCTTCCAAGAGCATGATAACCAGTAGGAGGATCGTTCTATTTTGTAGAAGCAGGTCACAAATTGTATTTTCCAAAAGCTATATGCAATAACGTCTCTAGAGCTAGACCTCATGGACTTCCAAATTGTACTCAATTGTCTAGTTAATAGTAGTTAAAAGTTTGTTCCAGTGGCTTATTTTTTGGCGTTAGGCAATAACGCCCAAGGAAATAGCTCTCAAATCGATTTGGAAATAACGCCCAAAAAACAACAAGATGTAAATAAAGCCCAAAAATAATTTGCAGTTTAATACGAATGGGGGGGCATGTTGCCCCCCTGCAACCCCCTTCTTGGGGTTTCTGTCAGATTTGGAGTAGGTATGTGTGAAATTGGATATATTGAAGGTTTTTTGCAGTACAAACTCCCACCTACTCCATCATCCAACAAAAAACCCAAGCGGGGGGGTTGCAGGGGGCAGCCTGACCCCCCCGCCATACTAATTGCGCTGTCTATGCATTTCCACTTACTATTTTGGGCTTTACTGCTTGTCAAAAAAACATACCCTGGAATGGAAATAACACCCAAAATGACGAAAAATGTTGCAACAACAAATTGTACGAGTTTACTGCACTCTAAGCTTGAATATGGCATAGTTTCATGGGGTGGTACCCACAGCAATAAAATTAATCCACTTCTGATTTCACAAAAACATATTATTCGTCTTGTTTGTAATAAAAGTCGTCGACATGATAGTTTAATACTTTTCAAAAGCATCAGAGTCCTACCTCTAAAGCATTTGTATTTTTATAAGGTATTAAAGATTTTTTTCGCCAGATCTGGCTATCTATTGAACCGTTGCTCTTCTAGCTATAACCTTAGAGTGAACAATCAACATCTCGCTTTAGTACCACATCACAATTTGCAATTTTTTTTAAATTTTTATACGTCAGTTGCTCCAAGACTTTTTAATAATTTAAATTATAAAAATGTAAATGAATTACTTTGGGTAACCATTTAATTAGATACTTGTTTTTTGTTTATCTTTATTTTTGCGCTACATTTTTTTTTTTTTTTTTTTTTATTACTATTTCATTGTAAAAATATAAATAAATCTAAATTTGTAACAAATATACTGTACAATTCTTGTCGTAACCCCACCTCACTACTTTTAAATTAATGTTATATTGTTATTTTAATGTTATTCTATAGCTGCTTTCGCCTCTAGTTCCTTATGAACTATAGATTGCAGTTTCTTTATTAATTCATTTTGTAAATTTGTATTATGCGTAGGTTTATTATTTGTTTAAATGTATGAACACAATATGTATTAGTAAAGATAATAAACTTGAACTTGAACTTCACAGTATACTCATGTCATATTTGCCCAGGCATTCACGTCATTCAATTCTTGGCAATGCTAAAGTCTATAATATTTTCCTCCATCTTTGGTTCATTTATAGCATTACCCTGATTCTTCATATTTCCAAGGAATCCTCATCAGTATATGAATGTGGTTGTATAAAACCCCGCATGGGGAGCATAAACTCTCGACAGCATTATGTATCTTGTGAAATTCTCATTGGCTGGGCCGTATAATTTTTGCATTTTTCCAACATTGTCTGCCACTTAATGAGCCGAGCTGCACCTGCAGAATGCATTCTTCGCCTTAACACGCTCTGAATGCTAATAAACTACTCTCTTGCTAAGGGAGTGTGCGAAATTTCTCGATCCCTCCACTCAGATAATCCAAGCGGACAAGATAATTGGCCTCAACTATCCGGTGGCTGTATTATATACACCGCCATTGTTGTCTGCCTCCTAATTGTGAGAACTCATTTCAAAGAGATATATATACCTTCAGAGTGTTGCTTTAATTTACCGTCTTTTAAATAATTTTGCTGAGCAATTCCTCAAGATGGATGTGAGTGCAGGCGAACATGCAATGTTTCTCATAACACCTCAATCTATGTACGCAACTCATACGATACTGCATGCACCAGGAAATCCCTAGCGTTGTCCAAATACACGAGCGAGATGTGAAAAATGAAATATCTGCCGGAGATAGATTCCCGCAAATATGGTCAAGGCCCGCAAGAGAGAGAGAGAGCTGAAGCCTAAAATAGCCCAACAATGGTGCAGCAAGGTGATGGCCTGCAACAAGTAGGCAAACTACAAACAACGCGCCAAGTGCTGCTGCAGTGCGCACTGGTTGAGATTCTCAAATCCAAAAACCAAATCGATTCGAAATATTAATCAGACAGTAAAATATGGTCAGCGGCCGCAACGTTCGATTGGAAACGATTAATTCGCAGCGGGAAGCTCCAGTGACCTCAGTCCGTGGCGTGGAAGAAGGGAAGGAATCGCTGCGCGAGTGCGCGTTTTATAAAGTCGTTTCGGTGGTTCCATAAAGAATGGTATGCCCCATGCCCATCGTCATCGTTATCCGGAGGTGAGTGCGTAGATGCTGGAACCTCAGTCTGCTCTGTGTGGGAATCACTGCAGCTGTTGTCTGCGTAGGTACCCCGGAAAGGAAGATCCGCAATACTATACAGAACACATGCGTGAATTAATACGCTAAATGTCAGGAATTACGAACAGTGGTCGCTGCGAATGGCACAACTTTTCTTAAACTTTATTAGTTGCCGTTTCTTTTATGACTATTTTCATGGCCAATATCTGACTGGCACTCAATTTATCGACGAACTTGAACCGCTTATATCTTTAGATGGAACATTGACTATAGTAACTTAAAAATATAGATAGAAAAGCCATTTGGACTTCGACATTTCTCTTCGACCTGATGGCGGGTGCTATAATAAAAGTCACTCATATATAGCTTTGGAGTAGGATAGCTGTAATAAGACCACGAAAGACTCTACATTTCTCCATTGCCCGCCGCAAAATCTGAAAATTTCCAAAGCCACTGGATACCGGCCGTCTGTCTGTTGTTGAAAACACGATAGCGTCCAAACGAATCGACCTAAACGAATGAAGTTTTGTTAGATGTCTTTTTTTTATACCGTGCGTCGTCAGGTTGGTATTGAAAATGGGCTATATCGGTCAAGTAATTCTGGTCTCAAGTATCATCTGAACTCACGCGGTAGATGATAACACTTTTACTTATTTTAAGAAGGCTTCATGCTAACGTAATACTGCAACAAACTCTTACGGGAGCTGAGAAAATTATAGCATATTCCGAAGTGCTGCCTCACTAAATAGTTGACAGCACCCCTACCGTGCCTACTTTTTGGTTTCTCGCTGTTAATATAAGGTTTAGGGTCGTAATGTCAGAACGAAAGAGAAAAGCAGGGGCCGTTTAAACTAGGACAAAAAACCAAAGATAAAGAAGGCTGTGCTAAAAGCCTTGAAAAATTTCTTTGAGATCTGGCAAGAGTGAGCTCTAAAGTTATGAATCAGGCTCTATGTCATGTGTTTAGATTAGTATAAACAAAGGCGAAGAATAATATCCTCCAAGCAAAAATAGAAGCAGCTATAGCTATCAATCTACTCTCTACACCCACCGTTCTGAAATGAATGATGGAACAACGTGAAAAATCAAAAGATCAGTGAACAACATCAGAAAACGAAAAATAAGGAGGAAAAAGGACGAAGGAGCTCCGTCGCGATATTAACAGCGATCTGTGGGGATTTGGTTATGTTCTGTATTGCTGAACGCGAACTAAGGAACATCAGCGCACCTACGGGAGAATTCGATTGACAGCTCTATTTCCGTCTAAATGTCAATTGGGACTCATGTGTTTTTTCATCTTTCTTCTTTCTCTGGCAGGCAACCGAGTAACACTAAGATTGGATATTATATAAAAAATCTATGAATTAAAATCGAGTTCCTTTTTTAATTGGAAACTTACAGGTACAGCAGATACACAACAGGTTATAAGGCACACACAAGGTCGCTGCAGGCCCTCCAAAAAAAATAATAATAAAGCCACCGAACCAGAGTAAAAGTGATTTCTGATGAATCCTACCCAACTCTTGTTCAACGGTAAAATAGCGCCGCTGACAGGAAGCGATTTTCCACAATAACTAATAAAAATAACGACTTCGACTGCTACTAATGAGCAAGTTAAAGGGAAACCCAGATACCCCATCGGCCTACAGGTCCTTATATGTCTTCTTGATACAACTAAAAACCTCTTAGAGAGGATGCTCGAACCTATGCACTATTGGCAGCAGTTCTAAGGGGAGGCGATTTATTTGCCACAAACACGTTTTCAGAAAAGGACACTCAATAACAGGAGTAGTATAGAGGAAGTTGTAAGGACTTTTCAGTATACCCACCAGCGCTGTAGCCGTCCTATATACCTAAGCTTTTTATTTTACCTCGTTTGCTTTTAACGACGCGATGGTTCGTTCACTTTCTTTTGTAGCGGTGCAAATACTATAAGAAGCCCAAGTGTATGTGTGTAGTATTTGTAGTTCCTTAGGATTCGACAAGAATGCCTCCAACAGATGTAGGGCAGTTTAAGAGTGACCTGACCGCGTTGACGAGCGGACCATGAGTGACATAGCTGATGAGAGCATACCGTACCGAGAGAGTTGCTTACGTAGACGCGTTTAGTTAAACATGTAAGGTCATTCGTAAGTAATCCTTACATATAATAAAACTGTAGGCATTTTCTTTGTCAGCTAAAAACTCGAAAACTACTGGACAGATTTCGATGAAACTTTTTGTAAATGTTCCTAAAGACTGTGAGACTGCTATAGGCTATGTCGTTTATAGCCACGTCCTTAGGAACAGTTTTTAGCCAAAATGTATTTTTTGAAGTGAAAATATATACATTCGAGGGTTGATTTGTTTTCGCAGTAAGTGCTATGGTCAGTTGTATATGTAGGTACATATGTGTATTATGATCGTATGCCCGATGCAGGATAGGGATGGGGTGCGTGCTACAGTATGGCATGGGGTATATTAATAATCTTCATAAGAAGAGAGACCAAATATAATTTTGTGCGAGCGGGCAAGGGAGCACGGGTCCAGCTAGTAAAGAATATTATTAAAAGCTGTTTGAAGTTGTTTTAATGGAAGAATCGCTCGCCTTTTAAATCTTTACGCGATCCGTAAGGGTGTGCTTTCAGCTTTCTAAAACAAAGTTTGCTCATCTAGAGCATTATGACCATATGACGTTAAGTAACCACGAACTAATAGGGCTTATATCCGATTTTATAAATTGACAGCTAGAAAGTCATACCAAGGGACTCAAAACACTCCTTATCTCAGTGAACCACTCCAACAAAATATGACGCACTTGACTTTAATTGAACGCTTCCAGGAAACAGCGACAGCAACAAGTTCATCTGTTCTTTTTCATCATATCTCTTTCTTTCTAAACTCACATTCATCGGACATTTCACCTTCAAAATCTGTAGAAGGCCAAGCCCATAAAATATTTCTATCAAACTTGAATATATCACATACAAGGCAATCTATTCATTCAATGCATAGAAATCATTATCAACGAACGGATTGTCAATAGAAAATGTTTCGCCGAAGGCCACAGAACCACTTCGACGAAAGATACTCCAGTTGCATGACTATTCCCTTCAATCGCCTATGTGAGACGACACAAAAAAGTCACAAATCACCAATTACCCAATGGCCATCGTGGGCCCATTGTATGGACACTAATCATGCCAATCGATTGACAGAGAATATAGCATTTCGATAACGCGAGGGGAACGTATCCAGCCACTGATTTCAGTATGGAGGCCCAGGCCACAATCGCAGAGAGATGATCTACAACAAGGCTTTGGGGGAGAAGTCGCGATTCGTAAGTGGCATAGGTATTTATTTTGGGATTTAGTTTGCCCAAGGGAGTCATCAAACGATTGCTGTTTCATCACCGAGCGATCTTTACATTGAAATACAGGCCAACTGCGTGTAGAAGAACTACAGTGTTTGGTAATAGATTTCGTAATAAAATCAGCTTCGGGGTGGGTATGGAAATGTGTAACTCACTCAAAGATATGCTTAATTTCAGGAATACAACATTTTTAAGCGACAACGAGTATGTGTAGGAAGGAAACCAGTAGGCTCCTAGTAATGAGAAGAAATGGGTGCAGTAACAAAGATTCAGCAGCGACCCGCCCTCTTACATGTTCCAGCTGTCAATAGTAATTTCTCCTCACAAGCTCCATGACCTCTGCAAATAAGTTTTGAATCGCTCGTGTGTTGCCCAGAGGGCTCCCTTGCTCTTTTCGAAATGTATGTGCCGTCAAACAGTTCCGCAAATACAATGTCGAACATGACTGCAGTCGCTCGCCCAATTTACTGGTGGAGTATTTTTTTTTTTTGGTAAAACGATCCTACCCAATCGATGGTTATCCTGTCAAATGTGTCTATGTTCGCTTTCAATGGAACTTTCTCTGGTGGTATGGTGGCCAAACGCATTAAATATCCTTCTGATTGTGTTCCGCTGATTTCGAACACTCGAACCCAAGTCACGATGCGTCTGAGTGAGTCCAACATCAACGCACAATACTCGTACATGTTCCCATCAGGTCGCAGTTCCTTGCTTGGATAATTCGTTTGTCTTCCTGGCTGCCGGCGATGGGTAATTTATGTCATGTTTGTACAAAATGACTTTAATTTGCCATGACCGGGCCTCTCGGGGCTGGGGCCGTGGCCCCTGTTCATCATCATCGTTCGTGTGTTCCTTTGATTCGCTACCAAGGCGAGTAGTGGAATCTTTTATATTCTTGTATCTGCAACCACCAGTCGCGGTTGCGCATTTTATTGTAAATTATTGACAATAACTTCGACCTGGTTTTGGGGGCCGAGTTCATTCGCATCGACCGCGACGGGGACATAAATTGAGTTTTATATCTGGGATCAATGGAAATATGGGGCGTCACACACATCGCCCGAGCCCAGTCCATTTGGCTTAAGTGGTGCGGCAGTGAGAGTAATTGTATGTCCGTTCCGGCGTGTCACAGGCTCTGTGGTGAGAAGGCGTTGATGTATAAACGACTGTCAACTCGGTCCGGAGCGATTTGTGTGTGCGGATAAGCTGTCGCAGTGATTCCATCTGGTTGTCGGATGTTTATGCGCTGTGCGGTGGAGCCGTAAATATGTCGCCTTTTGCACAGCAACTGGCCGGGTTAACTTAAGTGTGGCAGTAAAAATTCAGTTTGACACTTTGTTCGAGGAAGCTGCGGCTGCGAAGCCTGTAACTCGTTAATCGTTCATTAATTGGACGCTGATCCGGCAGGCATTGAACTGTTGGCTGTCCCCTCGGTATATCCTTGAACAGGTTTTACGCGGTTTTAAGTGCGAAATTAAAAGTAAAACAAGCGATTAACATAAATTAACTCGACGCGTATTGTTATGCAAAACAAGATGCACGCTGGTCGAATGGTTGTGGATGATGGTGATGTCTCCATTTCGATGGGAGTGCTCGAAATATAATCGAAGGATACAACAAATACGTACATTGGGATTATTTTCGAATTATTTATCAGCATTCTAAGCGCCATTCCAATTGGGGTTATTAAAATTGTTTTTTACTTACAAGATGAAAGTGGGATCGAAAGCTGCATACACAGGGCAGCACTTTTGGCTTACAAACCTAAAGCTGGCTGTATGTAAAACATCGATCTACCTACCTACAACAAGCAACAAATGTGTGCATAGTCGATATGAAATTCTTATGACTTTTCCAAGGTTTGCCGTTGTGTGTAGTAATGGCAAGTAAAGGGTCCGCCAAAATAACTTTTTTTTTTTTTGAAAATGCTATAAACAAAACTACTGAATATTTTCTCAAATTTCTTTTTTTATTTGAAAGTACAATCCTTCCGGTTAATAATGGAAAATAATTTCATTCAAATGGCTGCCTCGACTGGCCATGCAGTAGCCTACACGATCGGTCCAATTTTTGAGCACATTATCGATTGTGTGCAGCTGTATTTCACCAATGGCTTCACGAATATTGTCCTTTAAAGCGTCAATTGTCTCTGGCATGTCGGCGTAACACTTATCTTTTACGGCACCCCACAAATAATAGTCCAACGGTGTCAAATCGCAGCTCCGCGGTGGCCAAACGACATCAGCTCTGCGGCTGATAATGCGATCTTCAAAAACAGGGCGCAAAACATCGAGTGTAGCTTCGGCTGTGTGGCACGTAGCGCCGTCCTGTTGAAACCAAATGTTGCCAATATCCTCCTCTTCAACATGGCCCGATAACGATCGCCATTGACTGTAACGGCCACTCCTTGCTTATTTTCGAAGAAAAATGGCCCAATTATGCCTCTGGACCAAAATCCGCACCAAACAGTGACTCGTTTTGGGTATATCGGCCTTTCAATGTATGCGTGCGGGTTTTCTGTGTCCCAAATGCGCTTGTTTACATACCCGCCAAGATCAAAAAGAGCTTCATCTGAAAATATAATTTTTTTTGGCAAAATCGGCATCTTCTCTAAGTCGATCGCAGGCCCACATTACCATGATTTTCAAAGTAATGTCGCAATATTTCCCAGCGTTGTTCAAGCGTATACACAACCATATTCGTTCAGCGGAAGGATAAAACTAATTATCTGTCAAATCAGACATGAGCGAAGTGTTACCATTCGCGAAATAAGCACTAGTTGAAAAAAAAAAACGTTAGATGGCGGACCCTTTATAAGTAGGTCTAGGTACCTATATCATGCGCCGTTGAAGAAACTTATGTCTCTTTAGCTGTGGCAGATCTATGGATCTCTTTTCTTCAGGAACGCACAAATAATGCAAAGATTCCATTTATCGGGCATGCTTCCAACCGACCAAATTTTACAGACGAATATGGTACCTACCAAATTATCTCTTCCAGCTTAGAAGAGCTTAGCGGCCAAGCTGCCAGCTGTAGCAGATAAATTTAGATATGGCTAACGTCACTTCATATGTTGGTCGGGTTGACGGGATTTTTGTCTATCATCATTGTTAAATGGCTCGTGCTGCCTGGCAGCGGGATCTTGGTCATCAGCAACGTTTATCGTTTACAGTCTGGAGAAGCGATCCACAGCCCGGAAAGTGTCTATATACTACAATGTCTCCTTTGTTCGATTTTTAAAGCCTTGTCTTTTTTTTTAAACTTCTGACTTGCCGGAGCATTAGGATGCACGTCGACCTAAAAGATCGATTGCGCTTGGCGTCAGATATATGTTTCGGTTAGTAGCGCTTCTACTTTCCTAATGTAGCTGATAATACATTCAGCAGAGGATTTCCATATAGTTCTTCGGTACTTATTACTTCCCTGAAAAATGATTTCCTTGTTATATACCGTAAAGGGCCGGGCATTCACATATTATGTGTTCGGCTGTTTCGTCTTATTCTAGACATAGTCTGCACTCCGGTGAGCCGTGGTGACCCGTTAGATAGCCTACTAAGCTTTTGATATCATGCCTGCGAAGATTTAGTATCTTACTGGCATCTGCTTTGAAGGGCTGAATAGCTCTTTTGGCCTGTCTTAGACCTGGGATGTTGCTAGCCAGATTTATAGCTGATTTGGGAATCGAACAGAATGGTTCAGGTCCAATGAAAGGGGTTTCCGAGCCTTTTCTGTCTAGTTCATCGGCTTTTTCGTTACCTTCAATTCCCTTATGTCCGGGGACCCACCATAAACTGGTTTTGTTCCAGTAACTAAGTGTCTGGAGGGAATCGAAGCAGTGTAGTACTGATTTGGAGTCAATAATGTGTGAGCTAAGGGCTTTTATAGCTTATGCTTGACTATCCGTGAATTTATGGATGTTAGCGCCTTTAATGCCTGAATTGTACATAAGGTTTGCGCATTCTTTAATGGCATGGAGCTCTGCTTGAAATATGCTGCGGCTTTTTCCCATAGGTATTGAGATGTTCCGATTTGGTCCATGGATACCAGCTCCTACCCCCGAGTCCATTTGAGAACCATCCGTATACCACTCTAGGTCGTTTTGGCAGTTTGGTGGGTTATTGCAAACCCATGCTTCTCTGTTTGTGATCTCCGTGGAGAATCTTTTGTTGAAGCATAGTGTCTTTGGTAAGCGGTCTGTAACCGCACAGATCATGTCAAGTTCTGGAATTTCGGAAAGTAGTTCAATTAGTTCTGGATGTTCTGTTCACTAATATTAAACTCTTCCGCTTGAGTCACACTTGCTGAGCTGCGTATTGCCACTTTTTTTATATAGATGTGGAGGGGCGTTAGTCCTATTAAGGCTTTTATAGCCGCAGTAGGTACGCATGGCTCCGGAACTGCCTAGACAGGCAAGCCGTTGTACCTTATTTAATTTGTTTATTGTCGTTTTTTGGGTGACTTTGTTCCACCATACTATTGAGGCGTATGTTATAATGGGCCTGACCATGATCGTGTAGATCCAGTGTGTGATCTTTGGAGAGATCCCCCAGGTTCTACCATACATGCTACGGCAAGCCCAGAAAGCTTTGGTTGCTTTTTGGATTTTACTTTTTATGTCGGAGTTCCAGCTTAGTTTTTGATCGAGGATTACTCCGAGATATGGGGATACTCAATGTCTGTGTTATTAATTGAAATTCGATTTAGACTTAAATTTCTCCTTTTCGTAAAAGGGACGATGACAGCCTTGCTGGGTTTTATAGAAAGACTTTCTTTTCTACACCAGTCTATGACTATCTTAAGGACGTTTTGCATACGTGTTGTAACCTCGTTACGTTCTTTGCCCCTAATAATGATGACTAGGTCATCGGCGTATCGAATTATATTGAAGCCTGCATTACTTAGGTCTTGAAGTAGGTTACCGATAACCAGAGATCATATTAGGGGTGAGAGTACTCCTCCCTGAGGGCAGCATTTTACGGCTGTTACTGATACTGAGGTCAGTGCTGACGAAGCAGTTATTTTCCGACTTTCAAGCATCGCCTTGATCCAGTTGATGGAAGGTTGATCTACACCTCTGCGGGTCAAAGCATTTGATGTGGAGTCATATCCAGTGTTGTCAAAAGCACCCTCAATGTCAAGGAAGGCGCATAGTGCAACCTCTTTGTTTTGGTATGCACTTTATTATTTTATTGTCTTCTTTACAAAAGCAAGACTTTCGAACCTTATTCCTGAAGTGATACCTCTGGATCGCATTAATCCATTGCATTGACTGACCATCAATATCCCAAGATGACCATCTGATAACTTTAATCCCGATTCCTATATATAGTTTCTCCCTTAAATGTCTGTTCCTATGCTTCGAAAAATCATAAGCTTCCTCTTTAGCAATCGATTTTTTAGAACAGTCATTAGTCTCAATCTGTATGACAACCACCATATAACAACAGCCCAAGAGGCATTCTGAAGAACATCCATTTAGAAATTTGCATGTACATATCGGACTATCATCGGTACTCCTCTCTGTCAGCTATCAGCAGTCATAAATTCCACATTAAGATCCAATTTGCAATTTATTGAAATGTTAGTTTTGCCGAACTGAATCGCATGGCCCGCAGCACTTAATATACATATGCTCGCAACGTCAGTTCGAGACTATTAAAAATATATAGATACCACCACCGCTGCGGCGGCGCACACATATCCGTTAATCTCAATTAAATTATGCCACAAGTGCTTAGGCCAAAATAAATAACAGTCCTGCCAATGTGGTGGGTCTGGTCCGCTGGCAGTCAAAAATAGTAAAACTCTCTGTGGGGTGCGCGTGCGCGCGTACTATCACGAACGGCATCTAAACAGCGCGATGCACTACTTTGATCTCCCCCTGCCAAACCAACATTCAAAAGCTTCCCAAATGCGTCGTGTCATAATTTCACCTCTACCTTACGACGCGCATGCATGCATTGCGCACTATAGCACGACACTCGATGCTCCATCATAGGCCCTCTCTTGGGATTAAAATGGGGCAACCCACCTACCATTCCAATGCGTTCGCATACGCAAAAGTCGTAAACGTAAATTTTGGAATTGCAGGGGAGAGATCTCATGATTTGAATACGCATAAATTCGCGGCAGTTCATGTCAGTCAGTCGCCGCGGCACAGCAGTGCAAGAAATGGGCGTGTCCCATGTAATCTCCGTAATGACTTGTGATACAATTCGCATCATCAGCGCGGAGCTGCGGATGTTATTATTGCCAACTCTACCGCCGCGCCGCCATTCATAAACTCTGCTGTTGAGATAGACACTTTTCCGTTGCGAGAATTATCTCCAAGTGGATGGGCGAACGTCGGTCGTGGTCGTCGTTGTTGTCGTCGTCGTCGTCGTCATCTTCGTCGGTCGGGAATAATATAAAATTCCCGGGACCAGCCCAGATGATAGCATCACAAACGCCCGGAGACTACTTGCGCATTGAACCTGTTGCGGTGCGTTGCTGTGGTGTATCCTCATCGTCGCTCTGGTACCTCTGGTCTTTTGTGGGCCTTCTCTGAAAGGAGTCGCATTAAGTCGTCGGCTGATCGATTGGGCGGTGGCTCTGATATAACTGAGTAATGGCCATCTGGGCCCGCAGGGGACAATTTCCATAATGTCCTTAACCTGAAAACACTGGCTCTGCGCGGTATACGGTATGGTGCGCAGCCGCAACGAGTAAGTTACATGGGTGAAAATTGTTTTCTCAATCGACTCTTTCGATGATCCTGTGTCGGAGAGTATAGTGATCTGCATTCAGCTGCACTATGATTTTGTGCCATAATGGGATGTTCCCATTCCAGGATTTGCCTTTTGTAGGTATACGTTGTCGATGGTTTGCCTTTGTCCTTATTTTTTGTTTATTATAACTATAATTAAAAGGGAATATGTTTTATTATACATATATGGGTGATGGCACAGTTCAATGAGTTCCGGGATGATTGCGGATTACGTTGGCTCTATAGAGTTTAACAGATGTTATTGTATGGATGTGTTTATGTGTCCTAATTAGAATGGACAGCCACATTGCTGTAAATTTGTTTTATATCAATGCAATTTCCATTTTATATTCGAAAATGACGAAAATGTCTCTCTGACAAAGTTTTCGAAATAAAAACAATTGAGGAAATAGTTCCCGTCATATTAAGCAGATACTTTTCTCCAAATCATGTTAAGACCAACCAATGCTTATTTACTGGTTCTTTTATATTGAGCAATAGAGCTATTGTCAAAAATGTGCTAAATTTCTAGACCCGCATAATGGATGAGATATTGAGATTTCAAGCCTGAGTTCTCCATGGATGCACAGCACATCAGGGTTCTGCGTTTTCTACAACAAGGGGTGCTTTCGATCTTCCGCGTGCTGGACCTCATGCAGTTAGAAGTGATGAGAACATAGCTCGGGCTCGACCAATTATTGAGAAAAACCCTGAAACTTCAGCAATTGTGTGGTGATGCCTATAAGCGGTCTTTGCAAAGAATCTTACGGCGGCGTTAGGCAATAACGCCCAAGGAAATAGCGCCCAAATCGATTTGGAAATAACGCCCAAAAAAATCCGTACAATTTATTGTTGGAAAATGTTTCGTCATTTTGGGTGTTATTTCCTTTTTAGGGCTCGTTTTTTTGACAAGCAGTAAAGCCCAAAATAGTAAGTGGAAATGCATGGTATGGGTGCATGCTGCCCCCCTGCCACCCCCCTGCTTGGGTTTTCTGTTGGATTTTGGAGTAGGTGAAAGTTTGTACATACTGCGAAAAAAATCTTCAATATACCCCATTTCGCACATACTCCAAAGCACGGGGGTTGCATACGTATTAAACTGTCAATTGTTTTGGGCTATATGAAGAACGTCCATTTAGAAATTTGCATGTACATATCGGACTATCATCGGTACTCTTCTCTGTCAGCTATCAGCAGTCGTAAATTCCACATTAAGATCCAATTTGCAATTTATTGAAATGTTAGTTTTTCCATCCTTGTTGTTTATTTTTGAGCGCTATGTATTTTTTTGCGCGTTATTTTGAAATCGATTTGGGCGCTATTTCCTTGGGCGTTATTGCTTAACGCCTTTTAGGGCACTTACACCTTTTTCAAATCCAAGGTTTAATTAATTCAAGAGTTAAAATCAATATTGGACCAATTTTTTTCGAAAACGACAAACAAGTTTCGGTTAATGTGGATGGGATCCAATACCGGACATTGATTTAAAAATGTGTATAAGACCAGAGGTAGACCACAATCCAAAACTGTGGTTTCGACAAGATGGAGCCACAGCTCTTGCAGCTCGTTCAACTATGGCTCCCCTGAGGATGTGCCAAAAGTTTGTGGTATATGCCAATAAGCTAAGAACCATGCAATAGCAATCGAAGAAGTGAGGCGGAGGGAGACTTCCAACTTTTTAAGAAAAGTGACCAAAAATGCTCTGGCAAGAGCACGTCAGGTCGAAGCAAACAATGGGCAATTTACTTATGCGCCACCCTGTAAAAAACTTTAGACCGAAATACAAGTCTTTGGCTTTTACAAATTTTAATTTTATAATTTGTATCGACTGGCGAGTAGCAACTTTTATGTTTCACTCAGTCAAAGATCTCAATTCCAGAACCAGGTTGTCGTCTCCAGACTCCGTGCCTCTCCCCACTATCCACAGTGCCAGCCCCTAGTGACACACATTTGTCACAGTTCGACATCCTTATTTCGTAATACGAATCAGCCATATCGAACCGATTTCACTATTAAGTGAGATCCAACTGTATAAGGTTCCAAATCTCTTGTAGATAGCCATCATCAAGTGCGTGCGATGTATACAGACGCACTGCGCAATCCCATGATATCTCTGTTATCCATTCGCCCCTTCCCTCGCCTGATTCAATTTCGATGTTATGGCCAAGTAAACAACAAATTCTGCGTTTGTGGCGAACATAAAAGTTCCTTGCTCTGGCATGTCTACCAGCATCGAAGCTTGTTGACTACCACTCCGATGATGGGGTTTGACAAGTCGATTGTCGTCGATGATGCGCGTCTTCGCCGCCTGACGGTGATGGTGATGGGTCTTTGTCACTTGCTTCGCGACAGCAATGACCAAAACAACTTTTTTCCGTGACAGTAATAGCACAGCGGCGCGAACCATGGCGGCACCACTCATAATACCAACGACGGGTTTACTATGGTACTCTGCAAGTTTTTTTTTTACTGTTTATCCAAAACCACATCTTTCCGTTTGGAAAAAGATGAGGAAAAGTATAAACTTGTCACAACAGCAAGCAGTTATTTGAACTAAATTGCTGACTGGAAACTGTTTTTTGTTGGCGGTGCGCGGTGGTTGTAGCGGCGGCGACACTGTCCCGTGATAGCCCTTTTGCTGCGTGAGTGGGCAGAGATATAGGGGAAATTTGTTTGCCGAAGGATTTGAATTAACTTTTATCTGACCCGGGAATACTTTTGCACAGTGTGGGCGTACAACAAAGCCAAACTGCCACATACTGCAGACAGATTGCTTTAGTTGTTGTTCCTTTTCCTCCGGTCAGTGATCTATGTGCGACACATTCGAACAATAAATCTCCAAACGTATCGGTGTCTCTGTGTTGGGTGCGCGATTTCAGTTGTGCGTTTCGCAGTGCCACACGCCGGACTATTCGTCAAGTTTTGCATGCGAGAATACCAACAGCAGCACAGCCTTTGGTCACTTTCTCGCATTGACTCACTGCAGTTGTCTTTCGTGGTGCGAGCGCGCGCGCGCGCGTGCGCAGCTAGTGAGTTATGGTCTAATGCTAAAACAAATTTTATTACCTAGCTAAATGGATGCCTACGCCATGCTCTCAATCTCTGACGCTGTCACTATGGCCGGGCGGATACTTTTCTGTGTGTTCTTTCTTATCGCTTGCGCACAGACAGACGAGTGTCTGTCAGCCAGACAGTTCTGTTGCTCTGTGGTCTCGGTGCTGATTCATTGCACCTTTTGACAATGGAACGCATTTTGCTGGGTATTTCACTGTCCGCTCCATTAATTGACAGAAATGATTGTCTGTTGGCAACAGGATGCTACACACTGATGGTATTGTGTCAGATTAGAATTTCTGGCCCAAACCGATCGCATATTTCCATAATTTGTTGCCAACAAACAAGACCATAATGGATGTCCATACGTCACGGGCGCGTCAACTAATTTGCATCGATTTGATTTAGGACTGCTTAAATTATATTAACACCATCATCATTACCGAGGCGCGATTAGCTGATTTTTTCCCACCACCGATCGGCCCACCTTCGGTCTTTCACGATCTGCGTATAATTAGGCACTTTTAAGGTGAAACTCTTCGACGATGTGGCCGATGTTGGTTGCTCTGTCATTCTTCATTCTGATTTATATGAAGAGAAATGGCAGAGAGGGGCCAGCAATAATGGAATAGCAAATTAATTAATTCAATCGATTTGGATGGTTTGTTTTGATTTCCATTGTGCAAATACCTGTTATCGTTTGACATGGGATTTTTTTCAAACAATAGGGCTTAAGCGAGTTCTCTCTCAAAAGTCAAGCATTCAATTACGAAAGTATTTATCTCAAGTGGATATAAATTCGTTTGCTTTGATAGCACTTGCGATCATATTCATCAAACTTGAAATTGAATAAAATTGACCTGAGTGTACAAGCTTATAAGCCAGAACCGTATTGGGGGTTGCGCCAATGTTTACTCAGATTTTAACATTTAGATACGATTAAGCAAAATTAGATTCCATTAACCCTGATGGGAATGAGAACGAGCAGGGTATGGTTGATGTTGATCCTTGAAAATACATGAACTTTATTTGACTGGCTCATTGCACCTCAGAAAAGTTTTTTTAAAGGTTGGAAAGCGCTGTTAGTAGTAATGCATTAATACATTTTTATACGATCTAGTTATTGACGGATGAAAAATTGTAAGTGGTAGAGAAGTCTAAAATAATAGTCACCAATTAGCGAGAAATCTTCTATACCAATTAATTGATTTCTCGAAAACAAAGTTTGTACCTTAACTCTTTCGTTTCTATGCCCGTAATTTGTAACAACGAGCATCAGATTATAGGCTACTTTTGTTTAAAAATTTCAGTATTTGTCATTTAAAAAAATACGTATGTTTTCGCTCATATTCATGAACGCATATGAAAACTAGTATAAGAAAATATAACCTGGCAACGCTGTTTTAAGAAGGAAGATTATTATTAAGAGGGAGAGCTCATCGACTTAGTAGGGATGGTACGAGTACGAGTACGACGTATAATGATAGAGGGCAGTCAGTGGTAGTTGTTTCGTGGCTGTGGAAGCTTTTATAAAATACTATTGAATTGTACTCTTGATAAATTAAGACTTGTTTGAGTTAAACTTTAATAATAAAGAATGACACACATTGGTTTTGTTAAACTAGTTTGTCTAAAAAAAAAACGTGCGGCACTCTTCAATACGCGGAACTAAGCGAAGAGTTTTGGATTTGTGGGCGTGGCACCTCCGACACAACAGACCCTAATTTTGATACAAAAAAAAAGATAGATTGTCAGCAGCCATATTTGCAAAATTTTGTACTAGAATGTATATTGACTGTGTGAGGTATAACTAGTTTGAAAAATGTGGGCGATATTGGACATATTTTAAAACTGTTTTCAAATCATAAAAAATGCATGAAATGAGTGTACATAAGTTAGTAAATTGTAAATTTGAGTGACCTCTCCTCAAAAAGTCTGTTTCGCACCGAAGTGGTGGGTGGGCTCATCATAGACGACCATGATCCAGACGCACTGTTTACTCGATTTTCACCAAAACTTATGATTTTTTACTTCACTGACTGTGAAAGGAGTGGGCGCAGTAGCGCAGTGGTTAGTGTGCTGGACTACTGTGCGAGGGATCACAGGTTCGATCCCCGGAAAAACACAAATTACATCTTAAGGTTTTTTCTACTGCGCCACCTCTCGCGATGTCTGACAAACATCCGAGAGAAATACTGTCCTGAAAAAGCTTCTCACAATTCAGCCGTTCGGACTCGGCATCAAATTGCGGAGGGCCCACTCCATTCGTCCCAAAAATAGAAACTCACACTAACGAATGGTTGCGAGAAGCTAGGCCTAGGGTCTTCCGCCTGTTGCGCCATCTATTTATTTATTTATTTATTTTTTTTTTTTTGACTGTGAAAGGATTCATTTTTACACGTAGCCTGGCTTCTTTAGCTATGTAGGTACATAGGGGCTTGGTACCTCCTACCTCCGTGTTTTTTTTAAATTTGTTCGCTCTTTGCGAAATAACTACATTTGTGGGGTCGTTGATTTACCAGATATAGTTAGATAAACTAAACAACACTATTATTAAGAATATGACTTCAAAAAAATGATAAGAGAGAACTTTAGCGGCCTCTGATGTTAACAATTTAACATTCGCCACAATCGGATTCAGTTTGTGTGAAAGGTTTTTTTCAATGGGCCTCCGCACACGAGACTAATTCTGGCCGGCATAAAACCGATAAAACAAACGGAATAAAATGTTCTGCCGAGTTTGAGCGGTTGAACAAGGCATAAAACTAATACATACACAACTTTCAAAATATTTCAATTATGAAAATAATACTACACAATGAAAAGGGGTTCCTATATATAATTTTTCTGCCGGCAGAAATCATCCCGTGTGCGAAGGCCCAATGCGTCACCTCTCACGAATGTCTGACAAACATCCGAGAGTATAAATGTCATAGAAAAGCTTCTCAATTCAGTCGTTCGGACTCGGCATAAAATTGTAGATCCCTTCTCATTCGCCTCAAAAAATAAAAAAAACTCTCACGTTGTGAAAAGCTAGGCCAAGCTATACGAACCAGTTGCACCATCTCTTTATTTATGCAGTTCAAAAACATTTCACAAGCAAATAATTTAAAATAAAAGCACTACCTATACCTGTTCTCTATCAAAGAATACTTTATACATTCCCATCACACCGCCCCTGCCCTTATCAGTGCACAATCCAAGCTTAATGACCTTTTGCTCACATCCTCATCGGATAACTATCCATATAATCACTTCCACAACAACATGTCTATTATATTAATTCTTCCCAACTCATGCTTCCATTTCCAGCCCGGATTCCTGTTAAATGCTCAGTTTAATGTCAGCTTAATCAAATATACGTGTCATTTGAAAGGACATCTCAGCCTCACAATGAACATTTCCATGTCATGTTTAACTAAATTACAGCTGTCCAAAGGTGACTCCGATGAAGACGAGATATCAACCGGGACCGGGATAACAACAACTCAAAAAAAAAATTAAATAAAACGATCCACAAACTTTGATTCAATCCAAAAAGAGAGGAACACGCAGCAGATACAGCGAATACATCAAACTTATCGCTGATTCAGAGATTGGAATCAGTAAGGGAAAAAATTTCACAAAAGGAAATCCTGAGAAGTCCCTCGCTCGCTGTCCCATTCCTTCTGAGACGATTAAATCCTTCTGGCGATGCGGCGGCAGTCGCCAGATCACCCCTGCTTCACTTTTTCCTTCGACTTTTATGTAATAACTCCGTCGTTGCCGAATAATCACTCTGCGCGAATGATTGATCAGACAGCGATTGAAGGATTTTAAGAAATGTGGTCGCGATATAAATTAACCGGACCAGCCTCTGGCGTATAAATCCATTGCAAAGCGGCATTGCCGTTTTTTTTTTATTATTATTATCTTGGTCTTCTTTTTCCTAATAACATGCGTATCTTTGTTCAGTATTCCAACAGAAAGCTTATCCCAACGATTTGAAGAACATGACTCGGATAGTCGGATGACTGAACTCAGTAACGTGGGAGGTTTTATCTTGTCTCGAACTAATTACAAGACAAAGATGTGAGTGTCTCCCAGCGACACCATCAGTTGGCTTATCGAACTGGACCAGTGCGACCGACAACAGGCCAGAAATGCTGAGTATATACGGTCAACTTGGAGACGACATTAAGTTTATCGTTAAATATTCAAATGACCCCTAAAAGTGTGTTGTTTACACCAATAAAATTGGCCTAATGGGCAAGCCGTATGCTTTGACAGCGCTAATTGGTTTGGGCACTTCGATTGACTTTGGTGAACTTTCTTTTAGTCTCGCTCTGTGGCGGTATGGTTTTGGGTTAATTCTGTCAATTTGGGTGGAATTGGAATAATACCGAATGCATTCGATTTGCATAGATGAATATTCAAGAGCGAAGGAAGTCATTTGGATTGTGGTGGGATTTTAGAACGAACTCTTAATTCATATAGAGTGCATGGTTAAAAAAAATACAGCATATCGGTGTGAGATAATTTTTGCATTTATTAACGGATAGTGAGCCTAGACAGAAGAAGATTCACTGTCGGTGATGAGAATGTTGAAAGACTAATTCTGCAGAATCTAAACGGCGACGAAGAGCAGAGTCCCGCTGTTAGACATAACGTGCCAGAGAGAAGTAAGAATGCCAATATCCTAGCTAAGAAGCAACAAAGCAGCTGAAAATTATAGTATCCTGAATAAATGACATCTGTCTAGTTCTGTAGTCTCGTATAAAGTAAGTTTTATTTTATTAAATCTGACATTTTATACAGTGTGAGCATACACTAAAATTCTGACAATTTATACAGTATTTCAAGATACTACAAAAATGACTTGGTAGAAAGCATTCACAAACTCATTCCCAGCCTTGGATTTACCCTTAGGCTAACTAGGCCCAGGCCATCACGACAGATTGGGCACCCCGAAAACTGCAAAGCAAACGCAAGAATTGAAATTGAATTTACATGACGATCCTTCCAATTCTTCGTATTCTTCATCACTTAAACCTTCTGTCAACTATGAGGTCTAGCCAGACATTTTGGACTTTTGATGGGAGTTTTCTTTAAAACATTATGCCAATAGCTTCTTGAAAGTTCAGGATAGGGTCACCGAAAATATTTTCTGTGATTTGATAATTTTTTATTTTTTTTTTATGTACTCGTTTTATATATAACTTTATAAAAGTTTTATATAAGTATACCGTAAACCCTTAGATAAAGAGTAAAGTTTGTCAATTCATGCACCTTCCAATCATTCAATGATTTTATTCGATGCATGCATTTTTTCTCATTCTTTTGTGTCAGTCATGTCGTTGGTAACACTGCAGATAGGATAGCGAATGAAGAATCCGTGGGTTATAAAAATTGAGGGTTTTAAAAAGAAAATAAGTTCTTTCCTATTTTCTGTTTTGTCACTTTTATTTTTATGCAAAATGTGTGCCTGTGCAAGTCTGGCCAGACCTTGTGGTTGACGGGAAGGTATAAAAAGCTATAATTGACAGAAGGGTTAGAACAAATCTTCACCAAATTCTTCTAAATATTTAAAAACAGATTAATGTCTTAGGCATTCATAATAATACCTATACATTTTTACATAGTTTGCAGTTTTCGTTTGGTTTGTTTTTTTTTATAAATAGACATAAACTATGCGACTATGCATCTGTGTGTCTAACTCTAGCCGCAATGTGCTAGATCTACCACAATTTCTGAATATATATTTTTTTAAATATATCACTGTACCTACCCCAAAAATACTACAATTCGCATTTCGTTCGCTTCAAATTCCCCGGAAGAAGATTGTGTTCGCCGGCGAGTTCATGAATCCCAAGCGACACCTCACCAATATCGTGTTAAATGCTTGGCTTAGGTGCGAATGTCAATCTAGGAATCGTCAGGAAATAATAAAAGAAGAAAATGCGAACATCTATAGAAAGTTTATGTGAATTGGAAAACGGTTTGCAAATTTACGGGAATCCATTGGTGGTAAAGAAGAATATGTGAGATATTCGTCACTTGTTTATACACTGCTGAACTCTTTGTGTTATCTTGGGTCAAGGTGCCTACACCAAAGTAAGCCTTTTCTTAAATTCTTAGCAAATTATATTCACATTGAACTGTGGAACTATTTTTCTTACATTATACCCATGAATCATTTCCCAAAGTATTGAGACTTAACTTCGAAACACTCTGTAAGTATATTCAAAATGGGCAATGCAGACAAACTTATTTTTTAAATCCTAAATAAAAACACTTGCACAACAAACTTGTCAAGCGTTACATTTGGCGTGTCCCAGTCACTGCTTTTTGGTTTAAAGTCGACGCCCAGATTTGGTGGAACGTAGCGAAGCCTGGCATCATTTCGTGCGCCTTTACCATTACACGATACTATAAAATCATTTTTAGTGTCCAGGCATTCACAATGGTGAATATTTTCATTTAAAATTATCTATTGTGGCCGTCAAAATATTTAAGTTGATGATTAAAAATGATTATTGGTAAGGTCCATTATCAATAGACAATATTTACCAGATAATAAATAAAAGGAAATAAAATAGGGCACCATTTGTTGTAAAGGCCTAGGACACAAAAAATTTAAATCCGGCGCTGCTCATCCCCAAAGTTTGGTTTGATGAATGGAATCTCAGAATCGTTTGCCCGATGCAGAAAAAATGAGATCACTTCAGCTGCGCCAACGATACCAATAGGTACCTCTGCCACATTGTGTGAAGGAAGTCTCTCAAATTTGCATACTTTGATAGACGCTGGAAAAAATACCTAAGAAACCCAAATTGAACTCACTCTTTTCAGCTATTTGAAATCCGCCTATTACAGCACCTATAGAGATGAGTTTTACGGAGCCATGTCCATTTTTGACAAAACTCATATGTGTAGTATGACGGTAAAGAAGCTTGCCGCTGTTCAAAGTTGGTAACGACCTCATCGAGACTTTGATACTTGAAAGAATGGTGCGAAACTCAAACAGGGACCATAATTTAAGGTCGATTCAATTAGGTACTTATCGAAGCTGTTACTGGTCCTATTCCTATAGTATAGAAAAGAAGCAGCTAAAAAGAGTTTGTTGGCTAACAAGGGAAAACAAGTCTTGTCAACAAAACAAAAAGGCACTGGTACACCCAACATCGAGGAATCGAATAGAACGCCACAATCGACAGCTGTAACTTTGAGGTAGTACCTAAGGCACTTCGTTTACGCGGCACTGCTATAAATTCTGTTAATAACATCTCCGAAGAAATAAAATAGAAAATAACTCTCGTCAAGCGCCATTCTATTAGGCTGAGAAGGCAATATTCCGAACAACTAAGAAGATTCGTAAAAATGTAGGTCTCGGTCTCCATTGCGTTGAAGGCCTTTGGATGATGAGTTTCACTTACGAACTACACGAACTGTACAGCAACATCGTTGGCTAGGATATATAGACAGGATGGAGGCACAAATGCCCCGATATATAGAGTCTTCTAGTCTTACCCGGAAGACAATCCAGTAGAGTGAAACCTTGCATATCTAAAGACAGTTAATTAAGGACCTGTCGTTTATGGGTTTGAGGTAACGGCTAGCCTATCCTCAGTAAATCCCACCCACAGGAGCCAGTGGTTAACACTCAAAACTGGATATGAATGGAGAACCATACGGAACTGTCTACTCCAGGTGGTAATGGCAATAGCCATAATCCATCCGTAGTCTTCTCGACTACGGCCGGGGCAAGGATTCTGGAGGCCCCAACATTCATACCCGAACCCACATGCGACTCATGCAGCTCTATGTCCGATTCACTCGGCAGACTGAGCATGAGACAAGCTGTGGCTCACTGCACTGCTACTGACGGTCAGACACGGGATACCTTCATGGTTGAACGAGCTCCTGATGAGGCGGTCCTTGAGCTGCGCCTGTCTAAGGGACAGCGGAAGAGGAAAAGAAAGAAGCTGATGGACCTGCGGCGCAAAGATGCTCTATCTGCTAAAGGCGCTAGCACTTCTTTCAGCTCTTCGGCGGTGCCTTTGAAAAGGAACAGGTCGGTGGAGGTCTCAACAACTGAAACTAACCAACCCCTTGGATCGGGCACTGCCTCCTCTTCTGCTAACCCGAAAAGCAAGAAGAAGCGACCCAAGCTCGAAAAGAGAATAAACCCCACTCAAGTCTGTGAGTCTGTTCGTGCACGGTCTCCAAATGAAGCCGGTGCTACTACCAGCAATGGAAGTAGTACTGGCGGACGGAAACTGGACGTCGCGATCTCACCTACAGGCGAGAGCTCCCCAGGCTCTCCAATCGTTGGAGCTGCCCGTGCACTGGTAATGAATGATGCAGGTGCTGAAATCAATTCAGGTTTCAGTACCAGCGGACAGAACTTTGTCGTCGCGGATGGCTCTGACGGTCAGAGAGATAGTTTTGAACGCAGAACAGCTGAGGTGCGAGATCAGAGGCCGTCTTATAAGGATGCCGCTGTCTCCTCTTTGGCAGTTCGTACACCAGAGTTTACATCCATTTTGTTTACTCAGATCAATCTACAGCACTGCAAGGCTGCTACCGCTCTTCTAAGTAGGAGACTTGCTGTCAGTAGGACAAAAAACCGCATAACATCCATCCAGGAACCATGGGTGTGGAAAAATCGCATCTGTGGCCTGAGTGAATTGAGCGGTTCTCACCACGTTCTTTACGACAAACTGTCCGAGAGACCTAGGACATGTCTTGTTGTATCGAAATCCCTCACGGCAGTTAAAATCGAACGGTTTTGTGGCCAAGATTTGGTTGCTGCAGATATCACTTACCATGCAAACGGCAATTGGGAAACCTTTGTTGTTGCATCGGCTTACTTTCCCTATGACTCTCTAACTCCTCCACCACCAAAGGCAGTTGTTGAGCTCATAGAGTACTGCGAGTCTAAAAAGATTGGTCTTATCCTATGTTGCGACGCTAATGCCCAAAACACTGTTTGGGGCAGCAGCAAATGTAATATACGTGGAGATCGTCTTCTGGACTTCATTCTCTCGTCTGACATCACCATCAACAATGTGGGTTGTCGACCTACATTTGTTACAGCCAGGAGACAGCAAGTAATCGATATTACTCTGTCCAACAGGCACTCCAAGTCTATCAAAAATTGGAAGGTATCGCCAGATAGCACTTTGTCAGATCATCGATACATCGAATTTCAAATCTACTGTGAAGTTTCGCCTTCGCAAGAGAGGAGAAATCCGAGAAAAACGAACTGGGCACGGTTTAGGGAGGAACTTGGCAACTCTGTTAAAGTTCCACTTAAATTAAGATCAATACAAAGGGTAGAGAGGTCTGCTCAGGAGCTGAACAGCGTCCTTATCCGTTGTTTTGAACAAGCGTGTCCGGTTACAAAAAACTCCTGTAGAAAACCGGTACCTTGGTGGAACACCGAACTACAGTGTATTCGTAGAGAAACCAGGAGGCTTCTAAATCGGTCTTTAAAAACCAACTTGGAGGAAGACTGGAATCTCTATCGATCGAAGCAAAAAGAATTTAAGAGACTTATTCGAAAATCGAAAAATGACTCTTATAGGAAATTTTGTGAGGAGGTCGAATCACTAAGTGCAACCAGTAGGCTTGTTAAAGTCCTCAAAAGGGACGGACCAAGTAAACTGGAATCGCTCCAAAAATCTGATGGCACCTACACTGAGACAAAGGCGGAGACTTTTAGTCTTCTGCTGGAGACTCACTTCCCGGGAAATCAGATCACTACACATTCTTCAGTGGTACCGGTAACGGTGGCCACTACGGAACTGACAAACTCCACGCGGCGCAGCTGGTATATTGCATCCAGAGTGGTTACGGATGACGCTATCAAGTATGCAATTGCATCATTTGACAGCTTCAAGTCACCTGGTCCAGATGGAATTTACCCGGCTATGCTGAAACAAGGTTTTAGTCAGCTGATGCCGACGTTGAAAAGAATTTTCACCGCTAGCTTGGCCTTGGCCTACATACCTTCCCTTTGGCGTATGGTTAAAGTCGTGTTCATACCAAAAATCGGTAAGACTGACTATACTCTCGCCAAAAGTTTCAGACCCATAAGTCTGTCTTCCTTCTTGCTGAAAAGCTTGGAGAGACTGGTTGAGCTGCACATGCGCAATGTTGCTCTTCGATTGCATCCTCTTTCTGAGACGCAACATGCTTATCAACGCGGAAAATCCTGTGAAACTGCGCTTCAGAACCTCGTTGGTACGATCGAAAGTGCTCTTGATCGGAAGGAGTACGCGTTGGGTATTTTCGTCGATATTGAGGGTGCTTTTGATAATGCGACCTTTGATAGCATGTGTAATGCAGCCAGACATCACGGTATAGATGAAACGTTGGTGTTGTGGATTAAAGCAATGCTAATGCACAGAACGTTGATTGCCGAAGCGGATTGTGGCAAATGCGTCATGACAGGGGTAAACAGGGGCTGCCCTCAAGGTGGTGTTTTGTCTCCCCTCTTATGGTGCATGGTAGTAGACTCTCTGCTGACGACTCTCAATCTTCCTGGAACCTATACACAAGCATACGCGGACGATGTCGCCGTTCTGTCTGTCGGTTCAGACCTTGGGACTGTCTGCTCTCTGGCGCAGAGATCCCTGGGTTTGATCGATGATTGGTGCACAATGAATGGGCTTTCAGTGAACCCTCTTAAAACTACGGTTGTTCTCTTCACGAGAAGGAGGAATATCACTGGTCTGTCTCAACTTGTGCTAAAAGGTGTCACTATTCCGATTTCTGATGAAGTCAAATATCTGGGAGTAATCCTCGATAGAAAACTTCTTTGGTCCAAGCATGTTGAATCAAAAACCGATAAAGCGCTGTCGACTTTCTGGCAGTGCAAAGGCGCTTTTGGGAAGACATGGGGCTTATCTCCTAAAAGGGTCCTATGGATCTATACGGCAATGGTAAGACCACTTCTCTCATATGCATCGGTTGTGTGGTGGAACAGGCTTTCGCGGAAACGTGTTGTGGCCTCTTTCGCCAAACTCCAAAGAACGGTTTGCCTTGGGTGCACAGGGGCCTTCCCCAGCACTCCGGGCTCCGCTCTAGATGCTTTGATGAACCTCCCCCCCCTTGATATTTTTATCATGGGGTGTACGCTGAAAACCATCTCTCGGTTAAAGAGAGGTGGCTTTTGGTACCACGCGCATTGGAATTTTGAAGAACTTGTGCGAGAATTATCCTTTGACCCCTGTCTTATGGATATGCCGTCTGACGCAATGACACCAGAAATCCTACTGCGACAAAACTACCACGTCAACTTTCCTCAGGCAACAGAATGGCTTCGGCCAGACTCGGAGCCAGGGAAGGAATGCCATCGTGTATTCACGGATGGCTCTAAAACCGGACAGGGGTCTGGTTCTGGAGTCTTCGTGGAAAGCGAGAACATTAGACTACACTACCCCTTGGGTAACCATGCGACTGTCTTCCAGGCGGAGATTTTCGCTATCCTTATGGCTATGCGCTATATTGTGACAAACAGGTGGAGGGCTAGAAGCATATGCGTTTGCAGTGATAGCCAAGCTGCATTAAAAGCTCTGCTCAACCCTCTTACCTCGTCCAAGTTAGTGCTCGAACTCAAGCTTTCTCTGAACTTGGTCGGTAGGCTAAACACGGTCAAACTTGTTTGGGTTCCAGGTCACACTGGTATCCAGGGAAACGAGATCGCTGACGAGCTGGCCAAGTTGGGTTCAGAAGAAGATTTCTTAGGACCTGAACCTGCGTTGGGTTTGCCTGCATCTGTGGTTAGGTCATCCATTGATACTTGGGTTTCTCGTGAACACGAGCGTCGTTAGCGTGACTGTGCTGGGTGTAGACAGACCAAACGACTGCGTCCGGACATCTGCAAGAGGTCCTCATCTTTCCTTCTGTCTCTCAGGAGAATCGACTGCAGACTTCTTGTGGGCGTTCTTTCGGGCCACCAAGCTTTTGCCAAACACTTAAATGTGTTGGGCTTGAGCAACACCACCATCTGTCCTGCTTGTGGAGAGGATGACGATACAGCGGAGCACTTCCTCTGTAGTTGTCCTGCCTTTGCTCGCATCAGGTGGCGGATCTTTGGGGCTGACGTGGTGAGTGCCGAACATCTAAGCTCTTCATCACTGAAGCTCCTTCTCATCTTTCTTCGAAAGACGGGAAAACTAAGTACAGCAATGTAAGGTGTCTGTTTGGCAGTACAATGGACCAGTAGTTGTGTCTGAGTGCTCCATCGGATAGTAACAACCTCCGACAAAGAAGAAGACAAAGACCTGTCGTTAAAAACCATTCGTTTTACAGCCAGCAAGATTGGAATAGACGCCACTTTTTTATACAGCTTTATTAAAGACCTGGAGAAGTAGGGAAAAAATCTCAAAGGAAGAGTCAGAAAAGGCGGACGATACTGAGAGCTCTTTCAAATTCAAGGCTCTCAGTAAGTAAAATTAAGGCAAAAACTGGAGGCTAGCAGATCGACTGTTCATCGCGTGATACAGAAAGCCAGCCATATTGGCCATGAAAAAATAAATGCGGCACGTAAAATCCAGCAAGTCACATCAGGTGAAATCGAGAGTGGCATACCGTCGTCTTTTCTGATAAAAAAAATTGGACGGATCTGATGGATACAGTTGTTATTTACATGATTTGAGAAAAGAAGAAATGCATCTTCAAAGTCGGCACAGCAAAGGAGGTGGTGTAATGGTATGGGGAGCAATGAGCTATTAGGGAACTGTGGAGCTGGATTTCCAAAGCTTCAAAACGACGGCATTCACTTACAAATCGATACTGGAAGGAGCTTTCCGTAGTTTTCGGAGATATTTGGTGGTCAGCGATGGACTTCCCAACAAGACAATGCACCGATACATACCGCACGGACAACAAAATCTCGGATTCAGAACCAAAATGTAAACCTACTTGCAAAGCCCCATATTCACCCGACCTGAGCATCATGAAAAACGCGTTGGGTTGACTTTCAAGAAAAGTCTACGAAGGAGGGAAGCAATATCATGAAACGGAAGAAACTATTGAAGCCATAAAACGAGCCTGGTCCGAAGTTTCGCTAGATTATTTGACAGCACTCTATGAATCTCACACAGCAGACTACTTGAAGTGATTTAGCGATCAGGAGGTAATACCCATGACTAAAAACTATTGCTACTCTTTAAATAAAACCGAGATTTATTTATACAAACAAATTTTGTATTGTTTTTTTACCTTTTAAGCTTCTAACAGCTAAATTAAGCCACTGTTCGTAACTTTTTTGTGGTTTATTTCTCTTTCAAATCTAGCATACAAATGATAATATTTTAGGTGCAACAAGTCCGTAAAGGACCCTAGGCCTAGCTTCCAGCTGAATTGAGCATATAAAATCAAGCCAACCTTTACGCTTTACCTATACATATATTTTCGAACTTGTCATTCATAAAAAATAAACATGTACCGTAACGAATTGTGCCAATTTTTCAACCACCATTCTTATACACCTCACACAAGGAGGTCAACTCTTCAATTGGCCGAAACTATCGCTACATCTTGACTTCGATTAATTGGATCTAATTATGTTTGGGCCACATTTCGAACTCCCCTCCACCGATACACAACGGTCTCTCTTATGCGTTCATTTTGTTTGGTAAACTTCATCCGCAAACGCGAGTCGTCGAAACAATGAGCCGCGCACTGGAACACCATTGTATTCGTTTTACAAGACCCCCTGTACTGTTATCGTGTGTGTTAAAAACTGACAGATACTGATGGTAATCAATTAGCATAAATTGCTTTGGAAACGAAAACATACAGAACAGATGGATATACCAACTTAAACGGGCCAGAAGAGGGAAAAGAGTGAATTCTCGACGATTGCCAATTAGTGATGGATAGGATCATAAGCTCTGAATACCAATGTTGACCTATCAGCTATAAATTTGGGTTCGCTCCTAACAATGGACAGGGTCAGCCGCACAGGGAGATATGGATGATGGGATCTTGTTTTTTTGTATTGTAAATGTTGTAATAGAGGCTTTAAGTGATTTATAGAATGGCAGCCATTGAGTGTGATGGTTGATGGGAATTTGAAGTACAAAACAAGTGATGGGTTAGCAGCAGATGGCTGTCAAACCAAACCTTCATCCCCGTTCGCAAGTTGAGTCACCATTCCCAGCTGGGAGTTGTCACCTCAATTGCTCTGCAAAAAGTGCTGCTCCCATAGTTGTATTAGCTGGCGTGGAATGTTGTCCACTTCCCGAAACGCTCTGGGGCACTTGTTGCCACATTGCTGCGTCGTTTCGTTCGTCATCGACGGTCTGATTTATTAGCAAAATTACACCAAAGTATTGTGTCCATTTGTCCGCATCCGTGTGTGTGTGTGTGTATGTGTGTAAAAAGAAAAGTAAGAGGGCGCACAGGGAATGTCGTCCACATGCAAAATTCCAAGCGCGCAGTTTGGAAAGCTCCCTTTTGGACGGAGGACCGACTTTGTATTAGTAAAAGCGGTGACTCTCTTGCGCGCTGCTCTCTTCGTCTCATACTGTTTACGTATCTGCAAACAGAAACGTTTTCAAATTAACCAACCGACGACGAAGGCTGAGATGATATATGCCCAATCCCGACATTACCATAATGACAATGTACAACATCTCGAACGGATGACGGACGTACGGTCCGCACGCACACCGTTCGCTTATTTATGACCAATTATAAATCTAAACGCTGCATTTTATAGTGGGCATGGGCACTGATGGGCACTGGGCACTGGGCACTCTTCCTCTCCGTTCTCTTCGGTTTTTTCGATGGTTTGGCGCACAACCATTCCTCGGCTGGTGTGAGTACGACTTGGCGGATTTGTGGGACAAAAGCGAGGAAGCTTGATGCAATTGAGCCTGTGTGTAGAAAGGAAGACAAGTTTGCGACAATTTCATCATTTTTAATGTAGTGCTGCGGTAGTAATTCCAACTCCAAGCAGTTGTGAAGAGATTGTTTCTTTGGTTTGGACGACATTTTTTTTTTTTTGCCTTTCTGGCACGGAAGTAAGAGCTCCGAGATAGATGGGAGATTGTGACAGTAACGGTATTTAGTGAATTGTGTCGTGCCTGCTCAGAAGTTGTATCTGTATGTGCTAATTAATTATCAGCGCATGTTGCGAGGTATGTATACCTATGGTCAATAAAAGGAAAATACTAAAGTGAGTCAACTTAGTCACGAAATTTGCTCCAATTTGTGCGCGACTGTCCTGCATTGGGTTGAGATGGTGATGAATCTTTTTCTGACAGTTTTGGCACGGGAGAGAGACTCGGAGGGGACCGAGAATCGACGCAATAAATACACCGTTTTTGATAAGAATTTGGTTAATGGCGTCTTTTATCGCAGTCATCATTCGGACGGCCAAAATCATCGACGAAAGCGAAAAGCGTGTAACTTCTTATTGGTGACCTAATTTGTTTAGTGAAATCGGATCAACTCTGGTGAAATTTTGTTTTTAGTCAGCTTGCACATGCACAGCACATACTTCTGTCAACGATAAACTTATTTTTACGAATGCCACTATGGACAGTGGACAGGTTGTTGTTCAGAAGGCAGCGTCGTATATGTCAAAGTTTAGGAGGAATCGTCTATCGACACCCGCATCTAAGCTCTACGATGACGAGTTCAAAATTGGATTCGGCCAGTCTTGGAAAACAAAGTTTTGGCTTACCCAAACTATGATCCCTAACTTTGTCCCAAGACTCAAGATTTTTATAGACTAGAAGCAAGACTGAAGACATGCACTCTAAAACGCATAATAATTGAGGCTATAATCAATATTAACGGCCCAGTTAAAGGGAACAATTTCGTTAATATTGATTCAGGATTCAGCTGGGCCCTATTTGTCAACCCAACTTAATATCAATAATTATTGATGGGTAAAAACAGGCCCTGTGCCACAAATATTCAAAAAAAGTTGACAGAGGACGTTACCTTAAGAATGCCTCACTTACAATGTTGAATATCCCTTCTTCAGATAAGTTACGAATATCCGAATATAGTGTTAAGACAATTGCAGAAGTTTCAGACAACACCAAAGGCCATTCAAAAAACTAAATTTGGTTCAGAAAAAGCCGAGAAGTATGTGTACGGACCAGAACCTCAAGTAACAAGCTCTTCTCAGTTTTTTTTATGTTTTAGTTTCTTGAATTGGCAACACTTTTTACAGCAATAAGCAATTTGACAGCTTATAGCTGATTTGTGGTCATTTTCGTTTGCCATTTTACCATGAAATACCTTCCCGAAATACTAGTCAAAAATTAGACTTCCAGATACCAGATTGCGCTTTACTCGACGAAGCTACCGGCGCCTAATAAACTACAATATTTCTTGTATATTGCGCACAAGTTGTAAGGCGGAGCTTACAGGTGAACTTCTTCGCTTGGCTATACTACTGGACCGTCTCTAATAACGACAAGCATGATGGATAGCAGACTCGTCATTTAAGGGCGAGTCAGCTAAACATCGTATAAGCGGCGAGTCTCAGGTTCAACCCCCTAAAAACCACAAATTACATCTTGAGGTTTTTTTAACTGCGTCAAATCTCGAGTATACGTTTGGCAAACGCAGTCCGCAGTTAATGTTAAGAATTTGTGTGAGAGAGATAGAGAGAGAGAGAGAGCTCTTGCAAAAGGATGCACTAAACCGTATGACTACAGACCGTATGTCAATAATGACGTTGAAATCCAACAAAGCTGCCCGATTGGATCCGTGGCATAGCATATTACTTACTTACTTACTTAGATGGCGATACAGTCCGTGGTGGACCTGGGCATGGGCCTCAATAAACACGCCTCTCCAGTTAGCACGATCTTTGGCTAACTGCCTCCAGTTGCGCACTCCAAGTTGGTTGAGGTCCCCTTCCACTTGTGCGCGCCACCTAAGGCGAGGTCTTCCTCTACTGCGTTGTCCCTCCGGGTTGGAATCGAAGACTCTTCGGGCCGGAGCATTGGTGTTCATTCTGACCAGTTCGATGTCGCTATACAGCTCGTAGAGTTCGCTGTTAAATCTCCTCCTCCAAGCCCGTCAACGCAAACGGGACCAAAAATCACTCGAAGAATTTTGCGTTCGAAGCGACCAAGGAGGTCTTCATCCGCTTTTGACAACGTCCATGATTCTGCGCCATAAAGCAGGACTGGGATGATGGGGGTCATATATAGAGTCTCCTTGGTGTTTCTCGACAAGGCCTTACTAATCAAAGGCCTTCTTAGGCCAATGTAACAGCGTTTGGCAAGTGTAATTCTTCGCGAAGTCCCGAACTACCTCAAAGTTATAGCTGTCTATCGTGACGTTCTGTCCGATTCGTCGATGCTCTGTGTCCCTTCTTGTTGACCGCAAATATTTTGTTTTTCCCTCTTTCACCACTAAACCCATTTTTGCCGCCTCTGTACTGATAGGTACTTGCAAACGCACCAGTGACAGCTCGCTGTGTTTTGCCAATGACGTGACATATTTTAATATTAGTTTTAATTCAATAAGAACATCCGACACTATACCATTCCCAACTTCCTGAGAAAGGGTCATATTCCAACTTCTCATCTCAAAATTCACCATCATCCCCTTCATCAAATCAGAGCTCGTCCTCCAAACATAAGGTACGACGATCAAAAACGGCTGATAAGTGAGGCCATAATCGGCATCGATTGCCGCACTGCAACTTCATCGCTTCATCCCACTGACCGCCCAGACAGCGCGCCAGCCGATCATCATTTGTTGTGCATTAAATGTCTTGTTGGGTTTTTTTTTATTTTGTCGGCCGATTTCTCGGATTGAATAATATTTAGCAGCGTCAGTGTCTACTGCCGCCGCCGCACCACCACCTCAAGTAGGTGTCCCATAGTGCTGATTAATGGGAGGGATTAAAATCTCGGAATCACACAATTTATGTAAATGCACGCTACAGATATAAATATCATATTTATGATCGTCTATTTAGATTTTTCCAAATCATAATACCACAACGCAAGAATAGCAATGACCACACTGCCGTCTCTTCCACTTCCAGTTGGCCGGTACTGCCGTGGCCACATTTGTGTGTTTGTGGCATGCTGATGTTTTGTTTAACCAAAGGTAATGGATATGGTCTCGCGCACACGATGAGTGTGGTCCAGGCGGCTGTGACTGTGAGTGGTGTAGTTCGACGAGATGAGATCGCGTCTTTCCATGATGACATCAAGTGGTATTCACCACTTGGCTTTGCTGCAAGCCCCAAAATGGTCAACAATAGGAATCGATATAATTTCCAATTAATTCCATCGGGATGTATCAATTCGATGGACAGTTTGTTTCAAATTTCTTCATTCGATGTTGGCCGCGCGGTGATGTGTGTGTTGGGCCGACACCATGAGTGTCGGTTTGAAAGGTGTTGGTATATTGCCGGATTTGGAGCGGTCTGGGCGACACTGAATACTAATCGTTTAATTAAATATGGAGCGGACCGTTCAGCGGCTAATATATAAATTTGTCTTCTATTCTACTTTCAGAGCTGAGAAGTAGTACGTGTCTGACTGCCACCCAAGTTGATGAAGAACTTTCTAAGTTCATGTTTCAGAAGCCGAGTATGCGACACAAAGGCGAAGTTTTGTCTCTCGTTTGTGATAAATCAATATTAGGCTAAAACATTTTCCGACATATTGAGGCGCGTATTTAGCACGCTACGTGTGTGGCCATTTGCATATAAAGTTTGTTGATATAATTAACTGTCAGGTAAGATTATAGAAGCTTTAGCTGTGCTTTGACCTTATCTATTGATGATTTGTAGTCGTGAATTTGTTTCATTATGGTTAGTATGTACATATTTCGAAGAAAAGAAGATGAGATGCAGCACTAACACATGAAATAGATTGGCTGAGCGGTTGCAGTTTATATGACGATAACTCAAAAATGTAGCCTATAATAGACGTAGATTGGATTGAAATATTATAGAACTACCGCTTATCGTATTGCATAACTTCCTGTGTCTAAATAAAGCCCAAGCTCACACTATCATTCAAACTACTCGCTTTAAATTGGAGTCCCACATAGCTTGTTTTATTCGCATTTGTTGCTCCCCTGACATTGATTTTGACTTGAATAACAATTAGGCCAGGATTGAAAATTCATGTCTGACATCAGCTGAACATTGACTAACCAATATTACCATATAGCGACCTCCTTAGTCCTTACCTTACATACAGCATTGGTAAGGGCTACTTTTGGGAGCACCTATTTTAAAAAAAAATTAAGCGGTACCTACTTCCAAGCATGAGTTCATCTCCATAGCTCGATAATCTAGTTATACCCTCCACAGGAAGGTATATTCACTTTGCCATTACGTTTGTAACGCCAAGAAGGATTCACCGGAGACCCTATAAAGTATATATATTCTGAATCAGGATCACATCCTGAATCGATTTAGCCATGTCCGTCCGTCTGTCTGTCTGTCTGTCTGTCTGTCTGTCTGTCTGTCTGTCTGTCTGTCTGTCTGTCTGTCTGTCTGTCTGTCTGTCTGTCTGTCTGTCTGTCTGTCTGTCTGTCTGTCTGTCTGTCTGTCTGTCTGTCTGTCTGTCTGTCTGTCTGTCTGTCTGTCTGTCTGTCTGTCTGTCTGTCTGTCTGTCTGTCTGTCTGTCTGTCTGTCTGTCTGTCTGTCTGTCTGTCTGTCTGTCTGTCTGTCTGTCTGTCTGTCTGTCTGTCTGTCTGTCTGTCTGTCTGTCTGTTGAAAGCGTCCAAAGGAATTGACCTAGGCGAATGAAATTTTGTGAGACGACTTCTTTTTACCGTCGTCAGGTTGGTATTGAAAATGAGCTATGTCGGTCAAGTAGTTCTGGTACCTCCCATACAAAACCACTATTAGACCCACGTCTTTCTCTGTCTGTTGAAATCACGATAGCGTCCGAACGAATCGACTTAGGCAACTGAAATTTTATGAGAGGTCTTATATTTATGGCCTTCAAGTTTGTATTAAAAATGGTCCATGTCGGTCAAGCAGTTCTGTTACCTCCCATACAAAACCACTATTGAACACACGTCTCTCTCTGTCTGTTAAAGCACGATAGCGTCCAAACGGCTTAACTTAGGTGAATGAAATTTTGTGAGAGGACTTTTTTTTAACCGTCGTCGGGTTGGTATTGAAAATTGTCTATGTCGGTAAAGTAGTTTTGCTACCTACCATACAAAACTAATATTAGACACATACTAACACGCATGGCAAGCATTTTGCATGACTTTTATGCAGTGGAGGGTATCAAAGCATCGGCCAGGCCGATGATAACACTTTTACTTGTTCTCAATTAACTTTTTCATGGAGCACGCCATGCGCTTTACTCGCATCAGGAATTATCCGCTCAAATAATAACTGATTTTTTATACGCTTGGTTTTTAAAACAGCAAAAATTTACAAAATTGAAATTTGTATTATGGTCGATAAATCAATTCTTGCCATTTACGTTTTGAATATTATTTCGTATAAATGTTGACCGCGAGTACGCCTCAAATGGACCATCCGGAATGTGCAATTTTGACATACTTTTTCCAACATATCGACTGGTATCTCAACAATAAAACGAGTTATGTTGTCTTCCAAGGCGGCAGTAGTTACTAGCTTATCCGTAAAGACGAGAGACTTAACATATCCAAACAAAAAGTAGTCCAGCGGCGTAAAGATGTTCAAAGAGTGAGATGAATTGCCAACCAAATTCGCCTCGCAATAATGTCCATATATAGATTCGCGTGCTGTCTGGCATTTCGCGCCGTTCTGTTGAAACCACACATCGACCAAATCCAGCTCTTCCATTTTGGGCAAAAAAGAAGTCCGAAATTATTGAACGATAGCGACCACCAATGACGCTTAGGACGACCATAAAATGGACGAAGTGCTCTATTCTATAGTATATATACATATTTTTTACTGAGCATTTAATAGTAAAATTCAATAATTTGCAAACGTTGTTCGGACGTAAGTTTGGCTATTGTGAAATGGCGATGCTAACTGAGCATTTTTTACTTTGACACGTGTCACGAATCACGGGTGAACTGTCAAAAAAAGGCAGACTGAAAAACAAAACACCAAAAAAAATCACCCTGCTGCGTCTTCCGTTATTTTGCAATTCGCTCTTCGCAAACCGGTCTACTGGATCAACTCTCAACCAGCTAGCTTTATTCTGAAAAATAAAGTTGTCTAAAGTTTACTCGTTCCAAACTGAATGAAACTCCATTCGTGGCTTTAAGAGGCCTCTACCCAGAAATCGAGGAAAAGTGCGAAAAATGGCATTTTGTTTCCCTCCTAGAGAAGTCAATACTGAAGCGATCGAAATGATATTGGATGCATTGGAAAGAACAGAATATGTCCTTTGAAAGCTTTGAAACATTTTTGTTAAGCGACATCTCGTTTTTCTTTTATTGAAAGAATTCCCAGCTGTGTTTGGGAAAATTGGCCTAAAACCGACTTTTTGTTTGCCAACGCATGATATGATAGAGTTCGAAACAGTCTAAGATAACTTGTCCATCTTAAAGGTCATATGCAAAACACAAATGAGTTTAAAATAAATCTTAACATTTCATCCTGGTTTTGAAAAAACAGGTGTTTTAAAACAAACAATTTTTTGAATTAATGAACAACGTTTTTCCTGTATATATTGATTTATACTTGATGCAATTTTTACTCAAAACAACAAAGTATCATACCAGCTATCGGATGCAAAAAAAAAATTATGTATTTACATGTATTTTCTTGCAAAATACTGAGTTTAAATTTTATATATTTTTCAAGAAAAATACACTGCATGTGTCATAGTTGTTGCACATTCTCAGAAAAAAGTTCCAAGTTTCTCATTTAGATGGCGGTAGTTCTGTCGTTTGATTTGATTAGCCAATCAGAATGACACCCAAGCTATAAGGGATAAATGTGTAGTTTGTCAACGGCATTAAGAGGTGTGTTATAAATAAAACAGGTTTGGCGTGAAGTGTGATCGAAATGGAATCAAGGATGCGTGTGTTGATATGTGTGCAAGCAGGTGGGGATTCTTTATTCAAAGTGAGTTTTGCTTCATGGGGATTCAAAGTAATTTTTGCTTCTTGAATAAAAATGAAAATGAGAGAGGGGTCGACAGAAGCACTTTTCAATATGTTGCTATATTTAATAAATTCTTATTGAAAATGCATTTATTTGTTTAAACAAAATTGCTTAAACTTCATAACAAAAATTATAAATTAATTTAAACGATGAATGTAAGTACTCAGATTTTTAGAAATTCTATATATTTTATGTATAGCAAATTTGTATCTTGAAAAGTGCTTGCCGGTCACACCGTGATCAGGTGTAAAGCAGATAATGGTTTGGTTTGTGTTGGAAGAAAAAGAGACGAAACGGAGAGGGTGAAATGGTGGGTTAGGCTGAAAGAGGTATAATTGAAAGCAAATTGTAGTATGAACCAGCAGCATTGCGCTGTTGCCATTTACAAGGAAAGATTATGCAATTTTGTTTGCGCTGTTGCCATTATCTTACCTTTTATGAGCTATGGTAGGGTAGGTGTTTGGTTTTTCGTATGAAGAGGGGGACAGAGGAAAGAATTTGCAACATTATGAAGATCACCAAGATAAGTAGCAAAAGCTACACCAGGATTGTGAGAGGGGATGATGCAAGGGGTATCCAAGTGGGGCTTAGTTGGGAAGGAATTGTGGGTTTTGCTAAAGAGAATATTACTAGATGCAAAAATATACATATACCTCTGTACATTCACTCGATAATATGCATGATCCAATAAAAGGATTTATGTGTATTGGGGGTTTGTTGACTTGTGGGAACGATTTTATTTTCTACCCGCCATTACTTAACCCAATAGTACATTTACTACCTCACCTGCTCCCCTTATACCATTAAAATCTTAAAACTACCCTTACAAAAAACTCTATGGATCACAGAAATACAAAATCCTATTGCAAAGTATCCGATATGCATTTTCACATTCCTTCTCTTCACGTTGTTATCCTTCATCATCATCAACCTTGCCATGCTGAAAATACCCTACCACACACACCATCTATATATATGCGCAGAATACCTACCCCATCCTTGGTTTAATTTTCCCTTGCACATTCAAAGTCATTATAATGTAATCAATGTTGAATGGATTCTTTGTCTTATGCTTATCTACATTTTCCTCTCACTCCAACATTCATTTGGATGCAATTCTCAGCAAGAAAAAAGGAAGAGGGGGGGATGTTTTATTTTTCTTGCTGAGAATTGCATCCAAATGAATGTTGGAGTGAGAGGAAAATGTAGATAAGCATAAGACAAAGAATCCATTCTCCATTGATTACATTATAATGACTTTGAATGTGCAAGGGAAAATTAAACCAAGGATGGGGTAGGTATTCTGCGCATATATGTATATAGATGGTGTGTGTGGTATGGTATTTTCAGCATGGCAAGATTGTTGCTGATAAAGGATATCAACGTGGAGAGAAGGAATGTGAAAATGCAGATCGGATACTTTGCAATAGGTAGGTATGTATTTTGTATTTCTGTGATCCATTGAGTTTTTGGTAAGGGTAGTTTTAAGATTTTATTGGTATGAGGGGAGCAGGTGAGGTAGTAAATGTACTATTGTGTTAGGTAATGGCGGGTAGAAAAATAAAATCGCTCCTACAAGTCAACAAATTCCCAATACACATAAATCTTTTTATTGGATCCTGCATATTATCGAGTGAATGTGCACAGGTATATGTATAAATTTGCATTCAGTAATATTCTCTTTAGCAGAACCCACAATTCCTTCCCAACTAAGCCCCACTTGAATACCCCTTGCATCATCCCCTCTCACAATCCTGGTGTAGCTTTTGCTACTTAACTTGGTGATCTTCATAATGTTGCAAATTCTTTCCTCTCTCCCCCTCTTCATACGAAAAACCAAACACCTACCCTACCATAGCTCATAAAAGGTAAGATAATGGCAACAGCGCAAACAAAATTGCATAATCTTTCCTTGTAAATGGCAACAGCGCAATGCTGCTGGTTCATACTACAATTTGCTTTCAATTATACCTCTTTCAGCCTAACCCACCATTTCACCCTCTCCGTTTCGTCTCTTTTCCTTCCAACACAAACCAAACCATTATCTGCTTTACACCTGATCACGGTGTGACCGGCAAGCACTTTTCAAGATACAAATTTGCTATACATAAAATATATAGAATTTCTAAAAATCTGAGTACTTACATTCATCGTTTAAATTAATTTATAATTTTTGTTATGAAGTTTAAGCAATTTTGTTTAAACAAATAAATGCATTTTCAATAAGAATTTATTAAATATAGCAACATATTGAAAAGTGCTTCTGTCGACCCCTCTCTCATTTTCATTTTTATTCAAGAAGCAAAAATTACTTTGAATCCCCATGAAGCAAAACTCACTTTGAATAAAGAATCCCCACCTGCTTGCACACATATCAACACACGCATCCTTGATTCCATTTCGATCACACTTCACGCCAAACCTGTTTTATTTATAACACACCTCTTAATGCCGTTGACAAACTACACATTTATCCCTTATAGCTTGGGTGTCATTCTGATTGGCTAATCAAATCAAACGACAGAACTACCGCCATCTAAATGAGAAACTTGGAACTTTTTTCTGAGAATGTGCAACAACTATGACACATGCAGTGTATTTTTCTTGAAAAATATATAAAATTTAAACTCAGTATTTTGCAAGAAAATACATGTAAATACATAATTTTTTTTTTGCATCCGATAGCTGGTATGATACTTTGTTGTTTTGAGTAAAAATTGCATCAAGTATAAATCAATATATACAGGAAAAACGTTGTTTTTTAATTCAAAAAATTTTTTGTTTTAAAACACCTGTTTTTTTAAAACCAGGATGAAATGTTAAGATTTATTTTAAACTCATTTGTGTTTTGCATATGACCTTTAAGATGGACAAGTTATCTTAGACTGTTTCGAACTCTATCATATCATGCGTTGGCAAACAAAAAGTCGGTTTTAGGCCAATTTTCCCAAACACAGCTGGGAATTCGTTCAATAAAAGAAAAACGAGATGTCGCTTTAAAAAAATGCTTCAAAGCTTTCAAAGGACATATTTTTTTCTTTCTAATGCATCAAATATCATTTCGATCGCTTCAGTATTGACTTCTCTAGGAGGGAAACAAAATGCCATTTTTCGCACTTTTCCTCGATTTCTGGGTAGAGGCCTCTTAATCTATTCTATTTATTTCTTTTCTCCCGCAAAAAGAGGTTCGACTCTAAATTTTATCGAGTAAAAGCACTACCCGACTCCAACATTCCTGGATCAGTAATGATTTGCGGACTGCCTGAAAACTGTGTGTCTTCAATACATAATCTATGCGCCTCATGGCAATTTTGTGTGAAAAGACTGCACAACTAAATCAAAACAAGTCTCATTGTAACCTACGAAATATTAACAAATCGATATTGGTAATACAAAAAAAAATAAATTATTTTAAAATTTAATATAGAATCAGAAAAGCAAACGGCACAAAACAAAAGATACTTTCGGTACCTCTGTCAAAAACAAAAGTTTCTCGACATCTGAAAATGACCCTAAAAGTATGCAATTTCAACTACATTATTTTAATTCTGAAACGTTTGTAAAGAGGGAGCAAAAAACGAAAAGAGTTGGATACATCAAGCAAATTTTCGTTTTTAAAAAAAGCGAAAGCAGGTTTCGTTTCGTTTTGTATACGGAATCCCATTCCAGCTCTTACGTTATCACAATGACAATCGAACATAAGAGAAGAGCAATCCTTATATTCAAGGCCTTGATACCTGCACCTACTTTTTGTTTTTAAACAAAAATAATTCATTATTTATGAATGATTAGATATAGATGATGAGAGTGAGAGAACAACAATGACAACTCGTAGACACAGTTACTTTTTGTAGGAATGTTAACTATACTACACCACTAATTATTCATCATCAGAGTCCTGACAGTCCGTTTTCTCATTATATGATTCACTTGGGAAGACATTTTCTGCTTTCCCCTGTCAGAAAATGAACCTTGCATTTCGGTTTGTCAATAGACCAAGTGGAAGTGACTATCTCTTAGGCTCCCGCCACGCAATGAGCGACGAGCGACTGAGCGACGAATCTGAGCGATGGGTGGCCATTTAATGAACGACTAGATGAATTCTTAATAATTTTTGTTTTTTAAATTCGAATGCAATCAATAACACTTTCACATCGAACAAACCCAAACTAAATTACTTTTAAAATAGAGCTGAACTCATCCACTAAGCAAACGAAGCTGGAAAGAACTCAATACGTTTGTTTAACGTAGACCTTATGGCGCACTAGTGGGCACTGGGATAGCCCTATCGCGTTCGATATAGTACTAAGTTCGCACTGACAATAAAGACTTGTGTTCGAGGTGAGCGCTGGAGCGCCCTAGTTGAGCACTGTGCATTCAGACAGGGGAGAGTTCAGTGCTGGATTTTTCTGTCAATCGTAGCTGTCGTTTAGGTGAAAACATATTTTTGTTGATACATAATTTACTTGTGCTGCACTACTAAATGTTAAAAGAAATTAGTTTTTCAACATTAAAATCAACATATTTTAAAACCTCTATTTAACAAAATTTTTCAGGGACAGGTTTCAGGGTTATATTTCGCGTTCGACATGAAACTACATTTCTTGGGTTTCCTTGGGTTTTTTGGCAGCCACGAAAATTCACTGACACTTCTCATGCTCACTGAGTGCGCCCTAGGGCTAACCACGGCGAATGAACCTAATAACAAAAAATCCTTTCCAACCCTTTTCTGTCATATTCAAATCCAAGTCGTCTGTATCGTGATTCTGAATAATTAAATTTGAATACCTATCGAAACGTTCATTTTCCATAAATAACAGAAAAAGATATTAGCAACTAGAGCGACGCGACGAGACGAATTTTTCTCAATCGCAAAATAAAATATATCCACTGAAAAAATGTTGTGATAAATTACAGATTTCTTCTTATATTAGGCGTACTTTGTTGAACATCTATCTCAATTCTCAGCAAAGTAAAGTAGAATCTTCAGCACCCAATTACAACAACTACATAAATAGTCTCGATTGTGTCAAGCAGAGTATAGTTGTTGTTGTTGCACACTAAAGGTTCTACTTTACTTTACTTTGCTGAGATAGACGTTCAATAAAATACGCCTACTGTAAGGCACGTGAACAGATTTATAACGAAAACAATTATGAAAACAATCGTGAAAGTGAAATTACCTCGCATTTTATTAAGGTGAAGAGTGAACACGTAAAAATGATAAAAATGTCAGTTTTACAGAATTAATTATGAGTTTTAATAAAATAAAATTTATTCCGATCATTTTATTTAATTTTAGGATTTTTTTTTAATTTAGCAGGCATTATAGCAGAATCCAAAAGCCAAAAAATGTTTAGCACTTTTTTTAGCAGGATTTGGTTTGAAAAAAAAACCTAAAAAACCTGCTAGATTCTAGCAGATTTAAGAAAATAATTATGGTCACTCTGGCCATTGCCATCGTCAAGTGCGGTTCGTCGTAGCTTATTAGTTGAAGTCGCGTTCATATTTTATAGATCTACAATAAGATCGAGAATACGTAGATGTAGGTAAATCGTGAAAGGGCAAATTATGGTGAATTTCATAATTTATATCAAAATCTTCACAGATTTCCAGGGGCCAGATTCCGTAAAATGAAAACGATCGAACGATATCGTTTCGACAATAGCAGTCTCTGTCTATTGCCACAGATATGATAGGGACAGGTTTAGTTTGGCAATATTGTCGTATGTCAGTATACCATCTTTTGATTTGCTGTTGGAAAAAGTTCGACCAAAATTAAACTTTATGTGTTTATTTTGTCAATCTTATTATTTCGTCGCTCAGCGATCGACTGAAAAATTAAAACAGATTTGATTGCAGAGCGATGTCGCTCTGTCGCTTAAAAAATCGCTCAGCCGCTTAGGGTTTATGTGGCCACCTCCATACGATTTCATGTGTTTTAATTTTTTTGCGTCGCTCAGCGACTCGGCGGTCATTGCGTTGCCGGAGCCTTAAGCCCAATTGAGCGATAAGTACAAGTCCGCCAACTTTGGTGATTGGAACGGAGGAAAAGACCAACCTCAGTGCGTTGTCTTCGCCTTTTCCTGATTATTTGTAAAAATCATCATAGGCAACATAATTATTGTAGGTAAGTAAGAAGTACCTAATGAGAGCAGAGATATCTTCACAATAATGTGCCCCAAATTCGGTTCTGACAGAAATGATAATGAGCTCCAGTAAAACTTTTGTGTCATCAGTAAATGTATGCCAATAAGAAAGTGCCTATCTCCGTCAATTTTATCAGTAGATACTGTGAATTAATAAACCTCCGCAGATGCACAAGCATCTCTTCCATCAAGCGATAGCTCCAACATAGTGACACCACAAAAATGACTGTCATAATGACGCCACAAGATCAATTACGGTAATTATCGCAAAATATTTCATTGGCTCTTATGACTACTCGCAGGCAAAATTATTAATAATTCCTGATAACGACTGACAATTAATTTCTGTCTGCTCCTCACACGTTTGTTTGCTTTATACTCCAATATACGTCACATGTACATATCCCTCAAAACATGAATACACACACATGCATATGATTTAATGGACCCACATCCACAGTTCTCATTTCATGTGGACAGTGGACCCCAACCAAATGCATTTGCATACCAATACATATACAACACACCACGCTCCGCTGCCCTGCCAGCAGGATGCAAGAAGGAAAATACTTTAATTATAATAAAAATCAAAGCAATAAGAGGACCACAACGAATGACGTCTCTCTTATCAGTTGAGAGTTGGTTGGACCCTTTTTTACAGTTTCTTTTTCCTTTCATGTGGTCCTCTTGAGATATGGGTGTACCTACTTGAAATATGTACTCGTAGAGAGTGGGCACTGATACCTCGTTGGCTTTGGAGGGAATCGATCGCAAGGCTGCTTCGACTTGGACTTGGACTTGGATGCTGCTGCACTTTTTATCCGACTTTTATGACTTTCGTGTCATCAATAAAAGTTCTCGTTTCGAAATGAGGAGAACACTTTGTGCGTTTGCAGGTGGCAGCTGTGCTTTACACTATTTAGACCCAATCTAAAGGCGTTTTTTGTGTACATTACAATTTAGCAAAGCATTTCCCATTAAATAATCCGGAATTGCTATAAATATTGAGCTAGCTGAACTCAAATTTGCTTAAGGATGTTTATAAAATCACGTTTCGAACAAGCTTTTCTCAATTCTAAAAATTGCACGAATGTGGCACGCGAATCTTCCTTATTCATTGTTAGTCCTGCTGAATTCTGCAATGTTTATAAATGGATACCAGATAGGTAGGTAGAAGTGGCGGTTCATGCCTTAGAATGGTCGGTTCCTATAACCTTACCTGTAGAATTTAGAAAACGGATCAGATCCTGTATCCCTTTACCCGAGATGTCGCTAAGGTCGTCAAAAAATGGTTGGTTCAGTGCACGTATAGTCTGACTCTTGCTAGAGCTGGACATTTGCAGAGGAAATGAGAGGGAGTTTCTTTCCCGTTTGTATTTCCGCAGTGAGGGTTGTATGGGATACCTAGTTTGGCCGCATGGTCTTCAATTGACCATGGTTATTGCCGTGATTCTGGCGATATCTAGGCGGGTTCTGTTTAGTAGGTTCTTTGTTTTATTTTGATCGTAGGTTGGCCATATTTTCCTTGATATGACCCAGTTTGCCAATCCCGACCTCGGAGATTGGCTTTCTGCAAAAAATGTAAAAGTATTTGTCACTTAACCGCTCCTAGCGGAATGTGGACCCTGGTTGAGAGCGAGGTGTGTAGTGCTGAGCCCTTCCAGGCCAGCTCATCCGCGCGCCCATTGCCTGTTATGTCACTATAGGTCCCATTCGTTAGGATTCGGCTAGTTCTCAATTCAGGCTCAGACTGTAGCTGAAGCCAATGCTGCGATGAGGAAAGTCAAGGAAAGTCGGCTAAGGTTATGAGCTTTATATAGAGTTGAAAACAACCACTAAAACAAGCAAACATGTTCTCTGTTACCTACGCATTCCTCCAATTCGCCACCATAAATGACGCCTACCCCACACAACAGCTGACAAGTGAAACCATCATTGGACCGTTCACCAACAAACTCTTCCCAAAACGCACTCCTGAAACCGCGCACATCACATCTCGATATAGTGCACAACGCACCTCATCCTCGCCTTTTACATCTTTCTCGCGCAATAAACGAACCGTATAAAAATAAAACGACGACAAGGCGCAAATGCAAATCTAAAAGCAAAAACTTGACGAAGAGTAACCAGCTCCGAGAAGATCCATTGAAGTCAATTTAAAAGCCCCCGAAGAAGAAACGCAGGCGGACCACGGACAACGCGACGACCGCGACGTGGACCTTCTTTCTCTTATCAGTAACCCACACTTAATGTTAATGTATCTTCCGTAAGACGGGACCAAAGGAGACAGCCGAAAGGGGGGCGCATTTAGAAATTCGCCACCAAACAGCGACCAATGTTCAATGTGGTACTGTGGCAAAGACCGTTGTACCGTTTTTTTTTCCTCTGGCTTATTCCTGTTTATTGTGCCATATCTCCTGTCCTATGGAGCTGTGTGTGCGCACTCTTGCCAAAGAATTCGCCCAAGATAACAAACCTTCGCAGAGAAGGAATACCTCTTGTTGGTGCGCGCTTCTTGTTGGTACCGCTTTTGAAATTCCTCACGAAGGAGCGCACATAAACGTTCAAAGAGCATCACCGCTCGCACTGCTGGTTGATGTATAATGAAATTGTAAGTGCTTTGCGCACTTTTGCGGGGCACATCACAAGTGGGCACAAATATTGTGGACAATAATCAATTTGTCATTCCGAACGACTTCCGTACGCAGTGCGTTGTCCCCCCATTAGTGACGGCTTTCAATCATGATGGTTCACCTCATCAATTCAAATTAGCGAGCACATTTGTGCAGCGGAGATTGTCGCCAAACGGGAACGCGGGCTTTCATTTTAATTGAAAAATAATTACCGCTCGCAAGCGGCTTTTAAAAATCCATTTGCGGTACCCACCGAATTTATTCAACCGCAACCAACGACCGACGACGTGGGGCTCTAGTCAATATGTTATGGTTATGGGCTATTCAGGGTATTTAGTGGTTAACCATGACAAGGTTTGTACTCTTGTTTGTTATCACTGTTCCAGCTGCGGTGGGTATAGAATTGAACCTTGTTTTCGATCAGCGGTTTCAAATAGGGACCACTAACTCTTTCAGATGGCGGCAATTCCGATTCGCATGGAGTCCATAACTTGCATCGGGAACGAGCTGTACTGCAGCAATTTGTCATGTTCCGTGGAAGTCATTCGACAGAAGATGCAGGTGGTCAGCTTTGACTTCACCTTCGTCGAGGAGATGGACAATCTAATAGTAATTATCGCTTCTTGGTATATGACCGGACCACTAACCGCTTTAATGTGATTGTAGATGAAATTCACGCTTTACAAAAAGATGGGAGCAACTTACAAGCATTTTGTCATCGACTCAACAGAAGACCTATGCAAGGTGCTCGACAAAACCGAACGATCGAATGTGATGAGCCGTATGATGCCGATGTGGAAGAACTATGGACGCTTTCCGGAGAGCTGTCCAGTTAAGGTAAGGCGGGTAGGTGCGGCTCTTAAGCGGACTAATGTTGTCAATTTACATATAGGGCGATGTATCTATTCGACGCTATCCAATGGATTTGTCTTTCTATCCCACGACCTTTCCCAGCGGGGATTTCAAAATCGCCCTGCAACTAATCGAGGGTAACAATAACACGAGCGTTTTAAATGTGACAACAACGTTCAGTGTAAACTACGCTTAGGTATTTTACCGAAAACTTGGTAGTTTATTCCCACAAATTAATAAAATATCAACAAGTATTAAATAGAAGGCTAAAATGATCCCTGGAAACGAGCTTTAAAGCTAACTTGTTCTGTAGCCAAAGAAGTTTTGAAAAAGTTTGATGTCCTCGAAGTTGTTAAGTGTACTTAAGGTCTAAAGTAGTACGAGTACCTACCTAGAATATAGGGATTGGTCAGCTATGAGACTTTTGTGCGCCATCAGTTGTAGATTTAATGTTAATTTAGGATGTCCTGTTAGTTAATCTTCTCCTCACCGTATGCTGTCAATTAGGTTAAGGGAAGTTAAGTCTTGAACCCTAGTTCCATTATGATTATGTGAATGTGGTACGCAAGATCTTTTCTAACCTGCTGCACAGTTTTTGAGTACCTATACTATGGCTGCGGAGCTCCGTCGGGTGCCTAGCTCCTTAAGGATGCGTCAATATTTTACATCCGTCATCGATGATTCCATTCTCGGTATAAATGGCGGCTCCAAGTTGAGCAGAATTCTCGAAAAACATTGAAGCAAAGATAGGTACCTACATCCGCACCTTTTCTTTAGGTGTTGCTACTAGCGATCCGTCTGCCTCCACTTAAGATGGAGAGGAAGAGCAATTTTTGGGCTTCTTGTTAGAAAAGCTGATACCTACAAACAAGCACAAAGAGCAATAGTGCTTTGAATACTTAAACCTAATCCGATTCGATGCATGCTCTGCAGTTCAACCAGCTGAGCTTGTCCCGATCCACCACGAATCTTCAGCTCCACACGTCAGACTTTAGTCTATACTTTCATTGTTAGTTTATGTGGAAACGGTGAAATTAAATATTTTTGTAAAACTCATAATGATACATTCGTAAGTCCCCTGCAATCTGCACAAAAGCAAGTCCTAAGACTAGTAATGAAACAGTGGGTCACATCAAACGTATTCGGTCAATATAAATTGACCGAGAAATTAAACGGGTTCTTGAAAAAGTAGGTAGTCTTCAAAAACAAAAAAGTTTATAGCTCTTGCAAACTACAACATGGAAGGACTACATTCCCTTGGTGCACTACCCAAAATAGTAGTCGATTGAATCACCTCCAGCTGTAGATTTCAAAATTGAACAGTGCGACAATTGAAAGATATCCACAATTTCCAACTTTGGGTTGTAGATATTGGAGCTGCTCCCTACGCCAAAGCATCTCTACTTTCGTTCCAATTGAAACAATCTCACAGGTCGTCCGCCTTCGATTGGCGCCTCCTTTAACCACTACACCAGATGCCAATCGGCAACCATTGCACATCGTGCAGCGCCCGATTACTTCTGCCGATACTATTACATCAACTCGTAAATTCACAGGTTTACACCCACTAATAACTTAGAAACGATTCACATCTGGTTGCATGCATCTAGAAAGCAAAGTCGCCTGGCAGGGTATGCAAAGAAGTTTTCCCACCGCATCGCACCTCCCTGCCGCCTGGCTTATGGGAATTTCATCTGCAGAACTTCTTGCTTTCCGGTATACGACTGAGGAGGAGGACCCACCCCAGTTCGAGTGCAAGTTTACGGATTGTGTGTAATAAAGCGATCAGAGACATCGATACTCGGGTAATTACCATAAAAATGTTCAGATGCATCGGCCACAAAGGGTGACCGAGGTGGTCGTCGCAACACCAGTGGTAAATGGGTATATACGCAACGCACCAAGAACGAGACTCTCGGCGACAACATTTTCACACCTTCTGCGCGCTCGGTCGTTGCCTGCTGCTGGACAGGAAATGTGTCCATCTCTGATTTCGTTTTTATTACCCTGCGGAGGATTACGCTGTGCAGCTAGGCCAAGAAGACCGCGCGAAGATGCATCTAGCTTCCTCGGCCACAAATTAAGATTCCCACTTGATAAGGATAAACACAAATATGAAAATTTGTAAGCAGCTCATCGAGGGGACACGAGTAACAAGCGACCTCTGGTAGTTGAACACCACTACCAGTGACGGCGGGAAACTCCTCCACCTCCACCATCCTTACTCTGCTGAACCATATGTTCGATTGGTAACTTAATGTGTGCGGGGCATGGCAAGAACGCGAATGGGATACGGTACTGCTGCTGCACCCCACTCGGATCGACATGCATGTTTAGCTGTCGAACATTTGCATACAGCTTGTTGGGTCGTGCCTTGGTCCAGGCAGGAGGCTGACTGTGGCTGGCATCCCCGATGGATATCTCTTCACATATACTTCGAATCGATATCGTTCGCGCGCGCGCGCATTCGGAACTAGTAGTTGTGGGTCACCGGCAACAGTTTTCTCAAATGTACAACACGCTAGCGCAGCTGGGATGTCTGCGAGATGTGGGATGCTGTTTATGCTGAATGCTGCTGACGACGAAGACGACGATGATGAGGATACTCGTTTTCCAGGCGCTTTTTGCTCCTTCTCTTCGGATTGGTTAGATGTTTGTTTTTTTCTCCCTTTCCTTCGTTTTGGTCCGTGTTCTCGCCTTCGCCGCCGCACCGCCGTTCCTTTGCAGCTAATTGAATTAGCATTTTTACGAGTGTAATGATTTCAATTAGCTTGTGTGCAACACCGCTCAGGTGTGAGCGAACGACCGACACGACAACGCATGAATGTGCATTAATTGCCTGAACTATGTTGTAATGGTTTAATTGGCCTAGCGATTTGGATCGCTTGGCGGCCGACCGACACGTCGGTGTTGAATCAGCTCGTATCGATCTTGAATGTATTGGATTTCATTCTATACGCAAGCGATTAACCCAAGAGATCCGATGAGGTAATTGCTGTCCGGAATAGTTGTTGAAAATGGGATGTATACGCAGAGATCTACGATAGATTTAGATCTTGGAAGGTTGAAATGCAATACTCGGGCAATATCACATGCATATGCTTATGCGACAGAATGAGTACGTTACTATGTCTTGACAAGTGCAACATCTTCTGGGCCTAGAGCAGTGGTTGACGAAATTCTCAACATATGATGCTACGAGTCTCGCATTCTTTATTTTCATCTCTCCATATATTGACAGATATAACTTTGAGGTAGTAAATTACTTTGTCTACCTAGGCTCCGCTATGAACTCAGACAATTACACCAGCGCTGAGATTAAGCGAAGAATAACTCTTGCCAATCGCTGTTTCTTTGGACTAAGAAAGCAATTGAGTAGCAAAGCCCTCTCTCGAACAACTAAAGTGACCCTTTATATAAGACCTTAATCATCCCAGTCCTACTTATGCTGCAGAGGCATGGACTCTATCAAAAGCGGTTGCTTCGAGAGGAAAATTCTTCGAGTAATTTTCATGAAGCAGGAGATACAACGACGAACTGCACGGGCTGTACAGCGACATTGACCTAGCCAGAAGAGTGAAGGTCCAGCGACTGCGGTGGCTGCGTCATGTAGATCGAATGGACGTGAATGCTCCGGCCCGGAAGATCATCGGAAGGGGGCCTTAACCAACTTAGCGTGTGAAACTGGAGACAGCTGGCCAAAGATCGTGCTGACTGGAGACGTTTGTTTGTTGAGTGAGGCCCAGGTCCACCCCGGACTGTAGCGCCACCTTAAGTAAGTAACTAAGTAAATCAGTCACCATCTCAAGCAACTACACCTAATGGGCGCTCTAAACTCAGCTATAGGTGGAGGGATACCTACTTTACTTTTTTGATGGCGTTATACAGTTCCGGTGACGCAGGGCTTTTATGTTGCATTCACGGAGTTGGTATAATAGAGTGGAAATATGTACCTCCGAAGCAATGAGCCAATAAATTTCACCTGAAGACTATGGGATTTGAAGTCTTTACAGAGTGTGAGTGTGTCTAGAACTACGCAGATCTCGATCGTAAGACCTGGGTTATTAAACGTTTGCTACAATGAAAACATCGCTTGTAGGTACCAGAGAAACTTTGGGGGAATTATTCTTCGAAATGCTAAATATAAGCGGCCAACACGATACCAGCCAATCCACCTATCAGTACCTATACACATAAAAATACCGAGGACGTCACTTATTCAAGACTTCTTCTTATGTAGCCATAACAAGTAAACTGTTGAACTCCCTTTCTGGGGACATACTTCGAGAGGAATAAAACTTACAACAATTTAGGAGTACATCAAACACCTATCTGCAAGACTCTCGGGGCGCTGATGTTGAAGCGTTATAGGTTCGCCTTTCCCGTAAGAATTATTTAAAAAAAAACGTCCATTATCACGTAGGTATATGACGTTTGTAAGCCAAGATTCTATTTCCTTAGTAAAAATATTTCAGACTCCTTTCGTGTCGAGTCGTGCGTCATATACTCCAACCGCCGCTTATCGAATCCTATACCTCGTCTAATTAAGCGGCTCACACTCGAATTTTCCCACTAATTTAGTCACGAGACATTGCTCCCACAATCGGGCCCAACACCTATTACATTATTCTCTAAGTTGCTATAATGCTGCTTCATAGGGCTATCTGCCATCTCTCAAAGTGTACAATAAAAACGTTGGGTCCCACATTAGAGGCACCATGTCCACTCCTTCTACGAACACGCGGCAGTAAAATTAGTTTTTATGGTTTACTTTGGAGCCCGATAGATACTCATTGTTATTTGTTTTGATGCCCAATTTCCAATGGAAATGGACCCCGAAAAAGTCGTTTGATTGTATTCTAATATGTCAGGCCGAACTGTGGCTCGACCCCAACTCCAAAAGTGATCTATTCTCTTTTTATGATGCCTCATTATCAGTTGGACAATAATTCGATGGATCTCTGATTCTTAGCCATCATCAGGGTATATGTATGTGGTGTTGCTTGTCAGCTAATAAAAACCGAATACCGATATAAATCTTGCCGACAAATTTTTTCGTCAGTCCACATTTCGACAGAGGAAAGTCGAAGCATTAAAAATGTCGAAAGAACTGTCACTAGCACCATCAGCATAGTCACTACTTGACGACAGTAACAGTAGCGCATGTGACACTTGACAGTTGGTAGGTGGCTTCGCTGATGACTACGGCTGCCTTAGTGGTGGGGTTGTCGCCGCCTTAATTATCGACTCATTAAGACGAATTTATTGCCTCGAACGAAATATAATACACACGGGTTTCTACCGACGCCGACGGCTCGATTATGAAGTTTGTTGTTCTTCTCATTCTCTGTGTGTCGATGGAAATTTATGACATATAAAACACCAAATGAGGTGAACACAATACCGCGACAAAATGAGGTGTCACCGCGCGATAAGGGTCTGCGATATGGTGTCGCGATTGGTTTAGATTGGAAATTAAGCTATTTTACGATGTGAACTTCTAATGCGGTCTAGGGATACATGAAGGTACTTAGCATTTAGGGTGTTGAAAAATTTCTTAAAAACCAGCAATCTGCAAAATGTTTGAAACGGAAAAAACAATCAACTTTAAAGATATTAAAAAAATAGTGTTTACTTACTTTTGACGCCCACTGTAGGTGTTTGTTTGGACTACACTCGGACGAGGAACAATGATGTACGAACACCTACGTACAAATTACCTCAGTTTTGTATTTAAAAGAAAAGAAACCGGCTAGCCGAGCCGTGAGTTGCGGTTTTTGGGCTGGAGGCATTATCGAACTATTCTTCTTCGAAAATGCGGCTGGTCAGGCAGTAAAAATTAATGGTGTTCGTTATCGTGACATGATAACCAACTTCTTAGTGCCTAAATTACAAGATATGGTTGTGACTAACATGTGGTTTCAACAAGACGGTGCCACTGCCACATGCCATACAGAGAAACAATTCAATTACTGCATGCGAGTCATTTCCTAATCGTGTAATCGGCCGTTTTTGCCTAGTACAAAGTTAAAAGAATTTTTATAATCAGCCGGGTAGTTCCAGAGATACTCCCAAGTCCCAACCCAACAGCCCACCCCTCCCCTCTCTATCATCACTCTAAAACCTAAATGGACAAGAAATCTTTAAAAAATCACGAAATTCCGACGAATGGTTCTCGAGTTATGGAGTGGGCAAACAGACACGGATGTATGGACTTTTATTATGATGCAGCAACAAACTTCAACAAAAATTTAAAAATACCAGAACACAACAACAAGTAGTACATCATGTACAATTACACATAGGCTAGCGCATGCACTATGTACATCGTTACTCGTCGTAGGTAGCGTTGCCGTTTTGAAATCCGCCTTCCAGTCAGATTTGACTGGAAAAAAAACAGTCAAAAATCTAAAATTCAGTCAAAAAAACAGTCAAAGAAATTCAAACTAAAATTCAGCTAAAAATCCAGCCATGAAAGTATAAAAAAAATAAAAATACAAGTAAAAGTGTTATCAATGGTCTGGCCGTTGCTTTTGATACCCTCCAGTCTCCACTGCAACATAATACAAGTCATGCAAAAAGTTAGCCATGTAAATTAGTACGTGCAGGCATGGGCATGGGTCTAATGTTGGTTTGGTGTGAGGGGAACCAGAACCAGAACTACTTGACCGATATAGCCTATATTTTCCATACCAACCTGACAACTGTAGAAAGAAGTTCTCTCACAGAATTTTATTCGCCTAGGTCGATTCCTTTTGACGCTATTGTGTTTTCAACAGAAGACAGACGGACATGGCGATTCAGAACTTGATCCTGTGCAAATCCGGTGACTCTTTCTTGACTTTTCAAAAGTAATGGCAAAGCGAATTTCCTTCATGTGGAGGGTATACAAAATTATAAAATGTATTAGGTATAAGTTGTTATAAGTTGAACTGTATATAGCAATCTCTCTGAGCGCTTCAATTGTCTCCTCATCATTTGCATCTACATACATAATGTCGAATATTTTTTTTGCTGCTTCTGTAAGTATAATAGTTCCAACCAATTATAGGAAAGTTGAACCTTACATAACAACTGATAAATTTTCAGTTTCAAATATTTTGTTTGTAAGTTGTCAAAGGCAAGTATACTAGTGCAAATGCAAACGTATAAATTAGTTCATTGTATGAGTGGAATATGCTTCCAAGCTCAGAGCAACAAAAAAAGTGAATTTCAAGCAATATTTGTTCGTTTTTTTATTTTTTTCTATTTCCACTTTGAATTGAAAAATGTATATTGATAGAAAAGTGATATTACACGAAAGATTTAAAAACAGTCAAACAAAATTCGTATCCAGCTAAAAAAACAGCCGGCTGGATTTCAAAATATCTTCCAGCTAAATGCATATCAATCCAGTCAGATCTGACTGGAAAGCAGTCAAAATGGCAACGCTCGTAGGTCGTACATATCTGACACTGAATTATCTACATTAATCATTTACAAAACAAGATGATTAAAAATAATGAAAACTGCAAACACAGCCAAATTTCACATCAACCACCTTTCAAACGCATTACTTTAAATTGATTATTTGGGCCGATCCCGGCGGTACTGCAATACCGGGCCAACCCGCGACAGAGGTGGAGCAAGCTCCTAGCACTCCGTCTATTTCCAAAAATCAGTTTAACATTTGTTGTCCCCCGATGGGGGATCTATCAGATGTTAAGCTGATAAGAACAGATACTACACTTTGATCTTAGCCATAAGGCCGAGAAGCGATAACTAGAAATTCCCACTATCCCAGCATATCACTATATTTCCAATAGAAAGACAGTGTGAATAGTACACCAAACTAAATATAGCATCACAGTTTGTTGTTGTAAATTCCCAGCAATGCGCACTGCGCAAGCAAAGCAGCACAGCAACCCAACAGATAAAGAATAGGGGTAGTTGTTGTTGTTATCATGTAAACAAACACAATAGGAGGGGGAATTCCAACGAAATTATGTTTACCATTTGCTATTTTCATTCCATTCATTAATTTGTGTACACGTTGTTGTTGTACATATTTGGAGTCGTTTTCGTTTCGTTTGCCGATTCTCGCTGTTCAATTTGTTTGAAGAACTTGTTAGAAAAATATAGTTGGCCTGGGTTCGTTAGGATGGGATGATAGTGATGGGATTAGGGAAGGTCAACATTGGTTTGCCGAAAAAATATTTTAGCGAGGTACCTATGATTATGATGCTACGAGACGAGCTACGAACGACAGACTATGATGATTTAAATACATAGGTTAGGTAGGTATGTCTGAAGTGAGTTTTGATACTCTAATTAAACTATGAAATGTACTAGGTACATATCTTATTATGTACTACCTCCATAGTTTAACATAATAGTTCGGGAGCCAGCGACATTTTTCGATATCTTATGACGATGAGTAACCTTGGATTAATATTTTTTTTTGTTATAGGTACGAACAATGATAAATTAACAAAATTGATGCCTGCCACCTCAACAGTGGGACAACGATTTACAATAAATTTTTAAAGTTGCAAAAGAAACAATGCCTGCCACCTGTACAGTGGGACAAAGTAGACAGCCGCTGACGAAAATATGGAAATTTTGTCTAAGTTGCGTAGAGCTGACATTTGTTTTTGATAAACATTTAAAATAATGGAAACACTTTGCCTGCCAGCTGTATGCCGAGCCAAAGTAGTCGACAGGACCAAAAGTAGTCACAAACCTACCTTTATTTCCATTTGGTTGTTTGTTTTTGAGCGTTATGAATTTTTTGGGCGTTAGCAAAAATAATGCCATTACCTACGCCAAAATCAATGGCCGCGTTCCATTGACCGCTACTCATGTAGCACATAATATCCCTGATGGAGGAACGCTGGCGCTAGAGATCCAATTTCAATTCGTATTATTCCATTTTCATGAGAGTCAAAAATGTAATTTGTGTCATCGTGCCGCATATTTATTAATGCACTATAATTTAAATAATCAAATACAATGTTTATTAATAACATATAGAAGTTTTAATTCCCATTACACCAAATTGGAAATATTTGACTTCTGCACTTTCACTTTTGTTTTGACAGTTCGTTATTTTTTTCAGTCTAGCAGTTCATTTTGTGCTAGATTGAAAAATTTCCCAGAAAAGGATATTTCACAAAATGTGCCAGAGCTCTAGCGCAAATGCTGAAATGTCAGTTTTTTTATATGAAGTTTGGCATGCCGCTAGTCATCTAGCAGTCAGTGGAACGCGGCCAATGTCACATATCTCGATGACATTTAAAGCAATGATAATTTGGTTGCACAGTTTTTATCGGGATTAAGGAATAAGCCCCGACAAATCTGGTCTAACGAAGTCTATATAGAATTTGGTTTGTATGAAATTATTTTGCTAAACCTACCTAGGTTATGTAGAATATCCCAAAAACACACCTATACTCAAATTATGTTCTATTTTGCGATAAAAACCTCGAGGAACCACAATGTTCAATAAAGCTAGTACAAAAGGCCCATTTTCAGGGTTTTTGTTTATACATTTTAAAAAAGAAACGAATTTTGAAGGTAAGATTTTACTAGATTGGCTTGCATTTAAAGACGTATTTTGACGCTTATTTTGAAACGTATTTTGGCGCGTACTTTGGCGTGATCACACTCAGATGCAAGGTGAGCCACCCACCGTATTGTATTGTAATCATTTACAGCCGTATTAATAATAGATCTCAAACCATTCTCTAACTCACTTGTTACGTAACTGGTAGTTAAAAACTTAACTCACTGACTAAATTTTCTTATTTATAAAGAAATATAACCCATGCATTAACTAATTGACGTGTTTCCTATTATCGTAGGTTTGTGATGGCAACGCTTCTCCAAATTGTATTGAAAACTGACAGGAATGCGTCCTTCTTTTCTGCTGCCATCTTCTTCTTCTAATGTAATTAGAATTTTCTTACTCTTACTAATGCAATTAATTTTTTTTATATTTCGTTTTGAAAATCTATATTTATTTTTGAATGTTTTATATAAATATTCTCATAGGATTTTTTCTTTTTTTTTTTGTCTAGCATATTCAAATTATTCATAAAGGGTGAACCATTTTGCTCCACAATTTTTGCAAATTTATTCAATTATTTATTACCCTTTTACCACATTCATATCAATCAAACGAAATTAAACGCGAAACACCATTTGTCATTTTGCGCGGGAAACATGTTTTGCAAAGCTAACAAATCGCTAACACACCTACCACCGTGAGTTAGTTATGCAAAAGTTACTAAAGCTTAGTTATCTTCTAAAAATGTTTATAAATAGGAATTTGGGTTTAACCAGTGGGTTAGTCATTAGTTAGGGATAACACGAAGTTCCGCAGCTATTATTAATACGGCTGTTAGAATTACAAAAATTTAAATATTCCCCTTTCCAAGAACGCGTAAACAGATTTTAACCTCTAGCCTTAAATTGTTATTTTTATTTTAAATCGATTTTATTACAAAAGATATATCGACGCGAACAACTCAAAAACAGAACAGAAGCCGGTGAACGCATTCAGCCAAAAGAAAAGGCAAGGGGTTTACAAATCATAGTTTAAAAAGAAATGTTTCTTTTCGAAAACGGCTTCAAGGAATTCGATGGAGACTGATAGTGATAACTGCGTATAGTTTTTCACAAAATGATTGACTAGCGGTCGGTCGTATCGTTTTTGACTGAATGAATAAAAGTAGCACGAAAGAGTTTCATTCTTCATAATTTAAGTTAGTATTGCATTAATTATACCTACCTACATATTTTTGTCCAAATCGGTAAAAATTCTTGTTTTAGAAAAAAAAATACTTTTTACGAAAAATGTTCTCGACAGTCATGATCATGATCATAAATTTGGAACTATTCCATTGAAACTGTACCACCGGTCAGTATATACGCAAAAAAACGAGCATTTGTGTCTCTTTTTTGTCGAAAAAATATTCCTACTGCATTCCTGTTGCATTCCAGGGACTTATAGGTAAACACACATCTTCAGCGGTGGTCATCGTAGGTATATCAGCAAATCCCAGCCCACCCTCGATTTTAATCGATCCATTTGTTGACACCTGTCAAACAATCAAAACGCAATCTTCTCGTAAAAATGCAAACAAAAAAAGTATAAGTAAACAAACACAAATAACCGCCGTAACCCGTCCACCCCTGTGTGCAGTAATTTTGCTCATGTTCTACATCTATCTGCCGCTCACCGCGCCACCATCTCAGACCAAGATATGCACTCACCTTTCCACACTTTCTTGGCTGCTGCCTCAAAGGTAAACACACTCTTCCTGCCCCGGCTAAGTGGCTGAAAAGCTGTTTTGTGGGCGACTTTCACATAAATCACTTCATTTGATTTGATTGCAAACAAATTTATTGATGTTGCACGCATTTTCTGGAATAACTTGTGCACAAGGCACAACAAAGCAGCCCCGGCTCTGGGACTGGAACTCTCGGACGGTTTTTCTTCCTCGAACTCGCGTCCGTGTGCTGTTGTCCCGACTGCTGACTGAAGCTGATGCGTTGATGGTAACAAGCACACGCACTCTGCAATACTTTGGGACAAAGTTGCATTTTGTATTCGTATACGGACAACCCAATACCACGTGTCCTGTGGTGGGGACTTGGACTGAGAGCGACAACAAAAAAAAAAAAAAAAAAGTGCGCGGAATTTGACTGTTGGACGACATTCGTCCGATTACAGGTGAAGGGATCATGATTATAAAATGTGAATTAATGATTGGCATGATTCGCGGGGATTACAGTAAGGAATTTGCGATTTATCCATGACACAGTTGACACAGTTTGTGTTGTGATTAATGAAGTCAACCACACAGCGACGGACAGAGAGAGAGGGAAGCTTAGAGTGTAGCCATATAGCGTATAAGCAGAATTGGTAATGGCAAATGGTCAGTTCGGGTAAGAGGTACCCCACGATCATTGTATCAATCACATTTCGTGCGGTTGATTAGGCCGTAGACAGAGAATAGATGATAGTCAAACTCATAGCGCCAACCTATCCGGTTGCTCAGTGCTTACATCTATTTAACTGCGAACAAGTATACAGTGAGGGTCAGAAGTAAGTGAACACCAAAGGTGAACAACCTTATGCTGAGCATTGGTGGTCACTCTAAAGCACTTTCTGCATTTAAATTGTTAAATTGAGCTAGTTTCTGAGATAATTTCAATATTGCAAACTTTTATTTCGATATAAAATTTGGGTTTTGCATAACACAAACAATTCTTACCTATATATGTCCTTGGAAGTATAATAAACAGAGCTGTAGACTAGTCTTAGTCTATAGGCCAATCCTACAGTCGTCAAGTACTAAGACTTATGACTACCAGATCAAACGCCAAACCATCACAAAATCCCATTTGTTACGTATAACACTCGGTCCATTACACCAACTCAGATTACATCATGGGAAATGTCCTGGACAAACACAAAATTGCTTCACCAATCCACTACATCGCAAGTCGAGAACTTCACTCTTGGACGCATTATCTTCGAATAGGAGATACCCTAACAATGTTTGAGCAGAACAGAAATGGCTGTAAAACCGAACAACAACAAACCTCCGCATCTGCGCACCCCTCTAGGTTCGGGAACCCATCTACGAAGTCTGTGAGCCCCTGACACCACGTTGGTGTATACATACAGCACGATCCTCTCTTGCGTCTGCGCAAATAAAATTGTAATCTTGTCCAGACCATGTTAACATATGCATAATGTCCTCTCTCGCTTGTCCAGGGCATCCATGACGCGCTGCTCCCGATCACTAGCCCCATCCCAATCCCGACCACAACTTCGTGCACTCTCTCTGTGCGTTCCTTATGCGGACCATGTACTACACCAAGGAACGAGTGTCCGTCGGACGCGCGCATGTGCTGCGTCTCCGCACCTTCTTCCCCCATCGACAAACCGTTGCACGGGGATTTATGTCTCTTAAATGTTGGATGGTGTGTTGCCTTCGCATTAACTATGCGCGCTCTTATTTCGAGATTCAGCATACATTTTGGAGCAGCTCCACTCCAGGCTGTTGGGCTTGGGCCTCTTGTGGCCAATTTGTAATCGAGTTTGTTAAGCGATCAGGAATTCATTTGTTTCTATGCCAATGAATAGTTTAAGTTGCATGTTGCTGCGGTGGGTGTTAGCATTAGCAGTGATGGGTGCTTTCTCTGAAATCACTTCTGGGAGCCAGATTAGTTTCACAATCGTGTCTAGAAACTTAAAACCTCTTTTCCCGCCACTGGTGTTGATTGGATTTGAATTTTCACTTTCGCGCCAATCTCTATTATACGCTGAGGTTAACTGGCTTACTAGAGCGTTACCGAACAACACTCTACATAATGGCAACATTGTTGAACTAATATTTTGTCGTTCAGTTGCAAATGCGTGAAATCGATACGCGCACTCGTTGTGGTAATTGAAACATTGTGGTGAAGCTCTGATGTCGGATTTAGTTCCGACAGTTGTAGATACAAGTGCAAATATGTATTACTGCGGCTTTATACGCAGCTGTGGTTGGGTTACATTGCGAAACGCTGAGTGACTTGATCTTTCACGTCAATGAATTGAAATGTGTCTTATTTTGTAATCGAAGATTTTGTTAAAGGCAAATTGCACATCTTGTGCTGTTGCTAATGCTTAAGCTTAATAGTGCTACGAGCACACCTACGTATAAGGCAGACCCACATCGTTTCCCGAATGAGAGACCAACAGCTGTTCCAAAATGCCACGAAAGCAGGTCGTTAAATTTCTTTTAATCAAAAGAACTGTAACAGACCGCCATAACAGGTTTTTGTAGTCCATATGGTTGACGTTAGATTGTCAAATAGACGCGGCCATACTCTAAACAAATGGCCAGATCCAAAATAATAAAGAAATACCAAGTGTGCTGCAAGCTCAGGGCAATTAAGATTGAGCCAACATTTTCTATTACAGAGTTTGGTGGAAATAATTGTCCAGATACAGTGACAGCTAATTGAGAACTCAATTAAGACCCGTGTCTGATTAGGTGTGTGACAACATAGCGAGCACTCTATTTAAGCAAACCAGCGTTTGGAGTAACACTTGCAAAAGAACGCTTCTCTGAGATTTCTGAACGCAGATGCCGTAATCTAAAATGTTGGGTCAACTCTGATGCAATATTGACAGCCAAACCAAAAATAGATATCAGAAGACCATAAAGATGGTCAAGTACGAGTTCATATCATCGCAGATATTTGGTTTGATTAGTGAAACTGCTAAGGAATAGAGTAACGACGACAAGCTGATGTGTTTGACCAAAAAAGCTTAAGAAGAAAAATTGTCCCCAATACAACTCCATTAGATATAAGGTGTTTTGCGTGCATCGCAATGCAACAAGTCGACAAATCTTACAAGTTATGTATCATAACAAGTGGTGGTAACTTTGTGTTACAGACATTTTAATCGCTTTTAGAAATTTAAAGGCTTCTAGATGAAACTTCAGACCGTTTAATACGCATCAAAAACATATTATTACGCTCAAAGAAAGATCCCGGGTACGACCTAATTACAAATGAGCTCCTACAAAAGCTACCTCGGAGAGCATTAACTAAGCTTCTACACAATACAAATGCCGCGATTAGACTGCAAAACATTCCAAGTCAGTGGAAAGTTGCGGAAGTTATTATTACAACCGGAAAACCAAGGAATGGGTAGTTCATAAATCGCTTTTTCCAATTACAAATTTCCAGTTTTTGACAGGATAATACTTGAGCGGGTGCCTGCAACTAAAGCAAACAAAAACGAAAAAATTTAAAATAATATGAGTGCCACAAGGAAGCGTGATTGGGCCATTAGCACTACAAGGCCAATACCTAAGATCATCTGTAAGTTTGAGCTCAATCGATTCGGTGGTTTTCGAGACATATGATTTTGAATGTGTTTTTTGTATGGGCGGTGCCACGCCCCTTTGTCCGATTTTGAATTTGTTTAGCCAATCGCCCGATCATCGTAATTACCGACATTTTAAAACAAAAATCAATTATGGGCGACAGAGGGAAACAGTTTTTTCGACTTTATTTTATTATAGAGACTAGCTAAACCCCCGCCAGCTTCGCCAGGCCTTTTGTTGCTTTTTTTATTTTTTATTTTATTTTATTTATTTACGGGCGACAATATTCACAGGAGCACTCTAGGGCCAATACCTAAGCTTATCTTTAAATTTGATCTCGATCGATTCGGTGGTTTTCGAAATATAGGATTTTGAATGTTTTTTTTTTATGATTGGTGCCACGCCCCTTTGTCCGATTTTGACCTCGCTTGAAAATTGACTGATAAATACTCAAACTTTGTAAGAAAAAAAAATGCGTACCTATACCTAGTATAAGTCATAATTTAGTTGCAGTACGAAACAAATTTGTTTAGTGAGTAAAAATCTGAGACTGCACCCGCTCCGGGGAAAAAAGACTTCTAACGTGATAAGCTGCATTTCCAGCAGCCTCACGCATTTTTATTATTTTCAAGCAGTAGGTTGTAGGTAGCTGCAGTAGTTTGAAATCCATGGCAGATATATTTACTTACTTTTTGATGGCGCTACAGTCCGGGGCGGACCTGGGCCTCAACCAACATGCCTCTCCAGCCAGTTCGATCCAACGCTAGCTGCCTCCAGTTGCGCACGCCATGTTGGTTGAGGTCCCCTTCCAACTGCGCGCCACCTTAGGTAAGGTCGTCCTCTACCTCGTTGTCCCTCTGGTGTAGAGTTGAATATTCTCCGTGCCGGAGCATTGATGTCCATACGATCTATATGTCCCAGCCATCTTAGTCGATTAATTCTAATCCGCTTGACTAGCTCTATATCGCTGTACAGTTCTTCATTGTAACTTCTCCTCCAGACTCCTGAGATACAAACTTTACCAAAGATCACACGGAGAACTTTTCGCTCGAAGCAGCTAAGTGTGTTTTCATCCGCCCTTGATAGAGTCCATGTTTCGGCGCCATATATCAGGAGGCAGGACAGGGATGATAAGGGTCTTATACAACGTCAGCTTAGTTGCTCGGGAGAGGGCTTTGCTACTCAATTGCCTTCTAAGCCCGTAGAAACAGCGATTGGCAAGAGTAATTCTTCGCTTGATCTCAGCGCTGATGTCATTGCTGGAGTTGACCGCAGAGCCTAGGTAGACAAAGTCTTTCACTACCTCAAAATTATAGCTGTCCATTGTCACGTTCTGTCCAAGGCGCCGATGTTGAATGTCCTTTCTTGTGGACAGCATATATTTCGTTTTGCTTTAATTCACCGCTAGTCCCATTTTTGCCGCTTCTAACTCAATACTCACAAATGCACCACTGACAGCTCGCCGAGTTCTACCGATTATGTCAATGTCATCGGCGTATGCGAGCAATTGCACAGACTTTTGAAAGATTGTACCTCCGGGGTTGGCTTGTGAGTTTCGTACAATTCTTTCAAGTATGATGTTAAAGAAATAACATGACAGCGCGTCACCTTGTCTAAGACCTTTTCTGACATCAAACGGTTGGGTGGTGTTTTTACCAACCTTAACAGCGCACCGAGAGTTTTCCAGCGTCTTCCTGCACAAGCGAATGAGTTTAGCGGGGATGCCAGAACTAGACATGGCTCTGTATAATTCTTTTCTATACACGCTATCAAAGGCAACCTTAAAATCGATGACGGTGGTGGGTGTCGATTTGAAATTCCTGGGTCTTTTCCAAGATCTGCCGTAGTGTGAAAATCTGGTCTATGGTGGATTTTCCAGGCCTGAAACCACACTGATAAGGGCCTATCAGGTTGTTGATTATCGGCTTAAGGCGTTCACAAATTATTGCAGACAGGATCTTGTATGCAATGTTGAGGAGACTCTAAGTTAGCGCAGATCAGAGGATCTCCTTTCTTCAGGAGCGGACAAACGATGCTAAGATTCCATTCATCGGGCATTCTTTCACCCGACCAAATTTTACATATAAGTTGGTGTATGCTCCCTACCAAGTCATCTCCTCCAGCCTTGAAAAGCTCAGCGGGTAAGCCGTCCGCACCCGCAACTTTATTGGATTTAAGTTTAGATATGGCTATCCTCACTTCATTTTGGTCAGGTTGATGGGATTCTTGTCTATCATCATCAATGTTGAATGGCTCAGACTGATGGCAGATATATTTAAAAAAAATTAAAGCCTGGCTCCTGCTAGACTAACAAATCTGATGCGTAACTTTAAGAAGTGCCCTAACCAACTTGGTATATTGAAAAAAAAATGTTGGCGCATCAGTAAGCTGAGCCACTGCACCACAACCAACTTGATCTTCTGCTATTTAATTTTGTTTCACCCAAGAATTTGATCATGATGCCTGATTTGTAGTTTACTGCTAATTGATTCATAAAATCTGCCAAATAGTTATAGAAAACAGGTATCACCCAGACCCAGTCAACTATAAACCGTCAACTGCGACTGCAACGCTTCCTGGCCAATTCCGTTCCAATGCAACTACCTCACAGCATGGCATTTAAGCACGCGCCTCATAATGTTTAATTCACACACAACATTGTATTTTATCTTTGGACAATAATTGCTATCAACCTTTAAGTGTTCGCACCAAAGTTGTTGCTGTTTCGGATAACGCGGAACAAAATGGAGGAATTAAAAGCGCATGGTGCGTGATTGAATTTTATGCCCTATTCACTGGCACCGGACAGTGTCTTACTCACCTCTTAGTGCGGATAAAACAGCGGGACTCGCACAAATCTACGAGTAATGAAAAATTCCGCTGGTCTAAATTACACGGGAAACACTGCACGTGAATAAATTCGGGGAATTTGCTACCTTGAATCGAGTCGAAATGTTTTCCCCCTCTGCGTTGTGTTGCGTTAAAATGTCTACACTTGGAGGACAAATTTGGTCTGAGGTCCTTCGTGTTGACGGTCTCCAGTATTCCTAATTAACATCTTACAATGTTTGGGAAATGTATACAAAGTTCTCTCGAAATTCTCCAACATGGTGTCTTTTTTTTTTGTCCGTCTCTCTGGCTCGAACGAAAGCGTGAATCTGAAAAAAAAGGACTACTCTCTGGGCAACGAACGGATTTGTGGAATTTGTCATTGGCTGGCAAAATGGTGCAAGAAACTGCTTTATTTGTCGCCGCATGCGGTGGCGGGTGACGGCAGCGAAAGACGAAACTTTATTGTTCGACGTGCTGTCACCGACGACGCGACGCCGACGGTCGTCTCGGTGATGGTATGGTGAATCGATCTGTTGTTGGTGGGAATCGCAATGATGATGAGCCTTGAACTCCCTGAAGTGGCATTGTTCACAGAAGGCTGGATACATGGACATGCATGTGGCGTGTATGTCAGACATTTATTGAGCACTTTTGGCCTTTTACGTTGAAATTGTGACAAGTATTTGGAGAATTTGGATTAAGGAATTATTGTGCTTGACATGGAATATGTACGCCGGTTTTAGCGACTGTATTTTATGTTCAGCGGGCACATGTAATGGCTTCTAGGAAAAAGGGTTAATTATTTTTGAGTGAGCCGGGAATGAGCTGCGGTAGTAATTAACATTCGCGGTTTTGTTAACAAATAAATAAATATGAACCAGTTATAAACATAATGGTCAATTATTTAAAGATAAGCAACAAAAGTTAGATTCTTACAGCGACATGAATGCAAGGCGAATTGTAAATTTGCCACATAACTTCTGCGAAATAGAAGAAGCAATGACAGAGGAAACATATATTTAAATCCCAATTAATACCACTCAAGTCTTATCTATAGGCTTTTAGATTCCGGTCAAACATATACCCATACCCAACTGATTAATAGAGATTTGTTAGGCGCCTGCACTGCAAACGCATTCATCGAGTCTTCTTTTTGAGAAACCAAGCTAGGTACGTAAAGGGTTTTTCAACAGGGACGCTACAAAAGTAGAGCGACAGGGACATCAAACGAATTCCTTGCCGCTCTTTTGACATTTCTCTTCAGTAAGGTTTGCCATTTTATGATGGAAAGATATACGAGCCATCAATGAGTCGAAATTATTAAAATTTACTACCGAAATTCGGAGTCAGTGGCCTCAACGTTAAGAGCGCTACGTCCAATTTATGGTCGTCATAATCGTCCTAGCAGATCAACAATTGAGCGTCTAGTGGAAAAATTTGAATCCACAGGCACAGTCGTGCGATTTGACGCCGTTAGACTATTTCCTGTGGGGCTACGTCAAGTCTATGGTCTATGCCAACAAGCCAGCGACGATTGATGAACTTCGTACGAATATCGAACGTGAAATTGCAGCAGTATCGGCCGATTTATGCTTGAAAACCGTCGAAAATTGGGTTCAGCGTCTGGACTTCTGCAAGCGTGCCCGTGGTGGCCATGCAAAAGAAATCGAGTTCCATACATAATGGCATCGAACGTACTTTCACAGGAATAAAGAATTTCATTGATATCCAAAACCGTTTTTGTTTTATTTAAAAAAACTTTTGTAGCGCTCTTATTGAAAAACCCTTTACTATTTTCAGCACTAATATAATGCCTCTTGTGCTGGAGTCAGTTGATGTGATGCTTTTCATTTGGCAGGCTCATTGCAGTTTAAGCTTGCTGTTATCCAGTCTCCTAATGTAGGAAAATATCGCATATCCTGTTGCAAATAAAGCCATTGACATGCGCTATAAAAATGCTATTGCGCATACAAGACGTCATTGTACCCGAAGTATATATGCATTGTGCAACTGACATGATGTTTTCTTCTTTTAGGCAGGAAATACAGTTAAAGTGTTTTATGGCTGCAAAGCATGAAAAAACTGGAACAATGTCTGAAAAACACTTACTTTAACCGCACAGACACACATTTGAACTCGAGCGCAAAATAACTTCGCGTCTATGACGTGTAACAAAGAAACGCACAATCTCCACCTAAGTGCCAGAACTAATACGCCATGGCATTCATACCGTAGCATACCTAGGTCCATTCAAATGCATGCATATTTCCCAGAAACGTATATTAGATACGCTTCAACTATGCATTCCGCCTAAAGAGCTCCTAACTCAATACCTTATCAGGAAATATTTGCGCGTTGTTGCTTTGACTGACGATATACGCAAATCTACATCACACGCCACTGACCCCCGCATTGATCGCAACTTTACATAATACATAGAAATACTCGTAAGTCGTAGCAATAATAATAAAGGAATACGACCTAGGAGTGTGAAACCAAGAAAACACGATCGTTATGTCTGCGACTTCATTAGGCAAGGCACCCAGGCAGTTGCACTTCCATCTTACGCTTTATGGGATTCTTCATTCTCTCTGGGCGAACGGAAACTCATAATAGGTGTTAAGAGCACCTTATTCAGTATCAGTCAGCAAGCACCCCCCGCCTCCTTCATTCAATATGAACGAATTCTAACAACAAATCGAGGCGTTGATAATTTTTGTTTTTGTTCAACGCACGTACCCGCTGTGGTGCGGTGACATTCTCATTAAGAGCCGTCGCAGCAACACCTTGCTTTCTGACAGTTGCATGACTTTCTTCTTCGTCTTGTTCTTATTGGCAGCGCAGCGTAAAGTTATTAATCATAAAGTATCTTTACTGACATATTGTCAGGACTTTCAAGTACCCATACTGGCCGATGGAGCAGGAAGGCCCCTTAATTGAGTTTGTTCGGTTTCCCTTCTCTATTTCTAAATTAAAGAAGTCAACTCACGTCATTCAATCAGTCAGTGAGTGTGAGTGGCTGTTTTGCCAGCTTCTATACTTGGGTCTAGCAGACGAGACGAGACGCCGCGCGCACGCACCTAGAGTTCTGACAGTTTGGGTGTGATTCGGATTCGGCTATCTGCTTACACGTTGTAAGACATAGGACCGTCGTTGTCGTCGTCGACCGACCTATGAATCTATGATATGACTGCGGGAGCGTAATAATTGTTTGCTATAAGAATACATTAAATATATTTGTATTAATAACTTTCGTCAAATCCTTTATCTTTTTATAAATAAAAAATGACGTTATCTGATGGGTTGCATCGGGTAAGACGCTCAATTGCATGATGGTTGGATACGCATGCGGTTGCCTTGGGGTTGAATGCATAAATTTATAGGGGACATTAAATGAAAGGTATTTGAAGATGATGACATCGGATAATGTGCCAGGGTGTCAAAATGAATATTAATGGGTTTTTGTTGTGCCAGAGGGGGTGTTTTAATGCGGTTATCCGTCCAGTTGACCCTAGTTGTATAGAGGCATTTGAATAATTTTGCTGCATTACTGGGGTTTTCAGATGAAAAATGTTAAACAGGTGGAGTTTGGAAGGACTGTGAAGCTATAGCTATCGCAAAACACTTTAGGCACATAGACATTCCTGGCGGATCTTCATAAGAAACTTAAGCAATTTTCTTAGAGCACTTTCTTTCTCTATATGCAAAATTAGTTTTATCGCTATACATCATTAGACGGTCTTGAGAAACCTTTTGAAATATAAAACCTGAATGCTTCTTGATTATATATTTTGAATTTAGCCTTTTTTGCGCACTGGCCAACAGTTTTTCATGGTCTTGCCAAGATACATTGTAAACGTCAACCAGATATCAGGGAGTAACTAACTATCTTGAGAAAGCTTTCCAATTCGGTGCGGAGCGGATACGGCATAACATTGTGGGAGTGGGAACCCTCCTATTAGTCTCAAAAATAAAACGATCACAAGCGAATGGTTTTGAGGTATTAGGTCAGTTGCCCGGTACCTATTTGTTGTTTTTTTAACACAATTTTACTATTTTCTCTTATACAGCTAGAACGTTTGTCTTGGCTAGGTATAATTATTGCACAGGACTGAGGGAGCTCAGATTTCTACCAATGGTAAAAGAACACGTTTTTCTGACAAATAAAGAATCGGGTCTATTTATAAAATCTTCACTTTAGTTCAAGTGCACCCTGCAGTTTCTAACATACTCAATGTTTTGTAATGCTTGGGTTATTTCAATTACAGCTTTTTTGCCTGACTCACATTTTCAACTTTGCAGGAATTTAAAAAGGTAGGAGGATAATCGGAGATACTGTGGTGAATGTTTCGATATTGGTATGGCTTTAGTTTTACCGGAGTCAAGCTTTAAACCATTGCGGGTTGACACTCGAAAATGTATCTTCGTAAAGTAAATAAAGAGGACAATAATGGACCATGAATATATCCTTGGGGAACACCACAATTATAAGCCTCAAAGACTCAGAGAAGTTAAAATAGGTCGCAAGTTTATTACGGAAAATATTGGGACTAATATAGTCAAATGCTTTATAGAAGTCACGTATGTAGTGTTATCACAGTTGTTGCTCGAATCGGAAACATGACTGCAGAGGATTTAGAAGCTTTTTGTGTTAATTAAATCTTTTATTCAACAACTTTGGATAAAAAAAGGGAGGATACGTAGAGTTTGTTCCTTTTTATGGAATCGGGATAATTTTAGACTTTTTCCAGGCGGACGTAGGTAGGTAGGTAGATCATATCGATCGTATTGATCATATTGATCGTGTGAATTGCTGTATGAATGTCATTGGAAAGCCATTTAGCGTCTCATCAAAATGATTATTAAAGTTACCCGAAGTCAAATCTTCCTCTAAATTATAATACTTATGCGGGAATCTCCAAAACCTAATATGTACATAAGTTCATTCAGTACCCACTCCAACCCACGCACCTATAAAGCCTTCGGTATAATGCAAAAACCAACATCTCCAAAACCGACCACCACCAACGGACAATAGTTCAACCTACTCATCGCAGATAATTGTTGGGAGGCCATCATTCGTTGGCCAATCTTTTACTCTGTTGCCCTTATATTTACTAGCACCTCATACCTCACGCCATCAATAAAAAGTCACCAGATTCTAATTTTATTGCACGCCAGCAATTATCTCTACTAACAGCAACTAGAGCTATAGCCCTGAGAAGCAACACGTAGGTGGTGGTGGTGGCGAACTAAACTCGGGTTCAATCTTAGCCGCGTCGCTTGGCGTCTCCGCCGAAGGCACATCCTCGAAAAGTGCTACATAAATTCACCATTAAGGTTCCTACACATCCTCTGTGCCTATAATTTTTCGTCGTTGACATTTATCACTTCGTTCGGAGATAGAGAGATGGAGGGCGATGCATGTATAGCAAAAAATTGTTCAGAAAATTTAAGTCCTATTCTGTGGTCGTTGACCATTGCATTTGATCTGAAATTTAACTAGAACTGCTTCGACTATACAAATACGTGTAGATGCATCACAGACATTATATTCCTTCACTTGATCAGCATCGAGTGTATGTGGCGAATCACTGTGTGTGAATCCTCTGTTCGAATTCTAAATATGTACCAATTTTCATGTGGCACCAAATGATATGTCGCGACATAAATTTCCTTTGCGCGAGCATTTCCACGCGCGGCTTTGAATGGAGCCTTGGGGGGAAATGCGGTGGCGATTGAGTGCGTGTGCCTCCAGTGCCAGCAGTGCTTATTGAGTTGAGTGATAAATTTCATTTGATGTCACGTCATTTAATGCGGCAGTGCGGTGCAACTCATAAGTGAAAAGTTGAAAGTGAAGGCGCTCGGACAACGGCGACAACGCGATGATATCGTTTGGTTTTTGTGCGCGCACTCAGTTGTCATCGAATAAATTGGATTTGATTGCAAGGCAAAGAGAACTGCTGCTTGGTCCAAAGACTGGCCAATGGTAGGTATTTCGTAATGAGATCGAGGACGAGAACACAGATGATTTTATGCGCGTCGTGGCTGAACTTTGCGGTTAAGGCACTGAAACAGGAGGTATTCAATTAAGTTCCAAAAATGTACTTTAAGTCGTGTTCCACCATAAGTGGAAACATTATTTAGAACATGAGAACTGGAGGTTTCTTTAGACGCGGTTTTAACCGCGTTCTAAAAAAACGCATTTTTTTTCGGTTTTGACTCTTTTTTGTCATGCTTTTCGAAGCATATTTTTCCACGTGTTTTTCGACCCATTTTTAAGCAGGATCCGTTTGGATTTTTGATTCAATTTTGTCGAGATTTTCAGGGCATTTTGATGGTCTTTTTGGCTTGTATCGGCAAGCGCTTGTACATTTTTGAAGTTTTTATTGACGCATGCTTGTTTTCGACTCATTTTTGGCCATAGTTTTCTTAAATGCGTTTCCTGTCCTTTTTTCCTCGATTTGAAAAGTACGTTATTAATTTTTTTCAAGCTTCGGGTTTCTTTTGACTTATTCCACATTCTAAGCGATTTTTTTTACGCATTGTTTCGTTTTTTTTATTGGCGCGTTTTTAGATCTAATTTCATGTGCTTTGTTGGCTGTGTCTTTAAACTCATTTTTGACGCTTTTCAAGTGCATTTCTGATCGTTTTTAGGGCGTATTAGACGAGTTTTTTTACGTGGTTTAGTGAGCGCGTTTTTGGTATGCATTTTGCCACCTTTTTTGCAGCATTTTTATAGGTGTTCGTTGTCCTTTAGTCTCATTTTACTCGTTATCCAAGTAGGTACCTATGTCGATATAAAATTTTTCTTTTCTGTTATTTTCTTGCAGTAGCGCAGTGGTTAGTGTGCTGGATCCCAGGTTCGATCCCCGGAAAACACAAATTACATCTTAAAGTTTTTTTCTACTGCGCCACCTCCCGCGAACGTCTGACAACCATCCGAGAGTATGACTCTGTCATGAAAAAGCTTCTCAATTCAGCTGTTCGGACTCGGTATAAAATTATAGGTCCCGTCCATTCGTCCCGAAAATAAAAACGCACACAAACGAATGGTTGCGAGAAGCTAGGTCTAGGGTGTCTACCCGCCTGTTGCGCCAACTATTTATTTTTTTTTTTATAATTTTCTTGAAATTTATTTGACCTTTTTCTATCGTAGGTAGGTAGATTCCCAGATTCCAACATATTTCTGATAAGTAAAAGTCGCCTCAAATAAGCTTAGACCCAATTATCATTCCACCAACCCTATACTTACTTCCTATGTGTGCAGAGCAAACTCATCAAACCATAACAATGATTAACCAACTAAAAACCCTGCCAGTACATCTTCATCCCAAGTGGTCCCCTTACATATACATCACCCTGATGCTCATCATAGAACATATAGGCCACAGCACCACGAGTAACAACAATTAAAAGTAATTTGTGATTATTGCCATAGATCAGGCCATCTTCGGTCTTTCGCCGTTGAGAATTTGCTCCAAATTGGCCTAAGCAATGTCGTACGTCGGAACGCTTTATGGGCTTCATATTCCGTCCAATGCATTGGGGCAATAAATCGCAATGCTTATTGTTCCACTTTTTTGCTGAGGTGTTTCCTGTCCCTGCCTCCGCAGTGAATCAGAACATAAAAATCAGCGCCATGCACGTCTATTCCAGCGACTTGATGAATGATGGTGACACTTTGGTCTGTGGATGCATTTTGTCTAATAGCCCATGCCACAGTTTTGCTTGGCCATTTGCCAACGGAATATAATTAAATGAAAACTAATTTTTAGGTTTATAGAAATTCCATTGCACACCAGTGGTCGACGATCGACGCGACGCCAAACTGGATCATAAATCGAGATACAGATAGGCCTGAGTATATGTACGCCAGTACCTACACCCTCTCCGATCGCTGCTGGTTAGAATCTACGACACTGCCGAGGAAAATGTCCTACGATAATTGCCCGACAATAAAAATTAATTTAACAATCGAATATGGGCACATGGCGGTAGTTCAGTTTGTGCGGGCGCGGGGTGCCATGCCGCCACGTGCATGTGCGGGGAAATTAGATGCCAGAAGGAGTTAAAAGTAGATTTTTCAATTAATTCGTACGGCATGTTTATGTTTACATGGTGATCGTTAATGGTTATGGCAAATTAATGCGGCAGTATCGGCTAAGGAATGAATATGAAGTATTTGTACATATATATACTATATGTACGCGTTTGATTGAGTTCAGTGGGTGGCAGAGTGGGGGCTACAGTGGTTCTCAATCGAACTGGAACGATTGGCATCGATGTTGAGTTTCCACTGAATGAATTTGTGGCCAAATGTTTGCAAACAAATTTAGTTTTAATTTATGATCTGCACTTTGCAGTTACTTGTGGAAAAGCTTTATGGAGATTGGATTGTATAGAGAAACTGAATTTTAATGCAGTTTGATTCCACCCACCCATGAATGAATGAAATGAACAATGTTCGACTGAAAATATCATAGCAGTGTTTCTGGGTCCTACGAATAAGTTTGTGTTAGATTTGCATAAATGTGTTCAATCAAACCATATTTGTCTATTCAAAACATCATAGTTGTGGACACAGCCTATGTATGCATCAATTAACTAATTGGACACTGATGCGATTTTGGTGGACATCTACGGTGGTGGCAGAGGATATACGCTAGCTCAACCCGATGGGCTTTTGCGGAGCTTGATATATAATTCATCTTAAGTAAATGTTCGACAAAGCAAGTCCCAAAAATAATAGGGCTATACTGAGAGGAACGTTTTTAATATTCCGCATTAATTTATTTTTGTTAAAATTCTGAGTTTCTTAGTTTAATTTTTAAAAATTAGAAAAAACTTTGTACACCAACCGGAACCTATTTTTCGTCAGCTGATAAAAAAGGAAGGTCTAAAAACAGTTTGGACAGGTACCTACATCATCATTTCATTACTACATAAATAGCCCAAACTTTTTTAGTCGTGACGATTACGGCGGCGACCAATTGAAAGGGAATTTCCTTAGCTGATTTTCCACATGCATTGTTTTGTGACAGTGACAATGTTTTGGGGGCAGTGGCTCAGTGGTTAGTATCTTGCACTACTGTGGGAGGGGTCCCAAGTCCTAGGCTCGATCGCCGGGAAAATAAAATTTACATCTTAAGGTTTTTTCCACTGCGCCACCTCTGACAAGCATCCGAGAGTATAACTGTCCTGAAAAAGCTTCTCAATTGAGCCGTTCGGACTCGGCATAAAATTGTAGGTCTCTGCCATTCGTCCCAAAAATAAGTTTGGTCAAAATTGGACAAAGGGGAGTGACAGCGCAAACGCTTTTTCTCAACACTTAACAGTTATGGCAGATAAAGTTGTAAAATTTGGAACATTGATGTGCATTGTAATTCCTGGGCGGGTACAGCTATACAAAAATAAAAGAGGTAACAGACAGACTGTGAGCGAATAGGCATGTTTTTTTTTAAACCTCGCCAGCCAGCCGTTCATTTGGACAGTTGCCCGCACTATCGCCAGTAAGATGAAGCCAGCCGAATGAATTTAGGCAATAAGCCGAAAAGCATACCAGCATTTCGTATAAAATTATGCATTTGGTAGAAATATTAGATAAATTCTGACATTTTTCTCTGGAATGTTGTGTGCATGAGATAAGAACGCCATTAGCCTTGTTTTATTATCAGAGGATGATCCATATGGATCATTAGCGATCCAGATCATGAAAAAATATTACTTTGCAAGTTTCACACCCTTGATTATTTTTCAACATACCTACGAAGCAAATAGTAAACATAACTCCAGCTGTAATTAATGTACGTTGAATAGGAATGGAGAAAAGCGATTGTTTCATCCCTCGTCCAGACTCTTGTTTGTCTTAAAAATATTTTTAATGCGTAAAACGATATTTTACAATTGCTATTTATTTGTATTTATATCCATTGCTTGCTGTTTTATTTGGATGTTTGATGACATTTTGCACACAGCTGTTTCTCTGTATTTACTTTTTAATGGCGCTGCCATTCGTGGGTTTTTTCTTGTTTTATTCAACTTTTAGAAAGTCCGAACAACATCAAACTACGCTTATATTCATATTCAATTTTCGTTTAAACACATTAAATTCGTAGTTGCAAATTTTTATTCTGCCATTTTACGATGCGGCAACTCCGTACTTGATAGCACAGAGCAGAAGTGGAAACATTCAGAAGTAAAAATTACTTAAATCTTTGGGTTTTGGGATTGGCTATCTGGATCATGAAAATTGAACCCGATAGAACACAGGATCTCGTAGATTTGTTGTAGTGCGGCTAAATCGATGATCCATATGGATCATTGGGGATAATAAAACGCGGCTATTATGATTTAAGCAAATTGTACGGAAATTCTAAGTCAATTGTTGCTTTCAGCGCCACCTGTTTGTTCTTTGTGAATTGAATTTAGCCAGCTGCTATGAGAAAATCAAGAGTTGTTGCCAGCAGTTGCCAGCAGGTTGTTGTTTTAATTAGCATGTGAGATGTGCCTCAACTGGCAACCTCAACACAACTATTGTCTGTGTACCAAGTCGTGAGGACTGCGCGAGCCATGCCGCGGGCAAAAGGTAGTTATGTATAAAAAAAAGTTGCATATACGTAAGACCGCTCATAACTCGAGAACGGATCGTCCGATTGAGCTATCCTTTCGTCTGTTGTTTTATGTCTCCGCCAAAGGAAACTACATACGGTCAGAAAATTTGAAAATTTTAAAGGGAAATTGGAAAATTCATAAAAACTTATCTTCCATACATTTTATAAGTTGAGTTTTTTTTTAATTTTGATCGTATTTGTCAAAAGTGTTCGAAATTATTTCAGTAAAAAAAATCAATTTTTGGTGGAACGAAGTTCGCCGGGACCGCTAGTTTTGTATAAAACACTCATAGTCATATAGTCGCCCTCATTTTCCCTGCAATGTTTATGATGGACGACGACAAAAACGAATAGGGACAGAGAGACGAACATGAAATGACTTTTTGGCACTGAATCCCAGAAAGACTCACAACATTGATCACTGATGACGATAAGATTCCGTTGGTGCCGTAGACTCCCTCTTGTATACAAAGCTAAAGAATAGAACTGGCCTCCAGTAACTAGGAGCAAATACTTAGCCTTACTTGGCGGATAACACAACGCGTCGTCGTCGGGGGAATTTCACCGCTTGTCCCTGGCATTTTTAAATAAATAATAAAAATGAGCGATAATTATCTCCACGCGGTCAGTTGTAGTGGTGGCGAGTGGACACAGTGGTGATGGTGAATGGATAGTGGCTGTGGCTGCGGCCGGCGTGGTGATCAACCAAGGAGCGCAAGCGCAACTATAAAAATTATATTAAAACAAAGTGAGGACAAGAAGCGCGGTCTGACTTCAACCACGATCTACACGCGCACAAAAAGACCATAGCCAGACCAGCGTCTGTCACACCAACCAAACAGTGACCAGTGAGCACGCTGTTCCACATGATGGAAGCATTTGCTGCAGCGTTAGCGGCGACAACGGAAAACATTTTCCAATTTATGAAATCTATATTTCTCAGAAGTTAATTATAATACCAGCAAATGAAGTGCATACTGAGTATTTGTGGCATTTCGATCGGAATATGATGGCTGAGCGATTGTTGTCGTGGTCGTGGTTGTCATCGTAGGCATTTAGCCGCATTTACGACCAAAGGGAGGCTCTGGTTCTGCGACGAAGTGATGGCTGATTATATTGTCGAAGTTGGACTCGGAGTATACTTGTTTGTATGTCGTGTTACGTGTTTGTGAGTTTTTGCTTTTGTTTCGGTCCATCCGTCCAAGAGTGTTATTTCATCTGAAATGGTGTTCTGCATGCAGTCGCAGTGACATATTTAGAACAAGGCGACGGAGATGAATTTTCTTGCGTACGGACTGATCGCAGCAGCATGACTGACACTAAGTGTTAAGCTAATTGGTTTATGTAGAAATTAACGTAAAGTATGAAAGTGTTTTGCGCGTTCAAATATGTCTTATTGCCCTTTATGAGGTGGACTTGCAGTTGCAATTGCAACATATTTCCGCAAGTTTCCAAGGACCAATGAGAGAGGAGCTCTTGTAATGGTGGCAAAAAATTAACGATTAATTCTGCGAACACGTTATGAGAGAATGACATGAATTTCTGCGGTGGTTCATGATTGTCCAACGGCAGGTTGACAGCCATTTGTGTGTTTAATTAGATATGGCTTAGATTCCTAACACTGAAAGTGCAGAGATTCTCTTCTAATCATGAGACTTGGAAAAGTTGTATTGAAGGAAAGTTGATGGTTGATGAAGTGAGGTTGTAATCGCTGATTGAAGTAGCCGCACATCGGCATAGGCTACCCGCGCCTGCAAATCTCTGGATTTAAGATAAACATTTAGAATGCCAATGTCTTCCAGGCATCAGATATAGCTGGTATACGCATAGCTCAAGCTGTGAAAGACATGAAAAGATGCAGCACTGAGAAATCCAAGAGGCCACAGCTTGCAAGAAATGGATCAGTGGTAAGTAATTAGGAAAACCGAACAACGTGAAAGAGGCATGAGCGCATCAGAGCGACTGGACTTACTGCAGAATACAAATAATAATAAGAAATAGACTGTGTTCGCTATCTCTGTGCATGCCCACCCTTAAAAGCCTTCGAACCTTGACGATTCTTAACAGTTTAAGAAAATTAACGATCTGTGTAGATAATGTAGATCTTAAAGGAGAGATTCATGAACTTAAATATGGGTGCTCAACATATAAGCGGAATCCTTCTCCTTGCAGTTAATTCTGTGACGAACTGGAGGATGTGAAGAACTAAGATTCATATACACATTTCGGGTGGTTTTCATTTAGATTTCTGTGCTTTGCAATAGTGGTTTCGGCGTTTTGTCATCGGCAACAGGTAGACCACCTGTGAAGCTGTGGCAGCTGTCACAAAAGCACGCATCTAGGTTAGGTTGAATAGGATGTGAGTTCATCACATTGGACTAGACACCATATTGGACCCATCGCCATAGGTTAGGTTAGGTTGAAAGCACCCATCTTTCTGAGAAAGCTTCCTAATTCAGCCGTTCGGATGCATCATATACAATAATTGTACATATATCTCTTCCCTTGGCCTCAAAAGTAAAGCTCTTACAAACGAAGTGTTTTGTGAAGGAGCTACGCCTTGTATTTGTAGGACCTGTTTTCTCAGCTGTTTGTGTATGGAATTGTCAATCACGGGCTCTGTATGAAAATTAATTTATTTAATTTCCTAGGATGATGGATCACTGTTTACCATCGCGATGACTTCTAACTCCAATTGGGTGTGTACGCAAACGTACGCATAGTATAGGGAAGCTGCCAAAATGTTCAATGCAATGCTGCAACTATCTCTCCTCCTCCTCTTTCAAACAAAATTCAACTAAAGGCCGTCGAAATGTAACTGAAACCCAAATTAAAGTGGCAGCCTGCACAAAATTTATTCAATGATTTCATCTTAAAGTCGTTAAATAGTTGACAGACACCGGCTAGAAAACAACTCGCTGCGCGTATCTTAACTAACCAATCACGCAGCGTATGCTCACAATTCGCTGCGGTCAGCCGGCGCACGTCGGGAAAAAAAACCTATCTCCACCATAAGCGCGTTGTTAATGACGCCCGTACATTGCGACTAATCTAGATTTACCTGTCACATGTAAATTACTGCCGAACCAAGTACTGCGTTGTAATGAGTGTTTGACGCCAATTCATTTCGCTTGGGGCGGCTTTTCTACACCCGGATTGGAGTTGCATTGAAATTGTAATAGGGGATATTTGGGGGAGCTACATTCCTCGCCATTTATTAATATTTCCAGCTGCAGGGCTTTATTCGGCTTGTTCGCACAACGAAAACAAATGGGGGGTCAGTCCATATGATTTGGACCACAAACTATACCTAATACCAACTGGTTTGGGCCAATTGAGTCATTGCTAGCGCAGCACTATTCTCAATAAACGATTCGATTTCACCACACAATATTGTTGACGCTGGCCTCTATCAACCGGTCAATTGTAAGTGTCAAATGTTGTGAAGGTTCTCTATTGAGATATATCACCCGCAGTTATTGAGTGGATATGTAATCGAGATACCCCTACGAATAGCCGAATTTATAAACCACAAATAAATACTCAAATTTATTTGAAAATGATAATTTCAACAAAGTTGACAAACCTCTAAGGTCCGCTCCTCCTTCTTAACTTTAAACGAAACACCCATTTTGCCAAAAAGACGACAAAAAGCCCCACAGTTCCATAATTGCCTAATAAACAGCAAATCGCACCGTAAAATACAATAATCGTCGGGACCACACTGCGCGACAGCCATCATCTACACCACAGCCGCTGCTATTGTCAAAAGTCGAAGGCAAATAAAGAACTTGACGAATAACTTGTATTTATCATCCATAGCGTCGAGCTCTCTATTCGCCGCTATAAAATGTCTAAATTAATGCGATCTTCCCGGATAGTATTTGCATTTGACGAGGAATACCAATCGAACCGAAGACCGTGTGGGCTTACCAAACAGCCAAACACAAATACCTACAAATACAAACCGAAACGATGGTACGCGACGCGACGAGGAGAAGCGAGTTAATCCCTCGGATTCATTAATCAGCCGTTTAGTCTATTATCATTGAAATTACAAAAGTTCCCAAAATGGACATAATTTTTGTTGTGTTTTGTTTTGAAAGATATGTAGGTATACATGTGGCTAAGACGGAGACCAATTTTCGGTTATTAGCCGTTTAACCAAATTAAGATCACGGCGGTTGCGAGCGCGAGGTTGTGTCAACATTTTGTATCCGTTCTGGTTTGGCTAAGGAGAAACGAACATGATTATCATTTTGAGCCCGACTTTTTAATTTTTCAATGGGTACGCGCATTACCGAGATGATTTGTGAATTGGGATTTACGCTGAAAATGTCAACAAAAAAAAATAAAATAAAATTCGCTCCTTAAAAGACCACTTATACAGAACCCAGACTTAGCCAGGCATTTTCAACTTATTTTTATTAAACTTAAATGTTTAAAGCTTCTTATGAAGATTTTAAGTAATGCATAATATTATTCTTACTTAAACTAAAAACTACATAATTTGTTAATTTAAACTTAGATATATAGATACCTACTCAAAATTGTTGATAAATTTTATAAATTGGAAATTTTAAAGCCGCTAAAGGGATATCAATCTCAAGACTTTACGTAGGTATATTAATAAATTAAATTGAATTGAATTCAATGATATGAAAATTGACATTTACCTATACCATCAATGGTTTTGAGGCTTTTATATTTGAGGCGACATGACAGTATCAATATTGGCCTCTTTTTGATGTTTTTAGATATGAAAAAGGAAGCGAGATTTTCAGATTTTTAAAAAATGTCTGTCACATTTTGACGTTTGTGAATTTGTCACTTGTGAAATAAGCTTTCGGTTTCTGAAATTAAGTGACTATAGTTTTAAGTTCTAAGTATAGTTTAGAGGTATAGAGCCGAGTAACCTTCAGAGTTCCAGACTATTTAACTTTGTGAAACTTTGTCATTTTGTTTGTCTATTGTGTATTGATTGGACAGTCAAAAAAATGGGTAAAATCGTGTACTCCCAGAGCTTCAGAACTATTGAAATGGAAACGAATCAATGGCGTTGGCATGGCAATGGCAAAACAGGTTTCTAAGAAGACCAAAAGTTTTAAAAAATCACAAAATAAAGCAAATTGCAAAGCAAGATTTCCCGGACAGGTAGAGCCAACCCATTTTTGATGTCCATACACATTATAGGGAGATTGTTGCACCTAAAATCCATCAAAAAGATTAGGCCAGGGTCTATAAGGGGCCGTCCCCTGGAACAAAATCTCGTGGATGCATTTTCCGCAAACCACATATCTAAAGTCAGCGAAGAACCTAAGAAAGAGGAGGGATTTCGAAAACTGCACTTACAAAAACCACTGCAATTTGGAAAAAAAATCTTTGGAATCCTGAATCCAAGTTTAATTTATTTGAATCCGATGGAACGTCCATCAAACAAAGAACTATGCACCTAAAGTACACACGCTTTAGCCCATATGGCTTGATCAAAACGCTAATGAGAGCATATTATAGAAAACCCCTTTGCCAGTAACGTATGATTTCCAACACGACAATGATCCTTAGCATACTCCGCGGATAATGAAGCAATGGCTTTAATGGCTTTTAATGTTTTGGTTTGGCCCGCGCAAAGTCCTGATATAAACCCAAATAAAAAGGTGTGGTCCGGCGTCAAGAGAGTTTTTAAAGCTAAAAGATCAAGAAATGCTGAAGATTTTTATCAAGAAATGATGAAGATCTTTTCGGAAATATGAATGCACTGAACCAATATACCTACAACCTTTAAGATGTCGTATTTTAGAGTCTTCAGAAAATATTGTCTGCCGTTTAAAAAAATAAAGGTTCTGGAAATGGGATCACTAAAGTTTTTGTTACTCTGAGACTAACTTAAAAATGAGCTTAAAATATTTTGGATTTTTTTTTTAAATAAAAATAAATATAAATATGTATCTAGTACTTATAAAAGGACATCAACATTATCAGGTGAAAAAGTGAATCTATATTTGTTGATGTCCATAGAGGTGGAAGAAACGTAGTGAACAAAACAAACTTCAAACCCAGCAAATTAAAAAACAAAAAAGCCATATCGGTCACAACATATGATAGGTACATGTTATCTACTTATCTAAAATCGGAGAATAGTTATTGCGTTTTCCATAACTGGGCAAATGAAGTGCTTCACGACAAAAACGTCAAAAATCCACCAAAAATATAAAATATTTTTGTTTTTGATTAAGGCGGCAATATTTTTGTTTGTAAAATACGAAATATATTTTGTCGCCAATTATTATTAGCGTCCCGAGCAAAATTTACAAAATCCCACGAATTGATTTTCTTAACTGTTGCCAACTTAGCCGATAGCGCATCAGATCTGGCGGAATTTCGGGTCTGACAGCGCGTAAAAAATATATTTAGCGCACAGCGCATAATGAAATATACCAGAAATTTCGTAGGTATTTTGTTATGGCTATAATTATGATTTTCCAAAAGAAATTTTTAATAAAATTGGCTACAAGGATATACCTAACCTTTAAATTGGCTTAATCTTCACTCTTTTGTACTCAAGAAGCATATTCACATTACCTAATAATATAATTTATGCAGCTCGTAAATATATAACTTCCTGCGGTGCTTTAAGTACATCCCTCGGAAATGTCATTGCGTAAATCGCGTAAATCGACTGCACCTACAATCTACATCTAAAATCAAACAAACAATTCATACGACTCTCTGTCAAAGTTTGACATTTGTGATTTGCGTAACTTTCCGCGGTTGATTTCCCAGCCTAAATCGTCGCGGAAAATTAAACTATTTTCCATACAAAAAAATCTGACAGTTGATTTACGAGGTGGTAAATTTCTGCAGTTTACGCAGTTTATGAGGCGTTTACGCGTTTAAGTGAAAACCCTTATTATCTTTATATTTAGCAAAACAAAAATTTTTCATGTAATTTCAGCGCAGAACTGTACCTTAGAGTTGGCAGCAGTATATATCTTTATCTCTTCCCCTTTCCCACCAATTGGAATTGGAAGTTGGAAAACTATGGAGTATCTGACTAAAGCTACGATTACACGGTCATTTTTTCGAGTCATTTAAATGGCGCTCTGACGTAAAAATCCCGTCACAAAGCAGTCATTTATATGTCGCTCTGTGTGATCGCCATTTTTGGCAGCGTCATTTAAATGACTAGGAAAATGGCGCACCAAATGACATGAATTAAGTGCCATTTAAATGGCGGAAAAAAATGGCCGTGTGATCGCTCTTCAATGACGCCTAGGACAAATGGCATCCCAACGGAAAATTCTAAATGACTCGCAGTGTCCGTCATTTGATTTTGGGACACAAATGACGATGATAGTCATTTCGTGTGATTGCCATTTTTTTAATGACGAATCGTAGCTTAAATGTCGCTCTAATGCGACATTTTTCCTGACGTCACAGCGCCATTTAATTAACTCAAAAAAATGGCCGTGTAATCGTAGCTTAAGGAAATATCTCTATTTTTAGATTTGAGCTTAGTTAACTTCTTTTTTCAACAGTTTCATATGTGTCAGAAAATCGGCAAAGAATAATTCCTCAGCTCAAATGACACATGACTTTAAAACATGAAGTAGCTACCGCAATAGTACGAACATTTTAGTCCTAGTTTTGTACTCTTTTTTAGATCCTATTTTGACGGGAAAGTCCGAGATTTTTATGCGCGATAACTACTTTCTTCAAATTATTTCTGGCAACCCTACCTCAGCCAGACTTGTGAGTTGTAACCAGGCACAGGACTTGCGTCTAAGTATGAGTTATATATTTAAGTGTCGATACTCAAATCTTTCCCACGAAACACTCAACATTGGTATAATAAAAAAAATATATTTACAACCATCATTGACCTAAAATACCCGCTGCGACGTATTTTGTTTGCATTGCTACACAGACCTCTCACTGTATTCGGCTCAAGTAATTCGCATTACGTGTTCGCTGTAAATTGACACTAACCGCAGCAGAATTTGCACTCAAAGTGTAATACGTAAAGCAAACACCATTTCGCATCCCGTTTCGCCTTTTGATGGCGCGTCAAAAACCGCATTTCTGTTAATTAACCGCAAATTAACACATTTGCTTACAGTGCTCAATGCATCATCGGCCGCATAATGCTGCTGCAGTGTTGAGCTTCTGCTCAATATGCCATTTTAACAATTAACACATCACTGATGGGTGTGTGCTTAGCTTATACACCTCGTGAGTCATCTTGCTGTGTCGGCCGGCCGATCGAATGTAAATGCGTATAAACGCCAGGCGTTAAGTGACTTGTTTGTAATCCGCCACAAAGGAATCCCAGTTGACAAATGGGAGTATCAAAGTATCAAGTTGCACGTAATCACGAAGGACTTACAAAGGAATCAATCGAAAGCAAGGATGATGTGGTGGATTTCTTTCATAAAGTCGTGCGCGAACTTAAATATTCCTTGATCGAATTTCTTATGCGATTGTCAAATGGGGTACAATTGGATTCCATATGACCGCAGAAATCACTTCGTGCAGAATTGGATTTCCAAATTCGACTAACCATCGGTTTAGATATGATTTGTAGTTGCGGTAGAAATTCATGTTGATCCTTACATCGGTTTGGTTGGAGATGATTTCACAAAAGGTGGCAAAATTGCCCTTAACCACTGCAACGAAAACTGTCGGCAAATTTTTATTACAATTGTGTCATGTAAACCACAATCAATTTGTTTACTCAGTGTCTGCGAAGGTACCTATAAACTTTATGCTGGGTGTGAGCTGTGAGCTATTGGTAAACTATAACTAAGAGTTCTAAAGTATTTTCTGCGGTTACGTATACGGGTGCGTGCAACTTTTAGCACCACCCTGAGATAAAAAGGTTTATCGTGATTGGTGAACCTATTCATCTGCACATCATTATGCGTCAATTTGCGACTGTTGGCCATTCAGAATAATTGAATTTTGCAAATGGAGGTTTTGTAGGATTAACGAACACAATAGCCAGGTGTCAGAACATTGCGGTCTTATTGATTGAATGCATTGAAATTTATTGCGCACTCGTATATCATTTTTATGCATAGTATATCAAAGCGATTGGTATCCAACACATTTTCAAATGAAAGGAACTTGGGCCCATTTATCATGGACCACAGACCTATAGCTGCGGGCCTCAAACACGCTCTTTCGTTAGAAACGCTGACAAATCTATATTTTATAGACAAGTTAGATAATGTTTAATATATAAATTTCGAGAGATATTCGAATCACAACCACCATTGTCGGGTCTCTTTGCGTCTCCCTACCACTATAAACCTTACCCAGAGAGACTCTTTGGAGTTCTCCAGAGTTCTTCCCTGAGTTCGATTCCTAGTGTTAACGCTAGCATCTGTTTATGTGAGATCTGTTTAATCCAATGGGTCTCGACCCAATGTTTTCCCAAGGTCCTCATTATTATGCCAGCCAAAGCTGGACATTGACACAATATATGTGCTGCTGTCTCAGATTCCATCTGGCATAGCTTACAAGTATCATCCTCTCAAAGTCCCATCTTCCTTAAATAATAGGTACCCGAAATTACCATGACCTGTAGTTAACGCCACCACCCATTTCAATATGCCTCGACTCATGCTTAGAACCTTTCTCTGAGTGGAGTAGGTCGGCCATTGTATTGCCATTTTAGCTTGTCTACATTGTTCCACGGTTGACCACCTTCTCAGGTGTCCTGCCGTGATCCATTCGTAAATCAGCTGTTCTACCATTCCTCTACCAATTGAAGAGAATGGTTCTGGTCCCAGCAACTTTTAAGTTGACCCCTATTTTTCAAGGGAATCAGCCTTTTCGTTGCCGTCGATCCCTTTGTGTCCTCGTACCCAAGTCAGTGTTACCTACCTGATTTTTAGATGACACATTCTAGTGCCAGTGATGTTGTGATGGTTGTCTGCTCCATGCATTTAATCACCGCCTGGTTGTTCAGTGCTATTAGGATATTTCTTCCTTCCACCAAGGCAAGTTAGATAGAAAGAAAATATGAAACGAAATCTAAAAGATGACGATAGATGTATGTAGAGGCTGCAGAGATGAAGAGGTCCATGAACCATGAGGACACACCTCACTTCCTCTGTCACTGCCCGAGTCTCTTTCACTTGAGGAACAGAAAACTTGAAAGTTATTACTTCCATGACTTACAAGAACTTTCTGATGTCTTACTTTCCAATCTTTAGAGGAGGATATCAGAATGGCTGGACGGTGTCGGATAAACACAAGAGGGACATGAAGTTAACCACCTCTAACAACAATGGTTAACCCCCCATAAAAGGGCATCAGAATGGTACAGTAGGTGTAGGGTTCACTCTTCCCTTATACCAACTCGTTAACCTAACTTAACCTAACCTAACCTAACCTATAACCTGTCCTAGAGAGAAACAATGAAGAACGCGCCACTACTGCTAATATTATGTAGTTTAGCGTAGAGGACGAATTTGATGCGCAACCAATTGACGAAGGGTGAAAGAGTAGCAGCCAAAGCTAAGAAATACAATTCATCAGACAACTGTACACTTGACAACTGCGATGACACTTATTTTCCAAAACGTCTTTGGTGATTGGCAGCCACACTTTGGGATTTCCTGGTGACATAGGTATATGTAGAGGACTGCAACCTATAACAATTTAAGTGCTGAACTAACGCATATCTGCAAGCATCTCTGTCGGGGCGCTGGCGCTGTAGATACTTAGGTCGGTCTTTACCTAAAGAGTTATCTACATTCTACAGGATGACCCATTTAGTTTTGTATGTTAAAAAATGTTGTCAAAATAAATTATTTCATTTCAATTTGGTCTTCAAAAATAATATAATCAAGAGAAAGAGAACATATCGCTCACCACGGGTTTGGGGTATCCGTATCCGTATGGCAGGTGACATCATCTGGCACTGGCTGTGTCGTGGTTCAACTTCCTCTGGTGTGAAAATTCCAGTCAACGTCTTTCAATTAACAATCACACTATTTCCTATACATGTAATTTAAATTCGTTGTCAAAACTGAAAGATTTTGCAGAGGTCCTTAATTTTGATTAAAATAAAATAAACCTCAACCAAAGTTGCTACTGTAAAAGGTTTCTCCACTGTGAAAGAACTTAAAGTGATCACCAAATGGTCAGTCGATAAAAAAACAACATTAACAACTAAATACTCTTGTTGGATATTGACATGCTATCACATTTCTCCAACCACACTTGGCTTATCAGTTCCACAATCAATATCTGATAGCAGAACATTCATACAAGCCCAATACCAGAAAATACCACTGTCAAACTATCAAACCACATTTGTCGACATGTTTTTACAAGCCACTGTTGGTTGACCATTCCCATTCCCATCGCCTATACCAGGTGACAAGGACAAGCTTCGTCACCACCATTCCCATTGCGGGTGACACACTAAAAAACAGTAAGCCCCTGCTATACGGAGAGCCTTCTAGAGTCAAACATTAAATGCTCTCTACGTATGTGGGGTATATCCAAGCGGTATAGAGTAAACGATGAAAAACCGACACGTCCAATGTCATTAAAATCATTAACACGTTCCCATATCTTAAATACCAGAGCTTCCGCAGAGACCATCTTATACCATTCAGAAAAGTATTTTTCCAAGGAAAATCCCTGCCGCTGCTGTTGCTGTATATCTCGTATAGCTACGTTCTCCTGCTGTCACTTTGACTTGCATAGAGTTTGCGAATTCATGCGGTGAAACTGTCTGACGGCTGCCGACCGATATTTATCCAGACGACCAGACCTAACAGACTGAAGCGAATCTCAAAACATCTCTACTATAAGAGATGACTCGAGACGGATGGGATGATACCTGCCTGATGCTGGCCGGCTGGTCAGCCACCAGCCACCAGCCACCATCAGAGCCAGTCCTCGACCCCATTTACGTTGAGTGGTATTTGTTGCTGTAGATGCGCGTTCTACTAGATTCCGCTTAACATACGCATCACTAGTCAACAGCATTTGCTGATGATGTTATACGTTGGAGTACGCGCATTGTCCGCTGATGTAAGTCCATCGCGGTGGAAAACTTCCCAACCGACAAAGCATCAGGTGAGCTGTACTCCCCTGGCCAACAAATGATTGACAATGCGACGATGGGCTGTTTGCTGGTGCTGCATCTAGAGCAGGAGCGACGAGGGGACTCGCCTGAGTCAGTCGCTGCGCTGCAAGACGATGAGAAATGAAAGTGATTTCTCATTAAGAGGTGCGAGGTTCTATGGACATGCGCGGGGGCCGGTTCTCGGCTCTAGTGCCATATCGGACCGGATAAACATTCCACACTTGTTCCCGATCCCGAGAGCGAACGAATTATTATTCGCCAGTCACTACTCGTATATGTATACAAGCAAAGACCGTGCTAGGCATGGTGTTATCAATGCAACGACATCGGCTCGGATTCCGATTGAAACATCGATTAAATGGTTGAAGATGGAGATGCTGATGCAGTCTCGACATAGATTGTGGCATTTGAACTATTTTTGGTGTTTCTGTTTTTCAGATGCCGCTGCTCCACTGGAGGTTATGTATAGGACTGTCGATGTCGTCTGTCGATTTGGTTTGTTATAAATGTTTTCTTGGAAAAGTTATTGAATCTAAAATTAGTTTGCAATTAGTGTGACGATATTCTTGGAACGGCGCGGCGGCGGCGATGATGAATTTGCAAAACCGTCTTGGAGGCTCCATCTAGGTGGAGCAACAATTTTGCAAAAATTCTTCAAAAATTACTGCACGTAGGTAAATTACGTTTATACAATGTACGAGTGTTGTCACTTTTAAAGACAATCACACGGATCCTATAGCCTTGATAAGCATTCTAGTGGAAAAAAAAACTCGCCGTATGTACCTCTATGGGCAGCATAATAAGTATGGGTACGACATTGACAAAAACCAGTAGGTATCTATGTTTAACTATAGTTAGGTATCGTATAATGGCTGGAGAATTGCATACAACGGGCTAATTTAAGTCTGGCAACCTCCTCGCGCTAAAAAAAAGTGATAGAAACATATAGCACCATATAATTCAAAATAAAATTTGATTTATAGGATAAAACTCAATTCCTCGAAATTTTCTTAAATTAGGTATCTGGCGCGGTATAGAAAATGGACGGCTATGGTTGAACAATAATATTCGAAATTAATGCAAACTGTTTTCTAAAGTGGATAGATACTATATAGATATACTATGGATACTCTGTTGAAATATAGACGCACAGATCGTGCAAGCGGTATTCATACGCGAGTTTGTGCGAAAATAAATGACTTTTGTTGACCCAGAAACTGAGAAATTTGAATTATACAATCTCTGGTCCAAACAAGATGGCGCTACGTGTATAAGAGTCTTTTTTGGCATTACTACGTCAATTTGACAGCAATGAACCTTTTTTTGGACAACACGTCAATAATGTAATCACTTACGGATCGATCTAGGTACTTATGAAATAGATCTCCAAACTATCGAGAATGTAATGCAACATTGAACTGACAGACTGTTTTGCTGCCATTTGTTCGAAAAATATAACGCACACACAACACGAGTGGCTACCAAAAGTTGGAAATATTGACATGGCCACTATAGAAAGCCTTATAAAGTACGTAAACTGTAGAGATTTACCGCCTCGTAAATGAACTGTCAGATTTTGTTTGGAGAATAGTTTACGCAGACTTCATAATTATCCGCGACGAATGAATTGTTTGTTTGTTTCCAGAGTCTTTTTTTAGGAAGATCTTAAAATGACGGTAAGAATAATAATTTAAAAATAATTTTGACTATTTGACAGTCGATTTACGCAATGACATTTCCGAGGGGTGACCGCAGAATTTTATAGTACATTTACGAGCTGCATAAATTTATCAGATTAGTGAATACCCTTAGATATTGTGTTTCGTTAAACCAAAAAGTTCACATAGTTTTGAATAAAAAATCAAGATACATAACTTTGTACTCATTTTCATTCATTTTCAATGACCCTCTTATCCATTAAGTGTACCCCCCATAGCTCTCGATCCTCCGCCATCGACTCCAAATCATCAAGGGCAACCCCCATCCGGGTAGAGGAGAGATTATTAACTTGATCTAACAATCTCATCCTGGGTCTACCTAGAGGACGCCTGCCCCCATCGGGATTCCATAACACGTCGTGGGATCCTGGTCGGCAACATGCGTTTAACATGACCAAACCACCGAAGCATGGACTGCTCCGTCCGGAGAAGTAGCTGCTCGACATTGAGTTCCTCACATATTGTGGTATTACTAATGCGATCTCTACGGGTCACACCGGCAATACAACGGAGGAATCTCATTTCTGCAGCTTGTATCCGCGATCTTATTCTTTCGGTCATTATACCCAAAACTCATGAGTCATGACCATAGGTTAGACTGACAAGTTAGCAAGTTCAGTCCTCCTATAGTAACAGAATGACCAAGCTGTCTCAAAATTGATCCAGCCTGACAAATCCTACATCAGGAAAACTCAGCATTGCTCCTTCCATCACTCGAGAATAAGACCCCGAGGTACTTAAACTTCTCCACCTGTTTCAATGCACATGCAGAGTGCATTGAACAGGCGTTCTGGAGATGACCATCAATTCAGATTTGTTCACGTTTCTGTACAAACGGCTACAAATCAATGATCAAGTCATCAGCGAAGAGCAGATGACTTATCCTCAGATCTTCCAATTTGAAACGTTCCTCGCTAAGACTGCGCTGTAACATTCAGTCCATATGAGTAATAAAAAGAAGAGGAGACAAGACGCACCCCTGGCGAAGTTCAAGGCCAACGCCGACGGTGAGAGGTATTGATTTAACGTCGTTTACCCGAACACAGCTTTTACAGTTTACATATAACTTTGTTTTGCTTAAAATCTACAAAAATGTATATTACATTCATAAATATTTAAGATTGATGTAGATAATGACAATGATAATAGATAATGACATCCGATCTCCCTATCGATCGGGTGATCGTAAAAGATTGTCACCATTGACTGCCACCTTATTGTCAATTGTCGCATTTTGTAAAACCCTACGTTTTTAAAACCTACGCCTTCATGACTTGTCGCTTACTAAAGTACCTATGGCGCCATCTAAGACATTGAAATGATTGTCCATTTCTTCCGTCTCATACCTATTTTTGTGCAGGTATTTCATTTCACTTGAACATAACTAAAAAATGCATGTCCATATGCAAATATCACCTCATGGAGGCCATGGAAATCGTACTCATGCAATTTCCAACTGTCAACTTACAAACTACCGTCCGCTTATACGACATTTTGACAAGTTCTACTCGAGCACTTTGCACACGCAATAGATTCTCGCACATTCCGTTGCTCCTCGGGCTCGAGCCAGCGCATTCATCATCACAAAAATCAACAGTCGATTGAACAATAATTGTTATTTGATCGGCCTTTGATACGAACCGCCTTGTGGATCAACTAGAAGAGCAACCCAAACTGCCACTGGTCATTTGCATGGAATAACTTTTTTCGCCTCGGCACTCGGCAGTCGGCACCCACGATCCTCCGCTGGAGGCTTTGCATTCAATCCAACATTTCCTTCCATTAGTATTCCACTTTCAATTTGTATTCATCATCCAATGCAGCCAACCGCGGGTCCGTCCGTTCGTCTGTTCGTCCATCCATCCGTTCGTTTGGTTCTTCTCAATGGATCACTGAATCGGAAGCGCATAATGGAATATGACAACTTGTGCGTTGCCAGGTTGATGGACTAGCTCCCAGCCAGTCCGATTTTATTGTTTTGTTGTTAACCATCACAAATGAATAATGTTCGACTGCGGTTCATTGGAATCGCACGTTTCTGGAATTCTAATTGTCGTTGCCAAACCAAGGCGATTGATACGATCGCCGCATTGGTTTCGTGCGTGTTTCAAGTGATAGGGACAAAAGAACGGTCTAAGCAAATACCTTATACGAAAGAGCGCAGTGTGATTTTTCCTATGAAAAGTGTCAACCGCAAAAGGCCTTAATTCCATGAATTTGGGATATGCAAAGATTGTACTTAGCTGTGTATGGTAGTACAAACTTGAAGACAAGCCTTGCGAAATCGTGCGGAATTTTCAATATTTATGGAAGAATATTTATGAATACATAATGTACCATACAATATGAAAATGCAGGTCAAGGATGTTGTAGGTAATAGGGGAAATAAAGATTGTAAACGGGTTAATGAGCATCTGTTTAGATTTGGCGACCCCATTCATTTCAAAAATCAATCAATCAATCAAAATCAAAAACAAGGAACAAGGAACAAATACATTTACGTACTAAAAGCCAAACAGAACCATCTCCGGTTTATATGATTTATTTATCCACATTAAGAAAAAACAGCAGTTTGCAGCACCTTGTGAACGCATCCCCACAAATTATCGAATAACGACCTATTCGAAAAGAAAAAAATGTCTCTAAATGGATACTTCAAAAGAAAATAACAATAATTTCTCCATAATTTATTTCTAATAGGTATGTGTCAGAAAATGCTCGTTTTTTAGAATTTTATTTCCTTCAAAATTCCAAGAAATTAACAAGTTTTGTACGGAGCAGCGCCTGCCTGTATGCAACTATAACAATTTCGTAGATTTTTTTACAATTCAGCACAAAAGTATGCAAGCAAAAATGTTATCACAAACTCCTCGTGTAAAATTTGATGAGGACCATTTTGTACTAAATTAGAACAAGATTCACCACCAAATCTGCCTAAAATTATGCTTCAACTTTCCAATATTCTAGTACGTTCTTGGCTTCAAGAGAATCGATGCGATACTCGCTTCGCCTGTCAGCTGTCAAATATCAAAGACCACAGAAGCAAAAACACAACTCACAATAATTGTTGACTAATCTTTGGAAGAACAAGTGAATTTAATAATTTCTCATAGTATTCTACGGAAAGTAGAAAATTTATTTGAAAATGGATATATCCAAGGTTCCACCAGAACGAAAGTTGTACTTGTGCAAATGGTATTTCAAAGGTAACCATAGAGAAATGTACACTTGTCACTGGAGATAACTAAATTTTTTACAGCTGGTTTCGCTTTACTTCCCTTTGTGTGGGCAATAAACTGTTGTTGGTTCTTCAGTGAAGCATTCCGTAGGCCACCATACAAGGAGCAAGCCGAAATCAAGAGATGTAAGTCAGAAAAGTCCTACACATGCAAACATGTTAGAAAATTGTATTTTTGCAGATGTAATTTACTCTGCAGTGGGGGCCACCCTCTGGCTGCTGGCCATTATAACCTGGATCTCTATATTTCAAGCAAAGCGCGCAGAGTGGGGAGCATTCGCTGATTACATTAGCTTCATCATTCCACTAGGAAAGGCATAGAATTAAGAAAACCCTTTCAGTATATTTATCGCTTTAACATTTTTATTTTCCTCCTAATAAAACACTTCATACTAACATAACTCATTGAGCAATGGGCTCTTCTGGTTCGCCTTTCAGCGTTTTCCATTGTTGTTCAAAGTAGCTCTTGTGGGCAGTCAGCGGTAGGGTTTTCTGTCGCAGGAAGAAGTTTTCGTTGCCCTTCGCCGTGTATGTGTCATCTCCGATCAGAGCTCGCAGTGCGATATTCTTTTTCAGTAGTTTGTCATAATACCGCATTCCTGCGTCGACAAATTCCGGTCCCAGGGCACACAATTTCTTGTCAATATCTGTTTCGTACAAAACCTGGTTGTAGTCCTTCATGAACGACCAACTGCCCAAGCCGAAGAGACCCAGAATGCTGTACAGCACCACACGGATCTGAAAGTAAACACAAATCAGAGCACTGCTTCATTGTCTTACCTAAACTTACTCCCAATGGCCTTGCCAGCAACATCAGTCTTTGATTGAAATAGTTGCCAAGGGTGTATACAGTGAAGAAGGACAGACTGGGGAAGACCGAGTTCAGTATAACTCGGTTTGTCTGCAGCTGCAGGATACATTTACATAATCCAAACACCTGCTCGTCTTCATTCAGCACAATTGATTCCTGCAGCAGCTGACCACTTTCGGAACCCCATTTAATTTCCTCATTGCGAAAGAGAATTTCGCTTCGATTGATTTCACTGATCGAGTTGTACGAGTAGTTTGATGGAATTCCAACGATTCCACCATACTTGCTCTTTGTTGAACCTATAAAGGAATAGGCAAATTTTGTTCACTTTACAGGAACTTTCTACTTACCAGCTAAGAAGAGGTCAAACCCATAAACTGTAAAAGGCTTCAACACCTTGCGTTCGTACTCAGGAACATCGAGAATATCTAGGGCCTTTTCAAATCTCCTCTTCACTGCGGCTGGCACTGGGCGTGCAATTCCATCCCTACAGATATTTAAAATTTAATTTCAAATCGTGATATTATATAATATTGTATATAAGACAGACAATCTATCGTGGAGAAATCAAATTCAAAGGGAATACCAGAATTCCTTACTTATAGGCCTGGACAAATTCTTGAAATTTGTTCAGATAAATTGTATGCGGCAAGTAGTTTCCAATGAATAGCCCGACTGCGGTTGCTCCTGCACTGAAGGCAACTACTTTCCGGCCAAACGGAGTGGTGAAATATGTGAACAATTTGCTTTTAACTTTTTCCCTTTTCATAGCTTTGCTGTTATTTTAAGAAATTAAGATAAATTTAAGAATTTTCACAAATTGATACTGGTACCTAGGGGTATAAAGTTGGGTTATATTTTGACAGTTTTGGCTCGCGATACTCGAATTGCATAACATATGATTGCGGGACGGGTGTGTTCAGAGGTGATTTGTTAAAAAGTTTGTTTGCAATGGAAAGTGGAAGATACGGAAAAATAAATAAATTCTTTTTCTAACCAATTTTACCTACCTATATTTGATTTATTTATTTTTTTTTTTGATTATTTGTTTTATAAGTTCATAAGTTACATTCGATTCGGTAAAACATCTCAAAAGAAAAATAGAATCTTTAACACGCAATTACAACAACTACACACTGCTTGACATTTTCGAGACTCTTTATAAGGTCTGTTTTATTGGCAATCCATTTCAGTGAAGTAAAGTAAATTAGAATTTTTAACACGCAATTACAACAACTACAAACCGTTTGACACTTTCGAGCCTCTATATATGTACCTAGTTGTTGTAATTGCGTGCTAAAAATTCGACTTCACTTTACTTCACTGAAATGGATTGCCAATAAATCAGGACTATAGTTGTTGCATTTGCGTGCTGAAGATTCTGCTTTACTTTACTTCACTGAGATAGATGTCCAATAAAACAGGCCTATAGCTAGTTATAAAATAGTCATCGACATAATATAATAATAGAATTTTAGAAAATATGTACAAATATTTAATATTTATTTTGCACATTAAAGACCATCAGTTTCAAGACTACCTATCTGATAAAGTCTCTGATAGCCTATCAGAAAGTTGCCAGATAAACTTCAGCTTTTGGTTTGAAAATACAGTAAAGTAAAACATTTTATTTGAAGTATGCGGAAAAAAAATTATTTTTTAGAACATTTTTTCTTTGACGAGGCAGTCACAAAGCGACTTTTTCAACCAGTTAGTTTATCAGAGACTTTGACGATGAAATAAAAAATAAAACGTTAAAACCCATTCTCAGGCCTGAGATCAAGTTTAGCATGTCGCGCACTGCACGTGATGCATTGACTTTTATTATTGAATAAAAATAAAGCCGATCATACTGCGCAACATAAAATGTAGATGTATTTTGTCCGTTTAAAAGATAACGAAATTCTTTTGCCGTTATGAAAATTGGTGTCCGTGTCCGGTTATAGAAGATTGAAAAATCATGTATTTATTCCGTTCTTGGAAATATGTCCGGTTATAAGAGGTGTCCGTATAAAGAGAGAGTATTCTCTGTATTCTGTTTAACTCTAGAATGCTAATGTTCGTCGTTTCGAAGATATTTCAATCATAATCTTGCTGTATCTTCTTAACGCGGGCATATAGCAACGTATAGTCGCTAAGTAACTTGGTCACCGATGACCTCTTGCAGATGGCACTTATGCCTTGTATTTAAAAAAACGTATTTTATTTTTGTTCGTTATTCGATAAATGTTTAGCTTATTAGGGGTAGCTACGAGCTAGCCTTCTAGGGTTAAACTCTTGATCAAACAAATGGTCGAACTGAAGACGAATTAGACAACGAAACCATTGACTCTAATTAAATTTAAAATATTAAAATATTCAATATTCATTCATATTTACAATGTAATAGTTACTCTTTATGTGGAGGCAGTGGCTTTTTCCTCTACGTCATATGTCGCGAACTTCTGACAAATATCACGTAAAAGCTTGTCAATTCACCCGTTTGGACTCGGCATAAAGTTGTAAGTCCCTTCCATTTATCTCAAAAATAAAAATTCATACAAACGAACGGTTGTGAGAAGCTCGAGTGCCTATAGGTACGGACCTGTTGCGCCAACTACTAATTCTATTTTTCAAGTTACAATATTATTCTTATATTAGATTTCAAAGAAAAAACTATCCTGTACTGTATTCGGAAAAATAAATCCTGTAAAATGCGAAATAGTCTTTGATTATTCCTGTTTTTCCTTAAAAATAAATGGCATGCTTATGTATACGGTATACCTATATTTCTTGGCCATTTTCCAACTACAACAACTGTAATATGATACCTCAAGTGAATGTTTACTAAATTGTCAACAGAATTTCATAAATCATTTGTCGATACCTCATTAGCGTATGACTCATTCCATTAATTGGTAACTGATACCAATTTCCGTCCTAATGATGTGTAGCTTAAATTAATAAGCTCACTATGTGACAAACCTCAGTTGAATTTCACGCCTCCAAAATGGTTGCAACAATTGTTCCACTCAAAGGATTACCGAAAAGGACTGGACCCAGTTTGTTTGACATCCTATTTTTTATATGTCAATTGTTTTGTGCAGCCCCAGTTATTGGGCCTTCAAAACAGATTCGCATTAAACTTCACTACATTTGGTGCTTTTTTGTCCTGATATCCATATCTTTTGCGACATATTATGTCCAAGAATTCATTTTAATATTTCGCATGTCTACAGTTCGAAAAGCGTTGTACATAAGTGAATTTATGGCCAGCATCGTGCTTGTCCTAGTTGCTATCTTCACTTCATACGGTCACTCAGATTGCTACAAAACTTTCCCAGAGCGGATACAAGAGATCGAACGAAAGACTCGGCTTTACCAACGCATGGAGCTCAGTCATAAAACTCGACATAACATTGACAGAAAAGCCGCAGGACTTTTAATAACCGCATCTGTGTTTTATGCCGGTGCCTTAGTTTCAATATTTTATTATGTACAGAATATTCCTTATTTTCTGCGCAATACTACTGCGTATGTTTTACCAAATGCGAATATTGACCTATTTCTTGGGCAGTATTGGGCGTTGATTACATTCGCCACGCTTCGTTACAAAGCGATTAATTCTGTTTTGGAGGAGACCATTGAGCGGACTAGGAATCAGGGACCTTATTGCCGGCTTCTGGTGGTAAACAGTAAATCACGATGGAATGCTGCTATGATTGATGATCTGAGGATCACATTTGCACTACTGGACAATTTAGTTGGCGACATCCATGACATCTTTGGGTTGACCATTACACTGAACTTTTTGACATCTTTTTTGACTCTGAGTGTTCAAATATTTACTTTATACAAGTTCTCCGACGGAGGGGATATAAACACTTGGCCAGTCATTTTATTTACACTGATATGGATGGTGATGCATTCTTGCAAACTCGTCTTTATCTTGAACGTCAATCGTTTGCTATTGAACGAAGTAAGAGTCCAATTTAATTGGAAGTGAGGGCACAAAGATTGATTTTGTTCTTATTCTAGAAAGCGAAAACGGGAACCATTTTGAATGACATTGACACGGATGAGACAGAAACCGAATGTGCCATAAGTCGATTTTTGCTTCAACTGGTAGTAAAGAAGAGTATCCACGTGGCATGTGGGCTGATTGACTTGGATATGTCGTTTCTTGGAGGGGTATAAGTCTACGCTGCTTTCACCTTGGACATCTGTTTAAATTTGTCTGCTTTTCATAGGTTTTGAGTGCATTATCGATCTACGTCATATTTCTAATTCAAGTCGACCTAAGTGAAGTCACTTTAATCGCAAGAGCTGCTACTAATGCGACAAATATGACCAACCCGAAGGGGGTCCTTTAATTATGCATAGCACTGTCACACATTTCTGTATCAATGTAAAGCGGAGCTGCAATTTATCACTGTCATATAAAATCAATTAAAGCACGAAAATTAGTTTGCAGCTACCGTGAATATAATACCAGTCATCACAATGGGCACCCCGAAGAAACCCTTCTTCGCAACCACAGCTTTTAAATTGGAACTAAAACTATACGAGGCAGTTAAGCCGTTCCTCATAATTTGTCAATTGTTCTGTGCTGCGCCCGCAAGTGTTCATCGTGTGGAGCCTTTGCAAGATCATTCGTCGTACTATCTCATCAATTTTCTTCACATTACATGGTGTGTCCTAGTCTCCGCCTGCCTATCGTCGAGTATATACACCGAGTACACCACCTCCAACATATCCCTTCCGACTATCCAAAAACCTCTGTACATCAGTGAATATATAGTGTACTTGTTCCATGTGTTATTCGTCATGACGACTTGCTATTGCAATCGTGCCAGTTTCGCCAAAAATATGCGCACCATTGTAACTATCGACTGTAAATTGATGACATTAGGCATTAGTCCCTGCTATGAAGCAATCAAAAGATTCCTCTTCATGCACCTGTGGCTGTTGGTGATCTATAGTGTAGCTACTGCTAGTGTGAACTACTTCTACAGTGCCGAGCACATTGTTACCTTTCTTCGCACTGTGATGGTATACGCCGTTCCGAATTTGATAATCAGCGTATCGATAACTCAGTACTATGGATTGCTATATGCAAATTATCTAAGATATAAGTCACTCATTGGGGCATTACACACATTTCAGCAGAACTACAAAAAGGACATGTTTACACTAAAGGAGCCGCAACAAGATGTCAATCGGCTGCGTGGAATTGTGTCCAACTTGGAGCTGTTTACCAAAGACGTGAATTCACAATTTATCCATATCTTTTGCGACATATTATGTCCAAGAATTCATTTTAATATTTCGCATGTCTACAGTTCGAAAAGCGTTGTACATAAGTGAATTTATGGCCAGCATCGTGCTTGTCCTAGTTGCTATCTTCACTTCATACGGTCACTCAGATTGCTACAAAACTTTCCCAGAGCGGATACAAGAGATCGAACGAAAGACTCGGCTTTACCAACGCATGGAGCTCAGTCATAAAACTCGACATAACATTGACAGAAAAGCCGCAGGACTTTTAATAACCGCATCTGTGTTTTATGCCGGTGCCTTAGTTTCAATATTTTATTATGTACAGAATATTCCTTATTTTCTGCGCAATACTACTGCGTATGTTTTACCAAATGCGAATATTGACCTATTTCTTGGGCAGTATTGGGCGTTGATTACATTCGCCACGCTTCGTTACAAAGCGATTAATTCTGTTTTGGAGGAGACCATTGAGCGGACTAGGAATCAGGGACCTTATTGCCGGCTTCTGGTGGTAAACAGTAAATCACGATGGAATGCTGCTATGATTGATGATCTGAGGATCACATTTGCACTACTGGACAATTTAGTTGGCGACATCCATGACATCTTTGGGTTGACCATTACACTGAACTTTTTGACATCTTTTTTGACTCTGAGTGTTCAAATATTTACTTTATACAAGTTCTCCGACGGAGGGGATATAAACACTTGGCCAGTCATTTTATTTACACTGATATGGATGGTGATGCATTCTTGCAAACTCGTCTTTATCTTGAACGTCAATCGTTTGCTATTGAACGAAGTAAGAGTCCAATTTAATTGGAAGTGAGGGCACAAAGATTGATTTTGTTCTTATTCTAGAAAGCGAAAACGGGAACCATTTTGAATGACATTGACACGGATGAGACAGAAACCGAATGTGCCATAAGTCGATTTTTGCTTCAACTGGTAGTAAAGAAGAGTATCCACGTGGCATGTGGGCTGATTGACTTGGATATGTCGTTTCTTGGAGGGGTATAAGTCTACGCTGCTTTCACCTTGGACATCTGTTTAAATTTGTCTGCTTTTCATAGGTTTTGAGTGCATTATCGATCTACGTCATATTTCTAATTCAAGTCGACCTAAGTGAAGTCACTTTAATCGCAAGAGCTGCTACTAATGCGACAAATATGACCAACCCGAAGGGGGTCCTTTAATTATGCATAGCACTGTCACACATTTCTGTATCAATGTAAAGCGGAGCTGCAATTTATCACTGTCATATAAAATCAATTAAAGCACGAAAATTAGTTTGCAGCTACCGTGAATATAATACCAGTCATCACAATGGGCACCCCGAAGAAACCCTTCTTCGCAACCACAGCTTTTAAATTGGAACTAAAACTATACGAGGCAGTTAAGCCGTTCCTCATAATTTGTCAATTGTTCTGTGCTGCGCCCGCAAGTGTTCATCGTGTGGAGCCTTTGCAAGATCATTCGTCGTACTATCTCATCAATTTTCTTCACATTACATGGTGTGTCCTAGTCTCCGCCTGCCTATCGTCGAGTATATACACCGAGTACACCACCTCCAACATATCCCTTCCGACTATCCAAAAACCTCTGTACATCAGTGAATATATAGTGTACTTGTTCCATGTGTTATTCGTCATGACGACTTGCTATTGCAATCGTGCCAGTTTCGCCAAAAATATGCGCACCATTGTAACTATCGACTGTAAATTGATGACATTAGGCATTAGTCCCTGCTATGAAGCAATCAAAAGATTCCTCTTCATGCACCTGTGGCTGTTGGTGATCTATAGTGTAGCTACTGCTAGTGTGAACTACTTCTACAGTGCCGAGCACATTGTTACCTTTCTTCGCACTGTGATGGTATACGCCGTTCCGAATTTGATAATCAGCGTATCGATAACTCAGTACTATGGATTGCTATATGCAAATTATCTAAGATATAAGTCACTCATTGGGGCATTACACACATTTCAGCAGAACTACAAAAAGGACATGTTTACACTAAAGGAGCCGCAACAAGATGTCAATCGGCTGCGTGGAATTGTGTCCAACTTGGAGCTGTTTACCAAAGACGTGAATTCACAATTTGCATTATCCATACTGACCGTTTACTTCGGGTCTTTCATTAATATAAGCATTAATATTTTCCTTATTTATAAATATGTGGATCAGCTGGCCGAAGTTAATTTCGCATCGCTAATGTACTCTGTTATATGGATTGCAATGCACATTGGCAAAATGTTTGTTATACTTTATTATAACCATTTGATTGGAGTGGAGGTGAGTAGCAAATAATTATTGACGCGCTAATATTTTGATCTATTACCGGATTTTAGAGGGAGAACATCACTCTAGTATTGAATATCATTGAACCACGCAGTGAGGCAATGGAAATAACGGTAATTGTAAATGTTTGTGTGGAAATATTTCTAGGAATATGTAATTGTTTAAATTTTTTTAGTGTGAATTTCTCAATCGATTTTAAGCATATTGACAGAGACATTTGTGTCAAGTTTCAGGCTTATTTCAATATCTGAAATAGAGTAAAAAAAACATTTTTTTTTACATGTTAATACAGTTCATGTTATCCAGCTCTAAGCTATGTTTCAAGTCTCTAGCGCTAGCTATAATTTCGAAGTTAGTTTAAAAATTTGTGATTTTGAAATTAAAAAAAAATTACATAATATATGGTAACTTTTTAAGCAATTGGTTTTAAAAACTAAAAAAAAAAAAGCAACGAAAATTATCAATTTATTATATCAATTTATTATATTTGTATTTTTGAATATTATTTCGTGTAAATGTTGACCGCGACTACGCATCAAGTGGTCCATCCGGAATGTCAAATTTTAGCATACTTCCTCCAAGTCCAACATATCGACTGGTATCTCACCAATAATACGAGTTATGCTGTCTTCGAAGGCGACAGTAGTTGCTGGCTCTTTCGTATAGACGAGAGACTTCACATATCCTCGCAAAAAATTGTCCAACGGCGTCAAATCGCACGATCTAGGCGACTAATTCACATGTCCAAAACGTGAGATGAATTTCTCACCACTTCTCACTTTCTCGCCTCGCAATATGTCCATGGATTCGCGTGCTATGTGGCATGTCGCGCCATCCTGTTGAAACCACATGTCGACCAAACCCACAGTTCTTCCATTTTTGGCAAAAAAAAAGTCCGAAATCATCGAAAGATCGCGAGCACCATGGATATTTACTGAGCACGATTTTTGGTAATAAAATTCAATAAAATCTGTAAATATTGTTCGGGCAAAATGCTAACTGAGCATTTTTTACTTTGACACGTGTCGCGAATTACGGGTGAACGTCAAAAAATCAACCTTTATAATGCACTAGCGGACCCGGCGAACTTCGTCTCGCCCCAATTTAACACCTTCAGATAAACTCCAGAGTGATAATAAAACACAGATAGTTCAAATTTCAAGTTGATTTATTTGAATGGAATCGAAATCAGTAGAGGGCGATGTGATAAACAATGTTTTTCGATTTGTTTTCCGGCGCAAAAACAAACAAAAAAGACGGTTTGCCAAAACGCGTACAGGCAACGTACCATGTGAAAAGAAGGGAAATTCGATATTAATCCCATAGACTACCAACGATTGGCCTTGCGATTAATTGATCGTCATCGCAAAAGCCAATTGAAAGTGGAACTGAATCCGCTTGAATTGGAAAATAGAAAATCAGTAGGAATAATCGGAATTCGTGGGATAAGGACTTTCTCCCCTTTTTAATTCACTCTTGATGATCGTCGCTTGAATCACATTGTGCATCAGTTTCTTGACGGACAACCGCAAACCGTTGCACGATTTCGGATGATTCAGATTCCGCAAAATGATTATGATTGATCCCACCTTCAGCTGTAAATTATGCGGTGGAGTTCCTGGCACATCAAGCGAGTTTGAATGCCCGCACCCCAATTGAATAACCTCACTTTTTACACGCAAACTTATTTTCTGAAAAAATATCGAATTGATAATTATCGCATTGAATTTCAATTAATCTGAATGCTTGTACCGTTTGCGGATGTGATGCGCGATATACGACTATCCGGAATCAATGTAAAATACGCAAAACTTGAATCAATAGCAGTAAGAACAATATAGCACATTTGCTCAATAGAAAAAGGACAATGCTAAACGGACACCTGGCGCCGTCTATTATTTATGTCGTTAACTTCACCCAAAATGCACGCAAAACGTCTTTTATCACAATGAATTTCACATTTATCCAAAATTATCCGCCTTCACATCGTCCAAAATCATCAAATAATGTGATAAAATGCAAAATTTCGTCGAAAAAATAAATTCATTTTTCGCGTTTTTCCGGATTGTCGAGTCCTCTCTCATAGAACCAAAGGAGTTCTTTTTAAGTTGTTCAGTTGTTTCTGAGTACAACCATATTTATATAGTTCGAAAAGTTACGATTATGAGAGGTGACCTTTGGTAAGGAAAGATCCGCCATTTATTATAACCATTATTTTAGCTATAGATGCTAAATATAGGTAAGCCTGATCAAAGTGGGAATATAGATCCCTCACGATAAATGATTTATTTTGTTTTTCTCTGACGTAGAAACTCGTATAGGTGTCAAATACGTTTTCCATTCTTATGGCTGACCGACTTTTCAGTAGAAGACAAAAACAATTCTTTGAGCCTAAATGTGAATTACCTACTCTACTCGATATTATGCTAAATTGTTCGTTTATCTGTCGTCTATTATTTTCGTATGACACACTTTGTCTGATCGATTTGAACATTCGATTAACATTCGATTAAAATATTTATAACACATTTGGCTGAAAGTATTTAAATTAAATTTACAGATCAGAAGATTTCTTCTACAGATGATGATGGACACTCGAGCTCATTTTATTTGTGGATTTCTACAGTTAAATATGTCCTTCTTGAAATCGGTAGGTTAATTCTTCTCAACCACTTTAAAAACAGTTCACTTTGTAATGCATTTACTGTTTTATATAGCTTCTTGAGAACATTTCGGTCTTGGTCATATTCCTGATTCAGTATGATGTTACATTTGAGGCTCTTAATAATATCCACAGCACTGCTCTCACAACATCGAACTAAATAAAATAAATAATAATAAAAAAAAAACAAAACAACTGGAACCGCGGCACACACTAATTCCTCCACCTTGACCGCACAAAAACTGAAATGTCGCACATTTTAATGAACCTCATATGGAAGTCATAACTAACAATACTTTGAAATTCCAATCTCTCGCCGTTCAATCAGAGACCGTACCCGCCTCATCCCAACATGACAGCAAATGGATTCACTAAACCCATTAGTCCATGACAATGGGAAAAGCGAGAAGTCTGTTCGCACATAAAGCCTGTTCCTCAACAATAACCCCTCACTGAATCAGCTAACTCGTCCATATCAATAAACATACATACATACAATATGTATAGGTACAATTAACAATACTTTTTGTATCCAGCTACTTCAATTGTTTGTCCCCCAAAATGGAGGAGCACAATCACATTCGTCATCTTAATGGAATCCGATTTAAGGAGAAAATGCATATCGCACTAAGTTATGTTATTGGGTCAACAGAGTTCTACGTCTACTTCAGTCATCATGAAGGTTTTGCTAAGAAGAGTCTTTGAGATTGTTGCCCTTGGCATTTTTTCTGCCTTAATGTACTGCTGTGAGCGTTTCTGTGCAAAGGGCCGAGCTATTCTAGAAGAAATCGGCGAATCCACTGGAATACTGGCTATAAAACTCGTTGCAAATCGATCGCTTCATTCTATCGAAAGGTAAGGGTCTTCCAACTATGCGGCAGGCTGGATCTGACTGGTTTTCCATTGAAGATTATTATGGCTATCTCTGATCATTCTTGGTGTCTTCACGGCCTACCTCTTAAGCTCGAAACAAATCCAACGGTACAACGACTCACCCACGGTGGTTTCATTGGATCGCGATTACCGCGGTTGGAGAGGAACAATGCCAGCGGTAACTCTGTGCTACAACGACAATCTGGACGCACACAAGGCCAATGAGTACATCGAGTCGAAATGGAACATCTCTATAGCTGATCAGGAGTACTTCTATTTCATGGAGTTTTTATATGCCGCTGTGAATGCAACGGCTAGCAATTATGTAGACTTGGCCCGCTATGCTGAAGATGAACGTTTCGAAGATGTGAATCTTAAAGAAGTTATTAATGCAGTATACCGACAGTATTCACAGGTTTTGGTGAGTTTTAATCCATGGTTCAAGATCAGGGCCACTCCAGTGCTGACGGAGAGAGGGCGCTGCTATATGATCAATTCACCAATCTCTACAGCGCTGACGACAATTATTGAAGGGTTTGGATTTAATTGTGTGGGAGGTAATTTTAATATTATATATCGTATACGATTCTTACAGAAATGAAGATGATGAGGATGTCGATCAAGCATTAATCTGTGAATATGGAAAACAGCAGTGCTATATAAAAATGGACATTTATCAGAGTACGGGAACGGTGAGCATGACCTTCAAAACATTGTTAAAGGAAGTGGGCGAACTGAGTGGGCAGTCAGAAAGTCTTGAAAGATACTGATGAACAAGAGACTTACGACTTTTTTCAGTCTCGCAATAAGCACAAACAAAATATCATAACCAAAGCCCTATCTAAAAGAGTTTTTTTTTTGTAACTGACGACGGAATCCTCCCTTCTCTTCAAGGTTGACGTCCATTCAGCCCACGAAATCTCTGCCGGTGATGAAAATATCGTTACTTTACGAAAATCAAATGAAGTGGTTGCTTCCTATAAGGTTACTCAAACTGTGTAAGTATTGGATTTACATTTGCAGAAGCATGGCCTATACATATTTGCTTTCAGCGCTAGTGAAAAACTTCTCGAATTGAAGCCAAAGCAAAGGAAATGTGTCTTTCGAGATGAGGAGACTTCTCAATTACCAGTAACCATAGGACCATTTGAAACGTATTCTGCTTCTATTTATACTTAACGTTTGTTTCAGATTTATACCAAGACCATGTGTCTGGCGCGTTGCAGAGCCGTAATGGCCCTGGAAATGTGTAACTGTGTGCCGTTTTTTTACCCGAATGTAGGTAAGTGTTGCAAAATATAGCAATAGGACAACTTCTAGTTGTCAAGACAGTCTTAACGCCAATATACAGTAGAAATCTGGTCAAGAACCTCAATCTTAGTATTTCATTGGAGCTCAAGCAATTCGCTCAAGCCAATACAAGAAGCAAAGTATTCTTAGAAGTCTATGGGGATGATGTCCAAGTCTCGCATAAAGTGAAAGTCGCAGCCAAAGGGGCCTACTATTTCAAACCACCATTTTCTGCATATTTTCATAAGGTCTAATCATTGTATATTTATTGCTCTTCTTCTCATTTCCAGAAGGGCCAAGCTGTAACCCGGCAGGTTTTGAGTGCCTTTTAGACTTTAAGTGGCCAGTTTGGGCACTACACATCTGCAACTGCCCTAACACATGCACCGAAGCACAGTACACACTTCAATCTATCAAACGAAGGTCATGGTAAGTCCCTAGACGTAACCCTTCAAACATGCCGCTTATGAAATTGCCTTTTTTAGGGGTGGAAAAGATACAAATAAAGCAGGGGTAACAGCAACCTTCCGCTGGGAGGTGAGTCCACCGAAGGTCCGAATGCGCAGAGATGTACTCTTCAGCTTCGAGGATCTTCTAGGTATAGCCTGTGATTTATGAGTATACTTCTTATTGGATTGCCTCAAACTTTCAGTGTCATTTGGAGGCACATTGGCCCTATTTCTCGGATTCAGTTTCCTCTCTTTCGCACAAATTGCAAACGTGCTTATCTACAATGCAGTTGAGGTCATTTATACAGTGACTCGTATGGTCTGCGGAGGGTGTTGGAAACCATTTCGAAAACTAATTGACCGGTATAAGGCGAAGAACCGAGTGAATGCAGCCCCCAAACAAATTCGAAAAGCTGTAAATGCGGAAGTCCGAACCGTTCTGCCCAACAGTCTGCGCATTTAGACAGACTAACGCTTCAAGCAATTGATTTTTATTTTCTGCGGTTTTCTCTACATATTTTTTATTAACCTTGACGATTCGGCTTATATTCGATGGGATATTTAAGATGCACTATTAACAGCTAAACAGTGGCTGCCGTGTAGATATTGATATAGTTGCAGTGCATTGTAATTATGCTTCTTGTCTCTCTGCAACGCAAAAACCACGTGCCTTAGTGCTGTGAATAAAGTTAGGTATAGTTGTTTAGTTAACTTATAGCATCTTTACTTGTCAATTAATGTTGAGTTGGAATAAATGGGTTGGTTGTGAAGTGTTATTCATTCCCTAGTAGTATACCAAACAATGAATAAAGAACATAGCTACTTCACCTAATAATGAGCAAACTAATTGGCTAAGATGTCGAATAAACACCATTGCTTCGGCTCGTGGAATCTGAAAATCTAGGTACTACGAAGAGATAACGTCAGAGGGAGGACTCAACTCAACTCAACTAACTTCTCATTATTGGTTTCAAGATGCTAGAAATATCAAATCGTTTGTAGGAGAGTTCTGCGCCAACTAGCGGGCGTCCTGGAGAGTCATCATGCTTCTGCGGAGTACCTAAATTCGAGAGTATTTTTAACTGCAAATTTCCGATATTGATGGACTGTCAGTTTAAATATCCAACTGTGCTTTGTCAGCCGCTCAAAATAAGAAGTGAAACTTTATCAAAGCAGTGTAGGCTCAAGAGCAAAAGAAAATGCAGCGGCGCAGCACCTACACCACACACATTATACCGGTTGCATTACCACCACCTGTTCTAACAGCTAAGAGAAGCCACCCCAAGTCATTGAGGCAATTCTGTCACTTGATAGATATAATCTATTTCCGTAAAACTGGCTTTTAAGTGGGTCGATGGGGTTGGAGTGTCCACAATCGGAGTAGACTTCGTCGATGCGGCATCGTTGGATACGGGCTTTGTTTTTTCTTATAATTCATTTTCGGGTAAAATTTTCGTAAATCTTACTGTCACTTTGGAGATAAGGAAAATTTACATTTTGATTTTGTGATAAGCTATCTCAAGTCGGATAAAACGAATCTTTCAGTTTGTATGTAGATCTAGACTTGATTAGATGCAGTTGTGCTTCTCTCGGTGTGCTCTGCAAATGGAATTTAATTAAAAATTACAACCGAACATGGAACTAATTCCGGACCTGTGCCTCGAGTGGAAAGATATCAATTTTTCGGTGCCAGCTTACGAGGAGAATAACTACAAGTTTTGGCAATCTTGCCGAAAAAAGGACGATATCAATATCCTGCACAATGGTGGGAGTGATTTAAGTTGAGAGCAACCCAATAACATGCAATATAATTTTATATTTTTCAAGTGAATGGAAGTATGAAGACGGGCGACTTGGTGGCCATTCTGGGATGTAGTGGCGCTGGAAAGACCACCCTTCTGGCTGCAATTTCACAACGTCTGCGCGGTAACCTGACCGGAGATATTGTGCTCAATGGTGTGGCGATAGATAGGAAAGAAATGACGCGGCTCTCAAGCTTCCTCCCTCAATTTGAAATTAGCGTACGGACTTTCACTGCATTTGAGCACTTGTACTTCATGGTAATTGGATAAACGTTATAAGGTGATTGGTATTAACTGATTTGTTTTCGCAGTCCCATTTCAAAATGCATCGCAAGACTACCAAAGCACAAAAATTGCGACGGGTCAATGATCTTCTTCGAACTGTAGGACTACGTGATTCATCAAATACAATGATTAAACACTTATCTGGTGGCGAGCGAAAGCGGCTTAGTTTAGCCGAAGAGGTGGGGCAGATAGAGATATCCACATTTTCAGATAGTTTAATTTAATCTTTCTATCACACAGCTTATAACTGATCCACCATTTCTATTTTGTGATGAGCCTACTACAGGATTGGATAGCTTTAGTGCGTACACCGTTGTGAAAATACTTCGGCAACTTTGCAAAAGGCAGCGGCGTGACAGCACAAGTTCAATGTCTTCGTCCATCACTAGTCTGAACAAAGATGCACTCGGATCGGCGATTGAAATGGAAATTCTACCATCTACGGAAAACACATTTACAGAAGACATACTAGGAGGAAAGTTCAGGAAAAGTGTTATATGTTCCATTCACCAGCCCACATCAGATATCTTTGAATTGTTTACGCATGTAATTCTTATGGATGCCGGCCGCATTATTTATCAGGGCACCACAGATGACGCCCTTCTTTTTTTCGAAAAGTAAGTTTTGTTAATGTTTATATATGTAGTTTATTCTTATATACGATGATTATCTGGAGTCTTATCTTCCGCTGAGATAAGAATCTATTGTGGGAGATACAGATGCTGATGTGATGAATAATCATTATAAAAGTGCAACAATGTCTAAAGAGGAATTATTTATAATGTTTAAACAGAATATAAGTTGTCTGATAAGCTTGATATCATATTTTTTGTAAATTTATTTATTAATTAGAACGTGTGCTAGATTTAAATTTATATAATTCACGGGAACACTTATAAGGCGATTTTGTTCAAACGCTTTATCTTAAACCACAGGTGTTCTTTGCCGTGGGCTTTCGCATTTGAAAACAACACTCTTACTAGATTCCAATAAACGAAGGTTTTATAACGTGGGGATTTATTGCTTACCCCTCCTAATCCTTTTTCGTACATTCAGAATACGCATGTTTGCTATTGATATTGGATTTTTATTCAGGAAACTGAGTGAATTTTGAAATGTGTTTGTAAGAACTGAGGCCAAGAGATTAAACCTTCTGTATCTGCTTTAGTGATATCTAAATATATGCGTATATTTTCAAAGGGATTCAGACTCGAATCTTATGCATAGAATACCACCAATCAAGACCCTCATTCTTGCGGTGTACTGGTGGAGTTACTTTGATAATTTCATTAGCTCTTTGCAGTCGGGGTCACAGTATTTGCTGTTTAACTCTTGGGTTCGAACCTACCTCTGGCCGCAAGCAAACATTCTGAGCAAAAGTCTCAGTCTCAGCCGGTTTTATTTTTTTTAATTTTTCCGCTGATTTTGAACAAAAAACAATTAAAGCCCTGGGAGTGTATATTTTTTTCTGGTTTACTTTCTTCTGATTTTTATTTGTAATTTTATTATTTCTTTCCGCAAAAATTGTTCAGGTATACAGATTCGTACCTCAAAAGCATTCGTTCGGATACTCATCTGCAAACTTTAAATTGTTTAAACTTTGATAAGAAACATTGCGAAGTCGTACACGAAACACGAGTCACGAATTGAATATTAAAAAAAATGAAAGAGACATATATTTATTTTCCTTTAATTTTTTTTTTTTGTAATTTTCGACCTACAAAAAGATGAACACTTTAAAATGAGTGACAGTTTAAATGTTTATGTCGGGAGTACTAAGGCTAAACAAATAATTTGTAGCGTGGCGAACTGTTGGGGTAAAAATTAAATATGAACCGGAATCAACATTGCTATACATAGTTGAAAAATGTTTAAATGATTCAACCCTTAGCATATAATCTTCTATACAAATATTAAGAATGATTATGACTTATATATTTTTTTAGATGGAGCGTGCGCGGATTATGGAACTAATATAGTCTGGTCATAACGCATGCTTTCCCCCACCCATGTCTACTTGGTGCATTCGCTCTCGAAAAAAAACCAAGCACTTTGCTTGCCTTTCTAATGAGCATAAAACTTCTTAATATCAAAAGAATATTCCTGAATGTTGTTTAGATCGTGATCTATAAGTACTTGAGCTATACAAAATAGGTAAAACCAACTTTTCTTAACAGACAATCATTCACATTTTTATATTTAAAAGTTTTTTTTTTTAAAACAAATTTTAAGAAAAATTACAAAACTTGGTAATAAATCTGGTAAAACCGATTTCGAAAATTGTTTTTAAAAAAATGTGGAAAAATATTTTTAAATACAAAATATAATCCGCTTATTTCCGCCATTTACATTGGTGTATATTTTGGTGACCTTTGGAATAAAAACCATGGTCTGATGAAGGACGTAACCACGCCCGAAACGTCGCAAACATGATATAAGAGATTTTTATTTTCTTCGACCTAGAGCCCACTCAACAACTTATGAATAAGTTTTATGCATTTCCTTTTTAAAATTTCGATAAAAAATTTCTTGTTTCCAGGTTAGGCTTTCACTTCCCGCAGAATTGCAATCCCGCGGATTTTTACCTAAAGACAATTTCCGACAGTCACAATGTGAATGGCAATGGCAACACAGTCAAGCTTAAATTCGACTCAGAAACTTCGGGCTTATATACAGGCAGTTGGTTACTCCGGAAAAGCTACAGCACAGACTACCTACAGATGATAAATAATTTGTGAGTCGATGAGCATTTAGATTTACAACCGGTGATCTTAATTCAAATCATTTTTTTGTTTTTTCTTTCAGCGAAAAGATCTCCTGGATCTTCCAGGTGTATTTGTTGCTAATGCGATTCATTATAGAGCAACGAAGAAATGTGAAAGAAGGCCTTACGAGCTTGGCCTTATATATGGTACGAAAAACATTGCCTGCTTTTTACTATTGTAGGATAAATTGTGATTTCCCAGATAACGTCGGTGACGATAGCGGTCATGTACTCTTCAGTGACGCAAATAAACCAAGCCTCCATTCAGGACATTGCCGGTTCGATATTTCTTTTCACCACAGAGGTCATATTCACAGCTTCGTATGGAGTAATGTACACCTTTCCATCAGCACTGCCAATTATTAGACGTGAAGTTGGCGAAGAGACCTACAGTGTGTCGGCCTATTACGTGGCTATCGTTCTTTCAATTATCCCGGTATGGTTTTTCAAAAGCTATCTGTTCTTTGGCGTTATCTATGCCTCAGTGGGTTACACAAAGGGATGGATATCGTTTTTCAACATGGGTTTTGTATTAAGCCTGTCGGGAATAGCAGGTTCAGCCTATGGAATTTTTATATCGAGTCTATTTGAAAAGGATATCCTAGCCTCAGAAATGGCGGCACCTTTTGACTTGCTATTTCTTATTTTCGGAGGAGTTTATTACAACGTCGACTCGCTGCCGTTTCTTAAGTATTTGTCTTTATTCTTCTATTCGAATGAAGCTTTGATGTACGACTATTGGATAAATATTACAGATATAGGTAAATATCCTCGTAGGGTTAAATCAGTAGATTGACCATTAGAAAAAAACTACACTTCCATGTTCATTAATTTTTTTTAAACTTTTCTTTTCAGAATGTTCACAAAACATAAACCATCCCTGTGTACATACTGGAGTGGAAGTGCTCGAACGAAAATCCTTTAGAACAGAAAGTTACACGTTTCTTGTAGATTGTTCAGCGTTGGTAGTACTTGCAGCTATTTTTCATATACTGGCATTTTGTTTTATAAAAAAATATGTGAAGAGAACGGGTTATTATTAAAACGTTTTGATATTTATTTGTTAAGTAAATTGTATGTATGATTCTTTCATTCAATGGTTAATGTAACGGGGCCTGTGTACTGAACCATCTAACAATGTGCAAAAATGACTATAGGTTAGTTAGCCAAATAAATACCTAAATAAATTTGATTTAGTAATAAGGACAGAAGTCCTTGCATCTTGTTTTGGACTTTTAGGGTATAACTTTTCTACTGCATTCTATATAATAACTTAGGTTTTGGCCAAAATGTTTCAAAACTTCGCAGATACCTACCGGTTTTTAATTTTTGAATTTCTATTAAAAAACAGAACAATTTAGTTTTAGTCAGCCAACGTCCTTAATCGCTATGATATGAATTAATCGCAATTTAATGATGTACTATACGTCTTTTTTTTTAATACTTCAGGGCCGAGCTCCATATATGGGAGCAATATTCCAGGCCTGGTCTAACCTGTGCTTTGTAGAGAAGGAGAAGTTGTTTGGGGCTAAAGTACCTCTTTGCTCTAAATAGGTAGCTCAACTTAGCGGACGCCGATCGTGCGATGTAGGATATGATCATGCCAGTGATTCCTGAATTGACTGTGACTCCTAAAAGGTGCATTGAGAACTAATTTGTTCACATCTCTGACTGTGTGATGTAGCCGCATTCACAGGCCCACTGTTCGAGATGGAGGAAATAGGGGTTAGCCGTTTGTGTAAGCGTTGATTAGGCTTCATGTTATTCTTCCATGTGGTTACCCGCGACTCTGTCCACACATCTTTATCTGAGCGACATCAAAAAGTCCCTGGAAAAATAAATGTCACGAAAGCTTCCAAGTCGTTTGTTCCTCACGTGACAGAGATTATGGTCGGGGGTAGAGTACGTACGCTAAGCCCTAAGCGGAGCAACATACAAGGGTAGGTAATTTTCTATTTTCTCGCCTATGCGTTTTTAAGCCTGCGATTTATTCAAAAGATTTTCTCACTCGGATCGCAAAATGTAGGCTTCATTATTACAAAAGTTTATAGAGTCCATTGGTTGCTTAAAATAGCATTTTCTCTAATGATGCCATCTTCATCTAGGCCGTGATAAAACTTGATTGCATCAACAATAAATATAATAAATATGCTAACCAAAAACTACATACGTATAGTTAGCTCAATATTTCACATAACATCTTTTGAAATTTGCCAGAACAACATTCTTATAGCTCATTCACTCGCTGATGCCACTAACACACATGAATAACGAAAAACGTTCAACCGCACCCCAATATTCCAAAATAAAACCCAAAACAAAACAAAAAAAAAGAAACCATCTCAAAGCAAGCAGCAACAACAACAACAAAAAATAAATGTAATACAAATCAAAATGTGTACGCGCATGTAATAAATATAAATTATAGCAATCAAAAGAATTATAATGCCACGCAAAAGTATCTGAGAATACACGCGAAAGAATAAAAAAAATATCAACCATAGAATAGAATATTCTATTCACCAGCTAGTAAGAGTGCTCACTTTCAGTGAGGAGCAAAGGAAGGGTATAGTTGATCGTTCCTTGCCTCAATTGCGCGCCTATTCTAAATTCAATCGTACTTAAGTTTCATAGTGTGTACGAACGAGTACCTACACTCTGTACGTAAGCATCTTAATAGCTCTTAGATACTCGCTCTATACTCTACGCTTTTGGTTCTTGTACATTGGTATATCGGGAAGATACTCCGTCTATATATCGTTTGGATAGAATAGAATTTAATTTTAATTCATTAGATGAAATTTTTTATACAATAAAGGGGTCGCCTTGCTAGACTAATAGATGTGTACTCGAACTCGTGTCCACATGTGATGTAAGTTATTCTGATACGCCGCCGTAGGGGAACGTTTTTTTTTTATATTTTTTCGAATTCAATAAAATGTATACTTAATGAATTTAACCTATGGGCTGATTATAGGACATTTTTTGATATTTTTTTAAATAAAATTGCCAGCATTTTACGCTTCTACGGAAGAAAATTTAGAAAAGAGCTTATTGTAGCTATTATGCAGAAGGCACGGATTGAAGGAGTTAGTTTTATCAGGCGGATGGTTACCTATATTTTTTTACAATAAAGATTTAAGGCTGATGGATATTTAAGCCAACATGAATAAATGACGGCTTTAATAGAAAAGAAAAAATCTTATAAGAATTAAAAATATAGGTCCAATGAGTGTCGAGAAATTGCGTTTTGAAAGTTTTTTTCTATATACCAGTTTGTCAGAAACATAACTTACCAAAGCTTCATCATATGTATATGGTATAGAAAAGCACATAAACATTTATTTATAATAAAAATTAGAGCGAAGGCTTGTCTTATCCAAAATGTATAGTTTGGGCAAACTGCTGGACCAATTTTAACAGAAACACTCTCGGCGAAGATTACCTTATAATCTGAGCTTAATCGGTTTGGGTAGATATATATAGGTACTACTTATGTAGTATATACGAGAGTGGGTCAATAAGTTTCTGAAGATTTAAATAAGGAACACTCTTTTCGCCCAAATAACGTTTTATTTCTCAACATAATGTACCTAGTCTTCTTTAAGCTCGATGCGGTCCAACGTTTCTCCAATTTTTTTAAGACCTCCAAATAATATGATTTCTCGAGGCCCTCAAAATACACAGTACGCATATTACAGGTACTATCTTCCGAGCACCCATTTTCGTTTCATTCTGCGCATCTGCCACTCAAATAGGCGTTTATTTCATCTATTTGACGGATCTGTCTGAAAATGTTGGTGCATTCTTTTAAAACATTTTGATAAGCAGAATGTTGGATTTGAGGTGGCAACAAAATTTGTTTAAATTTTCAGATTTGAATACAATTATGTCCTCAAAGTTTAAAGATTCATTCTATATAGCTGTTCGACTAAGTCGTAGAGAAGTGTGAAAAGCACGAGCTACCGAAAACAGTATTGTCTTTCAGACATAGCTTAGCTCTGTTATTATCGGACTAAAGTCAGAAAGTACCTACTTTATTGACGATTGCCTTGATGATGCGAAACATGTTTTGCAATAAATACCTATTAGTCTATAATACAATTACTATTATCACTCCAGCGGCTGCAAGCCCACAAATTTGTTTAAAATTAGTGAGTATCTACGTAGGTATTGCTTTCACTGATTTCTTTTTAAGAGAATAACTGACATTAGATACGTATATAGGCAAATTAACAACAAAAATAACAGCTTATGTTGTTTTGTTTTAATCGGAGGTTTTCGAAACCACAAACTATAAAAATTTAATAAATCCTTCCAAATTGGGCATAAAGTTGTAGATGCCTTTCATTTGTCCCAAAGATAAAAAAACTCCGGAGATAGCTGGTGAGATTTTGCTCCTGCCTTAGGGTCCTATCAATATTGATAGGTTAGTCGCCGGGACCAGAAAATGACTTCGTTAAATATAGAATACTAGCTGAACCCCCGCCAGCTTCGCCAGGCCTTTTTTTGTTTTTTTTATTTTTTTTATTTTATTTATTTACGGGCGACAATGTTTTCTTTGTATTTTCGAAATATACGATTTTGAATGTTTTTTTTTGTATGGGCGGTGCCACGCCCCTTTGTCCTATTTTGAATTTGTTTAGCCTATCACCTGATCACCGTAATTACCGACATTTAAAGAAAAAATCAACTGAATTGTTTGAAAATTACGGGCGGCAGAGGGAAACATAGTTTTGCCACTTTGTTTTATATATATAGAGATCTGTTATATAGAAATTATAAGTTTGATTTTTTTTGACAAGTTTTATTAACACAGCAACTGTTGCCTACATTTTTACTGTAATTTCTGTTATTTTTGGGAAATCCTCTAATACTAATTACCTATACTTATTTTTTAGCCTAGGTACCTAGGATTTCGTTATAAAGGTATGAAACGCGCTTAAAGAGAGCCAATAAGCTGCGTATTTCAAACAATTTCGTAGGTAATAGGGAAGGCTTCGTTGTATAGAAGTTCGTTATTGGGAAGTTTGACTGATATATATTTTATTTCATGTTAGTGGAAAAAAACCGCCTATATTTAAATGAAGAAAACCTTTATGGAAAAAAAATATTTTACTTTCCATTTCCATTCTTCTTATCAGCTTTTCAGAACATAAGTGTGCTGTTTTTATAGCATTTCACTTATAAAAAACCAAGTTGGTCGGCGCCTTTGAGTTCGTTTTAAGCGGACTCTAATGTATGCATAATTATTTGTACAAATACAAGACAGTTATATAACTATTGGTGGTTCTGAATATTATGTGGGGTGAACCATGAAGATACAAATACCGACGACTAAACAGTAAGACCCCTTACAATTCTAAAAAATCGATAGGAACACCCACCCTAGAAAATTATCTTCACTCATATTCCTAAATGTAATAACATGTATATCCTTGCTTGAATGGCTCCCACACTAAGAATTTGAGAATACAAATCCCAAACTCTTCTAAATCAATTCTAACACCACACCAGTCCCTAGAGTGACTAAAGCAACAACATTGCATAGTTGGTTTGGTATTCTTGAAAGCGCTTGGAAAACCACAATAATTTATAAGTTCACTCTAAAATAAGACCAAAATATGCACATCCAAAGAAATCGAAGAAATAAGATATGTAGGTACGGTTTCTGACTATGCTATGACTACTGAAAAAAAGTAAGAAGGGAATAATGGAGAATCGCAAGCAAAAGAGATAATAAAGTAAATCAAACGTCGCGTCGCGTCGATTGGTTCTATGCCATCCATGATAGAGCACAGAGCGCACTAGCATAGAGTATCTAATATCCAAATGTGCATTCGTTTAAGTTTTTGTATTATATTTTGTATCTTTACACTACACTAGATTCACATACATACTTTAGTATGCCAGTGCCACCCACCACCCTTAGCCCCCTCGAATGAAGTGTAAACACAAATGTAGGAGAGCTGCAGAGTACCTACTTTACGTGCTACTTTTCTTACAAGTTTTACAGCAACAACACTGACGACGACGATTGCACGTTTATTTGTATCTTTTTAGTAAAATCGAAGGAGACGAAGTAGCCGATTTTAGTGTGTGTGACTTACTAGTCGGAGCAAGACGACTACCAACTAATATGGAGACGGTGGTGGCCGGATTTCAAATTTCAAATTGATTTCCCCGAAACTGACATTTGCAGGCTCTCCATCCTTTACGTGTATTGTATTCCAGAAATTTGTATTGTGTGTTGAAGTGCCTGTGTTAAACCAAAAATCACTTGAGGTGCCAGCCATCTGTCCCTGCAATTAACATTTTGTGCTTTCCGAGAGTGTAAAACAAATCGTTAGAACAACGAACGAATCAACCCTTTTGTAACAAGGGCGACTAATCAAAGGACGCGGTAAGTGGAAATAGCACACCCTGGTTAGATTTTAAAATGCGTTTTCCTTGGGGTGAATACATTTTGAGTATCTGAAGTGAAATACAAATTTATTAGCAGATAAGTTTACAGTTTAGTGTTCTATATGCTCAGTTATACTTAACGAACTCGATTGATTTCATTTCTAACAAAGTGTATTTATTATTTTATTATTCTTTTTTTTATTTATTTATTTTATTTTTTTATAATGATGGGCTGGTGCTGTGTGAAATTCCCTATTAATGAATGAATTGATATGAATGAAGGCTTCCCGGAAAGGCAACGCATATGGCAGTAGTTGGGCTTAGTTCTTTCCGTTGTAGGTATGTGGTTCACAATCACAGTGGTGTAACTTGGAAGAGTTGGTTTGAAATGCAGAGTGCGCAAATCCAAAGGGGAAAAATTACAAATATATACATGTAGCTGTTGGTAGTAAAATATAATCTCTGAGTGGGATGAGTGATGCCATTGTTTATAAAAAGAAGCTATTGTTGTACAAGATGTCTATTCAAAGCGACAAGGAATTGCGAATTTGCGAATATGCGATGTTTAATATTATGTTAAACGGAAACGCTTTGTTGGTACTTTTGCACAATGAAGGGCTGGAAAACACCTGTTCAGTGCACTCTGCAAGTCAGTAGAGTCGCATTGAAACAAATGGCGCAGTTTAAGTATCTCGGGGTCTTATTGACGATCGATAGACCAATTTTAATTTTCCTCTAAGCTTGGTCACGCTGAATCAATTTTGAGACAGCTATAATGTCATTCTGTTGCGTATCAGAACGATCAAGACAAACTTAACTACTTTGATGTGAGGTAGTAGGTTAAAGACCCGACTGAAAAGTTGAAGACCCGATTAACCCCGAACTTTAACAAGAAGGAGAAGGTCACTAGTTATATACAAAGTTTACACAAGTTTGTAATTTGTGCTCTTAAAGTAACTAAATCTCTGAAAATATAGTTGCACAGAAAAAAAAGTTCAAATTTCACTATTTTGCTTCCAAACTTTGTTTTAAATCACAAAAAAAATCGTCCGAAATTTTTACTTCGCAATGGGGTTGGTATTTAAACAAATAAAGGAGACTCGAAACGGCTACTATAAAGCACACATTAATCATACCACTCAAGATATGGTGTTAATTTATGACAGGTAAGCAGGAGAGAAGTGCAGAATCTGAAATTGGAGAAAATATTTTATATTTTCACATTATTTCATACTTTTGTATAGTAAGTCCTTGTGGCCTGCAGCTGAAAGAAAGGATATAGGTAACTGTGAACTCAAATAACTGAATCCATTATGTGTGGATGTACCTAAGTAGGTAGATACATACATAGTCAACAATTTAAAAATATTTCACAGGTTTAAATTAAAAAAAAAATTAAATTTAAATTTATGAACTAAAAGTCCTAGCCAAATTGTCATATGCAAAAGAGATGACGAGCTTCAACTTACTTGTGAGTTGGATTGTTTCAGTTCAGTTTAGTTCAGTTGCATATGCAAAAAAAAAACTAGATCGTCCTCAACAGCTCTGATGGCTCGATTTATCTGAGATTGATCTTATGGCTCTCTGTCGTAATTCGTTTTAAAATGATTTTTTTTTTTTGATAGTGAAATAAGAGTATGGCTTTGAATAAATAATTGAAGGAAAAACAAATTTGATATTCAATCACAATTACCTAGAGGAGAAGGTGGGAATATGGAACCCCCTTTTGTTTTGCTAAAGTTTTTGTTCATACCTGTTAGCTAAAGTCATTAAAAATTAGTCAATAATGCTCAGTATATATTAATCCATAATATTGAAAAGTTAAAACATGTTCTGAATACTCTTTATATTAAATTTTGTACTTTATTCAAAAAAAGTCATTTTTACATTTTAAATTTTTTTGTTGGTTATATGGAACCCCCGGTTCCATATTAAATGTATGTAAAATTTAAATTTTACCTTTGCGTTCCAGTTGGTATTCGGAGGGATAATTTATTTGAATGTCGCAGCAAAAAGTGATCCAACCAAGCTCGCCCAGCAATCTCATTTTTAAATGGATGCTGAATTCCATTTCTGGTGGCTAATTGGAAGGCCATTTTCCTGACATCTCTACGAGTAAATCCAAAATATTTTTTTTCCATGGTTAGAAGATATGAAACCAAATGGGTTTCCAGGTCTGGTGGCAATATTGGCTTTCTGCCTAAATTATTGTTGACACATTCTTCTGGGGACTGTCCGCTATGAACAAACCTTTGCAATGTGGTCTGAGGGACCGAAAACCATTTTACAGCTTTCTTCAGGCTCAATTTTTTCCCCCTTACGCTCTTGATAGCATCAATCATTTTGTTTCTTTCCCAGGACTTTCTTTTTGGTTTGGTTAACGGTAATATGGAACCCGGTTCCATATTAGGTTCCTGTACGAGTTCCATATTACAAGACTATATATTTTAATAAAAACACTGTTTTTCACAAATTATACAAAGATATTAAAATATTCTTACCTCGAAAATAGATACTTCAACAACTAAATAATATTTTTATATTGTCTGAAAAAAAAATCACGACGCGACATGAATGTTCGAGAACAGCAAAACAACAAAAAAAAGTTTTCCAAATCGCCCTGTTATGGAAAATCATTTTGCGGCGAATTGATCGCGGCGAAAGGTGTGTATCTGGCTTATTTGAGTATTTGGTATGAGACTTTGTAAAGTGTAACTATTTGGTAATAGATGGCATTAACAGTTTTGGTTTTATAGAGGGGTTCCTATTTACCAGCAGGTTCCATATTACCACCTTTTCCTCTACTAAAATGAAACACGAAAATAAATGTAAAAAGTAGCGAAATATCTACCTCCGCAACACTGGAAAAAAACACCACCCACGAACAAAATTCTCTTTAGCTCTCATGATTCATGAAGAGGAAGACTCTTTTTTTTGTTGGTTTTCCTGTTCACACATTTCGCAAAGATCCAATCAAAACAAAACCAAACAATCCACGCAAGTGTTGTGTTGATACCGCGAAATGGCAATGTGTTGAACCGGCATTTTCTGACAAACAAATTGCACACAAAAACAACCGCACCTCATTGCCCCCACGAGGAAGACCCCCCGAGAACGAGTGTACTTGTACGAGTACAGTATAGAGTACAAGTACACGTGTTTATTCATTTATTGCATTGTTCAAATGTTCGGTCTTCCGTCCCCCCAGTGTTATGTGAGGTGGGAATTGACAATGAGGCGGCCGGCGATGGAGTAAATGGAGTAGAGTGCATAAAGAGAGCAGGCAAATTACAAAAACAACACATATGATATAAAACTAAACACTAAATTAAAACAAAAACACAATCGTACTAGAAAAGTATTTATTCTGTATTTTTTACCTTAATTCCCCTACCTTCCTTCGCGCCACACAACTCCAACAATTTAAAAGGGGAAACTGAAACCGAAACCACATCCTATCTTCACAAGCAAAACAACAGTTTGCGATATTTTCTTCTGTTTTAGTAGTTTCTAGCTTGTTGTTCACATTTAAGTCGATATCATGACTAATGGTCGCGACTACGATTATTATTAATTAGCTTAGGCAGACATTTTTTGTTTTAGTTTTAGGTGATTTGGTGGTTCACGTGAAACACATTACCCTTTGTTAAGGCATGCGGCTGCGACAATGGAGGAGGTGAAGGTGGCACGACGGTGACGGGTAGAGGCGGCAAACTCATTTGCATGTTTACTTACCTTTGCAATGAAAAATTAGTACCTACACAAATGTTGTTTGGTTAAATTATCTATACACACCCATGTAGTGCGCTAATTATGTAAACTCTAATTAGCTTAGATTAGTCACGTTTTAAGTAGTCGTGGCCTGATAATGTATAGGTACCTAACCTACTAGGTAAGAACCTATGCTTTTCCGAAATTTACATATGATATGGGTTGGTGTGGTAGGTACCTATTAAATATTTATTTGACTTGGAATGAAAGAAATTTGAACAGCGGCGCTACTGGTTAATTGTTTTTAATTTTAACGGTAACTTGTGACTGGACTAGATATACCTAGATAATATAGATGTCTGATTGATTGTACATATTTGATTAAGCAAATTGTATGTAACTATACGTAGTATGTACATAACTAAACTACTTCATTCCAATTGTAAAGAGCGTTAATTTTAAATATCATAGGATCGATAAAAATAAGATTTTCAAATGAGTTCCAATAGAAGGTTTAGACCAAGCTATTCAACGATTGTCCACATCTTTGTCTTCGAAATCAGTGCAGACTCATCGTCGGCTGAGTTCTATCTTGTCCAATAAACCATTTTTGGCGAAATTGAGTTAGGTATGCAGTCTTACTAGTTACTAATTTGGGGATACTCTTTCGTTTCGTTTCGTTTTCAAGTTATAGAGATCTAGTGTGTTCAATAAGCACTAAACTAAAAATACTTTTTGTTCAATAGTATCTACTATTAGTTACATTGTTTTCATAGTTTCGTTTTCCTTATTTCTATCTTGTTCAATATAACTTTTTTTTTGTTCAATTTCATACATTACGTGAACTAACTTTTACTCATCCCATACATCATTGTCCAATATCCAAAACGACTTAATGGTACATTTAGATTTTAATTCGCAGATACTTTAAGTACAAAAATACAATATTCATTATATGTATATGAAATATTCTGAGCTTTCATAAAAAAATTGCTTTAGGACAAAAATCAGGGTTAATGAATAAAAACTTTGAACCTGAACTTTAAAAATCGATTTCCCAACAACTTAAAAAATGGACATTGGACAAGATAGAACTCAGCCGACGTCATGTCTCACTAAATAGAAGAAGTCACGTCTCACACTCACTAAACGCAAAAAGTTACGCACACGGCATCTTATGTTACCTTACCTATCCAGAAACCAGAATTATTGCATCTCGCGCATGATTAACCGACTGTTTCAATACTGTAGCTACATACAACCTACATAATTAATTTCGAAAACTCAAAAATTATGATTTTTCAAGAACGGAGAAGTCAGAAACTGATGTATGGGTAAATGATAAACACTACCTACTTAAACCAAATAATTGAAATTGTTGAGGAATTGCGGTATATGCGGTAAAGCATTTGAAAGGGAAGCTGACTAAGCCTTTTAACAGGACTCTTTTATAATTAAAGTAAGTATTGCACATAACAGCAAGTTCACAATACCTGTTTCAGAATCTATTTTTTTCTATGCAACACAAATCTAAGGATCATCAAAGCAATGAATTTCTAGAAATTTGTTGCGCTACTATTTAGCGAATTTTCCTCGGAACTTTCCGACAAACACCCAATGTGCCCAACTAAGTAATAGTCCTGGAGACAGGCTTATCGCCGCTTAAAATGGATATGGATTATGTTCAGAAAATTATGAAGATGGAAAGCTATCCGTTTCCGAATATAATACCTCATTAAATTAAATATGCAAAACAAGTTTGTTTGCTGAATGGATGCCTATAGAGACTGCGAAATGAACTAGATTCAAGTTCATCATAATTTGGTTCCGTCGACAGTCGACACACTGAAATTCATTAAATTGAACTATAGGTTTGGTGTGGGAAATAAATTCACAAATCTCATGAAAAGAGATCGATCGCAATACAAGTTTTATCTCATTTATCGTATGCAGAAAAATGCCAAGTCTCAATTAAAAGAGATGATACAAGCAAATTGTTGAGAGTGAGACTGCTAATTAAATAGTTGTCTCCATAAATAGAATCACAAAGTGTAAAAAAAATACATAGGGTAGGACGGGGCTAGTTGGGTCACTTTTCGTTTGAAGTCCTGTTTTAACCAGATAATCCATACTATACCTTCAAGAGTGGTATCAAAAGATAGAATGGAGTTCGTACTTCTTAATGTTTTTGAAAAAAATTGAAAATATTTATCCTCAAGGGAATAACATTGTCCTAAATGCACTAAGTCTAAGTGGCCCAACTTGCCCCACCAACGGGGTAAGTTGGACCAAGGCGTAAAAAGTGGAAGAATGAGCTCCATAAAGGACAAAAATGACAGAATTTATATTAGTAGCTTATTCAAAACATATCAAATAAATATAATTCCAAACAACAAGATTCTTCACGGCGTATATAACAGGTGAACACTTGTATAAGCTCTCTTTCCACAAGTATGGCAGCCCTCTCAGTTTTTCGCAGGTATGTACGTACGCATTCTAACAAATAATAATGGACATACAGATAATACATGTATTTATTTATTTAGCGGGGCAAGTTTTTCTACTTGACCCAACATGCCCAACACCTAGTTTGATGAACATATTGTGTCAGAAAAACAAGAATACCTAAAACTGTCCAATTTCGTATACTGAATGCTAAAATATATTAATGTAGCTCATGACAAAACCTTACCTTATTGTTTATCTGGCACCTTATCACCACTAAAATAATGAAAGGAATAACGGCAAATTTTTTACTTTTTCAAGCTAAAACCGAAAATTTGATGTAGGTACTTACTACAATTTCCACGAAAATGTCTGAAAAAACTAGCGCAGATTATAAATGCTGCATTTAAGTTGAGATATGTCCCAAGCGTGTGGAAAGTCGCTGAGGTAATAATGATACCAAAACCAGGCAAGCCACCTAACGAGGTAACCTCATATCGCCCAATATCTATACTACCAATGTTGTCAAAGTTATTCGAAAAAATGCTGGTTAAACGCCTGCAAAACATAATTGACGAAAAATCTCTAGTCCCAAATCACCAATTTGGATTTAGAAATAAGCACTCTACAATCGATCAGGTGCATAGAATCACAGATAAAATCGAAAAAGCATTCGAAGAGCAAAAGTGTGCTCTACAATATTTCTTGATATAGCACAAGCTTTCGATAAAGTCTGGCACAAAGGTTTGATCTACAAACTACAAAGGCAACTGCCGAAACAATATTCGACAATTCTGCAGTCATATATATCAGATCGATTTTTCAGAATTAAACAAGAGACAGAGTACTCAACATTAAGAGAAATTAAAGCTGGTGTGCCACAAGGCAGCGTGCTAGGTCCAGTTTTATACCTACTATTCACTAGCGATTTGCCTGAAAGTGGGGAAACCACTATAGCTACTTTTGCAGATGACACAGCTGTCCTTGCTGTGGGATCAACTGTCGAAGTAGCAACAAAAAAGCTTCAAAGGGCAATAGACAATATTTCTGATTGGACAAAAAAATGGCAGATTAGATTAAATGACCTTAAGTCAGTCCATATTAATTTTACGTATAAAAACGTACCATATATTCCAGTATACATAAACAACAATGTAGTGGAATACTCAAATACAGCCAAATATCTAGGCATGACTCTAGATGCTAAACTGCGTTGGAAAGCGCATGTAAAGAAAAAAAGAGACGAGTTGAACATGCGATACAGTAAAATGTATTGGCTTATTGGGAGATATTCATCTCTGTCAAAGAACAATTAGTTATTGCTATACAAGCAAGTCCTAAAACCAGTATGGACCTACGGGATCCAGTTGTGGGCATGTACATGCCAAACAAATTTGCTAAAAATTCAGGTTTTCCAAAATAAAGTACTAAGGAACATAGTCAATGCACCTTGGTACATACGCAACGCTGATCTACACAGAGATCTTAACATTGAAATGGTTGAGGAAGAAGTTAAAAAAGTTGCCCGAAGGCATAGAAAAATACTTCTTAACCATGTTAACATAGAAATAACAGATAACATGTACTTACTCCTCCCTGCTGATATAATGCAGCTCCAGCTGGGAGCGATTTTGAACGTGTTGATTATTGTGCAAGCTTCATTATTGTGTATTATGATATTGTTCCTTTAGAGTTTACTGTTTCTGCGTAATTCGCGTGGCCCAACTTGCCCCATGGCCCAACCAGCCCCGCCCTACCCTACTACCATTTCTAGAATTTTTAAGGAAATCGCTGAAAAAAAAAACTTAAAAAAGAGGAGTGAATAACATTTCCATACCGGAAACTGCGAGATTTCAAAAGTTTTTCATATTTTTAATAAAATTTACGATCATATTTTTAATAAAATTTACGATTAATTTTTTATTGAGAGTGATGAGATGAGACCTATTTCTTGCATACCAATTTGAGATTTATCTCAATGCAAACGCAGAGGTATCATCCCCGATATGTTGAAATATTAATTTTCTATTAGGACACGCACTCCGGTATTCCGGTCTTAACAATTCAAAACATTCTGTCTAAAAACGTTCAAAATTCGGAAAACTTTGACAAAATGAAATCCCTTTAAATGCGCGACTAAAAAAAATTAACACTTTCAAAAGCTAGATGGCACGAAACAAGTTGCATTCCCTCCTCTCAGAAGATAAACCTTTAATATACCTACATACTTATTTACTTATGAATGAACCAGCCTTTTTTTTAGATTTTAACCATAATTTCGAAGTGTATTTTTAGGCATGTACAATGCCAGCATCGTATTTCATTTTATATCCCATAATTCTAGAGGCCGTCCAAATAATTATGATTTTTTTAAAAATCTGTGTGAAAGGTTAACCCAGATTTCAATCAAATCCTAGAGAAGAAATGCCGCAACCCTCAGTGGTTGTGGGCGAATTTTGAAGTTTTCTGTTTAGAGATTTTATAAAAAAAAGGGGTGGCATGGAGTGGTAAAGACCAAATTTGAGAGGATAATGAAACGAACATGTGATGAATAGGATGTCAGCATTTCAGTTGCTAATTTGAATTACATGGCTTGGTGTTGGTCGCCCTTATCAAGAAATGGAGGGTGCCTGTGTTTATATTTATTTTAGGATTAAAGGGTGAAAAGCCTTTGTTGTTATTGAATAGAGCGTTGGTTGGAATTGACGGTTGTCGAACATTTTAAAATGAATCAAAAGAACGGAAGTGTTATATGGTAAGGGCTGTAAGTTCAGATACTTATTCTATGGGAGCACAGCAATTGAGATCTTAAAACATTCGTCATTGGTGCTCAAAATAAATCATTTCATATGACTTGCTAAAATGACGTGGAAATCTCTTACTGAATCAAATTGGTTCATTACGGGATGTACCTAACTCAAGTATTCCACAGTTGAGTTTTTTGTTAATAAATTCACTGCCCAACTCACGTAAGATTCCTTCTGTCATATACACAATTACAAAGAACGCTTATTGTCTAACAAAAGAAGTTTCCTTTTATTCTGGGGTATTGAAGTGTGATTAAAATTCATTAAGCGCTGACCTTAGAAAAATCTACAACCTATCTCCTCGAAATTCCACTCCAAAGCAGGTATAGACCTCTAAATTAATGTCGTGCCACATCCCACTGTAGATATTGAAGGAATATAAAACGGTCAGAATAATATAAAATGCGAGAGGGAATCAAATCTATTATTCGTATGTATATTTACGACAAAGTCGACGCACAGACAGACAGATAGACAAGACAGACAACCGTGAGTGAATAAATGATTTCTTTTCTTTTAATTTCAAATTTAATCCGCACCCGCACGGCACACTACACCATAGATCAAAACCAAACTCTCCTTTCTGCTGATAGCTCAGCTCATATGTGTGAGATATTAGATATTACGAATCTCATCAAGTGAGCTGCTCTGTTGTGCTTGCTTGCTTGCTACTTTGTTTCAAACAAAGGCAAAGACGGCCATCTCTGCCATACGTTCCGTCACACTATCCACTGAGTCTATTCATCCCTTTCGATTATGGATTCAATTTGAATTCCCTCCCGCTCAATATTAATATAATCAAGAGCCAAGTGCAAATCTATTGATGAATCTAGCAGATACATATATTTATTCGGAACAGATCGGCTCGGCTCGTCTCGTACCGCGCAAGTCTCTATCAAGTGGCCTGTAAATGAAATTTCTCTTTTAGTTCCAGTGCTCGACTGATAGATAGATGGATGGATGGTGTATCTAAGGCAAGGGATAGGATTCGTTGAATTTTGATTTTTTTTTCTCCCAAATAGAATACGTTTTTGTTTAATGTTTGGGTATTGTGCGTTTAGATGTGGTGCTGTGGATGTTGATTTAGGGCTGCACTTTAGTATATAGCTCTATACGATACCCAAGCGGTGTGACAGGGGGAGGAACGATTTTAAGTAGGCATCTACGTTTTATGGTGGTAAAGATGCGTAGTCACTTTCATCCCTCGCTCTTTGTACTTTCTTACAAAATTTAATGATGTTATTCAGTTTTTCGTATAATTTTTTTTTTTTTACTTTCAAATAAAAGGGGAAACGAATTAAAAAGATTTTTATGTGCGAGGTCGTTTCGTTATGATGATGATGCCCTGCTTGTCTTTATCTTTTTTTAATTTATTTTTCTTTTCACTCCTTGAAATGAATAATTCGTTTCTTTTGTACTCTTTCCGTTGGAATAAGTTTTTGGTTTTATATTATCAGCTTAATCCTTTTATCTAATGCTAGCAGAGACTATTTTAATTTTGAGTTTTTAAAAAGGTATTACCTACCTAACCTATAGAATTCACTTCAGATTTGTTAAAGTTAATTTTTGTGTTCATGGTTTTATGATTCTTAGATCTTAAGTATGATAAGTTTTAAATTCAAATTTGGTATGTAGGGTTTGACCACAATTCATTCGTAATCTCAACTCGCTAAAAGTGTTGGGTACTTTTGAGATGTCCCACCTTACGTTGCTTAATATGTAATTGAAAATGAAAATCAATGACGAACTTTTCTTGAAAATTTGAAATAGAAATCAGCAAACTTTAAATTGTACAAATTTATTAAGGACAATTTGGCCGACCTTACTCATACTTAAGTGGCGCTATACAATCCGTGCCAACATGCCTCTTCAGTTAGTGCGGTCTTGGCTGCCGCCAGAACTAAGCTAGGTATTCCTCCAGTTTCCTGCTAATGATATCAGAATCTTATGACTCGGCGATAAATCTGTTTGTATCGCCTGGCCGATGGATAGGTCCCTCAACGCCAACTTGGCTGTATCAATTTTGTGAAGAATTTCAATATTTTAAATTGTATTCCGACTTCTGATTCTGATGTCACAATGAAGGAAATATCCTCGCGGTTCCCCAGTACGATTAAAAACATAAATTTTCAAAGAAACTAAAATAGTAAAACTAAAAAAATTGCAATTAAAATAATAAATTAACCAAATTTGCTATTTAAATTGTAAATAGATGGTTTTACAATTCGGATAGTAAAGCCTTTACAATTTTTTTTCTGTGAGTGTAGAGTTTACTTTCGCACACTTTTCTCGATATTGAAGAAAGTTACACGATACTGCATCACCTTGCCAACATCTCTGTGAGATTACTTCCTAGGTTCTGCGAAATAAGGCCCAAAAAATGAAATAAGGCCCCAAAAAATTATACAGGAAACAACAACAACGATTTTTAATCAAATTTGGGGTGTTATTTCCTTTTTTGGGGCCTTATTTCCTAATGAAAATTGGAAGAAGAAATGAAATAAGACCCAAAATGTATGGGGGCATGCTGCCCCCTGGAACACTCTCTGCTTGGGCTTGCTGTCAGATTGGGAGTATATGTGCGAAATTTTATATATTGAAAGTTTGGGGTGTTATTTCCTTTTTTGGGGCCTTATCTCCTAATGAAAATTGGATTTTCTCTTTTGGGGCCTTATTCCATTGGGGCCTTATTTCCTGCAGCCTGTTTCCTACCTTAATGCAGCACCGAGCGTTTTCCATCATAAACAGAAAGCAGTTTATGATTTGTTCTTCTGATGGTGGTTTCTCCATTATCTGTCGCGATATGTGGACTTACCGGGGCTAGAACCGAACTGGTAGCCGGCCAATAAGTTCACCGATAAATGGTTTCAAGCGCTTACACAGTACCTGCGTTAAGGAGACTGATGCCTTTGTATAGTTGGTTTGGTGTCATTTAGATGGTCTCCTTTTACAGCAACTATGCTGAGGTCGTCAACCACACAGACTTAAATATAGTTCGGGGTTCGGCCCATATGCGTCCTATTTCAGCATCCTTTTTGTTCTTGGGGGTAGATATGTTTTGCTATCCCTAACAAATTTTGATCGGTCTTACGAAAACAATGGCTTTCATCCTACAGATTGTATTCGTTCTGTCTGATGGGTGCATAGAGTCTTTTCCGATAGGTTTTGGGAAATGCGATCGCCAAAGGTTCTGGGGATTTTTGCGATTAACTGTTCAACTGTTAATCTTCTCACATTTCTTTGCTGTTCTAGTATCTGAGCTATCTGATGCATTAATTCCTTGCCAACAACGAGGTACTGATCCGAATCTATTGTTCTTGGCTAGGATTTAAACGATTTTAATAACATTCTTAAAACATTGCTCTGGTCTTTGGTATAGTATACTTATCATCCTTTTCTCTTTAGGGTATTAGCTATAATGTTATACGGCCTTTTATGGGTCAGTGTGGGAATTCAAATGTATTGTGAACTTTTATTTTGCAGGGTCGTGTCTACAGTGTCCATATCAACTATTATGGTTGCCTAAAGGAAGCTTTCATTATACGTGCGATGGGGGAGTTGATACATTAGCTTATTCTGATAAATTTTATAAATTAAGGGGTCCTACCTATGTGTACAAAGTAAGGGGGCGTGTTTTCTAATACATATGTATGTATGTACTTCTAAAACAGATTTTCCTATAAATATCGGCTCCTTGCAACTAACAGCCATTGACATAAACATATAGTCCAATTGATTATTCAGATAGGGCCCTACCGATAATCATTTTCAACCTTCACATTAAATTTTAGGTTGCTCTTCAGAAAAAGTCTCCATAAATGCGTTTTAAAAAAAAAATTAGAACTCCGTATTCCGTAGGTATACCAAAACTTTCCACAACCATACACCTAATATAATAAATCTTAAACTATATATTCGTCTATCAAAAGTAAAAACGAAAACAATTTCCAATTACACACCCAAGTTTATCTACCTCTTCAAATATCTCCGAGCTATTTACGAGTATTTCAAGTCCAACCCCACCAAATGTATAAGATACAAATTTAAATAAAACCATTCATACTCGTATGTATATCACTTCACTACTAATTACTGTTGTAACGAACCGAGGCTTACGAAATGAAGAGATAAAAAATGTAGGTATCTGCTCGTACCTCTAAGTCTAAACCAACTGAAAAAAAAACACACAGAAAACTCATTGTTCACAAATAACAATGGTAAGCAACTAAAGGTGTTCTACCTGAACTCGAGAATACAATAGTTGCGCATAGTCACCACAACTGGGACCGTACCGCACATAGGTATCGACTTTAGATACATTGTAGTAGGTACCTATATCCAGACACGTTTTCCTACAGATATTCCCTATAGATACGTTCCTCAAATATACAATTTTATGCATAGATTTAAAATTGTAAGTTATTGTAGATAGAGCTCAAGTACAGTCTCACAACAAAGCCACCAAAATGGAGTACGAGCTTGTACAGTAGGTAGATATACCTATGTGAGTACTTGTGGAGCGGTTCTAATTAAGAACCTATTTCTGTTTCTTTTAGTTATGGTTAACGTAATTGAATATTATTCTCTAGGTAATTAGATGCTGGTGTAGGTGAGGTTGAATAAATCGAATGAAAGGCTTATCTCTCGGTCCGAGCCCGAGTGATATATTTGTATCTTTTGTCGACGGCTGCTGTTTGGATAGTAGATTACCGGTAAGACGAGGTGTGTTTAAATTCTATCGCCAGTTGGGGCCTAATCACAGTGTGGCCACGTACAAGTGTAGATTAAGTATAACTGCCTACTTAGTACGCAGAACGCAAATGGATTTTTTTCGGAGACACTCAACAAACGCAGAAAGCGAGGAACAAAAATGTAATTTCTTTTACGTTCGCCAATTCTCCGCTGGGCGGGTATTTTTAAATCTGTCCAATTTAATATGCGTACGATTAATGATAAATGAATAAATTGAGCACCGACGCGCGAGCAAAGCAATTGTAGGTAATTAGGCGTTTCTTGGGTTAAACGAACTCTCGCCGTGCGTACAAAGACTTCGCAGATTATTATTCCACATATAACGAAGGAAGGAATGGCTTGACTTAATTTAGAGAATGACGTAAGAATATAGTCATTCAATTGAAAAGTTTAGTGGTTTGTTATTAGAAGTACATATAGCTGGACTGGAGCTAATGGTTGTGCCTATTGTCGTTTTGATTAAGCATTTGCAAAGTAGATATACATACCTACTGAGGTCAGTAAACAAGGAAGTATTTCAAGTTTATTGTGTGACATTAGGGGAGTTAGGAGATATGCCCAAACTAAATGTGCACAATACCCAGCGTAGCAAGTTTACAATACCTAAACTCTTATTTATGTGTAGGAGAATATTCAAGCGTTTCAGACCATACCAAACATTTTTGGTTTTCCATGTATGTCCATTATTCCACAGTAGGTATACACGCTTAGCTACAATTCACATTCACTGCTAATGATCTGAGCAAACTGAATAGGCCTTTTCTAGCCTATGCGTCGGTTGTTTGGTGGAGAGGGCTTTCGCGAAAGTATGTGACTGCCTTCTGCACAAAACTCCAAAGAACGGTTTGTATTGGCTGCACGGGTGCTTTCCCGGTTTCTGCTCTAGATGCTCTGCTTGATTTACCTCCCCATCATGATACCTATATCATAGATGTTACTATCAAAGCAATCTACCATCTCAGGCGGGTGGTTTTTGGTATAGTCCACACTGGAGTTTCGATGACCTTGCACAACAATTATCCTACGACCCTAGTTCAATGGATATGCCGTCTGATGCAATGACACCGGAACTTCGGTTGTTGTGCAAATTTAGATTCGACTTTCCTTCAGGACTGGCTTCACTGCTTCAGCCAGACTCTGAGCCTGGTTTGGGATGTAGTCGTGTTTTCACGGATATGGCGCCAAAACTAGTCAAGGGTCCGGTGATGGTGTCTTCGTGGAAATCGACAACATTAGACTTCACTACTCGTTAGGCCAACGCTATTCTATCCTGGTAGCTACCAAATATATTGTTAAGAATAGTTGTGGGTGCAGTAGCGCAGTGGTAAGTGTGCTGGACTACTGTGCGAGGGTTCCCAGGATCGATCCCCGGAAAAACACAAATTACATCTTAAGGTTTTTTTTACTGCGCCACCTCTCGCGAACGTCTGACAAACATCCGAGAGGATAACTGTCACGAAAAAGCTTCTCAATTCAGCCGTTCGGACTCGGCATAAAATTTGTGGTGACGGGGTCGAAGTATTTGCGTCTGTAGCGACAGCCAAGCCTCGCTTAAGGCCTTGTTCAACCCTGTAATCCGTTCCAAAATAGTTCGGGAATGCAAGAACTCTTTGAAATCGGTCGCAAGGCTGAACTCTTCGACTCTTGTCTGGGTCCCAGGTCACACTGGGATTGCTGGAAATAAGATATCCGATGAGATTGCTAAGCAAGGCTCAGAGGATAATTTCTCGGGACCAGAACCTGTGCTGGGTCTTCCTGCGTCCTCTGTCAGGGCTTCCATTGACGATTGGGTCTCAACCGAACACATCTGTGTATGGCAAGGCTCTACAGGAAGCGGACAGACTAAACGCATGCTCCCAAAAGTCAGTAGGAAGTCTGCGGTATTCCTGCTGTCTCTTAGTAGAAATGACTGTAGAAAACTTATTGGCGTTCTTACGGGACACTTCGCTTTTGCTAAACATCTTAGATGTGCTAGGCTTAAGTGATGCCAATGTCTGCGACGCTTGTGGAGAGGGCGATGATACTTCGGATCATTTCCTTTGTTATTGTCCTGCCTTTGCTCGGATCAGAGGGCAGACTTTTGACGCTGATCTGGTGAGTGCTGATACTGTAAGCTCTTCATCGCTGAAGTGCCTTCTCTGCTTTCTCCGAAAGTCGAAGAAATTCCACTAAAATGGGTAATACTGCGGTCTAACTCAAAATCTATAGGCAGAAGGCTTTAATGACGACATTTGCAGAAAGACCTATATGAAGTGGTGAAAGACATAATAAGATGGTTGCTATAGGCTACTGGCTTATTCGCCAGTTCGCTGATCAACTCTTTTGTTTTACAACCAAATAAACTGAACATCTGTTATTTTTAATACTTTTTTCTGAAAAGCGAACAAGACAATACAACGCGGCCGTCTTAAGATGTCTGTACTGCACCTCATTAGTTATTAGTTCTAGCTCACGGGAAATATGGCTCTACGGAGCGAGTTCCAAAGATTGCTTCTTCTGTAAAAAAAAAAATATTTCGAGAAGTTTCGTGCGGTCAGTTTTAAGTATAGAAGCTTAATGGCAGCTGTTTGTATATCAGGAATCCATCAGAAAAGCTACCGCTGATATGATTGGTTTTACTATCGTTAAAAGATTATCAATTAAGCCGCGAGGGAAACGGCATCAAACTGTAGATCCTTTTGAGAAATTATGTCCAGATTTATGTGGACCTGTTGCGCCAACTATTTATTTTATCGGAGCATTGATCCTTTAGGCGTTCCTTTGTAGCAAAGAACTCCGATGTTACACCATCTCCTTCCTTAATTTGTGCATCATTATCGAGATTACCCAAGTTTACCTCAATCTTTCCAAGGAATTTCCTATACCCCCATATATCACACTACAAACGTTTCTAACTGACTCGAAAAATTAAAAACACAGAAGTCTTCCACAAGCATACAGAAGCTAAATCAAATCTGACTTGACCCAGTCACCTTCACCTACCGACCGGTGCGTGCGTTCATGCTGTGAAACATAACCACCGTTCACTACGACGCGCGACACATACCATCGGATTCAGGAGATTCCATGCAGGTTGCCACCGGATATCGCCTCTGAATGGGGAACTACTACAAAAAAGGAATATACAAGTCCAAAAAGGGTACTTCTACCATTTGCGCCATCACAGCACACAGCACAGAGCAGAGCACACATGTGTTGTTATACACATAGATCGCATGAAGGATATACGCTCAGAGAAAGAGAGAAAAATATTTATGTCCTAACACCTGTTTTTAGGTTATTTTTTTGTTTTGTTTTGTTTTATCCTCAATCGCTTGCCATCTGTCATCCTTCTTCGCGAGCTGAATGAATCGTGTGTCCTTTGCCTGTTGATGATGGTATATCGTAAAATATTAACCTCTGCGGTTTTGCAACATATGTGTTGCTTAGTTGTAGATTGTCGGTTAGAAATCGAACAGGTAGTCGTTGCTAAATTAAAAAATTATTTTCACTTATTGAAGGCATGTCGACTGTTCCGTGGATATGGTTAGGGTTTAGGAAAACAGCAAAAGATGGTCGCCCTTTCAACCCCCCTTCAAGTAGCATGTTTAAAGAGAATACTCTGTATATCCATTTACAAATGCACAACGCAATGAATACAATTCCACATTATTGTTACAGACAACGTATTTCTCTTACTTCAATTTTAATTTGCACATTCACACGCTCTAGTCTACCTGGATTGGCTTAGTGGTCCTCTTAAAACGGTACCTATATCTTTTGGTAGGATTACTATTATATTATACGAATGTCTACCCCTAAGGTAACTTATAGAAAAAATCAAAGCAAATGCAGCTGCTAAGGTAGAATAGGACGTTCACTAAAGAATAACTGAAGAATGAGACCCTTTCAAGGTTATCTACACTCTGTCTTGAATAGATCGACAGTGAAAAATTATAAGACTAGCAATTGCACTTAGGATTAGGTTAAACGACTTGGAATACTTGAAGGGAAAGTATAATTAAAATGAGCGCATATTTACTTCATCCCTTAAAATGTTGTTTAACAGGTAAACGAGGTTAGATGAATAGGGTAAAATCTGGTAGGCAAGCGATTGTGACAATAAAACGAATATTCATGTTGTATATGTACATAATTCAATGTGAAATTGTATAGACAATGTGTACTTGATTTATGACTAGGGGTTTCCTTTTCAATAAAAGTTGAGCAACTAATAGCAGCAGACAAACAATTTTAAGACAAATAATGATTTACACTGCTAAAATGTGCATGTCCTTCAAGAATTATATACCTATTTGTAAAATCTTGATTAAATAAAGAATGCTGACAAAGTTTCTTTAAATAGCTAAACGATAGATATTTATTGACATATTGTTGAATCCAATGCATATGCAAATATTTAAAAAAAATTAAAGATCGGCCAGAATCAAAAGAGCGAATGGCGAACTTGCGCGATTGAGTTTGTTGGAATTAAATTGAATTCAGATTGATTTCATTACCTATGTGAAATTTCGAGAATTTGAGGTGTTAAGGACCATTCATATGGGAGCGAACGAACGAATTGATGAAATGCGAACAAACCACTTTTTATGCATTTATAAACAGAAAATTTCACATTTTACTACTCCAAGATGGGGATAATTAATTATTTCATCAAAATTTATTAAGAAAACAAGTTTATTAGAAGTTTAAATAACGAAATTTCGAAATCCAAATTTTTTGCCGCGAACGAAAACACCCTGGCGCGAATTGTCAGTCTATTCACAATCCACATCATTTAAATCGCGTTTCACAAAGTAGCGAATAAAAAATTCGTTCGAACTTAACCTTATTCCAAGAGGAGGATATCTTGGAATAATAAAATATGGAATTTTCTGTTTATAAATGCATAAAAAGTGGTTTGTTCGCATTTCATCAATTCGTTCGTTCGCTCCCATGTGAATGGTCCTTTAGTTCTGTAGTTTGTGGTGAAATTGTGTGGAGAATGAGCAAATTACAAACCCTAGTCAGTCAAAACGTTAAGCTCTCCATCAGCATTCAGCTAGATGGCCCGTGTGGTTGGTAGGTAAGGTATCGTATCGGCGCACTTAGAACTTGTTTCGAAACAATAGTCTTTACCCCCAATCGCATTATTAATTAACCAAAGATGACCCATGATCTTGTTGCATTAGCCAACATTTTATGTACCTACTCTCAAAGGATTATAATCCTTATCCTCAACGCTCATCTCATACCTTAAAGACATTTCATCAATTTGATAAATTTCCATCAGCCAAACGTAGTCTTTTCATTTTTCTTTGAATGCATTTCTCAAACGTGTTCCGAAATCGATCATCCCTACATCAAACCCCAGATAGCGATGAAAAACAATTGTTAAATCTTTGAATCTTTCAGATTCCAACACACTCGTCATTAGGATTTCTATTTAAATTTTCCATTTCGAGAGACTTCCTTCTTAACACCGAGTGGTTTGTGTGTTTTTGCCTTTTTTCGAAAATTGTTCCTACACATTTTGACATGAAGATCTTTTCATTCCCATGTGCATTCGTCTTATCTTTTCTTTTAAACTAATTCCTATTTACCATTTCTAGGTACGTACTAAGGTTAAATTGCTTTTTTTTTTTGTTTTCCTTCGAGTTAATACCACGTACACTGCACAGGTAGACAAGATCGAAACTCCGTCTACCTATAAACATCATGCTTACTTGTCTGTATCTGGTTCCACGCTTGTAAATATAATATGTATAAATACATCCGAAGAGAGACGAACGAAAATATCCAAAGAAAAAACAAATCCATTATTATACTTAGCATAAGCGTTACTATGATGACGATAGTGTTGGTGGTGCCACTAAGGAGACCGTGTTAAATGGAAATAGGAGACAAAACAGAATCGAGAAAAAAAATTGTATTTATACAAATATTTGAGCCTTAAATGAGAAAAAAAAAGATCTCGACTTAAAAAAAGAAAGAAGCCAGTGGAACAGGAGAAACGATGACTAAACGAATCCACCTGGGAATTTGGGTAGGACCACCGATTGGAATCGAGATTTTGTTTTTTTTTTTTTGCGATATAAATCAAGGTGTGCAGCTAATTTTTTTTTCATTTTTTCGGTTTGACAGATTCATATTAATTTATGATTGTGTCGAGTGACAAATTTCTCAAGTATGTGTGTAGCTTGGGATATGTTTTATGTTAGATTTTAGAATCGAAGGACAAATTTTGGATTTATTGGAAATTTTAATTCATTTCACACACAGTTTTTAGTCGTTGCCTTGATCCCATTTGACCACCTGGAATAATATACCTATTTTGGCTCAAACCAGGTAGGTATCTATGTACATATATTGATTCAAAAACGTTTACCGCTGTTCTAGAGAAAATCCATTATACTGCCGATTCCCAATTGGTTTGACCTTGGTGGAAGTCAGTATACATAACTTACTTACTTAGACGGCTCTGCAGTTCGGGGTGAACCAAGGCATCAGCTAACAAACCTCTCCAGTTAGCCCGGTCCTTAGCTAACTGCCTCCAGTTGCGCACTCATAGTCGGTTGAGGTCGCCTTCGACTTGCGCGTGCCACTTCCACAAACTGGAACTTGCATAAAAAAGTAAAGTTGCTGTATTTCAGTTAGAAACTGCTTATTACAAATCGGACATCAATGTCAAGGGACTTAATATTTAAAAAGAGAAAAGGTTTTGTACTAATATCCCATTAAGTTAAAACTCTAAAATGAAGATAGGGCAGATCATTGTAGGCAATTTCTATTGAAACCACAAGCTAGTCCATTTTCGAATGGCGCCCAGCGTGAGCCCAATGCTCAAAACAAATAGTAAAACACTCGAAATACAGCGTGAAGCAGTCACAACTTTACATTGTTTCTCTCAATATTCTGATAGTCCTAATATGTCATATTGTGAGGTGCATTCGTTAGTATGATAGTGAAATACTGACCGATGGGTCCCATATGTTAAGTACTTCTGGTAATCACATAAGAGTAAAATTACCATGGCCTTCACTTCTCAGTCGTTTTCGTTCGGATAGGGGGACCTTGTATTCGTCCCAAAAATAAGAATACCTAACAAAAACCAGTAAGACAATTATCTTCGACTATGCCGAAGCTCAAATACCCGGTACTATATTATTTTAAAAATAAAAAAAATTGTCAAACATTTTTAAAATATTATTATAATAATATGTGCAAAGTTTAAACTTGCTATCTTCACTTTAGCTATTTAAATTGAATTTTTAACATCAAAAAGCTATATAAATCCGATATTTTTGTATGGGAGGTAGTAGTAGTTTTCCTCCTATCTTGCTCATCTTCGAGCTTAGCCTCAGTTTGGTGGATATAAGCTTCGTACTAAATTTCAAGTCGATAGCTCTTAAATTACGGCCGTAATCGTGCGGACAGACGGACATCGCTAGATCGACTAGAAAGTGATGCTGATCAATAATATATATAGTTTGTCATACCTACAACGCCTCCTTATGTGCGTTACAAATGGAATGTCAAAGTGAATATACCCTCACCACAGTGTGATACCGGGTATAATGAATGATTATGAGAAGATAGAGCTAAAGTCCTACATAAAACTGTTGCGTCATCTTTTTTTTACTGCAGATTATGCATTATTTTTGCACTTTTGACAATATGGTGCTTAGCGGGCGCCCAACGTGCGGGAGAATTACTGTTGATTTTTAACAATCGTTTGTAACTCCCGAATAAGATACTGAAAGAAAAGAAATAGGTGGCGCAACAGGCGGGTGACACCCAAGGCCTAGCTTCTCGCAACCATTCGTTTTGTGTGAGTTTCTCTTTTTGGGACGAATGGAAGGGACCTACAATTTTATGCCGAGTCCGAACGGCTGAAATGAGAAGCTTTTTCATGACAGTCATACTCTCGGATGTTTGTCAGACGTTCGCGAGAGGTGGCGCAGTAGAAAAAACTTTAAGATGTAATTTGTGTTTTTCTGGGGATCGAACCTGGGATCCCTCGCGCAGTAGTCCAGCACACTAACCACTGCGCTACTGCGCCCACAATAAGAAGAATAAGATACTGAACCCTCCAATATTCCATTGCTGCATTTATGTACTCCCTCAAATTGGCTGGGCTTTTGCTTTTGAAGTTGGGATAGACGCTTCCCTGATGAATAACAATTATACTTTCGAGGCGTGTGATGGCTTAATTTCGTTCGTAAATAATTGTTTTTGCTAAGTTTGTTGCCCGAAATATTACACAAAGGGTTGCTTATACATAAACTAATACCAATAACCAGTCACGCACTTAGTTTGGTGTATACGCTTAAGCTGTACTAAAATATTTGATGCTCGTATAGAATATAGTTCTATAGCACTTTACTTTTCACTATAGATGGCGCTTGTTGTCTGTGGTGGACCACCAAAAAGCCAATAGCTATAGCTGCCGTCGGGGTCTCATTCTGCAGTGTTGTCCCAGTCGTGGAACGAAAGAGTATGTACTAGGGCTTGTGCATTTTTTATCCATACGATCCACGTGATACTATATGAAGAATTGTGTGCGACATACAAATAAAAGCCATGACGCTTGTTTCCAAGAGTTTTCAAGGTAGAAGTTCTAAATATGTATATAAATTAAAGCCTTTGACTCCATCCACAATACCAATAACCATTTGAGATGTCGTACCTAGTCATAAGTCATATTCGTAATCTACGGTCTAATATATGTACTTTCTATCTAGTTTTTTGTATCGAATAATACCTACTCATGTCAATGGACCTACCCACTCAATACTTCCCCTAAAAATATTTGCAATTTGACAGCCAACGAAATGGCCCTCTTCAAAATTTGCTTGTGAGTCACCATTTATTTTTCAAATTAGTAAGTTCAACTTCCCCAACACATACCTACGTACTTTGTAATGGAATTGGCGCCCTTCCATGGAGTCAGGCCAATTTGATAGTTTTTCTTTTCAGTATAAAGGCTATACCTAACCTCAACCCTTCTCGAAGTCTACTTACAAATCTCATACATTAGTATGCTGAACTATATATAAGATGTGTTAAAAAAAATAATTCTCCTGCCAGTTCTAATGAAAAATTAAGCATGAATTAAATGCCTCTCATCCACTTGATTTTCAGTCACCCTCGGTAGTCTGGAACGAAACGTTTTTATATTTACCCGACCGACGACGACGCCGACATGCATTATATTTTCTGCATCTGATTAGTACCGGTTGTCATACCTTTAGAGAAACTGCTTACATCCCTTTCCGATTGTTATCAAACCTTTCATTTCAATTTCAATTGTAGTCTCAAAAGTTCTCAACATAGAATTTTCTAAAAAATCAATAAACCTTCATAGTCCCCTCCTTCCTTTATTTTGGACATTCATCCCAAGAATTTAATGGCACTAAAGTGTGCAGTAGCTCAAAGTTCGTTTGCTACAAATCAATGCATCCCTTTCTAACTCACACCGCCTATTACTTGCCATAACTTCAGAGATAACACCCGATCAAGGCGAAATAAAAGGACTCACATTTGAAATTACGAAAGTTTAAAATTTTAGTAAGTGGGGTGCTGCACAATATACGTTGTCGGTCGTTACTATGTATATCTAGTATAGGTATATACAAAATCCTTTATAAATCATTTCACACAGACACAGTCACAGCATATAGAACACAAAAAGTAAGTATAAGGTTTTATGGAATTGTAATAATAACTATAATCACAATCATCATCGGTTCCCTCTTATTATGTTCTTCCCCTTCTAATCCTAACGAATTTCCTTTTAGCATAGCCATAAACGTGGAATGGATAAGAATTTTATTGAAAGCGTCAGGAATAAAGTACCCCATGAGGAGGACGAGGCTGGTATAAATTCGAGTATGAGTCTGTGTGTATAGATATCTGAAAGCGACGAACGCGTTTTGTTTGAAGAAGGGAGTAGTTATTATGCTTATGGAATTTGTTTTATAATTTTTTTGTTCACCTTTTTATTGGCACTCGTTTTTCGAGTTTCCGTTTTTGTCAGATATATTATACGTTTTCGTTGTATACCTACCTATAGTTATCCAGTGGAGTGTTGAGTTGATTCGTTGGTTCACTAGCAATCCCAATTCTACGACGAATATGGTGCAATCTTCGAAGAAGATTCTCTTGGTTCGTTTGCGTTGTGCCCTTTTTTAGTGAAGACTAAAGAGTCGTTATCGTGGTTGTTTTGTCGCTTCATTTCTTATTTTACGTCATAGGTTTGTAATTTCACTCCAGTGGGATTGGTATTGGGAATTGCTTGTCGTCGTCTTTCATGGGAAGAGTAAATCAGTTTTATTGTATGTACTTGCTTACTTTTTTGGCAACATTACTGGCTTAGAGTTGCCATATAAAGCCATATTACATAGATGTAAAATATAGGCATTACGAGGTGTGGTTGCTGATTTTTGTATCGGAAATTTGGTTAAAATAAAAGTAGATACCTACATATTGAAGAGAAATAAATAAGTTCCACAGTTTTAAAAATTCTAGGCACATACATACCTAGGTACTACATTACATAGGTTTAAGTTCATAGTCAAAAGTGGCTGCATTTTGAGGTAAGAAAAATAATAATATGCCAACTCCTAGCTAAAGATTTTGCGAATTCACTCGGGAAGATTATGCAGACCTGGGGCCTGTAACACAACGCGACAAGTAGTTGTCGGACAAGTGAATTTCGACAACTTGTAAAAAATTGTGTGGCATAAAACGACAAGTGAACACTTCGACAATTGTCGCGATGAAAGATGACAAGTGGGAAATCATATAATTTCCCTCTTTCTGTAACAGAACACGACAAGTGTCAAGAAACACTTGTAGAACTGTGGTTCAATAAGGTCAGGTGATTTGAATATTGTCAAAAGCTGACAAGTGCATTTTTAATGAAATATTCTAATGCCTAACATTGATTTTGTATAATTAAAATATTAATTCTAATGTTACTTACTTAATTAGTACTTAAAATTGCGCGTTTCTTATCATTTTACCAAAATACGTCCCTTATTATACGTCCAATTCTTATTTTGCGGAACTACGTTTAGGCTTTTTGGCAGGCTGTGTATTTTCTTCCATTTAAACATTTATTTTCTTTTGTTACGACATAATACAGAAAGCACCATAACCTCTTTCTTTTCCTCTCTTATTTTAGTTAAAACAGATTTTGTTTTTTTTTTTTTTCCTGTTAAACACTTGTCGAAGAGTGCCGACAAGTCAGGGAAATTTAATTCTTTTGACAAGTGCAACGGTTTACGTTCTGTTACAGAATTAATTTGTACTTACTTGTCGGACAAGAATAGCTAGAATTTAGGCTTGTCGACTTGTCATGTTGTGCTATAGGCGCCTGGAGTGTGTTGGGTTGGGTTATGTGACCTCACGACTGGAAAGCGAGAAGCTGTACGTTACTAAGGAATGGACCCTCGGTAAATAAATGTTACCTATAAGCGGTAAACGGAATCGAATAAATTCGTAGATACGCAAAAGTTGGGCAGAATAGTCAGAAAAGTTTATTTATTCTACTTGGCAACTCTATTAAAATTCTAGCACACTTCCCCGTATGCTGTTCTGCCTGTACCTATTCTGTATTCCCTGCTCAACAATTCAAACAACCAATAGCTAGTAGTAGTAGAGTAGGTACTTGTTTCCTTTCAATTATACTTCTTGGGCGATGCCGATTTCGATTTTAATTCTTTTCCATTGAATAAGAGAACAATTTGATGTTTCTCATTTTCGGTTATTGCGAGTGTGTGAGGGTAAACTCTCAATCTCATCTCAATATTTTTGGTAACTCATTTTTGTGTTAAGTGTGTATGAGTGTGAGATTCCTTTTGTTGTTCTACTCATATATTTCTTAATGTTTCTTCAGAAACCAACAAAACTAAAAGACATGATGAATTGGAGTGGGAGGAGAAAAAAAAATATTAATTCTACTGATTTTTATTGCATTTTCTTACAACAGCTCAGTGCGACTGTGTTAGTTTATTTTGATGTGAAAAAGTGATGCCTAGCCTAGTTAAGTAGAAGGTTGAGGATTGAATCGAGCTACTTAAATTTATAGTGTTGCCATAGAGGCGTTATATTTTACATTTATGGTAAATTATAATCACTCTCGCTCTTATCTCTTTGCCGAATGCCCTAATAATGTAACTAAAGAGACGTGACGTCATAAAATGAAATACAGTCATGTAAAAAAGAATAGGGACACTTGCATAAAAATAGTTCAAAACACAACTCTGTTTCATTTGCCATAAATTGATTAGAAACGGCACATTAAATGCCGTTTTTGGAATGTCGATAAAGTAAATACCGCTATCATAACATAACATATTTAAAAGCAAAACACTACTTACTCCAATCTTAATGAAAATATTCTTGTTCTTTGTATTTTCACGAAATACAGAAATGTGTCTCTATTATTCTTTCACATGACTATTATGTTGGTATGTACACGAAATGAATATAAAGTTTATTAACTTAATTCCTAAAATTTTAACGTTATCGCAATGAATAGCCATAATTAATTAACAATTACTTCTTGTTGTTGGAAACTGAAAATTCGATAGCTTTAAAAAGAATATTCGTAGGCATTTAACTCAAAGATCTTAATAACTTTTGGAAAAATTTAAAGAATGCACTCGGGAGATCTTTTCTTATAAGAAGAAATTGTTATTTGACGAGAATCATTCAATTGCTAATCCTGACCATTGGGAAAATTAAATCAGGATTAATACTGGTGTTGATACCCACGTTTAGTCTGTAACTAGTTTAGTTGTCAAACATATTGAATTGAAATCTTTTGGGAAATAACCGACTTTCAATTATGAAAGAATAACCAAACGTTTGCACAAGCATAAAAGAAAGACTTTAAAACAAGAAACAAGAAGAAAATGTCCTAGATTGAGAAATCTTAATATTTTTATGATCTACGCAAACGAAAACGCTGTCTAACTCGCTATTATATAAAGAAGGAAGCTTCATAGTTTTAAAACATTATAAACACTATTTTTCCAAAAAAAACTTCGTGAACTTGTTGTCAATAGATAGGTATGAATGACTGCAAAAGGAGCTTTTGTTTCTTAAATTTCCGAGTCTTGGGGCCAGTTTCAAATGTTCCCGATAAAGTTTCGGATAGTTTGCCGACACATAACGCTATCCACCAGATAAAAGTTTCTGATATTTCTCAGTTTCATCATCAAAGCCTCTGATAAACTATCCGGTAGACAAATATCATAGCAGTTTGTATCCCCGATCTTATCCTTTCGGTCATTAATGAAGAGGATATTTGGCAAAATGCACCCCTGGTAAATTCCGACGCCCAGGGTGAAAGGTATTCACTGAAATATTGAAAATTCAGAAATCTTCACCGTCGAGGATTTCTCAAAATAATTTAAAATACTCTGTTCCTATATGGGGCCGTGTAATTTGGTTGTAATATTCATCAAATTCGTCGTCAAAGTTTTCAAATAAATCCATGATAGGACACTTCTGACTCTGAAACTATATTTTTTCCAGCCACATCAAATAAATATTTAGTTTATCTTCCGGATAGAGGCTTTAACAGACACTTTAACCGGCTGATAGACTATCCGAGACTTTATATGTCAGATATCACTATCCGAAGCCTAAAGTTGAAGTTTATCTGACTTATAAATTCCGGATAGGCTATCCGAGACTTTATCAGCTAGTCTTGAAACTGGCCCTTAATCAGCAAATTTAAAGCTGAAGGAGGAGAATAAGATATTTTATTCGCAATTAGCTAAACCTCGCCATGCGTTGCTATCGTTCGTTAACTCGCTGAAAACAGTATACCGAAAAACATTAAAATTATTTAGGGACCTACCTTTAATTCAGAGTTTTCCTAGTAACCACTTGCTAAAAGTCAATGGCGCTAAAAACAGGATATGTAAACAACAACATTAGCCTTCTAGGGTTAAACAGAATACAGAGAATACTCTCTCCTTACGGACATCTCTTATAACCGGACATATTTCAAAAATCGGAAAAAAAACAGATTTTTCAAAAATTTTAAACTTGATCTCAGGCCTGAGAATGGGTTTCAATTTCAACGCTTTAACTTTCTATTGCGAACACTCGTTCAACAGATTTTTCAAAGGTTTTAAGTCAATGGAAACAAAACAGGATGATTACAGGATATTTACAGGGTTTTTCTGAAAAACACAGGAGTCATTTTTCACAGGATTTTCGTTGAGAATACAGGGGTATCCTGTACAATACAGGATAAATGGCATGGTTCGTACCTATACCTATAAAAAATCTTACATTCGTTTAAATTGTTTTTCTCTTCTCTCGTTAGACGCCAAAGTTCTTTTAGTGATATGATGTAATTTCTGAATTGAGGATGTCATTTTCTAGTAACGTGCAATGTCGAGTATCAAATTTCGTTTTGTTCCCATTAAGTACTATTACTACCGAATTGGCAACATGATACGCTACTAATCGTTTCGTTATTCTTATTACATTTACGATTTTCCTACGATCTATTCTTATTACATCTTACTCCAACACCAACTATACACCTAACTCCCCCCACCGACCACCACCCACGAGCACGTAATGCATCGTTACGAACAAGACAATTTCAGTGCAGTAGGCCACCACCACACAGCCCCAACATAAAAGATAAAGGATGAACGAAGTCAAGTAAAGAAAAACCAACAAAAATAGTTCTACTCAAATCAAGTCCGATATGCGATTTCAAATCATTATTTACTACCCCTCCACAGTCGTACTTAGAATTTAAATTAGAATTCCATTTACATAAACCGCACACATGCATGCATAGCTGAATAACTTTTAATAACTTATTATTACAAACAATATAGAACATAGAATAGAAATAATCAAGAAAGAGAGGAAGAGCCATAGGCCATCAATAACAATAGAGGGGAATCAAAAAACGAACCAAAAGCAAATACCAAAAAATTAAGAACATAGGCGGGTAGGGTAGACGGTAGAGTACGATTAAACAGTCCATGCAATTGTTATTATCTGCTCTCCCTTTTTCTTCTCACTCTATCTACTAAGTTAGTTGATGTAATAGCAGCAGTAGAACAGCACTTTTCTGTTTTCTCTCACCCGCCTATAGTATCTACGTTTACGTTTCATTTTCGAAGAGAAACCAAATTTTAGTAGTCATAACAATACACATACATACAACGGATTGAGCAAACAAGGACTTTACTCATACTTACCCACCGAATTTACGTACAGATAGACTGAGTAAGAGCCACCGTCAGCGTCACCGCCACTGAAGAATTGCTTTGACTTACACGACTATACGAAGACAACGGCAACACAGCAAAAGACGTGCCATCGACATCGCTCTTCGGTTTCATTCTGTTATGTGTTTTCCTTTCGGTTAATCGCTCGTTACGATTAGTTTAGTTTAAGTATTCGTTCTAAAGCACAAACGATAGCGAGAGCGGAAGCGCTGTGCGCGGGTTGGCGGCAAATTTTAAATAAAATCATTTTTCTTCTCCTTGCAATCATTTGAATTGTGTTTTTTTGTTTGTGCTTGGGTTGTCTTTACAATTTTCCTTAATTTTTGTTTACATTTTTTTTTTAGTTTTGTCGTGTCTTTATGTAACAAAAATATAAAAATTGCTGTGATATATTGTTGGAAAAAAAATATATAATAATCATTTCGACAAATAAACAAACCGCAAATCGATAGTGTACAACAGGAGTGTTCAAATTCAAATAACAGTCGAGCGGTAAAAACATGTGCCAGTGGAATTTTCCAGTTGTTGCCTAAAGAGTTGTGCTAAATGTTGAGTAACTTTTGAAAACAGAAAAACATCCAAATCATCATCAGACTTAAAGGCGCTGCGGATATTGCCCTCAAAAATAAAACATTTCCAAAGGAATATTTCCGTCATCTCAGCAGAAACTGTCAAAATGGTAAATACAACAACAAGAAAAAAACAGTCTGTTTACCTATACCTATTTACCTAACTCGTTAAGAAACAAAAACTTGTGCTATATGAATTGCATTGAACTCAAATTTGGTATTACCTACATTATTATTACGGTGAATTTTTGTAATTTGTTTTTTTTTTTTTTTTTTTGGCAATCGGAAGCGAAAATTGCTTTAAGTTCTTTATTAATAAATTAATTACAGTCGATGTGCATTTAGGCGGTATGTTCGCTTAAGCGAGAGAACTGATTTTTAATTTGTTTAGGTAGGTATTTTTAGACAAATGACACAGAAACAAAATATGGTCGACACCGTCCGCCTAAACTATATTTTCAAACGAATGTCACTTAATAATTTAGTTAATGATAATGACACACCATGTAATTTAATTTATGACTGACTAAATTAGTTATGACCTTTTAAAAAGTTCTCTTTATGATTGGGAAAAAAATCACAAATTTATAGGTAAAGCCGAACACACGTCAGTGACTAATTTAGTTATGAAATTGTTTTATTTAAATTTCATATGACAGTAATTGAGCAAGATATTGCGTGACTTACCTAACAATTAGAACGGTATATTTCGATGATTTACGTTCTGTCGGAAGCCAAGCAGATGGAATGTGTTTAGCGAATTATTAACTTTGACATATGTATTATTATAAGGTAAATGTTCTGTAATACCCAAGCGAAGATGCACTATTATATACCTATACCTATACTTAGCTACCAAATTAGCTGAATAACTTGAATTGAGATTTCGTACTTCAAGGGTTGCAATTGTAACGTATCTATATTGCATACGATAATTTGTTTTGCCAATCGAAACCTCTGCAACCTATCAAGAAGCAAAATTGGCTTCCTTATACATATTGTAGTAGTAAGCCGACCTATTATCAACATGCAATTGCAGGTCATTCCGCAATTCCTCATCGAAAGGACGCACTTTCATAAAAACTGTTTCCAAAGAGAAATTACTACTATCCACCAACTACCAACCTACATATATCTAATTGTATCTGTGTTTAAATTTTCAGTTTAATAATTGTTTCCTTAAAACGATATCATCATTTATGTCATTGCTGCTCTTGCCAGGTCCCTAAAATTATTTATACATTAATTTCGCAAATTTGTACTTGAATAAATCAATAAAGATTTATTTTTGTAAAACAGGCAACAACTTAGGATGCCTACTTTCGTATTTAATATATGCCTACCAAATATCAGTTTCCACACTTCTGGGCCAATATTGGCTTCTGACCGCAAAATAACCAAAAATGACGGGAACACGTTGAAGCACAATATTGATGAAATTCGAAGATTAGCAAACTAATAGTACGTTTACACGGCACCTAAATTCATCACTTCGGCTAAATTCAGCATTTCAGGCCAAATGTTCAACATTTCGCCATACATTTTCCAACATTTCGAAATGTTGGATTTCAGCGAAATGTTGAATTTCATTGCTGCGTTTGTAAGTTTGTCAAATCGAACAAACCTAATTCTGGTGACTTTTGGGCTCACTGACAAAAAAAACCGCTGTAAAACTAGATTGTAAAAGCTAAAAAAGTAGGAAGTAGGAAAAATGTGTCTGGATAGTGAATTATCAGTTGTATTCCTGTTTAGATTAATATAACTAAAAAATTAATTCTTTAGGTACAAAGAAATGTTGAAGTTTCAGTGGGAACGCAAAATTGGATTTCGAAATTTTGTCTGCTGAAATGTTGAATTTAGGTGCGGTGTAAACGTACTATTATTCCCTGTTGCAACCCGCTTTTGGTCAATTTTAGCGGATTCGACCAAATTTGACTAGACTGTGAAAAGTGCGGCTAGTTGCCTGCCCAATAACTTTTACTAGGCACACATACTTTCACAGAAACCAATCTGATATAAGTGCTAATCAAAATCACTTATGTCGTTATCGGTTGGTTGTCCAGAACCGTCCGAAAGCAATCCGAACGCTTCTGAAAGCGTTCGATTATGGCACTCAACTGACAGTTCTTCTACTGAAAAAAAGAGAAATTTGCTCCTGGATTTGAATTCAGAATCGCGGACGGTTCTGGACGACCAACCGAAAACGGCATTACTTACCCACAAAATGACATATGAATGACATAACGACACAGACAGAGATTGAAAGTTGTAAGATACTAGCCTATATGTAGAGGACTTGTTTTGCTCTCTTTCGACTAGAGAAGGAGGGTACTGTTACGACAATGGGACCTCACGTTGGGCGCCATTGTTGTTGAACAGATGGTACACAAACTGAACGAAAAATCACAACGGGTCATTTTTCGTTTCCTACAATTCCTTTAGTTATAGGTAATGTATGATATGGTAGCTCGTCACCATGCTTAAGAACTTTTTTTTACAATAAACATTTCAGCGATGTATGTATCGCTCTTACGAAACAGAGAGAGATCTTCAACATCATCCTGCTCAGACGATCGAGTTTGGCGGAAATGCGCATGCTGAAACTAGACATAACTCTGTTCAGTTCGTCTTTATTACGATATGAAAGACAACGTTAAGGTGCTAGTACACGGCAAGTAGTCAGCCAGATACGTATATGTAGAGAGCTTGTACACGGCATGTACGATGTACCCATTGGGACCATTCGCTGACGTAAAAATGACGTCAGTGGAACGTACGTATTGCTACATGCCGTGTACCAGCACCTTTATGGCTGGTTAGAAATTCGGTAATTTTATGTTAAGACCGAAGTTATAAGTTTTGTTGACGATTTTCAGTTAGAAGTAAAAAATGCCTGAGTTATTTAACAAAAACAAGATAAAATGTATAAATAAATATTTGACAGGTCCATAAAGGACCCTAGGCATAGCTTTTCATTACTATTCGTTTTTGTATGTTTTTATTTTTGGGACGAATTACAATTTTATGCTGAATCCGAACGGTTGAATGGAGAAGATTTACAAGGGCAGTTTACCTTCTGAGAGATGACGCAATAGAAAAATCTTTAAGGTGTAAGTAGTTTGTGCTTTTCGGGGGTTCAACCTGGCACCCCTCGCTTAGTATACTTCTTCAATACACAATCCACGAACCCATTACGCCTACTTCCTGTTGCATTACGTATATATAAGTATAAAGTAGGTTTTATAAAAATCTTAATCTGAAATCTTAAACATCTTAAAACTGATCTTAAAACTTTCAGGGAGCCTTTATAGATAAAGAATGGAACATAATCTTATGCGCTCTTATATTCGGTCTTTTATATTCATTTCTCCCTGTAATATCGGACTTAAGAAATCGAACGTTTTTTCTGCGAACAGAAACTCCTTATTTGTAGATAACAAACTCTGTTGGCTACTTAAACTTTTAAGTTCTTCGTAAATTCGTGTTAATTTATAGCTTGAACTATTATCAGTCAATTTGCCTCAAACGATGGTTCTCATTCCATTTTATTCCATAATCAGAAAAAAATATGTTAATTGGATTATAGATTTCAATCCATTGAACAACTTTATGTAGTACTTAATTTAGTTTTTCTTTGAGTTAGTTTTGCTCTCCGATATGTACATACTTTTCCCTCGTAGCTAAAACTGCATTCATTCGTACATAAAATGTTGCAGTTTTTTAAGGCTTCGTATTTTTTATATTTATTTCATTAATCGTGCCTTTGCTAATATGCAATGCAAATAATCGCCGATAAGTGCAGTGCAAAACATTTTTTAACAAAACAAATTTTATATTAGTTATCCCAATACTGGGGCAAACAAATTTGTGGTGCATCCATTTTTTTGTCGCTAATTTTGTATAGTCTCGGACATATTCTGTGAACGCATAAATAGTAAGGCTACATTTGGTGCCCAACATACTGTTTGCTGTCAAATTTTATTGCATACCTTTAAAAAGTATTGTATTTTTATTGTTTCGAGCAAGAGCAAGAAAAGCCAGCCCATGTTTATGGCAACATAACTCCTTTTGTATACCAATTTTTCTAGTGGAATAGACACAGATAAATGGATCATTTTACGAAATACTGAAACTGAACACGTGCGAATGTCAAAACAAATTGAAAATGTTTTCCAATGATAAATTTTGTATAGCATGCACTATATTTAGAAAATCCTATAGCATCCGTCCAATTAAAGAAAATACAGAAAGGACCTATGACCTATGAACCCAACCTGCAGGTGCAGAATATACATATTCGCAACATCAAATCTAAATATACATTAACAACATTAAATACGATGGATGTTGATTAGCAAAATTGTAAGACCTTTTTGGAAGCATTTATTTACACAATGGAACTGCAGCCACCAAAGCTGTTTAATGTCTCACACTTCGAACGTAAAGGTGCCAGTACACGATATGTAGCACGCCTCATGCATATGTGGCTCTGATGTCAACAGAGAGTGCACAAAGAGAGCTTGTACACGGCATGTACCCACTGGGACCATTCGCTGACGTCAAAATGTCGTCTGTGCTACATATATAGGAGGCGTGCTACATATCGTGTACTAGCACCTTAAGCCTATTCTTTCAACTTCTTATCGGTTGAAAAAGGATTACCATCTTCACTGAAGAAATATACTTTCACCAATAACCTTTCTATAGACCAGACCTTATAAAACTCAACGCTTCGACTAAGTCGACCAATCCATATATTTTTAACCCCTTCCCTTCAACTAACAATTACAATTCCCCTACATTTATATTACACAGGCACACAAGACCCATTAATTTAGAATTACAAATTCCAAGACCACTCGTTAGAAAATATTTCAATTAGGCGTATATTCTGTCTGTGGAATTCCGCGCGCTTTAGTGTGTTAAAATTCCCAAATTAACCCACATCAGCTTGGAATCGGTAGCCAAACGCCCGCCACCCGCCCCTTTCACCGCTGCGCCAACAAGTCTCTCGAGTCTCAAAGATACTATCTACTTCGTATCGAACATTCGCTAGAATGCGGGCCCGTATCTCCGCTGCCGCTCCGCTTAAACGATACGAATATAATAAAAACCATTCATAGCTAGCGTTTCGCTGTCATTAATTTATTAGTCTGCAGCATGCCAACCAATTGACAACCGATCGCAATTAGTCACCATAAAAATTATTCAGCAATTCAAGCATGAGAGAATAAAACCAAACTAAGTGGAGGAAATAAAATAAAATGATAATAATACGCAGAATGTATAAATTCCGTCAAATGAGGCGAATGAGGGACCCTCCGTTTTGGAATGGGATCTTTTATTTTAGTGGGACCGGCACTGGTATACCGAACCCCTTTCCAACTCAACTTAGAATGAGCCATATTCGACGAGGTCGAGGAGAACCGAAAAAGCTGTTTTTTCTTGTTGAATCGAACTCGAGGATTAATATCCCAAAAGTGTATCTGTTGAGATGACTGATCACATCGATCGAGCAAATGAACGATGATGATGATGATTATGATGAAGCTGAAGATGGTGGTGGTGGGTGTGGCACACACGAAATAAGTGAACATGATTTTTGTTTTAATTCGGTTTTGTTGGCTTCAAAATTCTAGCGATGCTTCCTTGTATTGCGCTGCGCCGCCGCTGCAGTGTGTCGCACTGGCACGGAGTGTGTCTGCGATTTAATCTTTTTTGCCTTTTTAGAAACAGACGGATTTATTTACTTAAGTTGTCGTCTTCGTCTTTCGTACTAAGCTATTCCTGGTTGTATGCCAGCGTGTATCTGTGTATGTATATAATTTATAATTTTCGTTCCCATATTTGTGTGTAGATACTTATATTCTTGGTAATTACCGAGAAAAATAGTTTAGATACAATTGAACCCAGTGCGCATCTGTTCATTTGTTATTAATAAGATCGAGCCAAAGATATTGCTGTTGAAATTGGGTTGGCTCGTTGTATTTGGAGATTAATGGATGTGCTATGCTGCCGTTGCACTTAAAGCCATAGATGGAAAATTTCGTAATCCCTTTCGTTTTTGGTTATTAAGAAACGATTTTAATTGGAATCAGGCGGTTGCGATTGGAATTATAAAATTCAATTGCTTGTCGGCTTAGGAGAATTCTCTGCGAAGTAAGGGTTTCTCCTAATCAGGGACCTTAAATGGACTTAATGTGGTTCTGTTTTTATTCATTTCAATCTTGATCAAAATATAACCATTAGCGAGATGAATTCTTCGAAACTGTCTTAGATAAGATGTTCGCTTTAAATTTAATTGAAATGGCTCCCATTTCTCTATTATTGGGTGATGTCACGTCCTATAATCCGTGGCTTATCGGTTGTTCATACTTTTCGGCTAAAGGAAAAATTAAAAAAAAAACATCAATGTTTCTAAGAAATCCTGATTGAGACAACGAAAATAATTCCGACGTAATTTAAATAAAGAAATTAAGAGATTTAGGTGGAGAGAATTTCATGAGCCGAGCTTGAAAACTTGTTCTACCTCCTACAATTTTAAAATGTAGCTTATAGGTAAATAAATAAATAGCAGGCGTGTAGACAATCTAATTCCAGCTTCTCACCACAACCATTCGTTTATGTGAGTTTTTATTTTTGGGACGAATGGAGGGACCTACAATTTTATGCCGTGTTCGAACGCCCGAATTGAGAAGGAATTTTAGAAGCTTAAAAAATCAAAATGGTTTCCTAATCCTAGACTAATTTAAGGCACTTTTCTTGCCTCTTATACAACCGTATTAGGCGTTATTCACTAGCTTCGATCCGTATGCCCCGTCAAATCTTCAAATCTCTCGGGATATCCCAATGGACCTGCAATTTTGGTTCAAATATTCCTTGACAACACTGCCGCCTAACCTAAAAATAATTATTGTAGAGACAGATTTAGTTCAGATTTAACCAGCATCAGAATCTTCTTATCAAGTACGACAGCAACGAAATAGGTACTAGCTATCAAGTATTAAAATTTTTTCGAATCTATCACGCCCAAGAGACTCACAAGATAACTAAAACGGAAACTTCCCCTTGCCATGTGTTCCAGAAACAATAAAAATATACGAGTATCTCACTCATGTTTATATTGATTCGTTTTCTCCAAAAATGTAAATCTATACGTACTCCACATATACGTTTGCATACATATCTATCTATCTATCTATCAAACAATCAAATTCTTATTCCAATCCATTTAGTCACATTAACATCCATAGAGCACATGAATATGTCGACCGTACTATGGGTACTCGAATGTGGCGGTGGCGGCTTCGCCTGGGTTGGGTGTGCTGCTCCAAAACTATAAACCCAACTCACTCCTCAGAAACCGAAATTCGAAAGAAAAGCGCACACCTGGACGCGCCGCTCCGTATGTACCTACGTCTTGTATCTATTAGGCGAACAAGCTAAGCAGCGGCGGGCGGCAGCGGCAGTGGAGCCCCATTTTAATGTCTAATTGAACGTGAAATTCACGAAAATGAGTCACACACAATATCGCCGAGCTAGTTGGGTTCGCTCTTATTGTTGGTGTAGCTGCTGCTGTTATTGTTGTTGCTATTGCTAGTATTTGTACTTAAAATCGTCGTTCCTTATCTTAGTTTACTCTAGTAAGTACAATGGCGCGGGATTATGTTACTTTTTTTTTTTTTTTTTGGCTCGCTGTAATGTTGTGTTCTCCTCTGTTAAGGTGATTAAGAGTTAGTAGAAGTTGTTGTTTCTTGGCTGCAGGAAGTGGGTTTACACATTTCCTATCGGAGTTTGTTCATTAATTATTCGGTTGTTATATTTGTTTTGTGGGCTGGCTGGTGTGGAATTATTTACTAATCAAGAGTGAGTAAGCTGTTAGATTTTTATTCTTACTTCAGGTAGGTATGTTTATTTGAACTTTTTTTAATGGGTAAAACTACATATAGGTATTTAGTATGATTATTAATGGTTCTGCGTATATTTTCGATTATAGTTTTCTTATAGCTTAAAAAAAAACAAACCTAACCTGATGGGTGGGGAGGAGAATGTTTCATAGGGCAGGCATTATCTTACAAAGCTAAACTATCCCACCCATGCTCCGTTTTTAAAAAAAGATTTAAAGGCCTTAATACTTTGAATGCGACTGCAACCGTAAGAAATTGTGGGCCGAACAACCAGCATGGCACGGTGTAACGTTTTGAAATACATACAGCGTTCTCTTTCTGCGTTAATCACGTATCTACAAAACATCCATTCTTCAGGAATGGAAAATTGTACGCTCTAAAAAGTTGACAAAAAATCATACAAGTTGACCAAAAGTAAATTTTTTAAGGTAACGTATGGTAGCTAAAATTTGGTCAACTTTTCTGTATAATAAACTTTTCTGAGAGTCAACTTTTCCGAACTTCTACTGTATTTAACTTGAAGGTTAAAAATGATTATTATATAGGTAATAAGGTCCATAGGCCGTTCGAAATAAAATTTATGAAATTCGACTCTAGAAATGAAACACATTTAATAAAAGTACGCTATTCTTTTAACTATACATATTGCGAATAATTTGGCCATTGTGAATTGAATATGTGTGGATGGTCCGCCATTTTCTGCAAATAAAAAGATATTGGCAGTCACCAATTAAGCGGTGGACTCGAATCTAACTAAATTTTTAATTTAAATTCAAATTGTAGGGTTTTTCCTAATGACAACGTTCATTTTTTAACCTTTTACTCAAACATTTTGTAGGTCACAATTGAACAAATTTCGCCATTCTGAATTTAACCTGAACACTAAGGCCTTGTGTCAATTGGTCTAAATATTTATCTTCGGATAATTTTCTGACACTATCGTGGTGGAAAACGAATTTTCAGCTGTCAAGCAATTATCCTGCCACGAGAGCAAGATAAAAAATTATTCAATAGGCTAATTTTTGACGTTCTTTTGATTGAGTTTTGTTAGAAGTAGAATGTTGAAGAGGAAATAATAAAACACTCAGCCCCTATCTTGGGTTTATGTCATTCAAAATTCGGTATTGTCCGTATTGTTATACAAAACCTTGATAGAAAAGTTGTCTGTCAAAACACAACAAATATGGCGGTGGTTGTCTATAAGTTGTTAGTTAGTTTGGGCATTGAATAACTACAAATAGAATCGGCACCGATGCAATCATCCGCTACGCGGTCCATACGTCGCTGCGATCGTTTGTGCTGGTTTGTGAAATGGATCTGGGCATATCTGGGATTGAAGATTGGATAAACAAAATCCCAACAAAAATATCCCTCTAAGGAATGCTGGATGGGTCATTTTTTGTTGTAAACCAGTCTGAGGTAGGATATTTCATGCTTAGCTTTGCTGTCGAAATGTATATAGAGAAAACCAAAGAAAAAAACAAAAACAAACTGGTTTGCCTTTTCTCTTTCTTCATTCCCCATCCTCATCCATCAGTATAAAATTCTTTCTGATATGACGTAACAGGGTAGGGAACTAGTTTGGTTTGGAAGACAGTAAAGCAAGGAGATGCAATATTACAAACAAGTATCAATAACAAAAGCAATGTGTAGGATTTATGACTTTAGGAGAGGGAGGGTGATGCAAGGGGTGAGTTGGGAAGGATAAATTGAATAAAAATGATTTTGGCTTTCTTGCTGACATTATATAGGTACACAAGATTTTAAGATTGTGCATAAATGTTCTATGTTAGAGTCTCACTATTTTGCCTATATTTTTGTTAAATATGCATAGATTTTATTGATTCTTTTTCTAATTATGTAATTCAAAAATTTTATATCTTGCAAACTACCAAATCGATTGAGTTCCAATTTCCAGGCAATCTTAGGTATTGGACCGATATTGCTCCTGTGAAGATTGGTCAAAATTGAACAATCGGACTGAATATAAACCATAGGAATCTCATACCTACATTGGTATCACGAAAATCACCTACCCGATTAAGCTCAAATTAAAAAAAAAAATGTTTGTTAATGGCCCAAAGGTAAAAAAAACTCAAGCACTTTTTAAAATATGGAACATGCATTGGGCTGATAGACAAAAATGTATCTGGGCAATACAATTCCTAGGCACGAGCAAAGCCGACGGGGTAAAGTAGCTTAGCTATGGCGTTTTTGTTTTTGTTTTTAGGTTTATCTGAGCTCTGAATAAAGCTCGAAAATTTTGAACATCTGAACTGAAGCACACTTGAGCACATATCTGTCATATTTTTTTAAGATATTAATTGTTATTATTTATTAATTTGGTTTACCTACTGTGCCAGAACAACAACACTCGTCCACCACTTAACTATACATACCTATTTTGTTTATCCTGTCAAATGTCACTGTAAAGTGTGTAAAGCTAAGTACACATGATTGTAAGATCTTACAATATTGTCAGATCTGTCAATGCTCTGACAATGACAGACAATGAGCTTACAACAGCCAACTACCTTACATACAATACAAAATTGTGCGTTTCAAACGGTTGTAAGATTTTGTCTCAAAGTCTTACAATTTCATTGTCAGATGCATGTCTTACAATGGTCTTACAATTACTTTTCTGACAACGTTGTAAGGTTGAAAATTGTGTGTTCACACGGTCGGCACTCGGCAGATATTTGAATATGAAACATTGGTCGATCTGTTGTCAGACATTGGCAGATAAATTCAAAGTCTTGTGGTTTTTTTTGTAATAAGGATAATGAATTAAAATATTGCACTCGCAACTATTTTAACTGCCTACATGTTGGAAGACAACGAGGAAGATGAATTTCCTTAAAAACGACGTCGTGTGTTCAGACTTGTTCCGACGATCGTTAGCAACCTGACAATTTCATTGTCACTACTAGCCAATCCAATCCTGCGATTTGTGGACCGCCTGTTTTCTGGTCCCGAAAATACCGGAATTTGTAACTACATATTAGATAGATACATACATATTCACGGGATTTATACGGAACTATAAATAGAAGTATGAATTAAGAAAAGGACGGCGTTCCTTAAGGTGCCAAGTTTGATTTTGAATTGGATTTCGAAATTTTGTATGCTGAAATGTTGAATTCAGACGAGGTGTAAAAGTACTATAACATAATTTCGTAGCAAGAATCTAATGTAAACTGCAAATATTCTTAATATTCCTACATACTATAATCCAGATTTGAAATTTATCGGGATGAGTTGGTTGATTGCTGCAATAGCATTCAGCGTAGCACTGATCTGCATACAGCTGCTCCTAAAATAATTGTACATATTTAAATACAAAAGGTTAATTTTGGGTTTAAAATTAAAATAAACAAATGAACTCGAACTGTCAGCCCACAAATCGCATACCTACTTATTCACAGTTTGAAGCATACTACCTACTAGAGGTACAAACGAATCCGCCCTGTCGTTTAGAGTGCAGATAGGTACCTACCTACCACCATGCAGACAGACAGACAGAATTGCGAGACTCACTTTTTGATCTCTACAATCCTCTTAATATCACAATTAATAGATCTAAATTTGGATTTAAAACAATATCTTTCTGATCACAGAATCCGTCGTATTCGGAATTTTGCTATACGAACCCCGAAAGAACTATCACAGATTCCGTTGTGGTGGAAATTTTTGCTACGAATTAAATTCCGAATACGACGGATTCTGTGATCAACCAGAATACTTCCTACATGATGAGAAAACTGAAAAATGGGATCGATCTAGGTACCTACGTGATTTTATTTCCTAAAATTCAATCAAGCTTCCCTACTAGTACACTTACCATGAACTTTACATGCTTACCCACCCCATAACTTTCAAATCATCAAAACCTGCCTTGACACCTAAGTTCAAAAGCCACCACCATGCCACCGCTGATGCCCATAAATCGAAGAAATACAAAATATGTACTGTAAAGAATCTGATCTGTGATTTCATATTATTTCTCCTTTCCACATTGTTATCCCAATGCACATCACACTCGTCTCCTCATGCTAAAATTACCCCTCCCCCACCATACACACCACCACTAACTTCCTATACATATTTGCGAAAAGTACCCGATCATTGATTTAATTTTCCTTTGCATATTCCACTTCTGCTCCACAACCATTATTATGCAATCGGTGCAATCTCTTTCATCTGCATGTTGTCAATAAGACGAATAAGAAAAGAAGAAGGGGATGGTATTCACAAGAAAAATAAACATTGGAATATTTTGGGAAATTATTTTTATTTAATGCACGAACCTAGAAAAAGGTGGTAAATGCATACACTAGCTTAATACAAATTTCCGCCGCAATGAAGGTCCGTATGTCGCTTCAAAATGAGATGTGTCCACTTCTATTTGTAGTTATTCAATGGTTTGGGTTGTGTGAAAGTTGGGTTGAATCGAAGACAACTCAACTCAACTAAGTTGAGTTGTGTTCCATAATAGGGGCATACATTTCAATTAACTAACAGCGTAAAATTCAATAAATCCCTTTTTTTAAGATTGGAGTTTGGTGAACTTCTCTTTCAACGCTTTCATATAAGTGTCAGAAAATTATGCGAGGATAATTATTTAGCCCAATTGACTTTAAATGATTATTAGAACCGCACATCATGCACAAAAGATCCATTCTAATACAATTCACCGCGAGCAATGAGTATTTTGGCACATGTTTAGCCAATCACCACACATTTAAACAAAAAGTACCCAAACATGTTAAATTCATCAGAATATCGGTGTAAATGAAATGTATTGTATTCGAATATTGACCTAAATACATGTTTCTGCTAATCACACTCATGATCGCTCAGTTGCTATCTGTCTTTATTGCACTTTCAATGTTCTGTTACGCCCAGCCTTTTCATACAGCAGCATAAAGTTTACTTAATCATACTTCTTTCTTTATTTTTAATTTTTTTTTCTATTCGTATACGTTTTCTCTATATGACACATTAAACGTCAGTTAGTCTATTTGAATCGAATCTATTCATTTACCAAAGTGATCTAGCGTGTAATCAGAAATTAAAAAAAAAAATTCTCTAGATACAAGCTCACCGATCGAGATTTTGAGTGGTGGTTTCGATCGTCGCCGTCGTCGATAATGTTTTCGGATGTACATTGTACATTATATGAAATGAAGAACAGCTAATGTGAAAATGACGATAAAATATTTTTGTTTGCATGGCTATTACGTATTATACATGTTTGTAATAATCGATCTTAATGTTGTCTGTTTTATTTCACACTCTTTTTATGAGTGCAACTTTAGTGTTTACTATTTCCCCTCAGGAATAAAAATTGTAATCAAGAGAATTATAAAAAATGATTTGCTTGAGATTCGAGGACATGCGTACTTGTGTTATATTTCTTTAGGCTGCAGAATAAATTGAAAACGAAGCATATGATTTCGAATTAAGTGCGTCCTTTGAGTGTATAGCTTAGCAGTATGAGGGTTCCAAACACAATTCCCGTTTAATCCTCAATGTACGATGATATGCCCTTATACTCATATAATAGTGTCATAGGTATCTGTATAGTATACAGATTGCATGCAATGATGATGATAGCATAGCAACCCCCCTGTATGAGATCAAATAATTTTTGGACAATGAAAATACTCATTCCTATTGAATTTGTTTCACAATGGTTACCCCTTTTGCACATACCCTTTCTACTTTTACTTAATTAAACTGCCCTAAAGGTTACATTACCGTATGCAATTTATTTGAAATAGCAATATGTACCTACATAGCTATAAGGCAGGACATTTATGGAACATCGCTCCTTGTTGACTGAGAATTATCCCTTAATCCCTTTTCTTGATTTGGAAATGCTAGTGCAGATATTTTAAGTAACAACTACATCTTGTTCTATGAAATGGTTTGGTTAATATGGACACAATTTGAAAGAAAATAAAAAGAAAAAATAAAGTATCGTCTTGTTTGTTTCACTTTAAAATAACCACAGTGAAGCGATATATTCGGATGGGATTTGTTATTTCCATGGAAACGCGGAAACGCGAGAAAATATAGCAATGGCCTAACATTGGGCGCGAATTGATCGCAAATTATAAAGTATGTTTTATCCTAGACCAATTATTTTCACGGTAACTAGCGGACATATAAGTCAATAGCCTTACGTTGGGCGCCAACTCTAGACAAACAATGTTACATAAGTCTCTGAATTATTGTTTGAGAGAATTACATTAACAACAACTCGTAAATAGCTATTTCGAACTACTTCACTGGAAATTCGACATAATTTCCCAACAGAAATTGTCAGGGTCTATCCAAAACAAGCGAGAATCGTTCTTACTCCTCGCTTCCCCACTCAGCATAATAATCAGTAGGTATAAAGTAATCTCTCAGGATCTCGTGTAAAACATACTGAGATAATTTATTATAAAACGTTTTCTGTAAAAATCTTCTCTTTTGAATTCCAAATACATATAAACAAATAAGTGCTTAGAGTAGAGCTATACGACCTCTGTCTTGCCGTAGATATGTGGTTAAAAAAAATAGTTGACGCAGCCGTGTAGACACCCTAGGTCTAGCTTCTCACAACCATTCGTTTGTGTGAGTTTTTATTTTTGGGAAGAAGGGAATACATATGTGGTTTATCGACTTCTCAATGCTTTTCGTTGCTGCTGATTGCGAATATGACGCTTAAAAACCAACGCGATGTGCACTAATTTGTTGCATTTATTCAATTTGGTATCAGGAACCACACGAGCTACCGCGAATTCAAACCCTCTGAGTATAGTCGTCAGAAAAAACAGTGCTAGGCGGGAATAAATCTGTCTGTCAAAACCTATTAAATAAATATATGAACTGTGTATCTGTCTGACTGTAAATTTTGATATTTAAACATGTTCGGTTTCATTCAATTCATACATAAACAACTTTGAAATATGTATTAATTATTTTTTATGATTAGACCTAAAACTTCCTGTAATTTCATTATATGTGGGAATTAGAAATAGGAAATATAAAATCTCATAACAGAGGGGGTCATTGTGCGTTTATATGGCAAATGTTGACAAATTTGTTTTTTTGTAGGTATTTTTACTTTTTTTTTTGCATAGGACATCAAATCAGTAGATAGTTTATATTTAAATAACACCATTCCAGGAAAAGGTCTGGATAGTTTGTCTTTAAACTGACAGTTTTATGTTCCATGAATTCATTCAAAATGATCACTGAAACTGAAACAATATACCTACCTACGTGGCTAACTGCCTATTGATTCATAAAAAAAGGAAGCAATCATCCGCAAGTTGTCATTATGAAATTGAAGATACATGTGAAAATATTTAGAACCAATATTAATACGTACATGTATCTATTGATTTTGGACCACCTCTTCTTTGGTATGTTATACAAAATCAAAATTCTTAAATTAGACCAATAAAAAGCTTAAATCACGACCGACGTTTGTCATGTTGTCTAAAAACAAAGCAAGTAACCGTTTTCTTAAATGTATATGAGGTGCATGACCAACTAGACTGACACTTCAATCAATGGCTAAGTCCAAAATAACTTTCTAAGTCATCTCTCACGCGTTTAATCTTAAATTTCAATGGAATTTATATTCCGCTTTCCTTCATATGATATAGTTTTCATATCTATATCTTTTTTTTCAAACTTGTTGTATATATGCTCTTATTGAGTATTACGACCCCACTTGAATAAGAAATAAGGTCCCAAAAAACGAAACGTGATATATCAAACATCACAAAGATTATCTCTCCTCCATCCCAATCTTCATTGACTTACCTCAAGCTCAAACAAAAGATACAAACTCAGCTGTATCTTACAGCATTTATTACTTCTTTTTTTTATAAAATTCAAATGACCCATGTATCCCAAACACAGTTCAATTGTCTATCATGACTAATGTAATTAAATTTTCTTAAACAAAAATGAATAAGTAGGTTTTTTTTTGTATCTATTCTATTTAAAGAGAAGGAGTGCATATAGAAGACGATGAAGAACAACTCTAGAAACTGATTAACAATTTAACTGACACAAAGTCAACGGCTGGCAGTACACCTCCACCTTTTGTTCTCTTTAAAAAAAAAATCCCTGATCTATTCGTTTCACTATAGATAGACAAGACAGAAATTCCTACGGTCATGTCACTGAACTATCTTTTCTCTAATGTACACTACATCCATACACCGCAATGTAGATACAATAACTAAAAACGTTCATCGGAATATACCCAAAAAAAAAATAAACGAATACGAACAAGGCAGTCATCAAAAGTGGATGCGTATGATTCCATACTTTATGGTTCGATGACATTACTTTTTTTTAAAAGGTACACAATTTCGTGAGTAGTTGATGTGAAAAAGACGAAGAAATAGTTATGTGGGTGCGGGAACCGGGAACGCGGGAGGTGAAGAAAATAGGAGTGTGAAGTTGGTTTACCATGAGTGAGCAATCATCATCGTCGACGTCGCGTCGTTGTAGATGTTGTTATCGTTTGGTTGGGGTATTATGTCGCTTTATTTCGTAAATCGACTAACAATTCGCTTAGGTTCAATAAACATATATAATTCATTAAAAGAAAAAAAAATTGGTGGTACCAAGACCAAGCCCGACTTTGAGTACCTATACTACCTACATATTAGTCTGGCTTGTTTTTCTATTGTTTTGATGTACACGCTCTGAGCAATAGTGTACAATTGGTTTTATGGGCACAAATGGGTTGGAAAAAGATAGCGAAAGATGGCACGTACGCTGGGACAGGTAATAACGTACCTTACTTATAAACCTACAGGGCATCATAGGCAATGTAATTTAAAAAAAAAATAATAATAAAATTTGGTGCGATATCTGTATGTATTCTTTACGCCTTTCACTTTCGATCTTCTTTTAAATATGGGATTTTAAGGAACTCACTTTATCTTCTTAATTTGTATAAGCGATCAGCTTACCCAGTACCCACCCCGATAGAGAATTACAAGCATTCTTTGTTATTATACCAACACTATGGTTGGAAATATCGTTATTTCGATGAATAGTTATAATAATTCATAACCAGACACCTTAGAAGTCGTCGGTTTGCAACCTACCTACTCTGAGAATTTGAACCACGATCACTTAAAGTGAGAACGTAATACAACATTTGTCGGTTTTCCAGAACTGCAACCTGCATATAATGCTCAATAATCAACGCACCAACCAATAATGGTATAAATGTAAAATTTGACGAGTAAAAGTTGTTGAAAGTAAGGCTGTATGGGCACTTGAGGAGAAACGAATAATATTCCCTAATGCCACAAATTGTTGGTATTGACGATACCATAAATCCAGATTGGAACTTTTATTTGATGTGTAATATTGCACAATGGCTGGAAGAGTAGAATTTCATTTCTTGTGCTCCCTTTTTTTCAAAGGAAGAAGCTATAAATATAGCAATCCAGCGCCATATAATATCCCCTATCCCGTAAAGAATATAAAAGGGCCAACAGAAGAAAATTATCCTTTATAGGAGCAGCCAACGACCAGCACCAGTCACAGTGGAAGAGAAACAGTCAACAAGTCAACAAATTACGAAAAATATCCGTATTTTTAAACGAGAAGATTCAGAATCCATTTTGCTTCGTATGGGAACACCTACGTTAAAAAGTTCTAATGGCTCTATGAAGACTATGGCAATCCAAGATTAGTCATCAGCCCTTAGCTGCTAATGTTTAACAGGGTTTGCTCGCCTTGATCACTGTATATCTAAGACACTAGAAAGTTCAAGGTTAGATAGCTGAAGAATCTGAGACGCAAACACGTAATTTTTCAGACGTTTATCATAGGAACGATAAACTTTCAAAACCGCCCAAATAAATGCTCGAGAAATTTCTCAAATCGACGATGCCCCTGGAAAACCCCACTGATAAGTCGAAGGCGAAGCCAATGAATTGTGAAATTGTGTTTACGGTGGCCTTACAGCGCGCTGAGTACTTATAGCTAAACAACATTTTTCCACTCTTTTTTGAATGTATCAATTCTGAAACAAGTCTAGCCATTTGTCATAAGAAGACAGCAATCGATGTAAAATTTGTCAGAAACTTCTATCATCGGTACAGTTTTATTTAAGCAACTCCTTTAGAGGACACAAGTTCTAAACCCTGTGATTTGTCTCCCTACCCTATTTTTTCAACAGAGCTGCTAAACTAAACTACACCTAAAACTGTTTCGAACACAAAAAACACAAACATTAATAGGTAGGTACCTATCTATACCTACTGCTAAAATCGTTTCAAACCCGGCTAGAATGTTTCAAATATTCAGTTCTTACAAATGGCAAATCGATACAATTTCAATGTGTATTGTGTATACGACCATTGCACAACCAAAACTTATAGCTAATAGGACAATAAATAATTTATAAGTATGTATACATAATAAAAAAAACCAACCTGTAAATCTCAACATCTGTATATTTCAAAATCAGGAAAGTTGGCTGGGCTGACTTCTAGTGAACGACTCACAATAGAGTACTTTACCTTATGCTTAACTAACAAAACAGAAAAAGGGAAAAGATAAAGAAAACTCGTTAACTTATTATATTTTATTTTATTTTGATTTCATATTTCTTTTCCTTTGTTCGTTTTTCATTTAAATTAAGAACGAACGAACGAGCAAATGAACCCAACCCACTTAAATCGATCCAATGATGATGATGAGTTTAGCATAGAGCACACACATAGTGTTGAGTACTTAAAAGACAGAACTCCTTCTACTTGGTGTCTTAGCATTTGATTTTTGGGACCGAAATTCTAAAGCACGACTTCGGGAGGTATATTAGTATTTTCTTTACAAAGTATTGTTATTGTACCAATATATTTTTTGGTATCCCTCTCGATCCGATTGTTCATCAGTTTGTGGAGTGGAGTCAATGTATTTAAATCGGTTTGAATTTTTTTTTTCGGGGCTGAGAAACTGTGTTTGGAATTTTAAACTTCTGAAGACAACAACAGGGTGTTTGTTCATGGTTGAAGGAACTGCGGAATTGGGTAGTCATTTATTTGATTTTGTTTTTTTGATATCAATGCGGTTAAATATGTTTGCAAATTAAAAACATACCTTCCTTAATGAATAATATCTTGGATTTTTTCAAAATAAAGGAATGAAACGGGTGGTATAGTTTTGTCCTTTTCCTTTGGAAAGCATGGACATCGACAATGGTGTCGTTTCATTATGCGCTAGATGTCTAGCACCTTAAGTGATGGATGAAGGAACGCCCTATTAGAACTCAAACTATTATATGCTTGTTTCCGAAATTTGTTTATGTTTAATAGAATTATATTGCACTTAGTTTAAAAATAAAAATTGTCCCATACAAACGTTGACCCCTCTTTCACCACTTGGATTTTGAATTTGCGCAAATCTCTTCTTACTGCCACTTCCCTTGTGGTATCACAATGGACCAAAATTATGGTCTAAGTGTGTCCCCTTTGGGACAGCCATCTTACGTAACCTAACCTAACGCCATAAAAGAAAATTTGTTTCTAAATAGGTATCAGCTTCTTAGCTGTTAAAAAGGGTATCTACGGATTGCACGACTGGGTCGCACGTAACTTTCTCGTTAATTGCGAATCTCGAAGAATCTCAGGTCAGAATCTAATGTGGTTTTCCATTGGGACATAAGATCAATCTTTTTTTTGATCCGGATCACTTTTCGTGTTCCATTGGGACAAAAAATCAATCTTTTTTTTGATTCGGATCACTTTTTGCAGATCTGGATAATTTTCGAGATTTGCACACACTCTCACTAATACCAATATACCTTGCACAGCTGTTTTACGTCATTCGGAATTTGTGTTCAAAACAAAATTACGAAAAGCCTCGTGAAAAGCAATTATTCAGAACAAAAACGTAAATAATGGACATAGACTTAATTTTGCAACAATTACTATCATCTTCGTCATCTTCTTCTGCTTCCTCGTCATCTGTGGATTTCGATTCTGCGTCGATATGATTACCCACATTAAGTTCGTATGTTTTCATCAACAAACGAAAAAAATTTGCACAGCTGATGTATTGTCTAATAACGCACTAATACATTTACAAAAGCAGATCAATCTGCCTATCGTGTTCCATTCGCCACGAAAAATCTGAGATCTGAAATAAAAATCTGATGGTCCCAATGGAAAACGACATAAATGTCATTCAAAAGAAAAAAATTCGCAAAATATCTTTCTCTTACTACGTATACGAGAAAGTTAAAAAAAATCAAATAAACTCAATCAATTAATTATTTAAATTTATTTTTATTTTTTATTTCAGGTTAACAAATCCTATACAGCCAACGACCTGGAGGCATTCATGAAGATCGCCGCCAATTGGCAGAACGGCAATCACATGTTCGATAGTCCGGATGTTAAATGTGGTGAGTTAATTAAGTGCAACCGCATAGATAAAACGGACCATCACACCACAGTCCAACCACAACCCGATCGTCCCGTTTCCACCAAAATTTAAAAGAAAAATCATCTGTCGGTTCTATCTGTAATCTGTGATCTGTGAAGTGAATACGTGGTGAATACCTGTGAAAATGCAAAAACAAGAAATGATAAGGCAGTAGGCCGGAAGGGGAAATACATAATGAATGCACTGCAGAGATGACAGAAATGCGATTTATTTTGATTTACTACTTTTGCTACGTCTGCTACATAAATGAGGTAGTTAATGTAGTTAAATGTAGTTAAATGTCAGTTAAATGTAGTTAAATGTAGCAAACGTAGCGCTAGACTTCAAAATGTAGTTTGAAATGTTGAAATGTCAAAGAATTGCTCTGAACTGTCAAACGCTGTTAGGTGCGAGTGTATGTGTGCACTCATTTACATCGCATTCACAGATCACATTACCTATCACACACATTTTCCACATACCCATTTGCAAAATGAAAACAACTTGTAGGCAAGGCAGTGCATCTTTTTTGCTCTCAGCTGGTGGTGTAGTTTGTCCAACGGATAATATAAACCACAAACCAGTAAGAATAGACCGTCGACTCCTCCCACATAACGGACTTTGCCTACAAGCTGCCGGCGAGACCAGGATTTTTCATGTATTGGTGCTGTACAAAATCAAAGGGGCGCCATTAACGCACGCATACTTGAAAAATCCTGGTCGCATGGTTTTGCATAGAAAAACATTGCCGCCATTAATTTTGACATTTACACGTATTCACAGACAGGGAAATTCTCTCCGGGGGGAATCGGGTAGGTGTACGGGAAGTCGGCGGTCTATTCTTACTGGTTTGTGATATAAACCATAACCATCATTCAATTCTGACAGTATATTTTAAGTCGGCTCTTCTAATACATATTTCTAAATCCTTATTATTTTTATCTTTGCACAGATATGCAACAATACATAAACAACCCTGCAATGAATATGTACAAGAAACGTGAACGCACACAAAACTGGAACCACCAAGAGAAAAAGTTCCTTCTTGATCTTTGTCGCAAGGATATGCGAATTATAGAAAACAAACGACTAGACGCAGGTCTGACGGCGGTGAAAAACAAGGCTTGGAAGATCATACATCAAAAGTTCTCAAATGCCTTCGGCCCAGATAGAACATGTAATAGGCTGAAAGAACAATGGCGACGCATGAAAGGTATACACATCAAAAGAAAGATTATAAGCCAAACTATTATGATTTATATTTATTATTTTTATTGACAGCTTGTACTCGAAATGAAATCATGGATTATAACAACAGATTGGCCAGATTTGGGCCAGAAATTGCGGATCGCAAAAAGCCATCAAGTTTCACATTCGAAATCTGGGATTTCATGCAAGAGGCAAAGAAAGCTTGCAAAAGTGAAACCTTAGATGGTGTAGACTACTCCAAAATGCCATTGGCTTTGGAAGAAGATTTCGAATATAAGGAAAACGATGAAAACGAAGTAGATAACGATATGGAAGAGTAAGTACCTATGCCTATAAAATTGCGCCACAACATTGAATAACATTTTTTGTTCTGCTTACAGTAGTCGGACCCCACCACAAGAGTTGTGCGATGTCGACATCAAGGAAGAAGACCAAAGTGAGACATTCACCGAGTCGCACCACAATGGTGACCGTCTCTCAGCCACACCTCCAAATGATCACGAAGACTCTATTACCGATCGAAGACTACGAAGTCCCCCAGTTTCACATCCTCACACAATGGACAATGGTTTCGGTCACGATCAGATGAATTTCACTCCACAATTTAACATGAACAATATCTCGGCGACGCTAGAGGCACTAAGCGCACTTCGTAACGGGCAATTTCCACCGCCACCGCCACCTGTTGCAGCGTCTTTTCCCACCTCGGATGGACCGCCGGCCAAGAGGATACGCACCTCGTCGGACAGTGAAAGCAATACCTCACCTGAGCTAAAAGCCTTCATGGACATGCAAAGCAAAGAGCATTTCCTGCGCATGAAGATCCTCGAAGTCCAATTACAATCGGCCAAATACACCCGCGATATAGCGGAGATTAATAAAACAGTAGCATTACAAAAATTACAAGAGTTCGCCAACAAAAGGATGAGTTAAGCTGTCCCGTTCCCCATCTTTCTAATTATTATTTTTAATTTTGTCTTTGTTTCTTGTAAATTGAGTCTTACTTTGTAGAGTTTAAGCTTTGCAGCCACATTCCTATTCAAATGCAGTATTTTATCATAAATGTCGTTCGTTCGTTTAATTTCGGTAAGATCGATAAATTTGTTTTGTTTTCATAGTTTGTAGCAGCACATGATTGCGTATAGTACAGTGAATCGAATCGTGTTTGAAGATTCCTACCTCAAAACATAATTAATTTCAGTTTTATTATTATTTTGTTCTTATATAATAGTGTAACGTTTAACTAGAATAGGAACTGTATTACTATAAACGTACACATGGTGTACCACTCGAAGTTAATACAAATAAACGACAAATATTTTTGTACTTATGTATGTCAGTATAATGAATTGCTGACAAATTAATCATAAAGAAGATATGTTTTTTTTTATTTTTAAATCGTTGTTATGCGTCTCAAAAAGTACTTCATTTCTCATTGTTTTACATTGTGTTTAAATTTTATGTTCTCGTTTTTAAAGTGCTTGAATTTATTTTCAATTGATGTGGTCCTTAGAGCCACATGCATGGCAGATTACTTAAGAAAATACATGTTTTTTTTTATTGAATGTTTCTCACCTGATTTTGTTTATAAAAATAATATTTTTTTCTAAAATACAATTTCGTTCTCATTGCGAGAATAGATGAAAATAAAAATGTAATCTATAGACTGGAATAACAAAAAGAAAACAAATCTAATAAAACAAAAAGAGTTTATTATAAATAAAAGTATATGATTAGTTTTAGAAGTTAAGAAAAGTGAACAATAAAACAAAAATCTCACTGTTGGTTAGAATTTGGTTTGTATTTATTTCTGTGCTTCTATTTTCTGAGACTGTTGTATCTATCAGCAGTGCTAACTACAGTGCTACATTCACTCACCCGTGGTTATCTCGGGATAATTAGTAGTACTTTCCCTTTCTATGAAAAAATGCGGCTTTATATTTGGAAGAATACGCCCTCTAAGTTACATGCACGTCTCTACGATTAGGGGTTTGGGCTTTTATGACCCAGTCAGTTAGGAGAAAATTGTTTATAGGTATAAATACAGAAAACGAGACGAAAAAGCCCAACTGCGAGTTCACAAAAGAATGTTTCCGTCCCAAAAAGTACAAAAGAAATATTTTAAAAAAAATTAAATATGTACCGAAATTAACCCTCTGTTTAAAAAATAAAACAAAATCAACGTCAAAAATTAAGTGTCATAGGTATACAAACGTTATTACATATTCCAATTTATTAAACAAAAGAAAAATGTCAAAAACGTTAACTTTATTACTTCGATCAAACTTTGATAAGCTTTTGCCATTTGTTGCCAACAACTTGAATATCAGAAGGAAATTTGCAGACGATGTTTTTGATTTGGGAAAAGCGAAGGAGAATGTTTATTTTCTCAAAAAAGTTGAGAGTGTTAACCAATATTGAAAGTACCTATACACCTGTTTTTTTTTCAGGAACAAGAGCAGCTTAGAATGATCAGATCGAAATTAAGGAAAGAGGAAAAAGTTTTAACAGCCAAAATAAGAGCAAATAAAAAGGTTATCAAGCAATTGGAGCAAGAGTGCAGCAAATCAAATGAGAACAATAGAAATTGTTAAATAAACGACACAAATTTTCATAGTTTTAAATCGTTTTCATTAATTTATTTTAATTGAACACAGATAGATCCTTAAGCGTATCTGGTATTTGAAGGTCTTCGAATTCCATCATAGAGGAAGGGCTTGGGTTGTCGTGGTGGTGGCGGTGCGGAAAAACTCCTCGGACGGGAATCCCTTGTCGCTTCTGATGGAACGGTAAGCACGGCAAAAATTGCAAAAATTATTCCAAAAATGGCTAGTAGTTTCATATTGTGTGCATATACTCTTTACAAATCAAACAATGATTGAATTCTGTTGTGGTTTGTCGGAATGGAGCCACTTTTATACGATTGTGCTGATTGCAAAAGGGGATTTTCTGATGTGTAAAGCACACAACAATCCAAAAAGAGATAAGATGGGATTACCCACGAGATCGAAGTAAAGTACCTAACTACTGCTAGGGAGATAGGGAATTTATATTTTTATACAGAAGTGAGTTGAGCGTTTGATAACGAAAAAAGCCTATACTATCATATCATACCTACCTACTTCAATTATTATTGTTCAAAAACTATTTGCAGTGAGACAATATATTGAATTGGCATCTGTACGTACATAGCGACTTAAAAAATTTAATAAAACTTTTGAGGATTATGTAGCTACTTTACCTACATACATTTTTAGAGAATATGTATGTAATTATGCACTTTTCTTTCCATGCAGAATACATAATAAAATAGTCTGCAGAAACTATGTTCCAGTTGCCATTTGTTTTAACTTTCAAAATGAATTGGCCGCGTTCCATTGACCGCTAGATGACTTGCGCGCATGCCAAACTCCATATAACAAAAAAACCGACATTTCAGCATTTCGCTAGAACTCTAGCACATATTGTGAAATGTCAGTTTTTTTTATATGGAGTTTGACATGCTGCTAGTAATCTAGCGGTCAATGGAACGCGGGCAATGATTTGAAAGTAACTCAAAGCTTTATCAAACATTTTTTTTTGTATCGGTTCTGTCGATGCAGTGCGAGTGGTATGTATTATGAAAAAAATAGTAGGTCTGGGAAAGAGGCGGTTAATTGGTCTGAATCAGCAATTTCGCTTACCTTAAGATATTGTTTTCGAATTTATGTAGGAACCTATCATCATTTTTAGCCAAGAACTGATAAAAATAGAGTTGTTTTTCAAACATTTTCATTTCGGGTAAGACCAGTAAATAAATTCACATTACGATAAGAAATTTAAGGCAAGCCAGATCATTGGTTTGGTAATTGACTCTGACCCAATATCGGAACATTATGCGCTCACCAATTTCCCAGCAATCGCGTGATAATAAAACAAAAATAATAAAAGTCAAATTATGTATGCGATGGACTTCGAAACAACCAAACTGACTGGGATTATATTTTTTGTTAATCTTCGGTACTGGCCCAAGACTGTTTCGGTAAAGTGTGGAATCTTTCTAGCAGTCGCATCTGAAACACAGGAAAAAATAAATAATGTTATTTCTCAACATTCATGGAAGCTAAAGTTGAAACATTGATGTGCATTGTCCGAACTAAACACCGCAGCAGCCAACGACTGCCCTAAGAGGTTGGGGCCCAGGTCCACGCCGGACTGTAGTGACATAAAATATGCGAAAGTAAAAGCAATGAAGGATTAATAGAACAATTTTATCAGTATTTATTACTTTACCAGCAATTAGTCATTGCAACTGGCAGTTATTATGCAATCCGCTCTAACATTAAGAAACCTACCTACCTTGCTGATAGACTGTGAGGTCGCATAATATACTACGGAAATTTGCATAGCCTCTAAAATGAAAGCTATAATATTGTTCCTTAAGATATAGGTCTATTTTCGCGCTTAGTTCTTTCTCCACTTTTACATTTCCCGCAGCTTCAACCATTTCACACAAAACATGTACCTACCTATGCCCGACGTTAAACGAAAATCGCTGTTAATTTGTCAATACTCAAAACCATGTACAAACTTATTTTCACCAACATGGCAATGACCTACCTTGCTTACGACGGCTCAATGGTCGAACAAGTCGCTCACAAGTCACAGTACCTAAAATGTTTACATCGTCATACATACAGCGTGCAAATAATTTTATAAATAGGTGCATTGTACGCAGTACATCCAGAGCCAATGAAGACAGCTACGATTTTTTCATTGCTTTAATGTCCAAAAATAGACATGCGAACAAACAGAAGGCAACGGTTAGGAAAAATAAAATATTTCATAAATTCTGTTAATTACAAGCGTACACTTTTATTCAATTTTCTCATTGGAATTGGCAAACGCCTTGGAGTGCAAAAGTTATAAAAAGACAGAAAAACATGGAAAACTTGCGAAAATATAGAGAAAATTAGATTTTCATTTCTTTTTCTTAAGACAAAGCTACTATAGTATATAAAACTGTGTTGCTGCTGCAGGACGTTGGCAATATAGCAACTTGCGCATTTAAGTTGATCGGTTAAGTTTATTACTTGGCGACATTTTCCAAGAACTTCCTATGACGCTCAATGGCCTCCTCGTGCTCCTTGATCTGCTGGTGGTGAAATTCAGCTTGGTGGATCTGGTCGTTCTTTAGCTTTTCAAGTTGTTGCCTTTGCTAAATGCAATCAAATGGATAAACTACGAGCCAATTATCTAACATCTTGAACCTACCTTCTTGTAAAAGTATTCCTCTTCACGTGCGGCTTCCAATTTGCCGAAAGCTCCTCCAGCTTCGCGAATTGATCCACCACCACCACCTCCTTTGCCGGCACCACTGCCTAAATCGCCCAATTGGCTCATTTTAGCAAATCTATAAGAAAAGAAAACATTTCGCAATTAGTACTGGAAAAACATCACAACGTAATTGCGTAACACAATAGCCGGAGCAGACTACGTAGAAAAAAAAAACAAGATGGATGGACACGAAATGTGTTATCTAGAATTCTTTGGTAGGAAAGTTATTCGTTTGGTTTACTTACTGCATGCAAGTGGGGTATAAACGAGATGTGCTGCGACGTACTGCAAACATGTTAAATGCCGGTGATTAATCTGAGAATCAAATAAACAAAACACAGATGATTTCACTTTCCTGGCAATGTATCAAAAACAAGTTCAAAAGAGTTTTAGGTTCTAGGGAAATACAGTTTTTTTGGCAAGTTTTCAACTTGAGCGGACCTACCTTCGAGAACAAATGACGTTCAATCAGTGAAAAAACTTCGTTGTGTAGACCAGACGGCTGCCGGTTTCGTTGTTATTTTGACATTTTTTTTTACTTGACGAATATTTAATGTTCCAAGGGTTTGGTTCTTGGCTTACTATTGGTGTTTGTACTGACTTGACTATAGCCGCGTTTTATCACACACAGCAATACTCAGTTGATTGGTTAGAAAACAAATTTTCACAACTTAATTTCACACATTTCCGATGGAATTGTATGATGATGTCTCATTAAATACTTTATAAGGGCTTCATCCTGACTTATCTGCTTTGTTCCCTTGCCATAAAAAAAACACGAGCAGCTTAAACTAATCCGAGCCATAGTTTGACTTTTTATGACATGTGGCTGGTATTTTTCGAATTATTTAGCAGTGGCAGTGATGCTTCGGTACATTTCAATACTTAACTTCTTAAATGACCATTTCAATTGATAATAATATTTGAAAGTTGAAGAAAGCATAGAGCTAAGTACGAAAAGCTGATCCGATTTATTTTAGCAAGCAATTGGAATAATGTGATTTTCGGTTAGGCAATTCAAATTTTAATCAGACATTTCCGATATCTGTTGTTCAAGAAAACATAAGAACTCATATAAAAGTAATTTGTGTTAACGATTGGTTAATGATACACAATAAGCATGTTTGGCTAAATAATACGAACGCGCACCGGTTTGATAATTCCGTTAGGTAAAAGAAAACAACCTTAGGCAATTGCCAATAATGGTCTAAATCATCATCCTCTGATAATTTTTTAACACTATCGTGGTGGAAAATAAAATTTCGTCTGAAAGTTATCTTGCTGCGAGAGCAAACCAATAAATTATTCAAAAGGAAAATTTGTTGACATTTTCTTTTGCTATTTTATTCAATCAGTAGCGTAAAATTCAATAAATCTGTGTTTTAAGATTAGAGTTTGGTGAACTTCTCTTTCAACACTTTCGTGTCAGAAAATTATCTGAGGATTACTATTTAGTCCAATTGAAACGCGCCCTTATGTAATATTTTTACAATTGGCAACGCGAGTTATACCCCGCCAAGAAACATCGCCAACGAAACTTCGCCTGCGAAAAAGAGATCACTACCGGCTTTTCCCAAATAAACAAAACGCAAACAAGAAGGACAACGCTAGTCACATTATTTTTGCTGTCAAAACCAAAAGGCGAAAAGTAACCTCTTCGCTGCCACTTCAACAAAATATTTTTTCCAAGATTTTAGATAATTGCAATATTCTCCTTATTATTAAACAAATTATTCAATTTTTTTGTTTGCCCTCTGCTTTAATTTAGCAATATAATGGCAGACCTGGACGATGCAGCTGAGTTGTTATTTTTTGATACATTTTCTCACGAAGTGAATTCGGTAGAAGAAGGATACCATTAACTAAATTCCATTTTTTCATTAAACATTTTATTTACAGGATATAAATTTGGATTTAGTGCAATTTCCCAAGCCAGTTTTTATCACCCAAGTTCGTATAATTCCACTTGGTGCCCGCGTGCAAGCTGACTTCCCAGGTGGTGTTCGCCTTGGGGCCACTAACCCCTCCAAGTTCGAAATTCAGTTCTTTGTCAATGATCTGGGCATGCCGGGAGCTTCAACATTCGAGAATCTCGGAAGCTTAGAGTACAACCAAAACGATTGTATTCACCTGGAGTGTCATCAAGAAAAGATCCCTACCGATGGGTTAGTGTTACGCGGATGGTACAGCACGATTACGTTGGCAGTCTATGGTACCTTTACGAATGCCACTGTAACCGATCAAATTGCTAGTCCACCAAGAGAGCCAAGTGAACCACCGACAGCAGAGGAGGTATGTTTGATTGCCGTTGAGGAGCCAGATAAAATCGAGAAGCCCGATTGGAGGCCGGATGGTATACCTTTCGAGCCTGCATCTATGGAAATTGACCACATTGAACCAGTTCAAAGTCCTTCTGTTGGTGGATTCCATGAGCCTGAGGAAGCGGGAGTTTACAAGGCCGATATGCGCTTACGGAAAACTTCGCATTCGTCGGACAGAAGTGGGCATTCGAGAGGTCGCACGCATTCAGAAAGCAACGATAGGGAAGGATATGTCCGGCCAAAAAATCGAGAATGGTCAAGAAGTCCAGAATATCGTCACTCGGGTCGCCGCACACGATCCAGTGGTGGCGATGCATCCCATAAATGGCCGAGAACACCCCCAATTGGTTCTCCCGTTCGTCCTAGATCTCCGGATATGATGGAAACCGATGACTATAAATCGAAAATGGCGGTTGATTCACAGCCAAGCTTAGAAGAAGACGAGGAGCAATTCGAACCAATCCTCAGTGATGACGAAATACTCGGTGACGACGACGATGCTCAGGAAATGGAGGACGAGATCGATATAGAGGCAGCTACATTCGAAAGAGCAATCAAGGTACATGATCCGTTCAAAATGCCCTTAGATAGGTTCCACGTCAATATGCACGAACTACATGCCAAGGATATTGAAAACCTCGCGGCGGCTATGAACAAACTCAGGGCGCACACAAAGCTTGAGAGTGTTGCAACCTTTCAGCAATCCAGTGTGGATGAAAAGGAAAGTTTCGTACACATTTCCGAACATCTGATTAATTTCTTGACGCACATTCATCAGAACTACCGGCGGAGGAACTATATTCTTTTCTCATTCTTCCAAGATCAGTGCGAGCACCTCGGTGTCATTGGGAATCTGTTGCGGATCGCTTTGAATTTTGAATGCGCTTGCTTACAGCCTCAGCCTGCGTTCAAAATTCGACACATCAAGATCGGAGTGCGTCTTATTGAACTCCTGGCACCGTGTAAAGACGTTCTCAACCATCTGCTGGCGGTGGAGAAGCTTGATCCATTTGATCAACTCTTTGTCCTATATCAACATGAGTATATGGCTCTTTCGATAAAGCTAATGCTTCTCAAGGCGGTTTACGCTCTGCTGGACACAAAGGAGGGCGTCAGAATCTTCATAAACAACGGCAAGGTTAATGGCTACCAATTTTTGTTGACCAATCTTCTACAAACCCCTCTGACGCGTACCAAATTCGCATTGAAATCAATTGTCAAGAAAATGAATCTCTACGAAGCGCTCGAGACAATCCGTGAAGCAGTCACCAAGCAGTTTGTCCTCGCTGACTACTTTGACGAACAGCATTACATTGAGATCGAGTTTGCCATGAGCGAGGTTATCTCTGCTCTGGGCACAGATGTCTTGAGCTACCACCAGCCCAAGCGAATCCTGCCGGTCTCAAAGAAATTCGAAATCGTATACGATCCTGCGGCTGTCAAAAGTTGGGGTAGCATGATACAGTCATACTTCACATCCCACTCGCTCTGCGAATCAATTCTGCTGATTCTAAGTAATAGGAGCGTGGTTCCACCATCTGTAGTAACCAAGACAATGGATCTCATCGAGGCAATGCTCAAAACACAAGTGGGAATCGATTACTTTGTCGACGATTGCTTTGAAACCACTCAGGCGCTGGTGAACTGCATTCTGGAAGACCAACAAGGGCAAGATTTAGAGGATTCCGCCGAAGAAGAGGAGCTGGATGAGGGCGATTCGAAGAAAATAGAAGCTACCGAGCTTACACATCTTCAGCGATTGGGTTTGCAGCTCGCTTTTAAAGTGCAGACTCGGTATCACATTGATGCGCTGATATACACGCCTACGACACCGGAGGAGGCCAACTTTTTGGCTACCCATCTTCACGAATTGTACAGTCAAACGTGCACAAGTCGAGGACGGATGCATACGGTCGAGGCGATTGGCCTTAACAACTACCTAGAGCCGATCATCAAGTTGATCGAAAAGGAGCGACGCCAGCAAAGCTCTCCCGGAGCGAAGTACAAATCTCCAGTTCTCAGCTACGCCGTGGATATGGTTGACTGTTGCGTTAGGCACTGTGATGACCTAGACTACCTGATCGAGCACGGCCCTACTATCCTGGAACTGGCTAAAAATCACGAGAACTTCGAACCCTCGGTGTCTGCCGTCTTACAGGAGATGTATGTTTACCTGAAGCCATTGGAGGCAATAAATATATTTGCTTATGACGACATCACTCCACTGGTTGAGGTGGTCACGCGCAGTCTGGAGTACATTACGACGTTCCCTGGGGATCTCATCATGGGTCTGCGGATTCTCAGGCACCTGTGCATCGGAGGCGGCCGCACTGTTGCCAGTGTTGAGACCAAAGAACTCAAACATCGTTTTGTAGCATTGCAATTCTATTCCGCCGACGGTGTGCTGACTTTGCTCCATATTCTTGAGAAGCTGTGTCAATACTTCGAGCAACCAGGCCTGCATGCCCCGGCATTGATGACCATTCAGGGTGTGCACTGTTGCCAGATTGTTTTGCCATCGCTCCAAGTATTGCGTGAGATGCTCACCTTTGGCATTCAGTGCAGGGATGTGGAGTACAAAGACCTCACGTCAATCGAACATCTTATGAAGACCTACTTCTTAATGCACTACATTCCCAGCACCAGTCAGGCGTTTGAAGAATCCCAGAAAATCAAAGCAGAGATAATCAAAATCTTTTTGGCGTACACACAGCCAAATGAAGAGGACGAGGACTCTCTACATAAAAGCTTGTGGACGCAAATGATCCGGGAGATAGTAAAAGCCATTCTATCGGGGCCGTCTACGTTCATTCCTGGTCTACAGGTGCTGGCAGAGCTGTTGCCATTGCCCTTGCCACTACCAATAACGGGTCAACTAAAGGAATCACAATTGCAGCGACTCCTTACCGAGCGGAAACTGTGGTCTGCCCATTTGCATCCAGAGAGTGATCGCTTGGCGCAGATGATCACAACCATTTGCCCAACGTCCTTTCCGCAGTTGTCAGATTTATTAACCCGGGTGTGCCTGCAATTGGCCGATCTAGCGCCTAATATGACCCTCCTCGTTTCAAAGACGCTGACAGACATGCTGTGCAACGAGGGACCCAGTGGCTCAGGCCTTCCGAGGCTTCTTCACTTCTTTGCGCAGCTCACGTCGTATACCTCGGTAAAGAGCTCGGCCTTATCGATTCTAACGGGAAAATTGTGGGAGCTATTCCAAGCTGTTCTGACAAACACCGACCCAACAAACTCTGAGCAGTCTTCGAAGTGTCAGGTGTCCGTGCACAGAATACTGGAGAACTTCTTCGACTCGGAGATTTCTCTTATCTCACCGTATTCCACTTCGTTGCCGGAATTGAATTTAGCATCTGCCCTGCCACCAAGGGAGCTGATTCCAAAAATTATCGATGCTATCCTGACGAACTTGTTGAATACCGAAGTGAACGGGCCCGTGACTGTTGTGGCTTCAAGGAACCTCATAATCTTAACCGAACATGAGTAAGTATAACCAGATAGACTATCATAGATGGTTCCAATTTCTTGAATATTCCCTCTTTCAGCATCACCTTCTATCATTTGCGAGCGGCCTTAATGTTGAAACGCACCGAGTTCCAGGATTGGCTGAATAAAGCCATTGAGATAAACGAAAGCGGACAGTTGCATGGTCTGTTGGAGACAATTGTGTTGCTTGTGCGAGCCCTCACACACATTGACTCCACCACTTCGGACACAACCATTCCCAGTCGAACTTTGAAGTTGAGTACAGTAGAGCTGAGCGAACTTATTGGCTATAAGAAGGAGAGTGAGGAGCCTCACGTATTGAAGCGCATCAAGACAATTCTGGAGAAAGTGGATGCGCCCAACGAATCGCTAATGGCGGATATTGCAAAGATCGCTGCCGAACTGGAGACCTCTGAGCCCACGGATAGTGATGCTTCTTCGCCAGAGTCCATTACCGAGCCTCATCTGCCTCAAACTGAAGGCATTGTTACCCAGTACGCATCGCGTCCCATCTTTTCGGTCTATGAATCGACGGACGACACTCAACTTAGGGTTCAGTACTGGTTAGATCCGCTTCGGATTGACACCCTCACAAAGGATGAGTTGGCTCTATGCGAGCGAGTAACATCGGACATAGCAGACTTGGTTGCCACATGTCTGCCAACAGAAACGAATCTTTCGTCAGATTGTAAACGCGTCCTTCATTTATCAGCTTCACCCCAATCAAACCGCGAACGCACTCCGACTGCCCCATGCTTCCGAACCCGTCGCGTTGAAGTAGAGCCCACAACTGGCCGCCCCGAAAAGAAAATCTACATTACTCCGGTGCGAGGACGAGGGTTCGCGAGAGCACCACCATCTCGTGGCGATCTATTCCGGTCTCGACCGCCAAACACCTCTCGACCACCATCGCTACACGTGGACGACTTCCTAGCACTGGAAACATGTGGCGCACAACCTACCGGCCCGACTGGCTACAACAAAATACCTTCGTTGATGCGTGGCTCTCGGGTTGGCCGCAATCGTGGCTCACGTATTTCCAACGCTGGCAGCGGACCATACAGGTGAGAATACTCTTGTTGGTAGAATTCAATTCTTTCTTCTAAAGGAAATCAAAACCCCATAGAACCGCTTCTCCCTCGCCGTGGGATGCATCTTTAGCTCCTCCACCACCGCAGCACTTTCGAACGGCAACATCGGAGCCAGTGGTGTCGCCACACTTCAGCAGCGACTCGCATTACTCACAGTCGCACTTTGGTGGACAGCGATCACGAGGTCGTGGACGAATCCGGACATACCTGCGGTAGACGCAGAATTTTAATTTTATACTTGCGTTTCATAAAATAAAGTTTATTTGGACGTATAAAGACCATCTTCAGTTACAATGTAGTTTAGTTTGACATCATGCACGTCTAAGGGGAGGTCGCTGTCGGCAACTATTTGCTCTTGAAAGGCTAGAGCCATTATAACTGGTCTACCAGGGTATTTTTCAAAGTGCCTCTGGAAATATTTATCGTAGAAGCCCATTCCATGACCCATCCGACCACCGTGCAGCGAAAATGCAACGCCCGGCGTGATGAAAAGATCGATTCCGCCAGCAGTGGTGAGGGCGTTCTCACGACCATCGGAAATATTAGGCTGCTTGATGTTCCACTTTGTTAGAGGTAGAGATTCGTAGTCGTCCATGTCCTTGAGTTTTACCATTTCCATAACGCTTTTGTTGTATGTGGGAACGAACACCTAGCCAAGAGAATTTATTCGTTATTAGGGTCCTTCAAAAATGCTGACATAAACACAAACCTGCTTTCCTAGTTTAAACATTTCATTAAGCAAGGCAGTCGTGCAGACTTCTGACGATGTGCTCAGGTAAATGCTAATGGTTTTGGCATTCTTAAATGGATCTGACGAAAGGACCTAGAAACCGGATAATTAGAAGCTGTGGCATAAAAAAATTAATCTTACTCTTCTTGTGATCGCATCCGATTGCCTCTTCCTGGAATCAGCAGAGATCGTCTGAAGTATTTCTTCCTTCATCTTCTTGCGGAGGACAGTTTTGAGTGGATTGCCGAGATTCGTCATTTTTCAAACAATTACGCTAAATATTTCTGAAATTGTGAACAGTAACTGAAACGTTTTAGATGAGATACATGTCTAATTTATAATCCAACGCAGCAATAATGAAGGCACATCAAATTGGGAGCCAATCTCAATGTTATCAGTAACGGCAGCAAATTGTATTCGTTTTGTTTTGATTTAAAAACTAGCGATAACAAAAAATGTTGGATGTATGATACCTACTGCTTGGGGTCAGTTTTGGAGATTAGGTTTGTTCTTTGGCCTACTGTCTAGGTGGGTAAAGCATTCTATGGTCGTTTATTCTTTTTTAATTCATTTTGCGCTACAGCTTTTCTAGGTACCTAAATAATAAATTATTCTATGTGCATGGACAGGACACACAAGTCGAGTCGGGCAAGACAGGTCGAATTCAAATAAACAGAAAGAGAAGGGATTTTCGATGTAATCTAGGTACCCTTATTTTCTCAACTGAATCTTAAAACCTAGGTAGTACCTGTTGCATGGACTTTTATGGCCGGTTGTCCAGGTGTCTATATCTATAAGCCTGTTTTATTGCACATTTATCTCAGTGAAGAAAAGTAAAGCACGCAATAACAACAACTAAATAGAGTCTCGGAAGTGTCAAGCACTGCGTAGTTAAAAAGTCAATTTTACTTTACTTCACTGAGATAGATTATGAAATAAAACAGGCCTTATATAGGTAGAAGAAGGTATTATAAATGGACCGTGATGTCCATATTAACACCTTTAATTTTCGTAGTTTTTGTTACTTTCACACGTCAAAATCGTGGACGTCATTTAAGGCGAAAGTCTATTGACAGACAATAAAATTTCAAACGCATATACATTTCAATCATTATTTCAATACTACCTCTGTAGGTATAAACGAACGAAATAACGTTCTTCTGCATATTTGCACATAAATATATTTATAAATATATAGTTAATGAACTTTATCTCGTGACACCTTAATTTAAAATTTAATTTATGAGTTAATTTTGCTTGATTTGCTTTTAAAATTAAATCAATTAAATTTAAGGAATGTTTTTTATTTCGCAAACCCCAAACCTTTTTCCTATTCTACTTTATTATAATCTGGCGAATCGCTAGTCATCCAGTTGAGAATGGAACGCAGCCATTAATTTGTTGTCATGTGATATGAGCTTAATTTGACTGAAGTGAACTTATGTTAGAGCCTTAAGTAAACGTAAACAAATTTTCATGGGATTATCGCAGATTATACGATTTCACCATTCGCGTCTCTCTATCTCTAGGTACTAATCGAAATCAATATCAAAATCCCTTGTCATTTTGTAGGCAGTACTACTTCGCTTTTCTTCTCTATTTGGATTCTATATTACATTGTTTAGAACGTAGACCGAAATTAATTCATAAATTTGTTAATTGAACAAAACTAATCTGCCGATGCATTGGAAGATTTTTGGAAATCTGTACAACGCTTAAACAAAACAATGTTCACCAGCCTTCTAACTTAAATGACTTCTTAATTGACTTCGAATCTGTAACAGAAAGCAGCTAGCAACTTTGGAAAATAAATAGAAGCGATTGGACAATTCCAAAAAGAATTGTTTTTCCAATACGTACATTACGTATGTATGTAGTTATTTATTAAAACATTGAGTGAAATAATGGCAGCAAATACACTAGAATATGATTTTCTCCTAAACTTAATTGAAAATGTGCATCACAATAAGTGCCTGTACGATAAAAACGACCACTTTTACTTCAACAAGATAAAAAGGAATAAAGCGTGGGATGACATAGCAAAAAAAACAAAGAGAACATGTAAGTACCATACCCATAATTATACAAAAAATGTTTTTAATTAAGCTGAATTACGTGGAATTTACTAACGCATTTACCTATAATTTGCAGCAGCGGAATGCAAAGCTAGATGGAAAATACTTAGAGAACGATATGGCCGTGAGCTTAAGAAGCCCTCCGGCTGTGGAGCGGTTGGCGACAACTCTGAATGGCAAATGTTTAGACAAATGTCATTTTTGAAAAGTTCCATAAAACCACGAGGGTATGTTGATTGATAAGTATTCTTTTCTGTTGCAAAGGATGAAGCTTTATTTATTTAAGAAAATACGATAACAAAGGCGAGGTAGATGTTAAAAAGAACTCCCCTTCAGAGGGTGAATACAGCGTTACGGTTTCGTACGATGGATTTGTTGAGGACACCACCAACCCAATTCTGCATTCGCCAGTCGAACAGAAACATATACCTAACATGTTCGCTTCATTTGCAGACACTGCATCTGTCGCTTCTACACCATTATCAGAAACCGAAATAAAGTGTAAGACAAAGCTTGACAGACTTTGGGATAAGTTTGGAAATGCCATGGAAAAGTTGGAGAAAAGTTTAGAAACACCGATACCAACGCCTAACGCAAATGACAGCGACGAACTCTTCTTAAGAACGATGCTATCTCTGATGAAGGACCTGCCGATTGATGCTAAAGATAAGTTTGCGTCGGAAATGTTTACAAAACTTATGCAAGTACGTAGCGAAAACCGTTCCAATGTGTAAAAATGTTGCGAATGGATATCGTCATCGTTTTAAAAGATATGGTTAAGTTCTTTTCAAAATAGTTGTTGTCAGTTGGATTTCAGCTTTTGACCGCTGTAAACTGCAACTCATCGGTCGCAGTCAATATGAAATGCGATCCAGCGAAGTTGTGCCAACATTTTGTCCAAATATGATAATAAAGCTAGTTCCTAGTCCTATCACAGAGGGAAGTGTTGCTTGTACATATTATAATGAAGAAAACACTCGGAAATACGTATGTACCTACCTACTTCAATTTAAAAATTAAAAACAACTTGTTTAGTTACTTAGGTATATTGACAAAACAAAACAGTCTTTTTTAAAGTCCATATTAGAGATAATAAATTCTTAAAAACAAAAGGATTCAACATTTTAATGTTCCAAAATTATCGATCACTGCTTCTTGGGAGGATCTTGAGGTTCTGGCTTATTCTTCAGATTTTTTAGTTGCTCTTTTTGCTAAAATTTAAAGAAAATTTTATTTTTTGTTTTAGTCTTTTAGTACTTTTTACTTAAGACTAACCTGCTTGTAAAAGAACTCTTCTTCTCTGGCTGCCTCCATTTTACCAAAAGATCCACCAGCTTCGCGGATGCTACCACCACCACCACCTCCTTTACCGGCACCGCTGCCCAGTTCGCCGACTTGCGACATTTTTAAGATACTACAACAGTAAGATGTGCAGAAATGAGAAAATGTTGGGGTGTTGGATTGGATTGTAACTCAAATTCACACAGTTAGGGGTCATTTTAAAAACATCACAACAAAATCACAGTATGATTAAATTACGTAACAAAAAAAAATAATTAGGACAACCAAATGAAAGGGAAAGATTGAAAGAAAAAAAGAAACTTACCGAATATTCTTGGGATATAAGCACAAAATCAATCGACGAGCAATAAACATGACAAGTACAAGTGAATCTTCACCGAAATTTGCTTTTATTAATAGAAAATCTTAAAAAAATTCTAAAGTTGCTGATCGAGGAGAAAAACACTTCCACCTCCACGACAATTTGCTGTTTTGTTTTGCACAGAAGAACTATTTTTCTTCTCGAGCAGCGCAAACTTTGACAACTAACAGCTGATTTATATATGGGTTGTAGTTCTAGATTCAAAGAGGTCGGTGTCCATGATTTATGTTTCCTTCGTGCAGTCCAACTGTCGTTTCAATTTAAACTTATTTGATGTTATTCCTTTCGATTTTTCGATTGTGCATTTAGTAGTTGCAGACAGTCGCAGTGCTGGAAATGTAAATTGCTATGAGTCAGAACAGCATGAGCAAGTGACATACACATACGTCGCTTAAGAAATATGCTTCCTCGGGACAATTTTTGTGTTTGACTGAACATATACAATCATGTGGTCGCAAAACGGGATCTTCAACTGTGATGTGTTCGTAGTCAAAACATCCGAATTCATTGCATTGCAAAATTTCTGATTTTTCCTTTAAATTCTCAAACAATTTGTGGTCCTGGTAAACAAAATTAAACAGTCAAATTTATTTTTTAATGGAAATGCGCGAAACTATTAATATAATGAAATGGGTTAGACACAATCACAAAAACGCAATTGTTTTTACAAATGTTTGTTTTGGCATACCAGTCGCGAAAAATATTCTTCTTCCTTGATACCTTGAAGCTTTCCTAAACCACCGCCGGGAATGACACCTGCCATGTAAAATGAGAATCCGCGGTTGAAAATAAACCTAAAAGAAAATCTGTTAAACAATTTATAAGCGCTAAAAACAATTTTGTCTTACATATAAAGTCCGCGTGATGCTTTAAAAAGATTTTGTAAACCCAAAAGGGGCATCATTAATAATATCGGGAATGTGTTAATAAATTTGTATACGAAATATATCCGTACTAAGAAAAAGTTTCTCAGTAAATGAACACGACTTATAGAGCAATGAAACACAAAAAATAACCTGTACAAGTGTAGTCATGTTTTTAAGAAACTATGAAATTCTGTTTTCAGAAAAAATCACTGTCAAACTAATATTGAGATCACACTCTACACTTTATTTACATATTTTCTTTTGGGGTTAAATTATTTGAAACCTAAATTGATTTATACAGTTTTTCTAAGCTGTTGATAAAATTGACGAAAACTTTTTGATTATGCCTGGCCAAAGCAATTATACTATACTTTAATTAAATGTGTCTTGTACGTAACGTTCTTTTTTCGGATCTAGGAAACATTACAATTGAAAGTTATATGATCTACGCTGTTTTTTTTAAAGCCATAATCAAATAGGTAGCTATTCTAGTTCTAGGTGTCTCATAACCATAATGTACTCGTATGTAGGTCCAAAATGAGACTTTTCTGTCGGCTTCTGGTACATATGAGGCAAATCACTTCAAAAACCATTAAATGTGCTACTGAAAGTATGCATCTGATATTGGATAAAGCAATTTCGGTTTTTCGAAAAAAATAAAAGCACTTAGCACTTGACCGAATTTTTTAGAAAAACCATTTGTTTGCCTATAAATTTCAATCAATTTATTCAAAATATTTCTTATTTTCAAAATTGATTGTAAAATAAAATATTTCTGTCCGCTGAGAGTGATGGTTAGCGGTGTGCATCATCCGAAAAACATAAGGTGAGCCTGGGCATACCAGTCTGAAGACAATTGCCAATACTTCTAATTTTCTATTTTATAAAGTAATATGAAGTCACCAAAGTCCAATGCCAAAACGAAGAGAAATCGCTTTTCCATTTTTAAGGAACAACCTATCAGAAGTCCAAGGGTAAGGAGACCGTAATTTCACAATTCTCTTCTAAGTTTGAGTAGGTAACGTATTTTCCAGAAACCAATAGACGTAGAAATTGCTCCTCCTGCAACAAAACTGAATCTTGAAAATAAAGCTAAGTCAGGCTCTTGGAAACGCAGGTCATCTTTGCAATTCAACACTGCAAACAATAAACAACCGCCCTTATTTTCGTCGTCTATATCTCAACCTGGTATTCTGTATTCTGATGTTTTGTTTAGTGGCGAAAATCCCAAGACACTGGTTACGATTCGTAACCTGGAACCCAGACAGCCAATCAGATCGCAAACTCATCAACGAACAAGAAAGATGTTAAAACAGAAAGATAGACTGCTGGACTTTAATAAGGAATGCATGAGTTCTAATCAAATAAATCCTTGCACTGAAACAATTTCGTTAGACAAAAAGAGCACAACCGTAAATTCACCTCCTATGCACTTAATTTCAACTGGTCTAACAAAATACGTTAAATACTTGGGACAACATTTGAATGTAGAAATTCCTTCGTGGAATTTTGCGGATATTGAGACGTTTAATGAATTTCCGAAATTCAATTGCCAATTTGATGATTACAACTATTTGACTTGCGAGAAAGTAGCTCTAGTCGGATTGAGACTGGCTTCAGATGGAAAATTTAAATCTTAATTAGTTTTAAAATTTATTTATTAAATGATTATGTCTTCTATGGACCAACAGCACTTTTACTGGTGAGTTTATTTTCGACCTTTTACTTTCTTAATGAATTTTGAAAATTTATTGATATTCGTGTGCAATTTTTTATATAAGACTGCTAGGTGAATGCTAGTCAGTTTTATAAAAAAATAACACTGCTGGGAAATATGGTCAATATCACCACTTGTGAACTATTCTTAATCATAGTCATTGCAATATAAATTTTAATAGAGGTGCAATGGGACCACAGGAATATAGCTTCCATCTTTGGAGCTACCATTAATATGCCTTTTTCGAGATTGAACCTGAGACCTCTCGCTTAGTAGTCTGGCACATTAACCACCGCGCTACTGTGCCCAAAAATATCATTCGAAGTTCTATTATTTCCGCCATTCAGATCCACATCCAAATGCTTAGTTTGAATCGATATGAAGATCCACCATGACCTATATAAATTTAGTGATGGCCAGCTTCGGATTTCTTCCCCCGTGTTAATTTATAAAGATTGTGGAAGACGCTTGGTTGTATCTTCTTGAATAACAAAACAGGTCAGCTAAGTATGAATAATAGTAATGAAGTACATTTTATTAAAAACAAGAAAGACATTAAAAACTCTAGATTGCTTGAATACATAATATTAATTTTCTAAGTGAATACTAAAACTCCAACACCCCGGAAACAAAGTGGAAACAGAAGCGGCTTTGACGTTGACATTCAATTTTCAACAGCTATTTGTTTCAAGAACACTGTTAAAGAAGGTTTCTTTTCTTAACATCGTATTGTATAGTTCTATTTGGCCCTAGCGAGGTTTCCGTCGGAATAGATGATTCTCCGCAATGCATATTCCGCGACAACGCATTGATGTGACATGATGTTGAAGTTTCGTGGTACATGTGGGCTTTCCTATTTAGTTTTTTTTGTTTGCTTTTGCTCTGGAAACACAAATTTAAGCAACAAATACAACCAATTTCTTTGCTAAAATATTTTTTTCTTTATTGCTTTCATTTATTTACACTTCACTGAAAAATGTTAAACAAATTCCACAACCAATTCCTGTCGGAGCATATAGGAGACGGATACCTCGCTAGGGCTGATTTTCTCTAAATAAGTTTAGGAGCATATACCTAGAACTCTAAATTCCAATTAATTAAAAGCTTAAAATTAAATATATTATGACTTGTAATATGATGAACTGTTAAAACTACGGGAATGTAAAAAAATATTGGTACCCACCTACCAATTTTTTAGAACGGCCTGAAATTTGAAACTTTTCGCACATCTCTAAATTCGTCCAGATATGTCATATCGATCAATTTGAGTCGAATTCACCTGCAAAACATCTCACTCTACCACCATTTGGATTTGTTGTTACTTCGCACATGCGTGCTGCGAATACGAAATCCAATATGCCGCTGGAATGGAAACTTAAAATCAACTCAAAGAAATTCCAACACGCACACAGTGACACAAACATTTCCCAGAACAGTTAACCGACAATAGTTTGCCTTCCATTCGAGTAGAAGTCTTGAGTGCTTGCGACATCTTGGACGTTCAAAATTAGCGTAGGTACTGTCGCAGTTGAGAAAAATTATCGCGTTCGGCGGTGCGTTTGTGTTTTTTTTTATCCGTGATTTGTTTATCAGCGCGTGTATGCATAGAAGGGAACGAATCTTAATATCTGTACTCACTAAATAACAACTTCCGCAAATTGTTGTTCATCAATGGAATAAGTGTGTAAAAGGGAGTGGAGAAAACAAGTGATTTTGTCAGACGTGTCTTCAAAACGCTTACCAATTTGCAATCAGTTTGGGGAGTCTTACGAAGTTGTTGTGCATGCAAAACGCATCCTACGGCGGCGTTCCGTGTGTCTCCCGTCATTCTCCACCTTACAATTTTGTCATCGGCTCGACCACATTTCCTCGTCTTTTCCTTTACTTTCCTGTTCGTGTTTTTGGCGTTTAGTGGGGTGTAACAGCATTAATTACGGTGTCGTGTACAAGTGAATCAAGCCAACATAGATAAAGTGAGTGAGAAGAAAAAAAAAAAATCAGCAAAAAAAAAATCAAATTGATCAAAAATTTGTGTTTGTGGGGAAGTGTGTTTAGATTTATCCCAAAATAAAGGAATTTAGCAGCAGCTGCATCAGAATGCCACTAAATAAAAGGATTATCAACAGAAAAGGAGCTTTAGGAGGAGCGACAGCAGTGGCAATGACCAAATGGATGTTGACGTTTGTCCTGCTCGGTGTTTTCGTCGCCGCCGCCACCGCAATCGATGAGGTAAGAATTTAAAAGGAATCGAAATTGTGTGGCGTGCAGTACTGCCTGATAAATCGTGCAAACAAAATTGTGGAATAAAATTTTCTTTTAATGAATAAAATTATAATTGAATAGTGATTTGTGTATTCCCACTCAAACGATGAGTTATGGTTGTGTGTATTCTTAACCTTGTTACACGCATCTTCCAGTACATTGTATTGCTCCGTCGCACGCATTCTTTAGACATGTGCAGTCTCACTCGCTCTCATTGTTATTGGTGGCTGTCGCTTTTATCCGACTGGAATGATATGAACTACCTATTCAGTTAAATAGGTGTGTGAGATAATTAGTCAGGGCTGGCATTTGAGTAATTGGATGAAAATAAATTGATTTGGAATTATGACTTATGAAATAAGTGTTGTGGGAGTTAACGAGAAGTGTTGTTTTTTTTTGGTAGGCAAAAATTTTCACAAATTTGAATGTGTTGCCGATAATGGAAACTCACTAAGTCAATACATTACCAATTATCTCTGCATTTGCCTACTTCTAGGAAGTTTAGTACTTCCTTTGAGTTTGTATTCTTTCTCTTTTTATTGTTTTGATGTCTGTAGTTTTTGTCTAACCATATTTTTCGATGTTGTGCCAACGCAAACGTTACAAAAAACGGTCTTATTTTAATTTAAAACAAATATTTTAATACAATTAACACTTCTTAAATTTCAACAGATCCTTGTTTTCTTTAATTTCTATTATTGAGTAAGTACGGTTCCAACTTTGTTGCCTTCTTTCTTATAAAGAACAGTTTTCAATGCTTACCTTGAAAATACTATAACTCACAGCATGTACCTACCTATTAAAAGTACTAATTACCGGAATACCACCACCAATATTTTTTTAGAATATTTAAGAGACGCCAAAATGGAATTGTGTTTTTTCGGTACAGAACAAGTAACGTTTCATGAAAAAATCCTCACCGAAATTGTTCTACTACTTTTCTAAAACACGATTTTCTGCACCTACTTCTCAGGTGGATCAGGCTCGTAAATAGTATCAAATGTAAGCTAACTGCAGGTTTGTTTTGTCAGTCAGAGAATGAGTTACAATTATTCCTTTTTGGTATAGGATGGAACAATTTTTCCCAAATAACGGGCGATTCAATTTCTTTTATCCTTTCCTATGAAACCCATTGGTTCTTTCTAAAAATCTATCCCATATTATATCGTCTAGTATTTCCCTTAATAGAAAATCATTTTCATATCCCTGAAAGCTAGAAATTTCTGGCAATACTGTTGCTTCAATGGGAGAAAAGGTTAAAGTAATAAAGTTGCGTATTGCTTATTGACAACGGAGTGTCTATTATGCCGTTGATTTTGGGCCACATACCCCAACTTGACGCAATATAAACTTTGGCATTTCGTTACGTAGTCGTGTTCTAAGAATCGGTAAACGTCAGTCAGTACAAAATCAACGGCCGAATAAAATAGAATGTCAAAACACACCCGGCACAAACAATCTGTATTGACAGCTGACAACTGATTTGTGTTCAGTGTCACTAGACATTTCGCTTTCGGTTGGTCGTCCAGAACCTTCCGGAAGCAATCCGAACGCTTCTGAAAGCGTTCGATTGGCACTCAACTGACAGTTCTTCTACTGAAAAGAAGAGAAATTTGCTTCTTGATTTGAATTCAGAATCGCGGAGAGTTCTTCCGGACGGTTCTGCACGACCAACCGAAAACGACATTCAAAAGCCAGTCCTCTACAAGAAACACCCTTTACTGCTGATGAATGATGTTTTTTTTTTATTTAAACAACTACAAAAGCAACAAACGAAACAAATGCCTTTTAAATGTCCTTCCTCACATTGAAAGAAATTATATCCGATGATACCGCTGGCGCTTAATACGGATTAAACTGTGGGGTACAATGTTCATTTTGCCTCTCTCATAGTTTATAAATTGCATGTAAAAAGAGCCGTCGAAAAATCTATAATCGAATGAATTTTTTCGTTAAAAGTCGATCTTCCTTTTTTTCCCATCGCCTATAAATTGAACTTAAGACAGGAGGTCGTGTGAATAAAAATTAGCATTTGTTTTGAGTAAAAGGTTGTAGCAAAGTAAAAGCACTTAGCAATTGCTTTAAATCGGTATGAATAAAAACTCACTTTGCTAAAGTAAGTTCGAAGTTTCGAACAAAGCATTTACTTCACTGCATGTGTCCTTGCAGTTTTTGTCGAAATTTGCAAGTGACAACTGTCATGTGGTTTATTTTTTGAATTTTTTTATTTAGAATAATTAGAAAAACGATTTTTGGGGAAAAGTGAATAAAAACCAAAGTAATTTAATAAATAAAAATTCATATAAATATTTACAAAACCTTGGAGGTGTATGATTAAGAAGAGTATTTTATACAATTACCTAGTCACAGAAACTGTTAATTGATGAATGCCAATATCCTCTTCGACACCAACCTAAATATATTAATTTTTTCACTAGTTAAACTATGAATTATGGAGAGGCTTTTGAAATTTTTACCTGGAACCCCGGATCTCCTATATACCTCAGGAATGATTTTATTTTCTGGATATTTGAAAGAGCACCACCGTGCTCCAGATTTTCTGCTAAGAAGTATTAGCCGAATAGTCCACATTTCGACGTGTGAAACGATACAGTTGCTTAAATTTGTTATCGTAACAAATTCCTCTTTGTTTATCTTGATTTTTCACGAACTTTAACAACAACTCTGAGGCAACCAAACAAATTTTTCGTATTATACAAGACACCTCTTTCCAGTTGTCTCTAGGAAATAAATTGCCATCTTTGGCCATAGTTGACTCTCACATTGCGGCAACAATCAATAAGGAAACCCGCAATATCATCGCTCACAGAAAAAACAGAGCTAGATATTTTAGGCAATCTGTTGCTTCGATGTGAGAATAGGTTAAAATAAAATTGCGTATAATGCTTATTGACAGTTGCTAGTTGTATAGTTGCTTATTGCCTGTTGCCTCAATCTGAGAGCCGCCTTAGTCGGCTCTCACATTGAGGCAACACGCAATAAGCAACTATAGATGCTATAGCAACTGCCAATAAGCAATCAGCAACATTTTTCGTTCGAGCGATATTTAGTTGCTTTGATGTGAGACCTCTAATTTAATTCAAAGTAAAATAATTGTGAGCGATAATTTTTCGTGTTTTGCTTATTGCTTATTGAATGTTGCCTCAATCTGAGAGCCGCCTTAGGCGCACATTGAAAGTCGAAATCAGCTGTCAATTTTGTAAGTTTACTATTTATGAAATTCAAATTGAACAAAGTAAACTATTTGCAATTAAAAAAAAACAATGGAAAGAAATGTTTAATTGTTTTTTTAGTGATTTGAAGGAGGACGATAAGATTTGGGTAAATGTTTTACGAAATAGAAAATATTTGCGCTCACTCCGATCGATTAGAACTCCCAAATACAAAGTAAGCATACTAAACCTGAAATTTGTCTTTCGGTTTCAAATTTTCATTTTTTTCCGGCTTACCAAGGAAGCATTCATGCGATGCTTCATCGTTTTTCGGCAATTCCAAATTTCTTAAGCTTGCCACTGCTTTTCGGTTCTTAGCAGAAGGAAGTTAGATACAAACTCCTGTATCTAGGAACATTCTTATTTCAGATTATTAACGAACACTTTGTTGCTCTCCTTGAAGGAGGCTCTATGCTATTGAGCTCCAATTCAATATTTGCCCATTCCTCATCAGCCAGATCAGGTTGTTACTGGAGAATCCCAATGAGCCGATCAAATTGTACTGGGTTTGGTGACTTTTAAAATTTGAAAGCACACATTAGGTTCGTTCGGGTACTTTTTTGCAAACGTAAAATTATAAAAAATTTGCTAAAAAACTGTGCAAATGCGACCACGTACTGAGTAAATTGGAAAAAATGAGAGAGAAATCCTTTCCCCTCTTTTCATTTTTTCGTAATTTTCTACTCGCCGAATTTCGACTTACTGAAAAATGAAAACTGTCATCTAAGTGACATCTCAAAAGTTTGACAAACAAAACTCCATTTATTTTCGTCTTCAACGATGTCGGAGGAAGAAGTTGTAATTGAATGTTCCTAGAACATTATCAGCGCATTCAAAAAAGTAGGTTTAATAGGTATTTTAGCTTTTAAAAAATTCAAATCCAACTTGTTCTGTAAATGTTGCCGTTACCGTTCATTTTACGAATGTCGAAATGACATTTCGTAAACTTTTCGTAAGAAAACCGTTCAGGTACTTTTCTGGAAGTTGAGAGACTTCTCTCTCGATTTTTGAGATTTGTCATTTTTCAGTTTTCTATACTGAAAGTACTGAAAGTATATATTATCGGTTTATTAGTTGTCTACTCATGGGCTGATGGTTGTGGATGTCCTTTGACAGACAACTAGTTGTAATCGATCATAAAAATTGGAGAAAATCAACCCTGATTTGGTTGTAGTTGTCTAATTGTCTTCCATAATAGGGGCAATAGTGTATGGGGTTTGCTTCATCATCCTGAAAATTTTTACCTAGCCGTGTTTTAACAAGATAATGTAAATATTTACCTACTTATGATAATTAGGTAGGTATAATAAAATTGATAGACCACCCAACCATTTTTTTCCACTCTAATAATTCTGATTCTCGAATCTCAACAGACCTCCCTGACAATATTTTCAATAGCTCTCAATAAATCGCGACTTCACAGGAACACCAGCTCACTTTTCCAGTTTTCGCCTTCTTCAAATAAAAGTTACAAGAATCGAAGTCTGCTGCTTCCCTTATGCAATTTCACTCTTCTCTCTCGCACTATCGTCTTGTTTGCTTACTACTGTCATTCGCCATGACGTACCCTTTCAAAGGTTTCACTCTTTTACCCTCATAAGTCACCAAATCCATTCAAAAATCTATAATCATTTCAAAATTGTAAAGCAAAAATACTTTCGGTTGTACATCTGTGGTGCGCCCATTAGCATTTTGTATTTGTATATCTTGTTTGTTCCAGCCAATTTCTGGAATGCATTCGATGAGAAACTCACTCAATCTTCCACTTTCCAAAACAAATAGGCATAGTTGCCAGATTTCACATTGAAATTTGTTTTTTTTTTGTCTTCTTCTGAGTTTGTTTTGTCGCGCCGTCAAAAAGAAGACTTCAACTCGATTGTGCGGCGGTGTGTAATGTGTACAATACCACGCCAATCATCACGCACAAGAAGAAAATGAAAACAAGAGAAAAAGGCCAATATTCGAGGTGTAGTAAAAAAAAAATAAGCGCATTGCCATGCCACTAACGCTCCACGATACTTGTTATAATGTTTTCCTTTATAGGTACGATGCGCGTTTAATTTCTCCAGAAAAAGGTGAAAACAACAAATAATCGTAAATAAAATCAAAGAAACGAAAGAAAAATTCAAAAATCGAACCCACAAGAACGTGGGTGTCTTTTTTTTATGATGCAGTTTCATTTTTCATTTACTGCACGGCAGAGTGAACGAGACAGAAATGTTGATATCTACATATTTGGATAAAAATCACGTTTTTTTTATGTATTGTTTACATTGACAATTTGTCAGTCTTATCAATCCGCTATGACTTTGACTTGTCTTTCGTTCTTATCGTAACACAAAATAACTTAATTTCGATTGAATTTCTCCAAAGTAAAATGACAGCTATTTCCATTCCATCGTATTGACGTCTCTGCTTCTGCTCTGACAGGCTGGCTGGCATTGGCAAATGGCTAGTGTGCGTGCTGTGCGTGTCATCCATCGATTTCGTTCGATATTTTATACTCATGTTTACGAATGTCAACTTTCGTTGTAAAAAATATTCTTTACGTTGGCGGCGGCGGCATCGGCAGCGACAGCGACACACATAAAAGGCTGGAATTTCCTGCGAGAAAATGCATTTTCCATGTCAGTGACCTCGGACTCGGATCGACTTCTCATGTGATCCGAATTCGCTGTTGTTGTTGTTGTTGGCTGTGTGGGTAACTATTGGTTTTTGGTTTATTTTTGTGGAATATGAAATTCCATTTGTGGTCTTGCAGTAGGTGGAGGAAATGAACCAACCATTCATTCACTATGTGGAGGCGTTCGCGTCGCCGCTCCTTCTGTGGATGTGCTTTTTAGCGTTTGTAATTTTTCAGCGTGCGGTTTACCGCAAGTGAATATCGAGGGCGGTGAACAGAAACCCAAAGGCATTTGGTGGCGGCGAACAGTGGGGCAAATACACATTTGAGAGAAGCAAGCGCAACTATTTTTACCTACAACAGATGTCATAAGAGTTGTCAAAAAATTGACCCAAACACTCATTTGACAAGTCGTATGAATTTGTTTGTCGTATAAATATGTATACCAAATTTCATTCTGTCATCCGAGTAGGAACCGATTTAACAACTTATTTCGGCAGTGTTTATTGTTGGCCACCTAAAATAATCTTTAAACCACTGTACGGCGGATCTATATTTTTATTTTCCCTTCGGACTGTGGTTAATTGCGACAAAATGCAGGTGACAGGCAGGAGAAAATCGCTGACTGGTTTTTATTTTTTTTGTACTAGAGGTACTTTTGCTATCGCTGTTGCTTATGAACGCTTTCCTGTGGGTAGAATGGAATGTCGTCGATTTTTGCCGGCACCGTTTTGGTTGTCTATCATGAGTAATTCTTAGACTGTCAGTAAATTTTTTTTTATAACGCTTCATCAGCGCCTCGAGATGATTGCAGATGTATGTTAGCTCTGTACTTAAATTGATGTAAATTGTAGTCCTCTGGAAATATATCCCCAGGAAGCTAGTTCCAAAGTTTGCTTGTCCTGTAACAGAATGAGTTTTGGAAAATTGATGTCCTCGCGGTTGTAAAGACTCAAGAGTACTGTATGGTCATGACCATGAGCAATAGCTGCATGTCTTGTGGGGCGCCCAAAAGTCGCGCCTGAATTCCTCGGAACATCTACCATGGAAGTACCTATAGAACAAGCAAAGGTAAGCGACTTGTCTTCTGTGCACCCCAACGGTTGTAGATTCGATGTGAGCGTAGGGTCTCCAAAAAGTCGAACTGCTCGTCTTCTATGATTTTTTTAATGGGATGAGCTCAGAAAAATTTTGTACGAAAAAGAGGAAAAAGTGGCTAAAATCGTCATGTTTAGCCATTTTCAAAAAATCATAAAAAATATTAGCGAAGAGATTTTTGAAATTTTTTTTAGTCGCTATTAGAAAAACTTTTTGCATCAAAACATTTTTTGGAGACCGAGGAAAAAAGTCAAAAAAGTGTAGACTTTCACAAAAATTCTAAATTTTCAATGGGTAGGTACTTAAGGGTTAAGTAAAGTTTTGTATCATTCAAACGGAATATAAACGACCTTTCCATTGATGCCAAAATTTACATGAAGTAAGTTCAAATTATGAGTCGAATTAAATTTAGTTTTGTCAAAATACTTATGCCGACAGTGTATGTATCATAAATTTTTGTTTTCTATAAATACCTGTCAAAAATCTGACGTTGAGTCAGTAGATGTACGTACAAATGTAAAAAGAGTTGGTTCTAGCTTTTTGCAAACCATTCATTTTACAATTTTAAGTACTCGCAAATGCTACCAATATCACATTGGACCCAATTAGGTACCTACAATAATTGTTGTGTGACAAAAAATAACGTAACATTTTGCTAGCTGTCAAATGTTTTTTTAAAAAGAATATGTAATAATTCGACTGTTTAACAATAATCAAATCGAAACTTTAGTTTGACAGGCGAAAGTGATTTGTGAATATTTCAGTCTCATTCCACTCGTGGGCATCCAAACCTCAATGAATTTATATGTGTTTTTGTTTCAATCACTTGCATTCAACAAAAACCAAACTGATGTGCTAGTCTGAATGGTTGTGGATGATTTATGGAATTCTGTGCTAAGTACCCAAATTGTTGTTTCTCATATTTTGTATCACAACATTTTAGTTTGTATAATGAAACAATACCATGATATTTATTAATTTATTGGATTTAAAAATAAAAAAATCGAATGACTTCATGCCTCAATAACAACATAACGCCGACCCACAACGCGCAACTTCTATTTTGATCGTCACTATTTCAAGACCAGAAGCAATCTTTCAAAAGAGCAACACATTTGCACGTACCACCTGGAGGCCGCCTGAGTGGCACTACACTACAGCAAAGCAACCCACCTCATACATTAACTGGTTTCTACACGCGCGAGAATCTGCAAATAAAGCACAGACCACAGCCGCCACCGCCGCATTGCTCTTCTCTGAAGCCCATCACAGGCATGTGGAGAAGAACATAACACTGTGTGGTGGAAGCAGGAGCTCGGCCAGCCAACGTACCACACGACTAATGACTCTGACGGAACGATAGTGAACCAGAAGGCGAGGTGCATACATATACGCAACAACACTATCAGCGTAGATTTACATCATCAGCACACGTTGATTGCAGCAGTCAGCGTCCTCTGTGATATTTCCACTATTTGCCCACTTTGTGCTGCGCACAAATATTCGACTTCGACATGCTTGGCTTTGGTACATTTTCACATTTCCTTTCTTTCATCTTCATTTTCTTGCAGAGGGAACTGACGCGCTTCGTATAAAAAGAAAGAAAAGTTCTTTGGATGCGGCTTACATCGCTTCACTGCTACTGACAAATCGTCGCTGAACACATGCAAATTGTCCATATATGCTTCTATTACTTTCGTTTGGCTGGTACATTTGATGTGGGGATATGAATCTTCTTTGAGGTTATACGCAGCAAACATTGTATGCCCGCTGACAGCCTCAGGCGGGGGAAGTGTTTCATGCCAGAAACGTGCTGAAAATTTCGACAGCAGCTCAGTAATAAGCGGCCTAGCGGCAATTTCTAGTACATAGGGTGGCAGTATTTTTTTTGTTCTTGCAAAGGTCATTGCATGCCAGCGATGCAATAACTTTCTAAACTTTTTCTTTATCATTCGTTTGTTTAGCACATTGCAATGGCAATTTAAATTTATACGACTGCCCTTTGGTGGAGTTACTTTACTCCGTGGATAGAATTGGGTACCTACTCGTGTAGAGAGTGTATTGGATTTAAAATGTGTCTTTGCTGGGTTTTTGTACATTGGCAACGCGAGATTTAATGATGTGCCGGAGCATAGCGGATGAAGCCCTACCATCCTCAGATGGATGAATATATTGCTATTATGAGCCCAATGATCTCAAATGGCATGGAGCGATTGTCAAAGCCATGAGAACTTACCCAACTGCAAAAGGCTGCAGTGAAACAGGCTCTTTTCTCAAATACCTAAAAACCACCATTATGTATCTAAAATGATTTTGCTAAAAGCTGCAGTCGGAAACAATCATTTGGACATGTTTTTAAATTTAATACGATCTGTTTTGAATTCAGTGTACCTCCGCCTCTGGACTGAGCAGAAAGATGAATGATAGCTCAAAATAGCCGTGGAAGTATTGTCTAAAACCTCTGTGAATGTCAAGCTATTGCTCGGTATAGGAGTAAATTCCTCGGTAGGTACTTCTTCGACAATTTGGAGGAGGTTGGCCTCGCAAACAAAACTGAAACAATTTTCAGGTTCTGTAGGGAAATTAATTGCTTGGGCGAAGTGGTTTAGGTTATTTGACCGTTAAGGTTCCCCAGGGATGGCGATGGGTCCAATATGGTGCCTGGTCCTATGTGATGAACTCACACCCTATTCAACCTAACCTAACCTAACCTATTGTCTAAAACCAATTTTAAGCTTTTTTGGTTTGATCTAGATTTTTTAAAATAATGGCAAGTTGAATGAAGTAATAGAAAAAGTTGCGCACTCTTTTCCATCCCCTAGGCTAAGCTTAGTGGAGTGGAGACTGCGTTATTATCGGGCGTCTTGATAATTAAACTCTATGTCTCATGTGATTTCGTTTATTTTTATACAAATTCCAAATTGTTTTTCAACCCATAAATGATCACGACTTAAAAAAAACCATGAGCTCCCTCGAACCGCCTTGCAAAATTTCAAGCTTCTATGTCTAAGGGTGTAGGTCGGGTCATTATTTTTATACATTTTTTATGTACCCTACATTATAAAGGGTTTTTCAACAGGGACAGCAAACGACGCCGAATTTCTTGCCGCTCTTTTGACATTTCTCTTCAGTAAGGTTTGCCATTTCATGATGGAAAGATATACGAGCCAACAACGAGTCGAAATTATTAAAATTTACTACCGAAATTCGGAGTCAGTGGCCTCAACGTTAAGAGCGCTACGTCCAATTTATGGTCGTCATAATCGTCCTAGCAGATCAACAATTGAGCGTCTAGTGGAAAAATTTGAAACCACAGGCACAGTCGTGCGATTTGACGCCGTTAGACTATTTCCTGTGGGGCTACGTCAAGTCTATGGTCTATGCCAACAAGCCAGCGCCGATTGATGAACTTCGTACAAATATCGAACGTGAAATTGCAGCAGTATCGACCGATTTATGCTTGAAAACCGTCGAAAATTGGGTTTAGCGTCTGGACTTCTGCAAGCGTGCCCGTGGTGGCCATACAAAAGAAATCGAGTTCCATACATAATGCCATCGAACGTACTTTCACAGGAATAAAGAATTTCATTGATATCCAAAACCGTTTTTATTTTATTAAAAAAAAACTTTTGTAGCGCTCTTATTGAAAAACCCTGTACAATAGATATACATACATACATATAAATGCGCACATGGTGCAATTAGAAAGGTGTCTGCAAGAGAAACGCCAACAAATACCCTTTAAAGGATTTCGGCTAAATTTTCGCCATCATTTTCCCGTCAATGTTGTGTGAATTCAATTTAAGTGGTGAAGCGATATATATATAGAGAGACCATTGTCGAGACCGCTTAATAAAAACGACGTCACCCATTCACATGAAAATTGATGCCAGGGTTAATCTGATTGAGTGTTCTCATTTATTTTGATTTTAAATTAGAAAAACAGGTGATTGAAATGGGGGGTTGGCTGCATGGAGCTGGCAGATGAGTTGATTTATATTGAGATAGCTATATTGATGGAAGTAATTTCTTAAGCAGATTATGAATTGACTGGGGATTGCTTTCACTTTTATAATTTCTACACGGTAAACGGCACAGAGAGGAAAACTGCTAGGGAAGTTTTGTTTGCATTCATTTTGGAAACTTGAAGCTTGATTATGTGTATCCCTATCCATTTTAGCAAAATTATACCATTTTTATGGAGAGCTGATAATGGATTAGTTTTATTTGTTATTTTAATTGAAAATGTTCCAACGTCTTAATTTCGCGTCATTCTCAAGAACTTGTATACTTTCGTATGCTTAAACTTGGTGAATTTTACAAAAAGTCTTGAGTCTGTTTGCGTACGAACTTTACATTGTTTAAGAACTAAAGCATGCTGACTGTTCCATGCGTTTTGCATTTGCTGTGTGAGGTCTAGAACAGTTGGAAACACATCCAAAATGTTGATCAAAATATCATACGTAAACGCCTCTGACTACGGTCGTTTCACACTTCGTGGATTAGTTTTTTTTAAAACCGATTTAATTAAAAGTATAAAAACCTTAAGTAAATATGTATAAGCAAAAAAAAAATGCTTCGACAAACAATGTGTTGTTTTTCTATGATGAAGATAGTAAAAATTCTGCCGGACTGTGGCAAATGCGAAGGTTCCTTACAGATGCATTGGATCCTCTTGTACCTTTAACGAAAAAATAAATATAATGTACATACTAATAAAATCTTTTTAAACAAATAATCGTTTTGGACTTTATTGCAATTTCAGAAGTGCAAAAAAGTCCAAAATTACGCTTTGGACCTTTTTGCATACTTACTTACTTATTGGGCTCTCGACCCGTGAAGAGTCTCTGCCTAAGACACTGCAGCCTTCCATCCTCTACGATCCCGGGCACGCTACTTCCAATTGTCCAGACCAAGCGCTCTGGCATCCCCGATGGCTTGGTCTCTAAAACGGAGGTTCGGTCTTTCTTGTCTTCTCGAACCTGGGGGCTGGGACTCGAAGATCCTCTTAGCTGGAGCAGTATTGTCCATTCGCTCGATGTGGCCAAACAAATGTAGTAGACTTCTTTTGGCTTTTTGGACTACATCCACATCTTGGTACAGCTCATAGAGTTCGCGGTTGTATCTTCTCCTCCATTCGCCCTACTCGCACACAGGACCAAAAATCCGCCAAAGTATTTTTCTTTCGAAGGAGCCCAGTATCAGCTCTCCCTTCTTGCTTATCGTCCAGCACTCGGCGCCATAAAGCAGAACTGGCAGATAAGGGTTTTGTCGGGCACGCATTTCGTCCTTCGAGTTAGGAGTTTTGAACCCAGTTGTTTTGCCAAACCGAAGTAGCAACGGTTTCCTAGGGTAATTCTTCGCCGGATCTCCACTAGGGTGTCATTCGTGGAGTTTTTGTTTACTCCGATGTAGGTGAACTTAACTACCTCGAAATTGTTGCTATCAATAGTGACGTTTTGTCCTAGGCGGTGGACAGATGCTTGTTTGTTTGTTGATAGCATGTACTTAGGCATTTACCTTTGCACCGTAGGAAACTGTTAACCCACGGAACGAGATCCTATCTGGAGATGGTTACAAGTGGTTGACTAGCATTTTTGTTGGGCAAATTACTAGATACAGACTTATTGGATAGCCCATAATGACATTAAGTTTTTAAGTCAGTTTTTAGCTTGCCTACTGTGAGTATTATGCTTAGTATATATCATTTTCTCCATTTCGGTATGCTCGTCCATGATCAGTGAGGCTTTCCAATTGTCTTGGCGTTGCTGATCTAATTAATAAATCAATTGGTTAACTAAAAGTGAACGCAGTGGCTGGACTATTGTGCGAGGAGTCTCAGGTTCAATTCCCGAAAAAAACACAAATTACATTTAAAACTTTTTTTTTTCGCCTCTTGCGAAAGAAAGTCTGACAAACATCGGAGAGTATGACAGTCTTGAAAAAAAAAACTTCTCAATTCAACCGTTCTGACTTGGCGTACAAGTCCATTCGTCCTAAAAAATTAAAACTCACACCCACGAATGGTTGTGCGAAGCTAGACCTAGTGCCTATACGGACCTGTTGGGACATCTATTTATTATTTTTTAGTTAAATAAAAGTTATTAAATATTTACATGTTTTTAAATTTTGATTTGAAATAAATCTGGCCAAAATAGTGACCATTTTTATTTTCGATATGCTATTTTTAGTAGTTCTTAAATTGTGTGCAATGGACCACACGACGCGAGGAAGCCACTGTCATGTTACACGAAGCAAAATTTTGACAACGTGTCGGTTAAATTCGAAACAAATTCATTTTAAATCTGCGTACTGAACTCATCATATCCGCACCACAAGTCAATGTCAAAAACTGATTAGAGTTATCTCGCAGATTTTGTGGTTTACAGAAATACCACTTGGCCTTCATTGGCTTATCAGCTAAAGCAGATTCTCTTGAACCGTATACATCCCCTGATAGACAGGAGAAACTAAATATTCACACCATACTAAAATCAGCTCACTATATGACTGTAGTCGTCTCATTCAACAATTTCAGCTATTACTCATTATTTGCTTATAATTTTTTCACTTCTCTACTTGTATACCTATATATCCACGGGATGCTGTAAATATCCGTACTTAACCTATACTATACCTACATATATTAAATGCAGATACAAGTAGCGCGAAAAAGATTTTTTTTTAAATATTATTCTTGGAATCGTATCATCGAAAAACTTGTTTACCCGTTTCATGAGTCTAAATATTTGCTGATAGCTCTTGCGCGATCTTTTGAATACAATAACATACTTGTTTACGATTACCTTCACGATGAAATTCAATCGAAAATGCTCGTAAAATCCGACCAACAAAACAGCAAGAGGCGTTTTCGAATAATACATGTGTTTGTATTCGTATGCAAATTTGAAGAGAAAAACTATTTTAAAATCAAGAATTTATCAAAAACCTAAGTGGCTCTGTCTGCATATTTATTACTTTTGTCGAGATAAATTTTATCAATGACCGTCAATATGTAAGCATAAATAATATCTTTCTGAAAGGATATCGTTATTCAACAAGCTAATAATTCGTGGGTAGGTAGGGTAATAAAACGACAGCGATGGACAGTAACTAATTGTTTGCTTGTTAGTTGGTTAATAAATACATGTGTCAATATGTCTCCGCAGACTTTGTTGGAGAAATTATTTGAATTATATATTTTTTTTTACTCTAATGAATGTCTTATTATGTATGAATTATCCTTGCGGGCAAGACCAAATGGCCAATTAAAACCGAGACCTGTTAATTAGGAAAAGAAAAATCGAGAAATTTGATCTGCCTTATTTTTAATCAGTTCTTTTCTACTGTGGGTCAGAGGTCTCTTCCTAATGAGTCTGCTACACGCTGTAACGATTGCTTCAGTTCGGCGATATTGCTGGAAATAGTAGCTTCTTTTTTATAGAAATCACAGGTTTAGAGCTTTACAAGATTATCAATACATTAAGCAACTCTAGTTCTTGTGGAAATGATGGTATTTCAAATTATACTCTTAAAAATATAACCATTAATATAGTGGACATTCTTGCTTATATTTATAATTTAAGTATTTGCTCAGGAACTTTTCTTGAAAAATTAAAATCTGCCAATGTTATACTTCTTTATAAAAAAGGGAAGCAAAAGTGATAAAAACAATTATACGCCAATGTCCTTATTGTCCTCAATTTTAAAAGTTTTTTAAAAGGCTGTTAAGAGTAGACTACTGGAATATTTTGCAATAATAAATTTTCTTCACCCTTCTCAGTTTGGGTTTAGAGAAAGGCTTTCTGCAAAAGATGCCCCCTTGGAGTTTTGCCCATTTATATATAAATCACAAGATAATAAGAAATATTGTACTGGTCTCTTCGTAGATATTACTAAAGCATTTGACATGGTTAACCACAATGTACTCCTTAACAAATTGTATTGTGCAGGATTTCGAGGATTTTGGTTTGAGTCATATTGAAAGGAATTCAAAAAGTTAAAATAGGTAACTTTGTGAGTAGTTCGAAAATAATAAATTTAGACGTACCGCAGGGTTCTGTTCTTGGTCCAATACTGTTCTTAGTATATATTAATTCCGTTGATGAACTGCAGCTCAAGTATGCAGAATTGTACTAGATCCGTCATGTCTAACTGTATTTGTGAATCTGCAAGGACATTGTTGAATGACCAAATATCATGTGGGATAAATTGTTTCAAAATTGAACAAGTCAATCAGTTTAAATATTTGACTGTTACTTTTGACCAAAATATGAGCTAGTCTGAACATATTTCTAATTTGAAGCATTATTTTCGTTCTGAAAAAATACAGTTAAAAACAGTTTATTTTGGATTATTTCAATCAAAATTGCAATATGGAATAAGTTGCTGGGGAGGTGCCTATCAAACGAAACTGCTGCCATTGGTTGTTTTACAAAAGTGCGCTATCAGGATAGTTTGTCGGGCACATTGCTTGGGTCGTCCTATGATTTCATTCATTTCATTCATTCATTCATTCATTTTCAATGGTCCGCTTGTCCATTAAGTGGGTAGCGGGTGTAGGTTGCTCAAGTGGACCCTCCATAGCTCTCGATCCTCCGCCATCGACTCTAAATCATCAAGGGCAATCCCCATACGGGTAGAGGAGAGATTATGAATTTGATCTAACCATCTCATCCTGGGTCTACCTAGGGGACGCCTGCCCGATGGTACGGATTCCATAGCACGTCGTGGAATCCTGGTCGGGGACATGCGTTTAACATGACCAAACCACCGAAGCATGGATCGCTCCGTCCGGAGAAGTAGCTGCTCGACATTGAGTTCCTCACGTATTCTGGTATTACTGATGCGATCTCTACGGGTCACACCAGCAATACTACGGAGAAATCTCATTTCGGCAGCTTGCATTCGCGATCTTATTCTTTCGGTCATTACCCAAACCTCATGACCATAGGTAAGAGTTGGAACAAACACCGAATTAAAGACTGACAACTTAGCTTTGACACCAAGTTCAGTCCTCCTGATAACAGAATGACCAAGCTGTCTCAAAATCGATCCAGCCTGACCAATCCTACAGGAAAACTCGGCATTGCTCCTTCCATCACTCGTGAATAAGACCCCGAGATACTTAAACTTCTCCACCTGTTTCAATGGGACTCCACTAACATGCAGAGTGCATTGAACAGGCGTTCGGGAGACGACCATCACTTCAGATTTGTTCACATTTACCTTCATCTCAGCTTCAACACAAACGGCTACAAACCGATCGAGTGCGCGCTGAAGTTCAGTCTGAGAGGACCCAAGGATGACCAAGTCATCAGCGAAGAGCAAATGACTTATCCTCAGATCTCCCAATTCGAAACGTTCTTCGCCAAGACTGCGCTGTAACATCCAGTCCATATAAGTAATGAAAAGGAGAGGCGACAAGACGCACCCCTGGCGTAGTCCAACGCCCACGGTGAAAGGTATTGATTTAACGCCGTTTACCCGAACACAGCTTTTACAGTTTGTGTAAAGAGATTGAATGGCTCTCAAGAGAGAACCATCAATTCCATACTGCTGTAATACACTCCAGAGTTTCCCTCGAGGGACTCGGTCATATGCTTTCTCCAAATCTACGAAGCAAGCGTAAACAGGTGTAGCATACTCCCAAGCCTTCTCAAGTACCATTCTGAGAGTGAATAACTGGTCGGTTGTGCTTCTGCCGGGACGAAAGCCGCACTGCTCATCTCCTAATCGTGCCTCGACCACAGCTCTGCAACGCGTTTCCAGCACCTTGGCGTTCTATGATTTTATTCAGAATATTGAAAATTCTACCGCTTGAACATATTATGACTTCAAAGTTTGAAATATTTTTTTTATAAGAAGTGGCTATATGCAGAGTCTAATTGCTAACAACCGTGCTTTGCGTAGTAATTCAAGTAATTATGTCGTTTTACCTACTTTTCGCACCACTTTGTTCAAAAACTTCTACTGTGTTGTATCCCGTAAACTGTTAAATAACCTTCCTTCGAATATACGTGTAATTAGATCTTTGCCCGATTTTATATAGAAAGTCAAAATTTGGCTTCTCGGTTTCGATCATGAGCAAATAAAATTTTTTTGCGCTACGTTATTTGATTTATTTAATTTCTCTTCATTTATATTTATCATCTCTTTCTCTCTCTCTCTTTACGTTTTTTGTTTTTTCTCTTTTACTTTTGATTGCTAATTTTATATACGTATATGTGCATTGTATTTGAATTTAATACTGTTCACCCCACTTATAAATGATATTTTTCAAGATGTGACATTATCACTATTTTGATTTTTAAATAAAAATGTCAACATATTTTTAATTAAACTTTGTTAGAATAATGATTTATATAACAATTGTTAAATTAAAAAATGAGGAAATAAATAAATAAATCTCTATATATATAAAACAAAGTGGAAAAAAACTGTTTCCCTCTGTCGCCCGTAATTTTCAACCGATTTTGTTGATTTTTTTTTTCAATGTCGGTAATTACGGTGATTGGGTGATAGGCTAAACAAATTCAAAATCGGACAAAGGGGCGTGGCACCTCCCATACAAAAAAAAAACATTCAAAATCGTATATCTCGAAAACCACAGAAGCGATTGAGCTCAAACTTACAGATAATCTTTGGTATTGGCCGTGGAGTGCTCCTGTGAAGATTTGTCAAAGTTGGATAAAGGGGCGTGGCACCTCCAATACAAACAAATTAAAACATTGTCGCCCGAAAATAAATAAAATAAAATAAAAAATTAAAAAAGCAACAAAAGGCCTGTCGAAGCTGGCTGGGGTTCAGCTAGTAAATAAATAAAATAAAAAATATTTAAACAGAACACGTCTGAAACTTTCCTCTGAATATACGTATCTGGGTACCAATGCCTATCTCTAGCCAGGCAGGATGTGATTTTAAATCTATCCCCCTACGTTAATACATTTGTAGCATGAGAGCCAAAGTAGGCCTTCACCACAGCTCCATAATTAATAAATAAATATTAAACTCACTTTTAACTTTTCATTCCTCATTCTTCTTCGAGGTTGGTGCTTATGTATATTTTCTTTTTTAAATTTAACAAATTTCCAGCACTGCACTTCTTCCGGTAGATAGATTAGAAGCAGACAATTTTCTTATCTTCGAATCATAAACAACTCGCTAAGTGTCAATCCAAGCAAGTCGTTTAAAACTCTTAAAAGTAATCGAAGACATCGATTCCAATAGACGTTAGCTTTAGCCTCTTTGACAGATAAATGATCTCAATAGCCATTACTCTATACACTGTTAAACGCATTTTAATATTCCGCCATTGCTTTAAACGCTTTTCAATATACTTAAGGCATTGTCACTTGAAGCCTTTTAAGTACGTTGAATGAAAATAATATCTATTCTCGAGCGCCATAAAAATAACCCCATGGAACCTATAAAATATCTACTCCAATAGATTTTATGTCGACGTCAGTGCCCTGCGGACACTTTGCAAGCACATCTTCACATTAATGGCCCCACTTCGCAAGCAGTTCGCCCCAGTATAGAGAAGAGATACTTCTTTAATTTTTAACAGAAGGACATAGAATCCCCCAAAAGCCCGTAAAAAAATGCGATGGCAAATCTATACGAAAAAGACGATTGGGGTTGTGGCAAATTCCATTACCCATCGGCTGGGTGAAAAATGAAAAAAGAAAGATAGCTGAGCCACGAACATGTGCCAGGAGATCTGTTCGACATGCGATTACTTCGATCTCACCTCGTTGTCTCTATTCAACCCTGACGACCTTGACGCGTAACGCAACACATGACCAAAAAGCGTGACATGCGTTGTTTGTGTATTTGTGTCTGTGAGGACGAGATGAGGGCCGCTTTTATATGTGTATCACAAAATGTGACACCAACAGAAGTTCGAAAAAGCATTGAGGCTGACAATTTTATTTTATCGTTTACTATAAACGTTTATTGCATATATGAGCGCCAAGGGGAAGGATATATAATTTTATATGCAAATACGGGGCGAGTATACATGTAGCTGTAGGGAGGTTGATGGATAAATCGAGTTATTGTTCTATAATCGTACGCAAGAGTAGGCATCCGTCTTAGCGTTAAAGTGTCTATTGTCGCCACAACCACCACCTTTATCTCATGCTTTTTGTTGGATGAGTAAACGACTTGCCTATAGCTTTTGGCGGTAACTATTACGAGGCAATGAATAACGCTGCGTATTGAAAGTAATTTAGAAAAAAATGTACTGAAGAGGAGGCACCTACTTACCTGTTTTTTTTGACGATAAAGTTAAAAGGATGTCATAATATTCATAATGGAATACCCTAATGAGAAATAAATGTATGAATTCGAAATTATCACCATAATCGGGATTTTATTTGTTGGAGCAAATGTCTGCAGATAATTTGGAAATGCGTCATGGAAGTTGAAATGTCACAGTTATAATTGACTGCTATGAGGGTTTAGATTTCATTGGTATTTGGCTTGATGTCGTTGCGGTTGGCAACATTTTAATCTCTACATATTTGGTTATACAATATTTAGTTTTGTGTGTTATGTAAATGAGATTGATGAGATGGTGTACAACTCCGAAACTGCGTTATTCGTTTCATATTTCCTGTATATTTTAAATTTCTGATGTTTAGAAATTATATTTGATTCACAATTTTGTATAGAATTCATCACAAAAATAAAAATAAAATTCACACAAATAAACATCTGTCAGATACGACCATTAGTTTTGTTTGTACACAAAAATCGAGCACGAAGCGTTTGCAATTTTAAAGATACGGCCGACGACGGTTCTTGGTAACGTAATCTCCAAACATTAAACTTACAAACTAAAGCCCAGTTCGCGCTTAATTTTAGCGACCGCACTTCTCCCCACAGCACAGATAAATTCTCGCTGAATTTGTAGTGCAGAATATAGAACGGGTTTTTCAATAGTGACGCTACAAAAGTAGAGCGACAGGGACAGCAAACGACGCCGAATTTCTTGCCGCTCTTTTGACATTTCTCTTCAGCAAGGTTTGCCATTTCATGATTTAAAGATATACGAGCCAACAACGAGTCGAAATTATTAAAATTTACTACCGAAATTCGGAGTCAGTGGTGTTAACGTTAAGAGCGCTACGTACAATTTATGGTCGTCATAATCGTCCTAGCAGATCAACAATTGAGCGTCTAGTGGAAAAATTTGAATCCACAGGCACAGTACAAAATGTTCCCGTGCCAGTGAGACAAAAAAGTGCCCGTAGTGTCGAGAATATTGCTGCCGCTGAGGCTTCAGTTGAAGAAAGCCCAAATGTGTCTCACACGTCGTTCTCAAGCGTTGGGCATCTCTGTGACGTCGTTGAGGCGAATTTTGCGAAAAGATATTGGCCTACATCCTTACAAGATTAAATTGACGCAAGAACTGAAGCCGCTTGACCACCAGAAGCGTCGTATGTTCGTGAATTAGGCTGAGCAACAACTTGAAAATGATTCGGATTTTCATCGAAAAATCATCTTCAGCGATGAGGCTCATTTCTGGCTGAATGGCTTCGTCAAAAAACAAAATATGCGGTATTGGTCAGGCAGCAATCCACACGTACTCCATGAGTCATCATTGCATTTCGAAAAAATTACGGTTTGGTGTGGTTTATGGGCCGGCGGCGTCATTGGGCCGTACTTCTTCCGTGATGATCAAGACCGGCACGTTACTGTGAATGGGAATCGCTACCGTTCAATGATAACCGAATATTTTTGGCCCCAATTGGATGATATGGACTTGGAGGACATGTGGTTCCAACAGGACGACACCACAAGCCACACAGCGAATGTCACAATCAATTTATTGGAAACCAAGTTTGGAGAACGTGTTATCTCACGAAATGGTCCAGTCGCTTGGCCGCCTCGGTCGTGCGATTTGACGACGTTAGACTATTTCGTGTGGGGCTACGTCAAGTCTATGGTCTATGGCAACAAGCCAGCGACGATTGATGAACTTCGTACAAATATCGAACGTGAAATTGCAGCAGTATCGGCCGATTTATGCTTAAAAACCGTCGAAAATTGGGTTCAGCGTCTGGACTCCTGCAAGCGTGCCCGTGGTGGCCATGCAAAAGAAATCGAGTTCCATACATAATGGCATCGAACGTACTTTCACAGGAATAAAGAATTTCATTGATATCCAAAACCGTTTTTGTTTTATTTAAAAAAACTTTTGTAGCGCTCTTATTGAAAAACCCTGTAGATGGGATGCGCACACATAATATGATTGGCAAATTTATTTGGATTTTTGTTATTTTTTCACTTTTTCCTACATATATTTTTAAGTATGCCATGAAATAGTCAATATGGTATTGGTATTGTTTAGGAAATGTCAAATTTAGCGCCGATTTAATGCACCAAACAATTCCTTCGCGGGCCCAAACGAATCCACCAAGACGAATGAAATTTTGTGAGAGGACTTCCTCTTACCGTCGTCAGGTTGGTATTGAAAATGAGCTATATCTGTGGAGTAGTTCTGGTACCTCCCATACGAAATCTATATGTGTATTGTATACTTATGTACTAACTCACATGCATAACATTTTGCATGACTTGTGTGCAAGGGAGGGTATCAAAGCATTGGCCAGACCGATGATAAGACTTTTACTTGTTTGTTTTACTCGTCTCTTTGGCCGGACTAAGATCTCATGTATATGCTTGATGCCGAAGATATACACATCTGACAAGAGTACTGCCAGCTAAGCTTGGAATTTGTCTTAGAGATATTTCCAATACGTGGACCAATTCTTATTGTAGGCGCTATAATATATTTATGTTTACATATGCATTTGGTATTGGCAAGATAAAATAAACAACGCAATTCTATTGTATTTGTCCTTCCTTTTACTCCTCGAATATAGCTTCCATCTCCGAAGTGGCCTGGCAATGCCAATTTCATCAGACAAAATTTTCCATATAACAACTTTCCTTCGGTCATTTTCACTCGTAGGTTACTATCAATCGGATTGAAGCCGATATCATGATTTCAGTCATCCGATATTGTTGGATAAATTACACATAAACAAACAAAAAAATTTTCTGCTGATATTTGTTCAGTTGGGGGCGTTTTCTGATATACCATGTACCCAATTTAAGATATTTGACTAGCTGATGGCTGTATCAGCTTCGCTGAGTTTTTGGATATGCAATTTAATATTCACTTAGTAAGTCTTTTCGTACTCTCAGGGGTGGAATTCCCCAATGACATACTTGTTAGTCAAATACGACTGTCAAAACCTCCTTGTTTTAAGTTGGTAAGTTTTAACTGCTCCAATCTTATACTTACGTAGGCGGCTCTATAGTTCGGGGTGAACCAAGACCTCCACTATAACTCACGAATAACTTTTATTATTAATCCTATAAAACCAAGATCCAATCAGATTACAGGCATAATACTCAAAATGTCGATTCCAGAATACTTCTAATGGCCTTTGGCTATACGATACCGTATATAGGCGTATACCAGCAATTGATCTCCTCCAAATCATCATTTATAAGCCACTGTCACAACTATACGTATACATTCGCCTGTCAGTTCATACTGAAAAGCGCATTCTTCTTTTCTAAGCCCCCTTACTAAGAACCAGCCAAAATAGTACTTTGCTTACAAAATTAGACTTCTCTCGAAAAGAACCCATTAAACTGTCATTCTGCCTAAATCCTAACAAACCCATTTCCCAACAAATTGCTTCCTCCGGCCTCTTGCCATTTTACCTTTGGCGCAAGCAAGCAAAAGCAAATGTAAGCACGTGGTCTTATAACTAATTTATTCTAATACATAATAAAAATTCAAATGAATGCGATGTTTCAAAAAAATCCCTCTCATCTAGGCAAATGAACGTCAACCGCTGAAGTGGGTTGCCCCGCTTCCAAAGAACCCACCTACCTACCCACCTTTCTCCATATCTAACCATTTGAAATATGAACTGGAATTTTTTTTCTCCCTTCCCTTTTGGAGTTTTCGTGTGATTTTAACAGACGGTAGTAGAAGAGGGAACAACAAAAAAAGAAAAGAAGAATTCGTCATCTGAATTGTGGGTCAAAGTCATAGGAGTCAGCGATTTGTTTCTCTATACACCTTCACTCTCGTACAGTGAATATAGGAGTATTCTATCCTATCAGGAAGATATTCAAGTTGCCCTAACATTTCACCTTTGGATTTGTATTTCCCCTCGTTTTTTTTTTTAGTTGTTGTGTGTAGATGGCGACCCCTTGCTGTGTGAACAAGATGCCGGGAAAAAGGAGCCCAAAGAGTAGAATTTCTTTTTCTTTCATGAAAACGAGACGAATGAACAGAGCAATAAAAGCAAGTACCACACACCACCCCTTCGGAAAAAAAATAGGTTACAGTCTAAATTCCATGCTTTCGGAGACAAGAGATGTGTCACATGTGGACGCTAAAAAAAAAAAAAAACTCTTCTGTGCCAAAACAAAATAGGACGACGAGTTCATAGTTCATGGAGGATACTGAATCGGGAAGCAAACACAAAATGTGTCACACTCAGTGCGTGGGACAGGGGCACTGCAATTTTTTCTTGAACAAAATCTTAAGTTTCCAGAAGGAACAAGTTTTCTATCTTTCTCCTCGATAACAAGGAAACGAATTAAAGAAATCTTGAGGGAGACGTACTGGGTTGTGGGTGGGTATTTTTTTTTAAATTTATCTCTCTCATTTTACTCCTATCTTTTCTTAACGCGAAGACTTTTTTTTTGTCCTATTCACCTGGGCTGTAAATGAGATTTTGTAGACTTGTCAGTACGCCCTCGTGGTACGCTTTGCTACGCCATATTCACTTTGAAAATGGAAGAGTTTTATTATGTACCACGAAGGTTAAAAGTTGTATGGATGTGGGCAATTCCAATGTTTGTGTGATGTGCTACTTCGCCTTTCGTCGCCTGAAGTTATGTGCAGATTGAGTTTATAGAAGAAAAGTGTTGTCGATTGAGTTTTTTTTTTGTGAACTCTGCCTTTTGTAACATACAAAAAAATAAAGAACTAACATTTGTAACTCAGGGTTTTATAAAATGAAGAATGAACTTTTTTGATTGACGATTGAATGAAGGTCTATTTTAATGAAAATTATTTTCAGCAAAGATGTGCTCATGAAGCTAAAAAAAAAAAAAAATAAATAAATAGGTGGCGCAACAGGCGGGTGCCACCCAAGGTCTAGCTTCTCGCAACCATTCGTTTTGTGTGAGTTTCTATTTTTGGGACGAATGGATGGGACCTACAATTTTATGCCGAGTCCGAACGTCTGAATTGAGAAGCTTTTTCATGACAGTCATACTCTCGGATGTTTGTCAGACGTTCGCGAGAGGTGGCGCAGTAGAAAAAACTTTAAGATGTAATTTGTGTTTTTCCGGGGATCGAACCTGGGATCCCTCGCACAGTAGTCCAGCACACTAACCACTGCGCTACTGCGCTCATGAAGCTACTAATTTGTAATACAATTTATTCAAATGGTGATGGTGTTCAAATATTAAGTCTGCGCCAATAAATATGCCAGCTGCAATATGGCATTTTATCACAAATGCGTTCAGACTTTCAAGCAGATTGCCTCTGGTTCAGAAAAACCGACTCAAGATAGTTTTATTGAGCTTTTGGTAACTCAGTGGTAAGTGTACTGGTGGCAGGATGTGACAGGTCCAAAGCCCGGAAAAAAGTCTTGCGCATTAGGGTTTTGTTTTGTCCACTGCGTCACCTTTTGCATCTGATAAATTATCCGAGAGTATATACATGTATCATTAGAATTATCTTTAAAATAATTCTCAACTCAGTTACTTGTATTCTGTATATAAAATTGTAGATCCCTTTCAATTGCCCCTAAAAATAAAGACATATAAATGAATGCTTGCAAGAAGGTAGGCCTAGGGTCTTATATATGCACCTGTTGCGCCAACTATTTATTTTTAAACGCAAACAGTACCGCGAAACAGAGGAGCATATATTTCAAAATTATTAACTTAAAACAGCGCACATAAGCTACCATCATCTAGGTCCCCCTAAAAACATGACAGAGTTTTCTCACAGTGTAACACATCCAGCAAACCAAGCGATTCGCGTTTCTTTCGCTTTGATTTCCCTGTAATATGTCGGCGAGTTCTTCAGACAATTCCAAGCAACACATTTTTCGTGTAAAATGGTTGACGTATGGTGAAGAAATCGGTTATGATTCGCCAAAGGCCCAGCGGAAGAACGTAATACGAACATCTAGAGGAAGATTATGCGAATGCATACGGGAATAAAATGCAACTTTCCTAAGGAACGATTTGTGAATTATAAAAGCAGACTTTAAAAGCTCATAGGAGAAGAATACGAATGTGAGAAATGTTCTGTCTTTCTATTTTCAAATAAAATGTAACCATGTTCGCCATACATTCATCTTCTAGACTTCTAGAGGAACGTTTTCGCCCATAGTGGTTTGCTGGGTAGCTATCGGACATTTGTGTGTTTTTTGACCACGATCATATGACAACTGGGTCTTTTCTGTATCAGAATGGAAGGAACGATGGTGCCAAATATTTCTTTTGATGAATTTTACGAATATTGACACATTTTCGACATTCTTACCCCTAAAACTGAGTTTATACAAATTTGCTGCAAGGATACTCAATTACTTACTAAATTATGCGAGAATAGTTTCTAGCCTTAGGTATCGACTGCTTTAAAAGACAGACTTAACTTTATAACGTGAAACTAAGCATTAAATTCGTAACTTTTTTTGTCTTGGATAAAGAGTAGGTAACTAGTTATTTATTAGATGATCAATATATGGCGGTATCGCTGATAGAATGTTCATCCATGTTATCAGCCATTATTGATTAAGTTGACAAATAACTATGAGCCAATATCATCGCAAAGGTATAAAAGTGATCTAACCATGACGCAACACTTTTACGATGCGGCGAATTCTAAAGGCTGTAAACTGTTACTTTGCGTAATGCAAATGAATGGGCAAAAAATAAATATGTATTTGAATAAAATTGTTATGCAATATGTATATATTTTTTTTCCGATGTTTATTATACGATTTCATCGGACTATTAGGAAGAACATTTCGGTATAAAATAATAAACTCGTAGAGCAATCGATTATATTTTCCACATTTTTCCACCTCGGCGAACATTAGTTTGCATGTGGATATGATATATGTGATTTTACGAGTCCTTTTTTTGGAATCGGTGTGTCCCCTTGCATTGAGCTCAAGGGGATATATATGCTGGTGTAGGTGTGTATGGAAGATTCCTCTTTTTTGGGGACTCTATGGCAAATGTTCACTATTTCAGAGGTTTCTGTGGTAATTCATTTTTCATTTTATAGCTGGTCATGCTTCGAAAGTTTTGTTGATTTTTTTTTTCAAACAAAATATGAAGTATGAGAATTGTTTGCTTTTAAAGAAAGAAAACAAAAACAACGTCCTTGGAATGAGAACTGAGTTTGAAGGTGGAACTCGTAGGTAAAACTGAAAAAGTTAGGGGACTTATTATAAATAAAGTGGAGTTTGTTAACTATTGTTAGTTATTTGGCAAGAGTGCAAGCAATAAAGAAGAACACACGTTTTAATTGTGAATTTGATTCATTGATTGAGAAACCGTTGCTGTTTCTTAGTGGGGATGGGAGTATGGCCGCAACAAATCAATTCCATTGGGTACTGAACTATGTAGGTTGTAGGTATTTGCATTTCATTTCGTTGGTTGATTGAAAAAGTGGTTGGTGCTTTTGACTACCGTGTGTCAAAATATCTTAATTTAACAAAAAAAAATTAGTTTACTATTGCTGCCAATCATTCGAATTAAACAAACTTTATAAGTCAAAACTTCAATGTGCCTTTAAATAACATATATGTGCACACAAAGCCACGTCATAGTAGGTACGGCGGTGGGAGCAGTTCTGTTGTCAGTTCACTATATATTAGAAGAGCTGGGAGAATTTAAAAGCGACCGCTCAGTTGTTGCTGATATGTTAACGTCTTCTGCAACCACGGGTAGTATAACGCTCATAGTACCTTCTAGCTTTTGCTGTCGAACTCATCACAATGATTTGTGAACCCTTGTCAGCACTCTTAAGGATTCAATTTCAATTTCGATAGCAGTGATCATCGACATTCCTTTCGTCCGATCTCCCTCCATATCGTGGTATTTAGTTGTCTATTCGAAAATATTGTCAGTATTCTTTTGTTGGCTACCCCGAAACCCGAGACTGGCTGAGTATCCTCGTTATGATTTATTAGCTTTTGCCCGCGGCTTCGCTCGCGTAGTCCTCAGAATTTGGTACACAGAGATTCCTTCACAGTCAGTTGATAGTTCCCTATTTTAAAGTACCTAAGGAGCAGTTAGTCGGCCCTAGCGAGGTATCCGTCGGAACGGAGAATTCTCCGCAACGCATACTCCGTCGGAGACTCAAATTACATTCGAGGTATCCGCATTCGGAAAGAATAATTAAAATGCGACGACGCATTATTTGATATGATGTTGTTTCGTGGTACATCGGGGTTTTCCTATTTAATTCTTGTTTTTTCGTTTGTTTTTGCCCTGGAAACACAAATGCAAGCAACAAATACAGTCAATTACTTTGCTAAAATGTTTTTTTCTTTATTATTTTCATTTATCAACACTTCACTGCAAATCGTAAACAAATTCCGCATCAAATTCCTGTCGGAGCATATCGGAAGTAAATTCGTATGAAGCTGTCAAAAATATCAGTAAAAACGCCCTTGATCGCACTGAAACGCAAAACGCCAGTGTGCGTTGCATATTTGTCGGAAGAAAGTTCCGAAAAGCTGTTCCGAAGTATACCTCGCAGCAAAAATCCTCCGATTCGTATGAAATCGGAGAATTTTCCGTTCCGACGGATACCTCGCTAGGGCCGAGTATCTCTATGAAAAATATGTTTAACGCTCTATTGAAGAAAAGGATATGATCAATATGTTAGTGAAGCGCTGGCATCTCAGCACAGATCATACTATAGCAGATTGAGCCACTATCTATACGGGACAAAACATATTTCTTAGCTGGCAAATACATCGATATGATGAGAACCATCGGGAACTTTTACCTCTTCATTATATCCTACACCGCACAGGTCTTCCTATACTGTGCATTGCGCAAAACATGCAACCGGGAAGATCGTGAGGATGTGTACCATTTTCTAGCAGTATGCGTATGCGGTATGCCCCTTTATTACAGAATTTCGGTTGAATATCGTTGGAGTATGTTCCCTCGACTTAGATGAAGCGATAATCATATTCAACGGCGACAGAGGTTGCGACGCATTTCAAAGATTCAAATTGATACGACGAACGGTTCGTGAGCTATGAAAAAAGGCCCCTTAAAAGGGGTCATCGAAAATAACTCGGGCCCCAAACGAAATTTCCAAAACCGGAGAAATCGTTTTTCTTTATTTCTCATAGAAACACAAACAAACCGAGTTCGAAGTCAATCGGATGAAAAATAAAAAAAATTCCCAAACAAAATTTCACCCACCTTTTAGCCCTTCAAGGGTTGAATTTCGAAATATCCTTACTTATTCCTTGTATACATACATCATAAAGGAAATCTTTCTGCAAAATGACTCCTTTCTAAAGCAAAAGCTTTGGGCTGATCAGTGAGTCGTAACTTTCATTTTTATATATGAGATGAAAAGACTTCACCGAGTCTTAACATTTATCATATATATCGCTATAGGATAAATGTGAAGCGCATGTGATCCAAGGACAACACCCTCCTCAAGAAATATGAGTTCCCAGAAGGAAAACTAAGTTATAAAGCTATCGAAGTGCGCTAATTTACGTTTCAAGATTGTAATTCATCATGCGAAAGCTTTTCGTTCTAAATTGCAAGGGAATCCGTGAAAAATCTTCACGAGTTAATTGCTGAAACATTGTTCATCCGTCACAAAATTCTTACAATGCCTTCTGTATTTCTGACAATCTCTATACGCTGTCTCTTCATAACAAGGAAAATTACATTTTCGACTGCATTTCAAAGAAAAAGTAAAAGAACATAATATTGTTGTCTAAACTTTCCCCTTTATATGTAAGTGCCATTAGAGATCTGCCAGGTTTGGCAACACATCATATTTTTTCTTTATTTAACAAAAAATGATTTTTATATCAATGTTCTATTCATTGTTTACAAGCAATGTGCTTAATTGTCAAATTACACAGACGATTTTCTTGTACCTCCTTTTTGCTCGATAACAAACCATTTGTACTGTCAATGATCTCAATTATCCGCAGCGATTATTGGTGAATGATAATACAAGTAGCGGTTTAAGGTCCCTTATATGCCTGGGCTTAATTTGTGCCTTATCACCACCACAGCTAATGAGAAATTTCTGGAAAATATCTATAAAAAACATTCACCTCAATTAATTTGGGAGATTATATACGATTTTCTTCTCAAAGCCGATAACCTCTTCGATCTCCAAACACAGATCATTCGAAATGCTATCGTCAAGGCGATGCCCATTACATTATTTGGGATTTTGGTTTGTAATGAAACCGGAAATTTATGTGAGGGGGAAGTCTTTCCATTTCGTTTTTATTGCCTTATGCATATTCATTAATCAGTGGTAAATGGTTTTCATTCATTCAAGTATAGTAAACACAGAGAGAGTGACAGACGAGTGGGATGTCGAAAACTCGAGATCAGGAAAAATGGTGTCACTAGTGTCACTATCAGAATATGCAAATCGATATGATTGGGTTAGGTACATTCCTATAACTAATCGGTAAGTAGATGACTTAATTGTACCTCAATAAGGTATTGATATGTGCCCTTCGTGACGTCTGTCAAAGTTCTAGATATTGTTTCTGTCATTTTTCCCATTTTAATAATAAATATTCATCACGAATGTGTGTGCCTTATTGATGAGAATGAGACAAGATTCTACAAATAAAATCACGGAACCTGAAGCCAGATACAGGTAAACATGGTGTGTGGCATTTGAATTACCTCGAAACACACTCTTTCGCATCGTGGATGACAAACAACTTCCTCTGCACAGCACGCAACACAGAGTAAAGTAAGTATCTCTTTGCGTTGCTCATTCTCTGCAATTTTGTATGTTTTTCCATTTCTTTCCTTCGTTTTAATTCAATTAACGATTTCGATCGAAGGCGTCACCTCTGGCATTTGCGTTATTTTTTCTTTCCCCCGCCCTCCTCGCCATACCTGAACACGGTTCAGTCAGTCGGATGAGAACATTAAATCGGTCATTAAACTCGACAAAAGTGCCGCAAAAGTATGTTTTCTGTTGAGTAATTGAAAAATGACTATAACTAACTACAATTCGATGCCAACCAGCAAAAGAGGTTTTACATTCCCGGTTCAATGTAACCTAATCGCTTTTTAATTCAACACGTTGCCAAGAGGGTTGATGATTGCACACGACCGACGTAGCTGACATGTATCGTGTGTAGTGTGGCTTTGAATGAGGCCAAAAACAGTGTCCTCATGCCATAGATTTATGAGGGATTCAATGAGACAGGTGAAATGATTTTCTGTTCAGTTATGTGCGCAGTGCTTTTTCTTCTCAACCCCACAAGAGCTTCATTGAGGTTAGTTTTTTAATTTTCCCAATGAAAATGGAACAAGATGAGATTTCTTTTTTCCCCCGCACCGCACTGAACCCAAACCACAAAATGCACAGATATTACAAAATTTTAATCCCAAACCTACAACCTACAACTGTGGCGGAGCTGACTTCCAGCCAGCCGATTGCAGGCTATATTTGTTTTCCGGAGTTTCGGGTTCATGTGTCTTTATAACATATTTACGAGTGAGGTACGTCTACCTCGTTATATGAGCGAAGACATCGCATATGCCAACAATACTGGGAAGGCTGTATGTGCATCTGCATTTGGATCTTTTGTGTGTGGGACACAAAAATGGAACGGAGCTACGTGAAAGTTGGGCTTGGGTTCACCACCCAATTCCCAGAGGTATTACGTTGCGACTTTGTCAGAGGCGCTCTGTCATACACAAACTGTTTGCATATTTTACTAACGTATTAAAATGTAATCTGTGTGTGTGGGTACACCTCAAAGTTATATACGGCTACCGTGGTAGGCAAGTGTTGCCATCGTGGTAATACAAAACAAAAATGGTACGTTATTAATGGTGGTTTTGTAACAGCTAAATATCGTTGCTTCGCTCCATGCTGACTTTACGAATGAACTTACTACGCAGTCGCTTCTTCCTACGGCTTGTGTAGCTGTAGATTAACGTTATAATTAGGCTAGGATTTTCTCGCCAATGACACGCAGCACATTATTTGTTCGGATTTTCCTTCTGCTGTTGTATTCTACAATTTTTGACAAATGTAATCCATAAATCCTATTTCTGACAGCTCTTGTGCAAATGTTTCCCGCAAAGCAAAAGTGTCCAAAGTGCTCTATTTCGAAGCATGGACAATGGAGCTATGTTCGAAATGAACAGGAAAGGAACTGACGACCGATTGCTTAAATTTTTGCGATCACCCAATTCTGTGATGAACAATCCTTGAGCGAGTACCCAGTTTAACCTTTGGCATTACTGTCTTAGGCGATTCTCAGATTGAGACAACAAGCAATAAGCAACTAGCAACTGACAATAAGCAATCAGCAAAATTTTTCGTTCGAGCGATATTTAGTTGCTTTGATGTGAGACCTTTAATTTAATTCAAATTAAAATAATTATGAGCGATAATATTGCGTGTTTCCTATTGCCAGTTGCTTATTGAATGTTGCCTCAATGTGAGAGCCGACTTAATTGACTGTCTGGCAATGTAATCTCAATTTAAGACATCAAAAACGTCAACAGTTTGTCATTATGTATTAAATGCCTATCAGTTTCTGTTGGAAAATGGTCAAACAGAAAACTGCAATTTAAAAACTCCGTCTAAATATTTTTTGGTGTAGTGTTCCAACTGTAGTTGTATTCCCCCTATTTCCTCATAACCCATTTTTTAATCTCATCTTGCCCTTTCTGCGCTCTCTTGAAGCACTTAATTTTTTTATTTTTACGAAAACAAAAATTCACATTTGACATGCTAAAAGTATTGCCCTCTGTCTGCCAGTTGAAACACATGCGTGTTAATTGCCGGCATAGAACAATTTAAAGGTTATCTTCTCAAAATGCCATTACAACGGCTCTAATTATACATTTTACTTGTACAATCAACCGCACTGCAAAAAAAACCCCCTATATTCACCACCACGCACAATGCGTGACATAAACTGTCGAAAAGAACAGAAACCCAACAAAGCAGAAAAACCGCTCATTTATCTCGCACTCTTCCACAAATGCTGCATAGACCTACTTTATATTCGCATGTCACATTTAGGGATTTAATTTTTATTGCCCAAACCCCACCCTTCGTTCCAAATGGGTTTGTACGGCAATTAATTTCGTCCTTCACATGTGTCATAAGGCAAACACAGACGACATGTCTATTGAAGGTTATGCGTTACATACACTTTCATGTGTCCTCTTTCTAATTTTCATCAAATTAGGATGTTGCTCAATCGAATAGAACTTTCATGAATTGCCAAGCACGACACAGGAAATCACGAAGGCATTTCGGCAAACAGGCAAACTTCTTCGATCGGTTCTCCTATTATTTCCGGTACGAGGACATTAGCCAAGTGCATATACGACCATCTGTTTACAAAACATTTAATTTGTGTCCTTCTTCGAGGTGATGGCGTGTGTACTGATGTGACCTTTCCGAAATTTGATTGTTTATTTTACGAGTCCTTTGTGTTGATCAATTAAAAATATTGCCTGCAATGGTGCGTAGTTGTATTACGTTCATTGTAATTTATGTTTCCAATTGACCTTGAGACATAATTCATAGCAATCGAGTCCTTTATTGTGCCCTGCAGTGTGTGAGGAGATAGGTGGATAGTAAGTTTCGGAATTCCCCTCATTGATTTTGGTGTTTTTTCCATTGTTTCGCCTGAAAAGGGCCGCCTTCAAAGGCGAAATTAATAATTCCTAAGCCCTTTGGTGGATCGAACACGAAAAGGGATGTAACTTTTCCAAGGATTATTTGAGCTCACCCCCATCAAAGTGCTGGTTGGGTTTCCCTTTTCACTTTTTCATGTTGGCTTTGCATAATGGAAGACCTGCGTGCATACGCTATGGTATACATTATCCAAAGAGTCCTTTTTTTGTGTGTTTGTGAAACCAATCGATTGGAAGTCATAGTATCTATACCGAACGAGTTTGTCCATTATTAATGTCCCAAAAGTTGGTGAGCACAAGAAGTTGAAAACAATGTCACTGCACTTGTTCGGTACGGTCTACTGACTCGATGAGGTTATTGCGCAATAGTGTTGTGACACTTTAAAAAAAAAATCATAAACACATTGAAATGGGTTGCATTGCTGCAGCGCATAATGGTGATTAAGTGGCTTAATTTGCGGTCGGCTACTATGCCCACTACTCTGCATACGCGCTCCATTGTAAAGAGGGGATCCAGATTCAGTCGAGTATCATTTGTTTGGATTGTTGAATGAAAAAATTTCACGGCCAATGGTTTGACCAGTTTAATTTGTATTACATTTGCTTTCATTATTTTTCGTTTTCTTCTTCTTCGTTTCGCTGTTCGTGTCTTGAATTACTTTTCGTAATGATGATGATGATGGTGGTGGAGCTGCTGGTGCATTAATGGGTGTGCCGGGTAATAGTCACCGGAAGTTATTATACGATTGCAAATGGAGTTGTTTCATGGAAAAGAGAGAGAGAGAGAGAGAGAAAAGAAAACCCAATTGCATGCTGGACTTTTTTTGTATTTTTTTCTTCATGGAATTTAAACTAAACACGTTTTCCTATTACACACAATCACAACCCCTCTCTTACTTGATAATCGTCAAGAGCGCCGCGGCTCTGGGCAATTTACGTCGCTAATTGGTTTTTTTTTATCAGATCAAAGTTGAAGATGTCTCGAGCATTACATTTCGAAAAAAATATTCATTGGTTTGGTATTTTCTACGGCTCATAAATCTATGTTAGATGTTGATATAATGAGTTTATTGTTTAAAACCCCATAACATTGCACCTACCCGGCTTAAGTGTTGCGGGTGATGTATGTACAGTCAAAATCGGTTATAACGACCTTCAAGGGACTGACGGATTTGGTCGTTATAAGCGATAGGTCGCTGTAACCGATATCAAGGTGCATACATAAATTAATCTGTTTTAAATTTTTTATTTATTTTTATAGTTTTTATTTGTACCAGACAGATATATGTACATACATACGAGATAACTTTATGCAAACCGAATAAAGTCAAAACTCTTCGACCACTCGTCACACAGAAAAATTTGCACTAATTAATTTCCCCACCTACTATTGAACAAACTCAAAACCAATACTAAGCGCAAAAATAAAGAATAATAATATCTCAACAAACGGTGAGCTGTAACATGTCTAGACAGATACATCGCATGTACAGACCCATAAATAGTTTACCGTTTCATAAAAAATGCAGTCGCACAAACAGCTGCGTCGATCTTAGTCGTTATAACCAATATTTTATTTCAAAACAAGGAAAAAATCGGTCGTTGTAAGCGATATGTCGTTGTAAGCGATGTCGTTGTAAACGATTTGTTATTCAATGGGTTTATAATGGAGCTCAGCCGGGACCTAAGAATTTGGTCGTTATAACCGATACGTCGTTATAACCGATGTCGTTGTAAGCGATTTTGACTGTAATTTGAAATTTATATTTTTTGAATTACTGATTAAATTGTCTTTGAATAACTTTTGATTTTTTTCTCTCTTTTCTACAGGTATGTATCTGTTAACAATGGCACACAACTTTTTGATGGTGAATATAACTTTATTTGGGGTAGGGGTCATTTCGCGGATTTTTTTTTGGCAATTTATCATTTCGCCATGATCATTTCCCAATTTGTTGTCTTGCTTTGCTTTTTAATTATTTCGCATTTATCAAATCGCAATCTTCTTTCATTTCACTTTGTAATCGTATCGGAAAAACATAATTTCGCATTTGCCATTTGGCAAATTTTTATCCTGCGTTGTGATTTGTTCGCATTTTGCTATTTTGCATTGTATTATTTGGCGAAATGTTTTGTTTTACAATCTACACATTTACAATTTCGCAGCGAAATTTATTATCATGTAATAGATTGTAAAACAAAACATTTCACGAAATAATACGATGCGAAATAGCAAAATGCGAACAAATTACAACGCAAGATAGAAATAATGAAAAGGTGAACTAAATAGTACTATACTCCAAAAAATTAAAATTCCTATTTTTATTCAGAATCTCTATATAATATAAAACAAAGTGGAAAAAACTGTTTCCCCCTGTAGCCCGTAATTTTCAACCGATTTTGTTGATTTTTTTTTCAAATGTCGGTAATTACGGTGATTGTGTGATAGGCTAAACAAATTCAAAATCGGACAAAGGGGCGTGGCACCTCCCATACAAAAAAAAAAACATTCAAAATCGTATATTTCGAAAACCACAGAAGCGATTAACTTACAGATAATCTTAGGTATTGGCCGTAGAGTGCTCCTGTGAAGATATGTTAAAATCAGACAAAGGGGCGTGGCACCACCCATAAAAAACACTCAAAATCTTTTATTTCGAAAACCACCGAATCGATTGAGATCAAACTTACAGATAATCTTAAGTATTGGCCCTAAAGTGTTCTGTGAAGATTTGTCAAAGTTGGATAAAGGGGCGTGGCACCTCCAATACAAACAAATTAAAACATTGTCGCCCAAAAATAAATAAAATAAAATAAAAAATAAAAAATATTAAAAAAGCAACAAAAGGCCTGGCGAAGCTGGCGGGGGTTCAGCTAGTTCAATACAAATTTATTAACAAAAATCTTTTAACAAAAACCAAAAAAAAAAAATATAGTTGCCAAGATCGGAATAGTCGTCTTTTTTTCTAAAATACTCCTTATTCTGCTGTCTTCGTCTAAATAAAAGGAATTAACAGAATTCTTTCAAAACAACAACATGCTGCCAATAAGCGAAATGGAAAAGCGCGGGAAAAAAATTGCGAAACAAACACGTTGCAAAATAATTCAAAGACAGAATGGGAATTTGCGAAACAAGTATTGAAAGATAAACTAAATGCGAATCGATAAATGCGAAATAAAATTTGCGAAATGACCGGCACCCTTTTATTTGTAAAGTATTTTGCTTATTCATTCTTTAAATACAAGATGTATGTCAAAACAGGTACATAATGCATTCCGAGCAACTATTTTCGCATTTTTACATTTACCGAACATGAGATAGTCCGCATGCGTGCGTGCATTCAATCGCACACACTCAATATTCGTAATGACAGATACGCAATATTTTATACCTTCGTTACTTTCCTTTATTTACCCAACCTCAAGTTGCAAAAAAAGTGACAGTTCTTTTAAACTATGCGATCGGAAATTGTATACAGATCTTTTAATTTCCACTGACGAGATTTAACAAAAACCTGAAGTGTCCCGGAACGGAAATACTATTATTTTGACATTTCTAATAAAATTGATTGCACCGGCCTTGATATTCCGCACCGACGGATTTTTTTTTTGTTTTAGCAACTTTTATTTTTTATGCAGATAATACATATAAGTGTTTACAGCCAAATCAATTGGGTGGTCACAATCCGACCCAAATTTAAAAAAAACATCACGCTGATTTGTGCCCGTGCCCCCAAAGGGGAGAAGGGTGACCCAGTTAAAGAAGGATGACCCTTCTTGGATGTCCGAACTTTCCGAGCCGCCAACATAGAGAACTGCCCGCGAGCTCTACGGGCAAAAAGAAGAGAGAAACATCGACTTCTCAGAAAAAAAAAAGAAAGATGACGAGAATTGGGTGGTCGAATTAATTGAGGCAATACTCCGAAGTTTTACCAAAGGGTAAAAAGATCTTCCCAAGGATACAAGGCATGAAAAGAACATGTGAATACGCTGGTAGATTCACAGTCGGTGCTGAGAACACAGCTAGAAAGGGAGACAGCTACAAGTCCAGCATTCATAATGATATCCAAACATCATTGTTAGACACAAGGGCTACTGGCCGAGATTTTCAAAGCAGCGGGAGATGACTTGATAATGAGCATGCATGCATACGTTCCTTATTTCAGAGAACATACCCATCGATTTGCATATACATATTCACTCATTTTGAAGGATTTTGGAGGCTTGTGGTCGGTTCTGAACGCCCTCAGTCAAGTCGTATTTCCACAATCGAGAAAATTGTCTTATACTCCGGATACAATAGCCAAAAGTCGCCATTATGCAGCTTTAAAAAAGTCAGCAATTTTCATTAAGTAGTATGGAAACATTGAACTTTTTGAAGTTGCATGTTTCAGAAAGCGACAACTGGGTAGGTTCAATACCCGAAATTTCTCGGATTATATAAATGCCGCAAAGTAAGTAAAAAAAATAAAAATCAAAAACACTGCTAGAATCTAGTATCAATTGAATAAAGTAGAAAAGACATTTTTCAAGTAATAACCCACGAAAATAATATCCTCCGTATCCAATTGCTACCTTGTACACTTGTGTTCAACAAAACCAACTTATTGATTTTCAATCAAAACTTGCCTTTATTACTTTACAAACACACGTATAATAGAACCATCAATAAAGTCAACACAAATTCGTTGCCCTCCTTTATATCGACGCCACGAGGACTGCGATCCATGTTATAGTCGTTTTGTCGTGTTACCTTCCAACATTGCACATACCAAAACAATCAGTTAAATCCCTATCCGTACCTACCTGATGGAAGACTTCTCCGCGCCACTAGGTATATACAAGTTAATCACTACACCGAAATAATTAATAAAAAAAATCTTTTCTAGAGCAGTTTGCTCTGACCTTTATTGAGTTTTCTTCTTAACTAACTACAATCAATAATTTTATATTCGATTTTACCTCGGTACTTTGCATTCCTAAGGTATTGAATTGAATTGCAACATGAATTTCTGTGGAAATTCGCTGTATCGAGGCAGACGCTTTGTCAGCATTTCCGTTGCTCGTGTTGATGTTAACTCTTCCCCTCTAAAAAACGATCGTCATCGGTCGTCAGAAGTATGGTAGGTTGTTGAACTTTGGGCTGCTTGGATATTGGAGATAGTTGACCTCAGGAACGGAAAGTCTATCGATGATTGTTACTGGTCCATTCGTCTTTGTTGTCGGTTGTTCAATTATGATTTCTGTGTTGTTTCTTCTTGGCAAGATTTTGCATATGATCGCTATTGTAATAAGTAGTCCTAGTACGGAGATGAGGGAATATGTTGTTACTCGTTGATTATCGTTTTCTGTTTGTAGAAGGTGGATCTTATTGGTATTGTTAATATGGAGATCCTTCATCATTTCTAGTGAGAGTAATTCACGGTATTCGTTTTCCTTGGGACTGGTTTGCAATATTGCCGGAAGTGGTTTAATCATTGAGGCTTCTTTGGAGATGTATTGGATTCCGTTCAAAGTGATGGTCATGTTATGGAATTTTACCAAGAATGTTCCATTTAGGTTGTGTGTTGTGTTATCAAATTCAAGGGTGCCGATGAATTGGTTCAATAGCATTATGCCCGTTGATATTTCATCTATGGTCGGAATATGATGATTATTTATTTTGTTGCAAGTAGCTGGTAGACTTTTTAATAAATTAGGAATGCAAGTATCGTTTGTAATATTGACAATATTTTTTGAGTTACAAATGGATAGATTGTTAAAAGTTTTACATTTGTTTGTTGTTCCATATAATTTTTCATTATTTCTTAAAATTACCTCGTACAATGTTTCTGTTACAATGTTTTTCTTTTTAATTGGCTTTATTAACAAATTTTCGTAAATTTCATTCGTTGTTAAGGGAATGTTTATTATGTAGAGGATTGACGTACTATTGCTTAAAACTTTTATATCTGCAAAGTCTAGGGCTTCTTCTATTGTTGTGTAGGGTAATTTTTGTTCATTAAATACTTTGGTGGCTAATTCTATTTCATTTTTTGACAATATAAAAGAGTTTATTGTACCTAGTTTAGCCCAATGAATGGCATAGTTAATATTCTCTAGTTCTTCTTTTACAATTTTGATTTTATATTTGAGATTTGATATAATTTCATAATTTATTTTATTATTATTTTTAAGTAAGTTTTGGATTTCATTCTGGATTCTCGTAATATTGTTTATTCGTTCGTTATACAATTCATTAATAATAACCTGTTTATTGTTGTTTTTTAGAACATCTGTAATTTTTTCTTTTATTGTAACAAAGTCATCGTGGTCTGGGTTGCCAGCAATCCATTTCCAACCTTTGCCTATAAAGTCTAGAGAACGTTTCGCTATTCTGGGTTGTAAGTTATGTAAAAGATTACGGATTTGTTGAATTTCATGTGATATTAAGGGAAAAAGGATTTGACTTTGGGTTGTTTCGAGATTAAGGACTGGTGATATGTCGGAAAGGAATTGCTCATATTGTTTAAGATTAATGCTATGTATTAACTTGAAATGTCCATCTTGAATTTTTGTTTGCCCTGTATGTAGGGAGACAATTTGGGAGTTTGAGAAATCCATGATCTGGATCTCCGCTCGACCAAAATAGATGGTGCATCTGAAAGAGAATTAGTTTCTTATATTACTTTTATGGACTATTTTTCCGGATTCTGTTACTATTGTAGAGTTTCTATTTTCCTTAATGATTTCTTGTCTATACCTATTTGTTAATTTTGAACCTAACCGTTTGTTGTTTTTTACATAAATGACCTGTCCTATCTGATAGTCCTTCTGCGGTTTTCTTTTTTTATTATGATATTTAATATCTTTTTCCTGTTTTGCTTTAATTTTCTCGATGTTAATTAAACGTGTCTTTTCAAATTGTTCCGGGTTTAGTCTGGGTATTCGCCCATAGTAAAGTTCTATGGGCTTTTTACCTGTAGTTGAATGGATAGTAAAATTGTACTCGTTAACGGCTCGCTGTAACAGTTCTTTGAAAGACCGTGAAGGTCCTTCCGATTTGAGACATCTCATAATCTCAGATAGGGTGGAGTGAAAGCGTTCGACTTGGCCGTTCACTTCACTTTTGTATGGTGGTGTTTTGAAAATTTTGATTTGGAGGTCATCTTCTAACATTGAGGTTATCGAGGCTGAGTTAAGAGCCTTTTCGTTGTCTATAACAACGACTTCGGGGACACAAAAGTAGAACAAGATATCACGTAAAGGTTCCTTGATATCTTCGATTGAACGGGATGATATTATTTTAGCCTGTGCGAATTTCGTGAACTTATCGACGGCGGTCAACACGAGGTATTTTTCCGTAGAAAATATGTCTATATGGAGGATGTTACCAGGATAGCTAGGGATCGGTGTGTGATTCAAATGTGGTTTGTTAGGATGCCTGTCGTATTTATTCTCCTTGCATGTTACGCATCGGTTAACTAGTGTTCTAATTTTTGAGGACATTTTAGGGAAGTAATAGTTTTCCAACAGTTGAATCCTGTTTTCTTCGGCGTTACGATGTGCTCTTCGATGTATCTTCAGAATTTTTTCTTCTTGCTCTATTTGGCCGGTTATGTCTTCAACAAATTTTTGGGTGAATCGAATACGATAATCTTTAAAATGTAACGGATAAATTTCTTGTACTCGTCCCATCGTCATTTCGTCTGTTAGAAGTCCGTTAATAGTATTTGGATTAAGGTATCTCTTGAAAATGTTAATGATGTCGTTTGTTGAGTAGTCTTGGCGTATCAGAATATGTCTTGTATAGTTGTCAAAGGGGTTCTGGATTTGATAGCTATTTTCATTTCCTATCTTGAGTAAAAGTTGATTTCGAAAAACGTTTATAGGGATTTCTACAGATGGAATTAGGTTTTGCGCTGAACTGTCAGCACTGTGTTCTGTAGGGGTCATTGAGTGTATTTCAGTTTTTGGGGGTCTCGAGAGAGAGTCAGCAACCACATTTTCCTTACCTGGTTTATATTTTAGCTCATAATTATACTCCTCCAATATGGCTTTCCACCTTTTCATTTTGGAGTTTGTATTTTTGTTACTTAGAGCATAGGTAAGTGGTTGGTGGTCTGTGAAAATGTTGACTTTCCGGGATCCGTAAAGGAAGTTTCTCAAAGAATTGAGGGACCAAATAATCGCCAGCATTTCTTTTTCGTTCGTGGCATAACCTTCTTCTGTTTTGCTTAAGGTTCTGGAGAGAAATGTGATTGGCTTATCATCCTGTGAGAGGACTGCTCCAATGGCGTAGTCGGAAGCGTCAGTTGTTAATTGAAAGCTTTTGTCAAAGTCTGGATATTGAAGAATAACTTCTTCGGAGGCGAGAGAGTTTTTTAATTTGTGGAATGCTTCGATGGCATCTTGATTCAACTGAATAAGTTTTTTCTTTGACATATTTGCGGACACATGTCCATCTTCCCCTCTTAAAAGGGATGTCAGTGGTTTTGCCAACTTTGAGTAATCTCGTATAAAGCGGCGGTAATACCCTGACATTCCGAGAAAGGATCGAAGTTCTTTTAGGTTTTCAGGAATAGGTCGATCAACTATAGCTTGTACCTTTTTTGGATTGGTTTTTATTCCGAATCTTCCAATAATAAACCCTAAAAATTCTACTTCTTTCTGAAAAAATTCGCATTTATCGAGCTGAATTTTCATATTTGCTTTTTCTAAGGTGTGAAATACTTTTTCCAGATTTGAGAAATGTTCGGTTTCGTCTTTCCCAAAGATGACAATGTCATCAATGTAAACATAGCAACATTTTCCAATGAGGTCTCTTAGAATGTCATCTAGCGTTCTCTGGAAAATGGAGGGGGCGTTCTTTAGCCCAAATGGAAGACGAGTAAATTCGAACTTGCCATTATTTACCGAAAAGGCAGTTTTTTCTATATCAGAATCCTTAAGTGGGATCTGATGGAAACCACTTTTTAGGTCCACTATGGAAAACCATTGATTTTTACTAAGGTTTGCAAGGATTTCGTATATTTCAGGGATTGGATACTTGTCGGCGATAGTTATAGCGTTTAGCTTACGGTAATCAATTACCATTCGAAACTTCTTTTCTCCTGAAGCATCCATTTTTTTGGGGACAACCCAAACAGGAGAATTGTAGGGAGATCTTGATGGTCTTATGATACCGTCTTCTAATAGTTTCCGTATTTCTTTTTCGACTTCATTTTTAAGTGCCATGGGGTAAGGATATGATTTCGAGTACACGGGGTCTCGAGTTGTGGTTCGAATTTCTCCTTTGACCATGGTGGTATAGGTTAACTTTTCGTTTGGTTCCGAAAAGAGATTGGGGCATTTATGAATAATTTTAATAAGTTCGGAATGTTGTTCTTTAGTCATGTGGTCGGTTCTAATATTTATGTTATTGACAAATTGTGATTGATGTTGTTTGAGCGGAATGGAAATTCTTGGATGAGAGAAACCAGGGTGAATAGACATATGGTTTCTACTTGTGTTAATGATAGCATTCAAATGTTTTAGTGTGTCATGTCCTATGATACCATCAAATGAAATAAGACTAGGGAGAATAAAAAATGTAATTTTGTCAGTTTGGGGGCCAAAAAGTTGAATAAGTGCATGATGGGTTATTTTAATATTTCCCCCCACGGAGTGAGCGTAGAAGGGTTTAGCATTTAGTAGGGGATTCTTTATGTGACGTGGTTGAACGTAATTCTTGTTGGAACCTGTGTCAACAAGAAACTTCAGGGTCTCTCCACTTCTAGAAATGTGTTCGAAATAAGGAAGTGAAGAGGGCGTTAGTCTAAAAAATAGATGTCATCCAGTTCTTCGTGTTGGTCAAAGTTTTCTCCTCCACTCTGTTCAGTGTATTCTTCTAGTGATTCGTCATAATTTTGGTCTTCCTCTGCAATTTCTGTCTCGTAGTCTTCCATGGATTTTTCTTCGTCACCGAGTTGAGCTGTGTGATGGATTCGCTGCATCTTTTGTGGTTGGTGTATTTGCTGCGAATGTTGTCGTTTTTGTATGAATTGTTGATTCCTTGGTCTATTTTGATAGTCTACTTTCTGAGTCCTCAGGGAGTAGTCAATGGACATTGGTTTCGGTGGGAGAGGTCGTTGATTTGGTGGTATTCTTTGTTGTTGGTACCTAGGTTGGTATTGGACATCTCTATAGAGTTGAGGTTGTTGTGGAGCACGAGGGTTGTGCAGTAAGTGGGGATAGAAATTGTGTCTAGGAGCTGGGGCTGGTGCAGGTCCTGGAGGACTGTTCCTTTTAGCGGGAACTGGAGGTGCTTGTTGAGACGATCTGGGAGAACTGTGGGAATTGTTTGCGTACTGGGCGCGAAAGTCTACGTTTTGTAGTTTCAAACACAAATGCAGGGCCTGTGGAAGGTCTGCTGGTTCACGTATGCTAAGCAGGCGAGGCAGATCTCCTTTCAAACCCCTGACGAAGGTATCGAGGGCCTTGTCACGGTAGCATTGAGTCATGTTGTTCATAGCATCTTGACTCATTTCCATTGATCCCAGTTTGTTTAGGATTAATGACAAGTGGTGATAGACGATCTGATAGAATTCAGAAATCGTGCTATTGCCTTGCACTAGCGTTGTCATTTGATATTCAAGGGTTCCTAAGTCCCTTTTATCCGCATAGTGAAGAGTAAGGCATTTCGAGATTTTCTCCCAGTTAAGAGGCGTGTTGTACGACTCTAGCACGACGTCGGCATGTCCTACGATTTTGTTGCGAATTACAGACAAAATGCCATAGTACTTGGGAGTACCCCTAACGTGATCATAAATTTGGATTATTCTCTCAACACTCTTCTTCCATGAATTGAATTCATGAGCTTGCCCAGAGAATTCTCGTAGACTTTTAACTACGTCTGGTATTTTGTCAAGGTCGGCTAAATTATTATCAACTAAGTTGATGGGTTGGTCGACTTCGTTATTGATGTCGGCCGCGGGATTCATTATCGAATTAAATATTTGTCTTCCTTGTATTTGTAGCGTTTCTGCTACTAATCTGGTGATTAGTTGAACTAAATCGTTAGGATTAATACCTTGAGCAAGTTGGGGGGCAGGTTGGGGAGCAGGGCCAGGGATAGGTGGATCTGCGACGTGTTCCAGGCGTGCTGGCCTAATAAGGTTATTTTGATTTGCCATATTGGCTGAAACGTTTCAAAGTATCTAATTTGAAATAAAAGCAAGAGCACGGATGGAAATAGATAACGGCAAAGAAAGAGGAACGATTTTTTCAGATGTTATCTTAGTTCTAATGTAATAAACTTGTTTGAATAATGTTTTGTTAAATAAAATCAATTAATTAATCAATAGGTTTCTTTACACGGTTTTTAAGTTGTGCTTTTAGGATTTAACTTCACTTGTTTACTCTTATTATTTCTCTTATTATTTCAAAAATTGATTCACTTCTTAGAGCTAGACTTACAATAATAGTATGAAGTGTTGCTCCATGTGTTGATTAACGATATTTTTTGTTTTGGTGGTTCTTCTATTCCTATTCAGGCGGCTGCAGCTTTATAGTTGCTCCTTTTTGTCCTTGGTTATCGGGCTACTGGGGGACCTCTTTTCTGTTCCTTTTTATCCTTGGTTATTGGACTACTGATGGAACTCTTTTCCTGAAGTTGCGAATTAATGTTGAACGTGTAAGTTCGAAAGCCACACAATGGGCGCCAGTTAATCACTACACCGAAATAATTAATAAAAAAAATCTTTTCTAGAGCAGTTTGCTCTGACCTTTATTGAGTTTTCTTCTTAACTAACTACAATCAATAATTTTATATTCGATTTTACCTCGGTACTTTGCATTCCTAAGGTATTGAATTGAATTGCAACATGAATTTCTGTGGAAATTCGCTGTATCGAGGCAGACGCTTTGTCAGCATTTCCGTTGCTCGTGTTGATGTTAACTTACATACTGTGTGTATCTTACAAAATATCCCCGCCTCCGCAGTCCGCCTTCCAACAGCGCGATACTTCAATTTTTATCAGAAAAACATCCGGAAAAAGACACATTCTGTAAAACTTTTTGAGTTTATCTCTTTCATCTTTGCGAAAAATAAATTATATTAATAAAAAAAAAAAAAAACTTTAAAACAATAAAAGGGATACTCCAGGATATCTCCCACTGTTCGCAGTCACTCCGAAATGAAAATGACAATTTCACCTCGGTTTTCAGCGGAAAAGAAAAGCCATTTCATTCGTCAAGGACAATTTCAGTTGCAGACACTATAAATATACAAAACGAAACAAGTATACAAAACACATGCAAAGAAGTAGAAATAAATAAATAACAGAAGTCGACTTAAAAACAAAAATTAAATAAAAACGGCGACAGGAAACTTTTATACACACACACAGATATATTCAAAAACACAGCAAGTGACGGAAGCGATAAATGAAGCAAAGTAAAGTTTTCGCAACTTGATTTCGATAAGGATAAACGCAAACAGAATGCCAGGCAAGAATGAAACGCAAGATTGCGCTTCCATCAGCAAAGCACTATCAACAAGCAGTGGTTGCCCGTTTTTCTTAGACCAGTCTTATCGTCGCATCTATACTCTCGTACACATATTTCGTTTCGTCGTCGTCGTGATTCAATCACTTTGCCAGAGTGAAGATTTTAATCTCTATGCAGTCAACATCAGGATAACAAGAAGTTACTGCCAAAGCAGTCGGAATGGCTAAAGTTCCACAAATAAATCCGTGGGGTATATAATGCGATTGTGGACATCCCGATTGGGGGGGAAAAGTGATTTCCACAATATCCCAACTGCGGTTGGATTCGACAAGAGGCGATGATGCATATTTTGATGTTCGTTCTCAGCGCAAACGATGTTGATGAAGTCCATGAGCGATTAAGAAAAGTTTTGTAATATGCAGGTCGATGGGTGTTCCCTGAGGGCGAACACTATTTTGTGGCTTAAAGACATTCAACAGAAAGTGGTATCTACTGACAGTTTAGAAACAGCTTGAATTGTTATGTGGTTTTGATAAAGTCGCGGAAAGAGAAACAATTATACATATTTCGCCTTAAAACGTTGAGTCGAAAACGAAGGAGAACTTGGCCGCAGGTGTGACAAACTCAAATGTGGATGGACGAGTTCTAACAGTTAAACACGAATTTCATATCTTTTTTTAACGTTCATTGTCGTTTGAATATAAATTGTTGCAAAATTTGCATTAACCTACCCTTAGTTTAGTGCCCTCTGCCAACCCACTCAGGCGCTAATCGACTCTGGTCAGATGGGGACTTCACGGTCTCCAGATCATGTAACCGTCTGCTAAATAAATGATCGCGTTTCGATCGACGACAGCTATGCCTTCTTGGATGTCTAAACTTTCCGAGCCGCCAACATAGAGAACTGCCCGCGAGCTCTACGGGCAAAAAAGAAGAGAGAAACATCGACTTCTAAAAAAAAGGAAATATGTATTACGAGAATTGGGCGGTCGAATCGCAATAATCGGAAGTTTTACCAAAGGGTAAAAGGATACAAGGCATGAACATAACATGTGAATACGCTGGTAGATTCGCAGTCGGCGCTGAGGGCTTGCAAATAACACAGCTAGAAAGCGAGACAGCTAAAAGTCCAGGGATCATAATGATAATCCTTCTCGTTAGTGGTATGTATTCGTGTGCCTAATCAAGGGAGGATTTATTCGAATTCACTACGGACAGCGAGGAGCTGAGGGATGCATGATCGGATAATGAATAAAGACAATATTGGTAGCGAACTGTATTCTTCAACGTACCTGCAAAGTCAGTTGTAATTGTAAGAGTAAATTAACTCAATTGTGGGCTCTGTCCGAAGGAGACGATCCCTCTGAGCTTATATGAAACGAAGACAAAAATGTAACCTTGTGCGCTCGCCAAAAACTGTAAACTTATTTCAGAACGACAACCAAAGAGCATCTTAAACATTCAGAAAAGCTATCAACGATTTTGGCAATAGGTTACAAGAGCCACTAACTAGAGAAGCAAAGTTCTTGACGTTGACATCTTTGCACCTATAGAAAAGAGCGAACCAATACGTATCGTGAAGTATCAACATTGTCGCGCTGTTAAATCAATCAATAATCAGGGCATATTGCAAAAATGACTTCTAATCTTTTGAGTGTATAGGAAGGTGACTTATGAGTTCCAGACTCCTTCAACTGATTGTTCGAAAATCTCAATTTATTTATTTCCTTCTGATTATTAAAAAAGCATAAATAATTTTTTCTGTTGAGTACATACTTTCTCACATATGACGATGTTAGCTACATGGATAAATTGGAGCTACATGTAATTTAAGGTCCATCACCTTCACTGTCATACTCACTCAAACTGCGATGTCCCTCAGGGTTCGACTTTAGAACACTTACACTCTGCGAAATTTCGAAAAAAAAAAAAACAAATTTAATCGAATCACCATTCCAATTACAACATCTCTCGTTCGATTACTTGCAACTAAGTATAGTAATTCATTGATTTCCAAACACATAAACAATTTCTACTTGAAGAGACGAAAACTTTTAATAGCATTTCTCTCGCGAACCGTATAGGGATTCTTTAATGGAGCAGAAAATCAATCTCGTTTCGTATTTCAAATAAACAAACTTCAGAAATTTTATTATCTTGATGATTGTCAACGTACCCTCATCTATGTTATCAGTTTCCTTTCTCCACACCCGCGCACACATACAGGACAGCGATTCATTTAATTTTTTTTTCCATCCAGAGTGATACATGTATGTCCTCTGTGGGTTTTTAGTGCCATTCTGTCTGGTGACATATGGAAGGATATATGGGTTTGTGTTCGTTTGTAGTTTCATTCTCTATATCTATTTTTTTTTTCAATTTCGTTAAACACAAGACGAATACACGACCAGGAAGGAGATGAGAAGAAGCAAGGAAACCCGTAAAAATAGAAGTACCTATTCCTAGAGTTTTGTTTCCACCTTGCCCTTCTCCACATCCCCTGACGATCTTTGTAGTAGTCGTCACCCTAAATATTACTTTCTTGATGGGGTTTTCCTTTTTGTTTTAATAAGAAAAAAGGACAATGATGAGATAATAGATTGGGAGGAGAAATTCATTGTTGAGCATTCACATAGCGAAAGGATTAAAAGAAAATGATGTAGCCGTTTGTAATTTTTCTTAGCTGAGAAAAGGGATAATTGATTATTCGATGTCTATTGTCTGAATTCAAAATCAATTTTTGAAATTCCTAGTAATGACACTTTCTCCTTTTGGGAGCCACAAATAAACCTGAGTTTCGAGGATGTCGTTAGAAAATCCTTCTCGTTTCCGATTGTGGTTCTTTGGCGAAAGAAGTTCACTCTTCGTTGAATACTGCCATTATATCAGGCTTTAAATGTGATCATCTCTTCTTTTAACCGAGACAGTAAATCCCACCTCTGCTTCGTCCTGGGGCTCAATGAGTATCAAATCGATGATGAGAAACCGCAGAAGTAACACAAGCTTCAAATGTACATATACCACGCGTATATTCAGGATGCATATAATACATTGCCGGAGATGATGAACTTTACTTCGAACGACAACCAACAGCAAGCAGAAGAAGTTTGTTAACATTGCGTGTATCCTTTTGAAAATTACTGCAGGCATTCTTTCCTAACACCAACCGCATCATGGTACATAATTTTCATTCTCTTCATGGGAATGTGAGAAGGAAGCTGTGTCTTCTGCGTCTGGTGGGTGATGATGATGATGATGATGATGTTGATGATGATGGATGAAAAGGAAGCTTTTCAGCAGATACAATCAACCGGAAATAACTTGAACCACCCACCCGCAAGACCACCAAACCATCTTAATGTCTATTCAATATGTACTCATACCTACATGTATCTGACTATTCTCTGTTCGTCTACACACAAAGGCGCGCGCACACACAATTGGTGTAGGTGTTGTACACAATCTACAATGACGAGCACATCCCTTTTGGAGGGTTGGTTAATGAACTTCTCTCGCAATGGTTCCTTATTTCTTCGTTTTGTTTGATAGCATCTTGGTGTGGTTTTTGAAAAATTCGGTTTTTTTTTCTTTGCTCTCGTGTATTATACATCACCTAAGGTCTTTTGTCCATTTGTTAGACGTGCTAATGTAGGACTTTTGTTCCCCAGTTTCTTTCTGTAAAATACTTCTTATATATAATACATTCCTTTATTAGAGTCGTAAAATGTAAAGTTGGACTGTGCTCAGTGGAGGTGACAGATGACAGTGTGCCCACCTGAAAGTTCGGGTTAATGAACACATTTAAATTGGAAAAGTTTAATGACAGCCAGAGGGCGAAAAAATAATGAAAGGACATACATAAGTATCATTCGGTAAAAAATTGTATTTCTGGGCGACTTTTCCAAAGTGCAAATGAGATATGTATGTAATGACGTTAAAGTTCTAAAAATAAGTCAAGTATGTTATGTGAATGACATTTGTTACAATGTCGCCATTCTTTTGTTCGCATTATAAAAGGTTAAACAATGGCGATCACGCAACACCCAAGTTGTCCTTGAAAAGCAAACATGAACCAAATATAATGAAACCGTATAGAAGAGGGGAGAAGCGAGAAGTAACCACGTTTCTTGCTGAAATGGGAGCAGCAATTTCACCTGACCAATTTATGTTCTCGAGTTTCAGTAATGCATTATTTTGTGAATAATTAAGGCTTTACATGTCTAAAAGTCTGACGGAAAAAGGACAAAAACTACAGGATACAACCAAACTATTGGACTGCCTCGCTTTAAATTTTGGTATATTCGAGCACACACATTTAGGGCCGGAATTTCTATCCAAAATTCCATGAAATTGATGAAATGCTTTTCAACGCAGCATAAATTAGGACAAGTTTTACGTATTAAATCCTAGCTTTAGCTTCTCGCAAACAATAGTTTGTCCAATTTTTTAGAATCAACTACGATGTTAAACAGAATATAACTGCCAAAAAGCACTCATGCTGTGTGGACTAGGACTTCGTTATTCTATTTTGGTATTCGTTCGAATGAAGGAAATTGACATTTTTTTCTCATTCCTGTCAGGCGATTACAAGAAGCAGAGGAGCAGCTGTTTCTATTGGTGTCTTTATACTGAAACAGACGTCAGATGTATGCAGTCTAAAGGTTGGTAGTACACGGCATGTAGAAAGCCGCACATACGTATGTAGCTCTGACGTAAACAGAGAGTGCCACATATCGTACAGATACGTATGTGTACCGTATCACAAAGAGAGCTAGTACAGAGCATGTAGCCATTGGACCATATGCTGACGTAAATATGACGTCAGTGCTATATACACTAAGCGTCAAAAGTGATTTAACACTAATGCTATTTTCATCGGTCTTTAACATTTTTGTTTTTAAATATCTATTTTATGTTGTCGAAATGGAATATGTCTTGTTATTGTTATGTTGTGTTGTTATCAAACTTTTTACAGATTGTTGTTTTTTTTTTAGACATGTTTCAAGAGATAGGAATAAAACCTCAGATCTTGTCGACTTCTTTATATCTAAAAATATATCTTCAAATAAAATATAAGTGTAGAAGAAGGGCCATATCTTCAATCAGATCATTCCTCTATACTTCTTACACTTGGCGATAAAATAATAATAAAAGAACATAGCCCAAAACTAGTTAATAGGCTGACTGACTGGAACTATTTCAGACAGAAGTTGGAAGAAAGTATTCAACTATCAACAGTTATTCAAACACAAGATCAACTAGAAAAAGGAGTTTAAATATTAACAATAAATATACAAAAAGCTGCGTGGGCTGCAACTCCCAAAACAACAAAAAAAATCAAACAGAACTCTTATCCTCGCGAAATATGTGAAATTATTACAGAAAAGAGGAAAGCTAGAAAACGCTGGCCACAGACAAGGGCGCAACGCGGCAAGAGTACACTGAACAACTTAAATAACAAGCTTAGAAAATCTATTAGAGAATTCAAAAACGAATCTTTAAAAACTTACCTTACCAGCCATGCAAATGATGGTAGTACTGACTACTTGCACTGGAAGGCGACAAATAGGATGAACAGGCCAATTGCTCATATTCCCCCCAGTAAAAACTAGAGAAGGTAACTGGGCAAAAAGCAACCAAGAAAAGGTAAACACGTTTGCAGAGTATCTCGAAGACGTGTTTAAACCTTATGAATATAAAGGTTAACAAGGACACGAATTAAGGTGCGAAGAAGATAGACCTATACAGTCGGTAACAGCTAAAGAACTTGGCAAAGAAATTAAAGAAGGCATAAATATAAAAAAGGCATAAATATAAAAAAGGCCCCAGGGTATGATTCGATTACAGGAGAAATTTTTAAACAATTTCCACGCAAATGTCTGAAAAAAACTAGCGCAGATTATAAATGCTGCATTTAAGTTGAGATATGTTCCAAGCATGTGGAAAGTCGCGGAGGTAATAATGATACCAAAACCAGGCAAGCCACCTAACGAAGTAACCTCATATCGCCCAATATCTATACTACCAATGTTTGCAAAGTTATTCGAGAAAATTTTGGTAAAACGCCTGCAAAAAATAATTGACGAAAAATCGCTAGTCCCAAATCATCAATTTGGATTTAGAAATAAGCACTCTACAATCTATCAGGTGCATAGAATCACAGATAAAATCGAAAAAGCATTCGAAGAGAAAAAAGTGTGCTATACAATATTTCTTGATATAGCACAAGCTTTCGATAAAGTCTGGCACAAAGGTCTGATCCAAAAACTACAAGGGCAACTGCCAAAGCAATATTTGACAATTCTAGAGTCATATATATCAGATCGATTCTTCAGAATTAAACAAGAAACAGAGTACTCAAAATTAAGAGAAATTAAAGCTGGGTTACCACAAGGCAGCGTGTTAAGTCCAGTTTTCTACCTTCTATTCACTAGCGATTTGCCAGAAAGTGGGGAAACCACTGTAGCTACTTTTGCAGATGACACAGCTGTCCTTGCTGTGGGATCAACTGTCGAAGTAGCAACAAAAAAGCTTCAAAGGGCAATGGACAATATCTCTGATTGGACAAAAAAATGGCAGATTAGATTAAATGACCTTAAGTCAGTCCATATTAATTTTACGTATAAAAACGTACCATATATGTAGTGGAATACTCGAATACAGCCAAATATCTAGGCATGACTCTAAATGCTAAACTGCGTTGGAAAGCGCATGTAAAGAAAAAAAGAGACGAGTTGAACATGCGATACAGTAAAATGTATTGGCTTATTGAGAGATATTCATCTCTGTCAAATTACAATAAGTTATTGCTATACAAGCAAGTTCTAAAACCAGTATGGACCTACGGGATCCAGTTGTGGGCATGTACATGCCAAACAAATTTGCAAAAAATTCAAGTTTTCCAAAATAAAGTAGGTACTAAGGAACATCGTCAATGCACCTTGGTACATACGCAACGCTGATCTACATAGAGATCTTAACATTGAAATGGTTGAGGAAGAAGTTAAAAAAGTTGCCCGAAGGCATAGAAGTTGACTTCTTAACCATGTTAACATAGAAATAACAGAACTTTTAAATACTGACAATGTAATCAGGAGATTAAGGCGGGTAAAACCTCTTGATCTTAGCTAAGACCAAGAAAGTAGGTAATACTTTCAACTAAAAAAGTATAGAAATTCTGCAAACGTCGAATTTGTCCTCTAAGTTTTTTAAAATGAATCAAAAATAAATTGCCGATTAGTCGAACGACTAGGTGCGGGATGACAAAAAAAAATGTTTCAAGAGATGACGCTCACTGTTCGTATATGGCTTTCCACATGACGTGTACTACCACCTTAACACAGTACAATGTTCTTAAGGAATTTATAATCTTTCAGCATGAAGAGTTGAATATTTTACTCATCTTAGTGCAGGGCCTGTAAAATAAGGCAACATTCTCGAAAAAATAAAATAATAGTTTAAAAAACTAAAAAAACGCTTTTATCAGTAGGTAGGTACTGCACTAAAAGCAAAAAAATAAAAATTAACCAATCTATTTTGAAGGTTTATCCTGGAAGGGGCTTAGTGTAAGCCATGTTTGTGTAGTTCACACTGAAATAATACAATACATAACTACAAACATGGCTTACACTAAGCCCCTTCCAGGATAAACCTTCAAAATAGATTGGTTAATTTTTATTTTTTTGCTTTTAGTGCAGTACCTACCTACTGATAAAAGCGTTTTTTTAGTTTTTTAAACTATTATTTTATTTTTTGCTTTTTAGTGCAGTTTAATATCTACCTACATACTCACAAAAGCTTTTTTTTTACTATAAGTTTATTGTATTATCATCAAAACTGAAACATCAGCATGCAAAATTTCAAAGTCCTAAGTCAATGGACAAAATAGGTAGGTATGTATTCCACATAAATGAAAATTCGCGACAGGTATGGTTTGATTGATATTACTACGCGTACCTACCTATACACTTTCCATAGCTGCAGATCTCACATATAAGTAGGTACGGTTGTGCATGTGCATGCCTACATATTTACGCATCACAAACTCCTATATACGTACATATGTACATAGTTAGTTTTATCCATATCCATATTCCATACATCAAATTCAACTACGCCATACATGATATGAGCATACATTCTGAATGCCCGCCACAGTGACAATTCTATTTTTAGAACGCAAATAAAACTACCCTTCCTAAGCACAACTGCAATCGAGATAGCAATTTTTTCGCATTTGGCCGAATAAGATCTATTTTCAATTTATTATATCTTGCCCTCTAGATGGACTAGAAAGATGAATGTTAGCTTAAAATACTCGGTGAAGTATTGCCTAACAATTAAAAGAATTTTTTGAGTTGACCTACACATATTTATGAGTATAATGGCAGGTTGAGCGTAGTAAGGTAAAAATAGAAAAGTTTGCACCCCCTTTCTTCAGCCCTTATAGGACGAAACGGTACAAAGTATTAATTAGACATGTAATAGTTTTGACTTATCTATTGACATATAAAGTTTCAAGTTAATACGGCTAATGGATCATGTGTTATGAAAACCCCCCCCTTAAAGGGACAAGGGAAGTCAAAATCCAAAAATTCTTTCTAAATATTGCATTGTCTTCACAACCCAACCAACACGGAAAATTTCAAAGTTCTAAGTTTAGAGAAAGTGGTTCAAATTTGACTTGCAAGATTTTGACACAACAAATTTTTCACGAAGTTAAGTAAAAGCCTTTAAAATAGCCCGACTTTAATTTGCAGCTGATTGCAACCTATATTACGAGCGCATCTTGCACATCTCTTCCGATTACAGCATCAAATTCGATACTTATGCTAGTGCAACAAAACAATGTTAACATGTCGACATCATGTCCCAAAAAACCGTAATAACCTAGAATATTTACGAGAAAAAAAAACGTTAACAACTTCATTTCTCGACTTTAATTAAATTCCAAAAATTCCTGAATTTATTAACAAATCTCTCATTAGCACAAAGTCCAAATCCAAGGCACAACTTTTGTTGTCCCATATCACCTTGCACATATGAAACTCTCACATCCTGAAAGGCAACCTCCAACTTCCACATGTTACTATGTGTAACTTTTGTGTAATAGTCGATCCCGGAACGCCCCGAAAGCCAAACGAAAACAGGGCCATGCAAAAATAACACATCCGTGTTTATTTGTTCCCTTTGTGGAAAATGTTCTAACAACTGTTTCGGTCCCGGAGTTTTTGTGTAACCCGTTTTTATAAAGGGGACGATGAATATTTTTTTTCTTTTTTTTTTCGAGTGAACACAGGTCTGGGAAATCAATGAAAGGTTCTACCTTTAAAAAAAAACTATTGCATATACAACACACTTCGGAATTTGTTGTTCGCACTCGTGTCTGCGTCTTTTTCTACGCTGCTGCAACATATTGCGAAAATTTGTTCGTTGTCCTTTTCCTCGAAAGAGATAATTACATATTATACAAAAAAAAAAATTTGAAATAAAAACAAAGCAGCAACAACAGACGCTAAAGGAGGTGAAAGAGCGGAAAAGTATACTTATACACCACATGGGTAGTGGTTGCTCACACAAACTTTGTGAAGTCTCATTTCATTTAAGTGCGGTAAAAGTTCGCGGGCGACGTTAATACGAAAAAGTTGACAAGTTTAGTTGTGTGTTTTTTTTGTTGTTGTTGTTCCCTTTTACTGGTCCGTCATCTGGTTCGAATGCAAATGGCGGCTGTTGCGGTTACGACGGCGGATTAGGCATAATGAAAGTTTGTTGTTTTTAGTAAAAGGATAGAAAGGATGCAGCAAATATGAAAATGCCACTGACGTGAGACTTAATGTGGTTGGTTGTTTAGGAGAGGGTCTGGGAAAAGCCATTAGCACCATGTGACGCTATTCGCGTAGAGACTCAGAAATCTGCGAAATCTGGTAAACTCTCATAAAACTCTAATAGGGACTGTCTGTCCCAAAGTAGACAGAGCACGAGCCTTGGGGTAGGTAATTTCAAGGACTTTAAGCATTTAAGCTGGACATTTAGTAGAAATTCTGTCTAGCATGTAATGGTAGACATTGAAAATTTAAAAACTATTATCTTCATCTGTTGATGGAGCCTTAAGGACGGTAAAGAACTCACCGAGACATCCGATGTCAAAAATGGATTCAGACAAGCCGATGCGCTGTCAGGTGACTTCTTCGACATCGTTCTTGAAAGAATATTGCAAAACTCAAACGCTAACACCAGAGGCAATATCTTTTAAAAGTCCGTCCATCTACTCGTCTATGCCGATGACATCGACATAATTGGCAGATGTCACTGGCGCGTTCGTGTGTATTAAGACGGACGCGGCGAAATGGGTTTGTCGGTCAATGATGGCAAGACAAAGTTTATGCTGTCGTCAAGAAAGGACACCCAACACCTACGTTTTGGACAGAATGTCACTATAGACATATAGAACTTTGAGGTGGTTAAGGACTTTGTTTTTCTGGGAGGAGGGGTCATTCTTTGACGATGAGGCGGTTCAGTTCTTCACAAATGGATCGAAAACGTCCGATGGTGTGGGAGGTGGTGCTGACAGACTTAACCTCAGTCTCTCCTTCCGTCTCCCAGATCACTGTAGCGTTTTTCAGGCGGAAATAATGGCAATAAAGGAAGTCTTATCCTAGCTAAAAGAAAACGTGATATCCGCTAAAGATATCCGCATCATCTCGGATAGTCAGGCTGCAATTAAGTGCCTGGAATCAGCCTCTATTAACTCTACTACAGTCCTAGACTGTCGCACGTCTCTCAGAGAGATGGCGGAGCAGTTCAACATTCACCTCTGCTGGGTGCCGGGGCACAGAGACATTCCAGGTAACTGTAAGGCTGACGAACTTGCCAAGCTCGGAACTACACTACCTATCGTACCAAGCAAATGTACTTTAGGTATTCCAATCGCTACGTGTAAACTTATGATATAGCTGGATGCCATCCAAAGAACAAACCTTAGGTGGACATGTGGCCGACATGTCTAGCGACAAAAGAGATCTGGCCAAAGTGGGATCTCAAACGTTCTAAGAATTTGATCTCGATTTTTGTAGAAGCTGCTTGGACGAAGAGGAGGAGGAAACCATTCAGCACTTCCTCTGCACCTGTCCGGCACTCTCCCGAAAACTGAAAGTCCATTTGGGAGCCTCTTACTACAATGATCTAAACGATCTAACAAACATAGGCATTCACAGTCTCCTTTGCTTCATCAGAAGCTCAAACTGGTTCAACGAGTAGGACGAAATTCATGTGGTATCACAAGGGACCTAATTGGTCTAAGTGTGTCGGCCTTTTGCCGGCAGCCACTTCAACCTAACCTAACCTAAGGACTTTGTCTACCTAGTATCCGCTATGAACTCAGGCAATGACACCAGCGCTGAGATTAAACAAAGAATAACTCTTGCTAATCGCTGTTTCTTTGGACTAAGAAAGCAATTGAGTAGCAAAGCCCTCTCTCCAACAACTACAGTGGCCGGCATAAGTATTTTGACAAAACTAAAGTAAATTCTGCTCATAATTTAAAACTTACTTCATGTAAATTTTGGCATTTAAATTCCGTTTGAATGATACAAAACTTTCCTTAACCCATTAAGTACCCATTGAAAATTTAGAACTTTTGTAAAAGTCTACTTTTTTGACTTTTTTTCCTCGGTACAATATCATTTACATGAGGTAAGTTAAAATTATGAGCAGAATTAACTTTAGTTTTTTCAAAATACTTATGCCGGCCACTGTAAAGTGTCCTTTTAGAATACCCTAATAATCCCAGTCCTTCTCTATGGTTCAGAGGCATGGACTCTATCGAAAGCAGATGAGGTCACTCTTGGTTGTTTTGAGAGGAAAATTCTTCGAGTAATTTTTGGTCCCGTCTGCATAGACGGTGAATGGAGGAGGAGATACAACGACGAACTGTACGGGCTGTACAGTGACATCGACCTAGCCAGAAGAGTGAAGGTCCAACGACTGAGGTGGCTGGGTCATGTAGAGCGAGGGACGGCGCATTAGAGGAAGACCGCGACCCAGGTGGTGCACGCAAGTGGAAGGGGATCTTAACCAACTTAGCGTGGGAAACTGGAGACAGCTGGCCAAAGACCGTGCTGGCTGGAGATGCTTGTTGGTTGAGGCCCAGGTCCAGGTAAATTATCATCATTATTTTCATTTTCTGGCTTTGAAAGGTCGCCGGTGTGTGATGCTCAACTAGGCTCCCTGTAACTGTCGTACTTCTGACACTGACTCTTAATTGGGATAATCCTCATAGGGACTTGATTCAAGCATCTCATAGGTATCTTATCTTGGGCTTACCTATAGAGAACATAATATATGCCTTATGGCAGTATATGGAATCCGAGTTGTGGACCAGCAGTCGCATCTGAGTTTACTAAGCATAAAATTCCAAGAATAAAATAAAATAAAATTAAAACGAAAATTTAGTTATAGGTTATCATAGCTTGTATCTGAACCAACAGGTAAGGTTATATTAATTGATCCCTTTTCCGTCTATTTAGGAAATGGGGGAGCTTAGCTTGCTTCCTGGGGACATATTTTCAGAGAACTACTACCACTTACAACAATTTAAGTGCATAACTATATTTAAATATCTCTGGGGCTATTGAAGTGATATATAGGTAGTAGTTTAAAAAGGAAATATCTTTTTCTCATATGATAAGCTTAACCCCCATACATACGAAATATTTCATTGATTGGTCATCCGTGAAAAAATTTCCTGGTGACTGTAAGAAGTCTATTTCCACTAAAAGTTCATCTATTCATCAAATCCAAATGGCAGTTCCTATTGACCTAATCACTTCCGTTCATAAATCCAACTTCTTAAACTCCACTTAGGCTGCCGATCAGTGCATGTATACATGTACCCACTCAATACTCTCTCTTTGCCCAAAAGCCTAATTCACATCCTGTAGGAAATTTCCAAATCTTCTATGACAAATGTTTTCCACAGGCAAAAAAAAAAATACGAAGAAAGGAGGTGCTCAGCTCATCCTATTGAACCACACTAGTGCCAAATACGATGTGTATTACATGTTCACACACAGTCATGAGGTCAAACGAACGATGTCAACATACTCATGGGAGTGTTGAACTGGCCTCGTTTATTTTTTTCTTTTTTATCCTGTCGACCTCTGAATTTATGGTAGTTTTCATTTATTGACTCTGAGCTGACAGAGTTGGCAGAAATAAAAACCGTTGAATTTTAATTAAGAGAAAAGTATCAGTGCCAAATTTCAGTCAGACGCACACATGTCAAAATTTGTGTACCCTAAGGCAGAGCGAAAGAATAAAAAATATCAATTCGACATAAAATGCCCATAAAATCATAGAGACGTAAATTCGGCTGTAATTCTAAGTGCACAGCAGACATTGAGTGCCTTTGGGCGACCTAATGAATAAAAAAAGCAACGAAATCCATAAAAATCTGTGAAAACAGAACGCAAAAACAAAAAAAAACGTCCTTAATCCCATTGTAGAAGCGCTATATGTACATCTCTTTCATGCAGGACAAGAATATCGATTATGCTTGAGGGTGCCGACGACGACGTTGCTGGCGTTGTTACTACTTCATGTGGGAGTCGGAGGGATCAGACGTCTGTATGTATTCGCATAAAAGGATTTCAATTTTTGTCTTGCATGTGCATGCTAAACTTATTCTCACTTTAGTCTGTGTGCTCCTTTTTCGCCTCTACGAGTATGAATAATCCAATGTAAGCGTAAAAAGAGGGCGAAATCGGGCTAAGAAAGAAAATGATTCCAAGATGTTGAAACCCACTTCCTGGTGGTAAGTCCTTGGATTAGGGGTTGTTAACACAGACTGCGGATTATTGTCATTCCAAAATGCCAATCATATCATGTGAAGGTGGGCGTGGGTGGTGCCACTGGGTGAGGTAATTTGCAAAAGTTGAAAATTGGAAAATTCCTTGTCCGCATTGCATATGCAATTCCAGACACATTGGGGAAAACCCAAGCAAACTCGAACACGGCTAAGTGGGTGAGGCCGTAGGAGGGCGGCAGTCGTTATCGATTGATATGGTATGACATTTGACTTGGCTATGGAAAGTCACTGAAATTGGTGCCACTGCTGCTGCTGAAGATTATAGCGTCAATTATGGGGCAATTTAGAAGTTATTGACAGGCTGCCAGGTGGCAGTGTGCATGAAATACTGTTTTCACATCTTTGCCCTGACAGAGAAGGAATTGCATGATTGCCACTTTGAGGTCTCAAACGAAAGTGGACTACAAAATGATTTCGTATTCAAGTGTAGTTGAGAAGTTTCATAAAAGAAAGGAATCAGTTTGTAATAGTGCTTTCATCTGTTTTAAATGGTTGGGGACACATTCTGGCCACCCGACTGTTTTGAGAACGCACGGTAACACCAAAGAGCTGATGCCTACAAAACTTTCTCACAATCTGCCAATTCGTAGATCTAGCTAATAATGGACATGGACTATTTAACAACAGTTCTGTCAAATGAATTCCATCGTAACCACTTGAAACGACTTTTGAAAAACTTCAAAATTTTTATTAAATGTCAAAATTCATATTATCTGCTCTGCTTCAATATAGAAAATGTTTTCTTTTATTTTACCGGTTGTATGAAATATGAAAAATTACCTACAGCAAACCTCTAGTACCCTTAAGCGGAATATTTAAACATTTTTCAAAAATTTTTCAAATTTTGGTGGACAATTTTTCAAAACGATTTGATCTCCTATTGTAACCTTGAAATCCTTTGGATATATTAGCGGATTTTAGAAAATGTTGAAAATTTCGATCCAAACCTTAAAATTTAAACCATCGCCGCATTTTTTGCGTTTTGAATGATACATACAGCAAAAGGAGAAAGAAAGACATTATGTCTGTAGTAATTCGTGCGAAATTCAAATTATATCTGTCCTGCTCCGGAATATACCTAATACATTTGTGAATAAAAAAATTAGCTTGTTTTGTCTGTAAGATGAAATTATTTCTGACCGGATTGTTGGAATATTTTCGAAAACGTTCTAAATTTCGATTCAAACACGTTGAAAGTCAGAATAAAGACGTTATAAAATGCACTATACTCTACCTTTTTATGTAGAATGGGATGCTATAAGACGATTTGACTGAATCAGTTCTAGTTGCACATATTCTACATATTAAACTGACCATAGCACTCACTGCGAAAAAAAAATTAACCCTATTCGAATGGGAGGTATACGTATGCTAGTGTAGTTTTGTTTTTGTTTGACGTGTCGCACGATCGTAAAAGTATAAACATCCATTTGTAGCAAGGTATAATGTGTATGTATATATTTTCACTTAAAAAAATACATTTTGGCTAAAAACTGTTCCTAAGAACGTGGCTATAAACGACATAGCCTATAGCAGTCTCCCAGTCTTAAGGAACATTTAAAAAAAAATTCATCGAAATCTGTCCAGTAGTTTTCGAGTTTTTAACAGCCAAAGAAAATTCCTACAGTTTTATTATAAGTGTAGATATAAACATAATTCTAGGAAAAACACAAATGCATGACAAAATAAGACACTCAGCACTGTACTGTACCAAAAGAACCTAAAAGTTACAAAACTCCCTTGTTTTCGGCACCCACCGTATAAATTCCTTCGCTAATGTAATGTCCAATCTGCCACTGAACTAGATACGCGGGTAGGTATGGAGAAAACGAACTTTTTTTCTCTTTCAGGCGATTCTTAATTTCAAGAGGAACCTGCTCTTTAGCTGTTACTTCTCAGTTCTCACCCCTGTTACTTCTAGTCCCGCTCTCTCCTACATGAAATAGTGACATTTGTGATATTTTAATAAAAACTTACGATTTTAGCAATATGTGTCTAGCGCGGTACTTATCACAGTTTTAGCGTCGAGGTTTAATTTTAGGAACTCAGAATTATGAACTATTCCATATAAATTATCTATTGTGAACTTTAAAAATGATTATTATTAGAAAGGCACATAAATGTTATTTCGATTTTCTTCTGCTATCGTAAACGTATCTTAGTTTATTCTTTGCCGATTTTTGTGCCAAAATATCTTTTTGGAAGCCCAAATAATTTAGTATGTATAACAAATCAGAGCCAAGAACATTTTGACTGTATATGCTATTAAGATATTAAATGCCAGACAGTGTCTGATTTGAATTTGAAATTGAATTTAAAATATAGATGTTTTTACAAAACTTCATATTCACGAGTACATTTTTTTGCAGCCGTCGTCGCCTTCCTGTTTTTGATGGTTGCTCCAATTGAAAAACAAAAACATGTTTACACTGTCTGCCAGTGTACAATGGGATCATTATAATTCCGCACAACGTAGGTCTGTGGATAGAACGCAAAAATATAACCTAACCTTGAAGATAATTCTTGCATTAAATGGAAATTAAATTAAGATGTCCCATGAATGCGTCAATTGATAACCATTTACCCTGATACGCTATTGACAAGACTGTTTGTGTACTAATGACTTGCAAAATACACGAACTAAGACGCGTGGTGTAAGTATTAGGCAATGTCTATACTAATTAAGTCGGACTCCGTGGTATGAGCCTCTAGATATACGAAAGTGTGTCAAGGAATCTACATTACTGTTCAATAAAAATAAAATCAATTCAATCACTTAACCTTGATCTGTAGCAATGAATTTCCCTTCGGTTTCCAAACTTACGCTTACACATTTCTTTTCATATAATATGGAGTACCATCCCCTATTTTATTGTCGAGCGGCTCATCCTTACGATGCACATTCAATCGACCCATATATGAAGATTGTAATGTTTTACTTGATCTCTTTTCTGCTGTGCCCTTCTTCGATGACGTGCAACAATTCAATACGACCAAAAGTCAACATGCATCCACCCCGGCAAAGAACTTTTTTTATTTGGAAAATAACTTAAATCAAACTCAACTCACTCGTACAACCCCAACTTTTTACGTATTTAGCCTCGTTCGCTCGCCGAATGCAGTCCACTTCAGTGGACAAGCATGGCATGGCTTCCTTCACGTTATAGCAACGGCAAAAAGTAGCTGCAGCCATCCCCCGTTTTACTCTTCAAGTCATTGCGATTGCATTTGACTTTAAGTTGACCCAATTACGTTTTCGCTTGATGGAAGAACACTACATTCAACTACGACGATGTCAACATATGTGCATCATACGACCGTACTAGGAAGCTCGGTTGGCATCATGCTGGCTAAGTAGTACTCCACATGCATTGAGGGAAAAAGTCACATTGCTGCGTAGACCAGTTCAGCAAACATTCGAATTCGGATTACGGGTTTCAACTAGTTTCTTTTTTTTCCCAGGTCTCTATATCGGATCGGAGTAGAAATGTTTGTAGTTTTCAATAGCTCTGCATGCACAAGCACATTTACCCACCACTCACTGTTTACCAGATTTTGGGTTGCTGTCATTCCACCACTAAATACCATCAAGGCTTTGATAAGAGGATTGTTCAGCCATTAAAGAATAAAAAAAATTTAGAGAGGCTTGTTTTTATTTTTAGAACAAGTATTTCGGGAATGGAATTAGGATCATGGCCGAATGGTTGGTGGTTCTAAAGAATTTTTATTCATGGGTCGAGGTTAAAGCAATTCACAGCCCTAACAAGAGAGAGATGTGTATATGTGGAGGATGTTAAGCTATCCCATTTATTTATTTTTTTTTTGCTTCACGCAATTTGAAACGGAAGGTTAAGTTGTTTAGAATGTAGCACAAAGCTTGGAAAATCATCCAAAAAATAAATAAATGAGGGTACTTAGAAGGTTTGTTGGAAATATGTTGTGCAATTCGGAAAGTACTAATGCAAGATGTGCCAAGTGGACGTAGCAATGAGCTATCAGCTCGAGAATATATATTTCGACATTTCGAATAGTGAGGAAGAACTACCCACTTACTTTAAATAAAATGGCCTTCTGCATCGGATACCCGCTAAATATAATACATATATTGTAAAGTAAGTGGCGTAGCCCTTCACATCTTTTCAAATCGCCCTAAAACCATTGCCGTGGGAGGTTTCTCCATTATTAATGCTTCTACTGTTGGAACTTGATTAAATTTTTCAGACATATTAATATTCTCGCCAATAAAAATATTAACAAGTCGACAAAATGTCTCCACACGACACCTTCGAACGTTTTAAAGGTCTTTTTTCGTAACCAGTCCGGATTTGGTAATTGTTTAAATTTATTACATTTCTGCATCTTGTCGCAACAATTCTGCAAGCGGACAAAGTTTTACCTATATGGCACTTAGTTTCACATTGAATACTTTTAAAATATTTGTAACTTTCCACACTCTTTGCAACGTGTAGCAACGTGCCAGCAAGGCGTGCTTACGTGACCTTATGCGTTTTCTCAAATTTGTTCCTTTTTGGTTTGACAGAGTTGCCCGATCCACAAGAAAGACCCCGCCAAAGACAGAGGCATCAATCGTAAAAATTATGCAGGACATAAAGTCGAAGGAAAAAACTTCGAATCGACTTTATTTCTATTTCAGAGAATTGCAAAAAATTTTGCGTTCAACTTTATTTCCAAAAAAAAAAAATGGAAATAATGTCGATCACTTCAATAAGATCAATTCAGCCCACCTACTCCAAATCCTGTACAGTAACCCCAAGCAGGGCGGTTGCAGGGGGGCAGCATGCTCCCTCATACATGTTTCCCTGCTTATGGGGTTGGTTTTTTAGTTTTCGACATAAATTACCTTTTTTCGACCTTATTACTACCATTTTGCTATGGAAATAAAGTCAACCATGAAAAAAGGTGCAATTCGACATTATTTCCAATCTGAAATGGAAAGTCGATTCGACCCTTATTTCCTACGACTTTATTTCACGGCACCTAAATATTGTACCTGCCATATTATCTGAATAACTAGCACCCTTCGTAAATAACCTAATGGTCCCTATAAGGGCGGTTTTGGACCAGGAAACTACACCCGCCGATGTCACACAGATACAGAAAAACAACACAAGAAGTTCAGGTTGATACTCATAATCTTTTCATCGAAGTCAAGCCTGCATGACAGCGTCTATAGAGACAAGTTATGAGTTCTCTCAAATCTCTATATATCTATACATACACATATAATAAAACTGTAGCAATTTGTTTTGGCTGTTAAAAACTCGAAAACTACTCGACAGATTTCGATGAAATTTTTTTAAAATGTTCCTTAAGACTGTGAGACTGCTATAGGCTATGTCGTTTATAGCCACGTAATTAGGAACATTTTTTAGCCAAAATGTATTTTTACATAGACAATGTTTGAAAGCTCAGTCTTCTCGGCGATATGGCGGCCTGTATTTTCGCTCCCGTCCTTCGTTATTCGGAGATGAATTAAACAAATTCAGGTAGGTATGTACCCCAACAAAGGGCAATAGGAATCCACCAGCATATTTATGGACATTGCCCCGAATCATTCTCTCAATCACCTTTTAAGTATAACTGCTTATCTTTAATAGTAAATGTGAGAATGAATTGCGTTTCCCAAAATGTTGGTACTTAACTTTGAGTACATTAAAAATCCCCCGCGAATGACAAATTGTATATATTTTACTGAACAATCTCCCACACTACCTTCACCATGCGGTACATGAGCTAAAAAGATTAATTTATGTCAATCTGCCCAAATTATCCCTTCGCACACACCCCTCCGAGAGCCACTGAAATTTATAAAATTCGAGTACATTACCATATATGGGAGGAGGATATTTGCCGCACTAAACAAAACAAAAAAAAAAGGAGCAAATAAATAAATAAAAGAAATGAGATCCCATAAAAGAGATCTCTCCATAAGCAGACACCAAAAACAACTACACCAACAATAAACAACGCTGAACAAGGGGTGGAACCAACCAGGATACACTATACTAACAATGGATGCCCCACCGAAAATAAAAACACCTCTGTATGTCGTGCCCTGCCATGACGCTATATGCTAATTTATTCTCCCCATTTGCTTGAGTTTATTTATTTTTTTTTTTTTGTACTTTTTCAATTTGGAATTCAAATTTATTTCCATATGAGATCCTGGCTGGTTTTTGCCGTTCCTTTGTAACGCTTTACCATTGTTTATCCTTTGCTAATATATTTTTAAAGAGTCTATTCCATGGGATGTTGGGTTGTGCCGGCTAGTTGCAGCGTTCACCCAGCCACACCTGAGGATTATACGATTTATTTCCACTCTCATGAATTTCATGTGAATATCCTTAAAATGAAAAATTATGAACGAGTGGCAATAAATCGGGTAATCGACATTTTATGTCCTTGCCGATATGAAAGCCAGACCTTAGACATTTTTTCTATTGCCATAAATTTGCGTAATAAAGTGCATGCATACACATTATACACTTGACCACTGTGTGATGTGCAATTTCTCGACTGATCCTTTCAAGTTCATTGTGTCAGTTCACCAAGGGACTGAACATTAAATGGAATGCAAAGTGTCACCAGAAGCAAGTAGCACTTCAGAGTTTATAAACTGGGTGTTGTCTTGCGACTATAAAGGATAGCTTGACATTAAATTTACCCACCCCACCGTGGGTACGTATACCTAGCTTTGTTCACCCTTCAAGGGCAAGGATTGGATGGTTCACAGGAGTGAATGTATGAGTTTGTATTTTTTTTTTTTTCATGTCGTGTCCTTTTTCTGTGTCCACCAACAAAGTCGGCATGCCATTGGCACTTTCATGAAACATGATTTATTTTTTTTATTGTCTGCTGCACACAAATAATCTGCACACCCATCCCTTCTAGTCTGCGACGGTTTCTCCTACATTAAATGTCCTTTGTTGGACTATACTGTGGATACTGGCTGGAACTGGTGTGCACTGGTGAATGGAGTGGGTGCTATTTTGCACTTTTTATCTACCACTGACCTGTGGAGTTCGATCGGGTAGTGATGCGGTGTAGAGGGTGTCAAATATATTCCGATGGATTTTTTGCGCAAGCAAAAAAAAAAAATAATTGGTTTGGGATCCTTGACATTTTGGTGAAATTATTTTTTATTGACAAAGTGTATTGGAGGGAAAATGAGAGCACGAGGCAGGTGGCACTGACAGTCATGTCGTTGATTTTTTTTGAAATTTAACTCAGTCAAGCATTCTTTGTGGTCTACCTCAGATGCATATTTCAGAAATTCCGTTTATGTGAGTTGAAAAGGCAGGCACACGTTGAACGTCAAACGGTTAATGGGATTGTGGTTGGCTATTAAATGAGTGCCCATGGTGATGTTACAGAACATATCTTGTGGTTAGGTAAATGATGGACAGCATTTGTTTGAAAAGATAAATTCAAAATCGAGTACATCCATGAGTCACCTATATTAATGTGTATACAGAAGTCATTGAAGTCTTAAATCACAACTACTGATTTTCTGTGTGCCGATGATTGATGGGCAATATATTTCCAAATGACAGGGTAACACTGCGACCGCAATATCGTCCGTTTTGCCTTTGACAAACAATTTAGAATATTACCTTTTAGTTGTAAGATTCTCTAAGTAGTGGAAACAAGAATCAAGAACAATAACTACCCCATCCGGAAGCTTATTTTCTGTTGGTAGTGTTGCTACAAAGCTAATAATAAAAAAAAACAGTATAGGCGAGAGAATGTAACCTTGTGGGTCTCCACTTTGAATACTTCTGGTAGAATTCTATTGAGTTAATAAGGTTAGAAAGTTTTATATGACTTAAGGAAATGGTCACAAAGAAGATAGGAAATTCTGATGCACATAGGTAGTGAACTTTCGCAAAGTTAGACAGGCAAGGCATCACATACTTCGGTCGCACTGTTCGGCTTATTTAAAAGCTTATTTAAAAGCCTTATTCATTAGATTCATTTAATCTGTTAATTATCAGTGTCTCAGCTAACTCACGCCAAATTCGAAACGGTAATTTTAATTAAGGATTAAAAAATTTTCATTCATAAAGAATTTTTGCTCGTATACCAGCTAATCAAGGAATTAAGGCAATACGCCTAAAAGTATACCAGCATTTCATATAAAAGTACGCAATTGGTAGAAATATTTGATAAATTCTGACATTTTTCTCTGGAATGTTGTGTGCATGAGATGAGAACGCCATGATGATTTGAACAATTTAATTCAGAGTTAATTTTTGATCCTAAAGCCTAGTACGCTGCTGTTTCGGAACGAAAAATCCCATACAAAAGTGACAGAACGAAATCATGAACGAAAAATTTCGCTCTCCTTTTCGTTTTGCAGTACGCTGCTGCTGCGAAATGATGGAGGAAAAGTGGGTAATTGTAGTAGATTGCTTGGTACAATTCTCCACTCTCTTTTCGCACACAATTTATTGTCCGGAACATTAATTGCTTGCGGAAATTTTACATTTCATTTTTTTCGCGGTAGTTGTGTTCATATTTTGATTTTGAAATGGAAGTATACGACGAAATCTAATATTTAAATTTCGAAGAATTGCAGCAGCCAACACAACAAGAAGATGAACCAACACAATTAATAATTATTCGTATGTCGACGGTGACTGGCATGTGTTTAGTCTTGATTTATATACATATTTTTAAAATTCTATAATTTTAATTAGGATACAATTGCTTTCAATTTTACAAAACACAAATTCCTGCTGTTGTCAAATGTCACTTGTATAGCAGCTGATGCCACTCTCCACAAATTATTTTCCGCTGTCTTTTCGCACACGTTTCGCTGTGCAATTGGAGACCACCGGAAAATTTCGTTCCGAAACAGCAGCGTACTAGGCTTGAATGCCGATTTCGCACTATGCGGAAACATTTGTTAAGCGCACAGAACGAAGTCGAGTATAATTTGCATGTTCAATTTAAATGCCAATATCGGTTACATTCTAGACAAACATGCGTACAGCAGATGCGAAATATATTTTCAAAACTGCTTCAATGTTTTTCGTACTTTTTAAATCGTGAAAAACCTCAAAATATCAGCAGGAAGTTCGGTAATATTTTGTTTTTGAATGATTTTCTCTGCCTTTGTCTCGCCAATCAGCTGGATTTGAAAATGCTTTTAAAGAAATTTAAGTATTTCTGTGGGTTTTATCGGTTCACAAAGTAGCACCGCAATGCCGCTTATCTTGCAACCTTCCCTAAATCGTGACCACTTAAACTATACAGAACGCACTGTAATCAGAAAATACGTGTTGCAACACATTAGACCACCTGGAAAGTTTTGTGCAATGAAATCACTTTCGAAAAAAAAAAAAAAAAACAATTGTGGGCGCTGATCTATAACTGAAGAATGTTCTAATGGCTGCCCACGTTTTATGCGTGGCTATTGGTTTCCCGCATAGATTAATTAACCATATTGACAATACATTCACGACTTCTCATTCAACAATAACTCACATAAATTCGAAGGAATCCAATGATTCATCATAACAAAGCAGGTATATCTTGCGACATCTTTTCAAATCCCCACTGAGAGTGACTTAATCTGCAGCTGGTAAACGCAAAACATACCCTAACTCAAATTATAGCCAGTTCCTAGCTCAATTTAAAACTGCCGTCCACATTCTATGGGCCAAAGCTGTCATGAAGAAATGACGCAACAGCTGTACCACTTTAGATACATACTTTGTGGGCGTTATTATTCGTAGATACGCTGCATTGGGGTGTCAGATAAATAAAAACAGATCGCGACCGAAATTCCATTGTGATCATCTGGAATTTTAATTCTGAATACAAAAAAAAAAGAAAAGATGTCATTACGCGCAGAAATAAAAGGAATTTATCGCTTTTGGGGCGCCAAATTGTGGCTTTGAATAGCGTGTGCCTTTCCACATTTTTATTACCTTCATCCGTGGCATGTATTGCGACTAAAGTCCTAGACATGAAAATTGCTTTGAATGTCAACGTTGTTTGGTTAGTAGATAACAAGTGAATTCGCGTTTTTTTTTTGCTTTTTTTTTGCAAACGAAACATTTCCAATTAAATATTTTCCTGTCTGGCGTTTGAAGATGAGTAAATTTATGCGTAATTGAATTAAGTTTTATTTAATTGCATTGTCAGTGTTCAATGCGGGGAAAACAATAACAATAATAAAATTGGAGCCAGAGAATGTGCCAAGGTTATGGGTTAATTGATTATTTTTTATGGGAAATTGTTTGTGTTACAGATTTTATTGATGGCATGAATAAAAATTGATCATAAAAGATTTATTTATAGAGAATTTGCGTTGCTTTGTTAAAGACAGTTGGGGTCATGTTAGCCGGTAATCGGTAAGCGAAGATATTATATTGACGCTGCATCAAATTTGGTTGCTTATATTCACACCCGCGCTCGGGGCGCATTTTTAATTTAGCTTTCAAAATATACGCTTCTTTAAATATTTACATTCTCGTGCAACGAAAGTACCTATATAAAGAAGCAAGATATATGTGACCCAGTCGTGGACATTTTTATTTATTTCTAAGCTCTGCCAGGAAGTTAAAAATACTATAGTGGAATTTATGTAATGCCCATGGATATGGAATTTGCCTTTTCTTTCATTGGTTGTGAATATTATAAACATTTTTTTTATCTACCTAGTCACTACACATTTTAAATTTGTATAACAAGTTTATTTATTTATTTTATCTTTTTTTTTCCAGGTAAGCAATTATTACTTAATAATTTGAATGTAAGTGAGTATAGAAGTTGCTGGATTTGGAGTGTTCCCTAAAAATAAACAATGTTGTTAAAAAATACACTTTTTCCGTCTACACAAGAGGTAAAAAAAATTAATTTTTTTTCTTTAAGAAACGTCATAAACTTTTGAACAATAATGCCGCAAACGAAAACTTAAAAATGTGCAGTCATTTATCAATAGGCCAAGAATAAGCTGAAGTTTAAAACATGCTCAGACACTATTAACAATTCTACCTTGTGAACTTCTTTAGAATGTGGATGCTAATAAGCAATTTGAAAGCCAAAAATTTGTGTATAATAATACTCTACTCAGCTCATTGTAAGAGACTTATGTAGGAGTTATTGGTCAAGCATTTTGCGAGCCAGGATTGAGCCACAGGGGCAACTTCGGTAAAGGTAAGGAGGGCGCGGCACGCTTGCGGTCGCTCGGCTCAGCTCGTCGGACTGGGCTTGTTCTTGCCCCCTTACCATATACCACCTGCTCAGCACACTTTTGAATCGTGCCAAAAATAAAATCAAAAAAAGAGAAAAAATGAAGAGAAAACTACTTTACGTTGACCTCGGGCGGACCATGAACAAAATAGGAAAGTGGAAGAAGAGGAGAGAGTAAAAAGTGAAAAGGAAATTGCCCGAGAACTTTTGTCTTTGCCCCCAAGGAAGGACGGGAAGGTTACCGCGAAACTAACTAACTCTAGCTAACCTAATTTATATCTACCCATCACCAAACTATAAACCTAACTAACTTAAACTATTCTAAACTAACTATACTCTAGCCGCAACTTCCCTTCCTGTCGTCCCTTAAAGACAAAGATTCGCCAAGACGACGAAACATGCCTGTTGTTGATGGCACAGGTTGACCAGCCCACCCTTAGTATCGATTGACACTACCGAATGCTACCACTCTGGCCGATATTGCGAGTGGTAGCCCCTAAACACCTCCTAGTCACAATTTATCCCACCGAAAGTCGGTCGAAGTTAAGTTCTGTCGTCACCGTTCGTTAAAAGTCAGTCCTGTCATCGTAACCCACCGAAGGACGGCCTGTCCGTCATCCACACACCGATCGCCACGAAATTAGGAACACATCTCGTCAAAATGAGCACACATTACGAACAAACAAACAAACAAACAAACTAAAACCCGAGCTCTACCGGATATTCAGCTATTAGTCGGATAATGTTTACTTAAATATTATCAGACTTATTCATAAAAATAAAAAAAAAATCTTTAATTGCAGAAAACTATATTTACAAACTTTTGTCGAATAATAATGTCAAAAAAATAAATACCGAAATCGGCATTCAGGAGCAAATTAACTCTGGGCACAACAAAAATCAGTGTTTTCCAAATTTAAATAACACATTTCTGGCAAAAAACATGTTCCTGACAACTTTGTAATACAAGTTGCTGAAATCAAAATGGCGTTCATATCTCATGCACACAACATTGCACAGAATGTCAGAATTTATCAAATATTTCTACCAAATGCATAATTTTATAAGAAATGCTGATATACTTTCAGGCTTATTGCACTAATTCATTTACTTTTTACAGAAGTTTTCAAACCGTGTGTCGGGGCGGCGTAAGTTTTATTTTTTCACTGCTGTAGATAAGACTCCGAACAAACGAAAATCATTAGGTTTCTCGTTACGAATGCCATGGACAAGGTCGAAGCGAAATCCAATAGTTACATTGTAGTCGAAAATTAAGCGCGTTTGTGTTTCCCACATTTCCAGTCAGTCTTGCTTCGTGGCTGGCACTCGTAAATTTGCCTGGCACTCAAAATTAAATAATGGTTTTTCAATTGGTACGGGTCGTTGTCGAGGCAATCAATTACTTTATGTGCACAAGAAATCGGCCTTTCGCAGATTCCAACTTGGCGAATTTTGCATCGAGACTTGGGCCGTACAATATCCAACTAATCCATGAGCTTAAAGTTAATGAACAATAGACAAAGCCAATCGCTGACTTGGCTTCGGAGTCCCAATTTTGGCCGAAAAATCATCTTAAACGACGGGACGCATATTTATATAAATGCGGGTATGTTAAGAAGCAAAATTACCATAAACATGGGACAACGATATTTCAAAGTCGACCCGTCCTCATTGAAAAAGAATTTAGTGAATCTTAAGTAAGATCAGCTTCTAATCACATATCTGTTCTTCTGGGCGTCGCAAAAATATTTCAACCTACCTCTCTAGGGAGTCGTAGAATAAAAAAAATTGGGGACCCATCACTAGCTGGTATACGAGCAAAAATTCTTTATGAATAAGTATGAGGAGCGATATTGCGAAGAGAAAGATCTTTTCGATTCAAAAGTTTTTATTAGAATGAAAAATAATTTTAAAATATTTGGGAACAAGAAAACACAAAGCTATTTAATATTAAATGTCATGTCTTGATTCTAGAGTATATATCTAACAAGTAGATATTTCAACAATAAGCATTCTTTAAGTCTTAATTAAAATGACATGACGGTAAAAAATCATCTTTGTTTTATTCCATTACCTCTTTTTTTGTTTTTCAAAATGACATTCGTTCTTGTCTATTTAGTCGCACGCACTGGTGGTCCATAGTATTTCGTGCCACGCGCTTCAGCAGCCTTCGTTCAATACGCTGAATTTGACGATAGATATTTTGCTTCAGCTCCGTCACGGACCACAGGTTATTAACGCATTTCTTTTAAGGTATCCCCATAAATAAATTCAAAGGGGTTTAAAAAACTACTTTGTCTTTAGTACTATCACAATACTTGAATTTTAAAAGAGTGAAATTTCACGTCTTTTTTCAAAATTTCATGAATGATAGATTTTGCAAGGCCCAAAGCGGAAATTCCTTCTCCTAACAAAAAAACTCTTGGATTTTTGCGGCAGCGATGTTGCACCTTCCTAATGTTTCTCAGTGGTTCTTTATGTTCTGAATGGTTCTGGTTCAGATGTATTCACAGCTGAAGAAGTTTAGCGGATCCATTATAAAACCCTAAAATGTCGATGGATTGGTGATAGCCATACGATACGATCCGATCAAGTTAGGGCTTAATATTTAGTGGAAAGTTCTGAACACCTTTTGTTACCAAGTTATACTTAAGTCATACTGAATCTGAGACTGCTACACGCACCTAGCGCTTGTTGCGTATATCATATCTGAATTGCATGGTTTGATGTCTCTGTTGGTTTGATGTCTCTGTCGGCCAACAACTATTTAAAATGCATAATCTAAACAAATGCATAATCATCCAAAATAAAATCATGCTAAATCGAACTAATTTTAAGGTCCTTGTTAGCTTATAGTTGGAATACCTACACAAACTAGTGTTGTCACCCGGTATATGGGAGGTCAAAAATGTATGCACGAGTACATGAGGCGGACACATTAGTCAATATAACCCAGAATGGAAACAATCTATCCACAGACATGCACAGTACACACGGCAAATATTAACAAAACAAATATTGTAATACAACAAATTAATGTTCATCTCAGAGGAGGGTAAGCAAACCGTATACTGTGTGGCGCTCAAAATCCGCGCACAAATGTTTCTCTGCTGGCGGCCAATCCGATAGCATATGACCGCGCTACTATACATACATTGTGGCATTTCTTTATATACCCATTGGCCCGCGTCCAGACCAGAGGGATATTCAATGGCGCACTGTTCTCTCTCTCGATTCCGCTAGGGATGAGAGGACACTGGCAAAAAGTCAATTATACTGCGAACAATGGTTTTAATCACCTGTAATCCAATTTTCACGAGAACAATGGCAAACTACCGATCCGGAAAAATGGAGAAAAAAAAAAACACCACTACATACAACGAGTTGAGAGTACCCACTCTAAAAGTATCTCGGCGGGCCGGGCCCCAGCAATCGCAGAGTCTGGCCATGTATGACCAGTACATAGTTAATTCTCAATTTCCAATAATTTACCCGAAAAAGGAATATAAATTTTTTGCCTCTTTTTATGGATTGGTGGGTGGGTGGGTGGAAAATGGTGGAAGTTGGGCGGCATGATAAATATATGTCGGATTAAATAAAATTAAATTTATGTTTGCTGTGTTAATATTAACGTGGAGAAAACGAAAAGGAATTGCGGACATTATTTGTGTATTCTATATGGCTATATGGTGGAGGTTTTTTTTTTGATACTTTTTTTACGATGAAAAAATCTGGTAAAACCATTAAGGATATTTAAATATTTTTGTCATTCGTAATCTTCTTACGGACTAAGGGCAGTATTCGTATTAAGACGCAAGCGTGGATTAAAGCTATATGGTAAGGGAATTAACTATGTTAATTAGAAATTATTAAGGACTGCTTTTGCAGTATATATAAGGGAATTTGTGGATGTTGACAGGGGAATATAGCTCACCGATTAATTCAAATTTACGTTAGGTCACGCAACATTCCCTTGTCATGAGATTATTACTCTCAGGCCCTTGGTCAGTTAAATATAGAGCTATGACTTCTAAATTTCTGCGGGAACCCTACATACTGAGAAGACTTACAGGTTAACCATAGGATTTAACTTGCATTCGACCTCGATCGCTATCGATTTTTTTTTCAATCTATGTACGAGTATCTATCGACCCGAACAAAAATCAAATTCAGAATTAAACTTAATATTCGAATAAATACGAGGATAATTTTTGAAGTTGAATAGTGTCATCCTATCAGTTTTATGTGTCTTTTAACTGGTTTTACCCGCTTCCATGGTATAATTCTTCTTGGATGGGAGGTACTGCGTTGTGCCTAATCAGCACCTTTACTGCTCCAATTCTTGGGTGCTCGTGGCTTGAGAACTATCTCTAAGAGAATGCCGTATCAAACAAACAAAGGGCGCGTAGGTCTATGGAGTATTTCGGTTTTTTTTTCCTAGCTGATTAGCACCAGTCGTTGTCCAGTTGTAGTGCGAAACACCTTTCTGTAAGTAGCGTTTGTACATGTTTAGCTGTAATCGGGGAGGGATTTAGCAATAACTTTTACGACTGCCGCTGGTGACCCATTTAGTCAAAGGGCTTTCTCATTTTAAATAGAGCTTGCAGCGACTGTCAGTTTTTTTTGATTAGCTATTAGGACTTACTCTTGTTGCACGGTGGTCGGATTCTGCTCTCTAACTGGGTGTGTCGGAAAGAGTTCATCCACTATATTCTTTATTTTGTCCGCATGAAGGGTTGGTTGGTCTTTTAAGTCTGGAAACCAGCCATGATATCATGAGCCATTTTTGTTTACTTATTTCCGTATTTTAGTGACACGCGCATATTAGAAACAAATTTCGAATAAGAAGCATTATAAGTTATTATTAAGCTGATGACATTTAATTAAGATCAATCGGATAGTATGATTGTCTAATTGATAATAATTAAGGTTGACCATGCTTATAGTTGCAAATTGTATCGTTTTATGAATTTATGTGCGTTGCAATTACATATTTATCCCTCGTCTATTAAATGCAACATGCGATTCCATTGTTTAATTGTGATGCATCTTGAAATTTCAATTCATCAGTATATACATAGTTCTCAACATTTTCAATCTCCTGACGGTCGCATCTACCTTCAATTAATTTCAATCTATGTATCCGTATTTATAGTCTCAATGCTAGACTGCCAGCCTATATCTATCCCCAAACGTGCACTGACAACTTCAAGTGATTTTCATTTAAATTGTGTTCCCAAGATCTCATAATTAGAGATTTTCAATCGAAACGTATTTTCTACAAATTAATACCAATTGCGACATAAAATTCCTTTTTACTGTCTACTGCCTATGGGACATGGGCTGACTGGATGGCTGGCCTGTTGTCGCCGCCGCCGCGCGCTGCCCGCATTCCATTCAAGGTCGGTCATTTCCAACATGGAATTTACATTATTATGATTCTGTTCTCGATTCCCAATTGAAACGACATCAACGGATGATGTTATGACATTTTTTGTTTTGCCACTTTCCATAATTCAGTAGATACGAGTAGTCAAGGATGTGGGGGCGACACAGTATTAAAAGTAAAATCTCCTACACACTCCTAACATAAACACAATGGCAATTGTGCGGCCTTTGAATTTTATTCCCTTTTAACTGGTTTTGTTGGAATTTGTTTAATAGTATATCGGGTCTCGAGTCTCGAGTCTCAGTGGTGAATCTATGCCCTTGAGGACTGAATGTCGCAACGATTGACATAAAGTCCATGACGATTTGATGAGTATCGGATATAATATTTTCCTTAAAATAATTTCAATGGTGGTTCATTGAATAAAATAAAAAATAAATGTTTTTCTCTCATTCTTATTCTCCATTGTTTGTCATCGTTAATGGAGTTTTCTTTAGGCCGCTCTTTGATGTCCCAAAGTGGTGGCTGAGAGTTGTTACGTTCATTTCCTTTCCAAAAAAAAAGATCCCACTCCATTTAAATTTCAAATCCAATCAACCGAGATTGTCCTCAAGCAAATTCGCAATAAACTCGTACAAATATGGGTCGAGCTTTTTTTGTTGTTGTTGTTGTTGTTGTCTATCAAAGAGGCATCTCACTCTATTCATCGCGAGTTAGGGGAATAATTATTATCATGGCTACATGTGTGACGTTGGTTTTTTTTTATTTCCCCCTATTCTGTTCGAAAAGTAAATAAAAACGAAAAAGAAAAAAAGAAAACAGAACCGAATTTGTAAACAAAATTTCCATTTAAAAGCGATCGCATGATGTAGAAGAGAAGCCCATGCTCATGGCGGAGCATGGTAATCGTTTGATATATACATTCAAGTTGATGGAGACAACAGTCAATCAATTTAAAGATCAGTGACCATGATTGTTTTGAATTCATGGGAGGTTTTGTGTTGTATTTGTTATTTTGTTTAGAATTAATCATGAGTTGTGTTTGTGTTGAGTCAGGATGCATGTGAGCTGCTGTTCGAAAGGCTTAGGACAGCCATTGATCAATAAAAAATTTAAAAGTCTGAATTTTTTATTAACTTTGACTATTTTTTATGCGCATGTGTATTACTTCGTTTTCCCTTTCATTGAGAAGCGATCTAAATTCTGTGGTCTACTACCGGATTTGCATTTTTATGGTATAAAACTGACGTAGTTACCGGATGATGCAAAATAGTATTTTTAGCGATAGAATAACAAATTTGACAAACTCCTATATTATGATGACAAGACAGATTAAATTATCATAACGACCGTGAATTGTATTTGCAAATCTTGACGTTCCATTTTGGGAAAGGATAAATTGACTAAGTTCACAGCACTAAATTTAGAGTCGAATCTAAAGCATCAATCACAATGGTCACAATGGTCAAATGGACGGCAATTTGTTCAAGTTTAGGCGGCGTTTATAGCTATATGCGTAAAATGCAACCGAAAAAAATTGTTTTGTTTTTTTTTGGAGCACTTAAACTTAATTGTTGAACTTATTCTTGATTGCATGTGAATTCAAAAGTTAGTTTATCAAAAAAATATTCAGCAATTGTTGTCTAAATTTTCTAGAAAACGAATAATTAATTTTTCCGTACGTAAAACTGTTTCTGTTCAACTACTCAGTCAATTCCACAACAGGTTCCATTGAATTCCTATGAAATGCTGACATGCTGAGGTTAAATGTTTCAGTTTTGTTCTGTTTCGTGTTTTTACGGATCCAGTTCCACATGATCAAATTTCAATCTAGTCGCACATGGGCTAAAGCTAAATAAATGCTGTGCAGTCTTAAGGGCCATTCACATGAGAGCGAACGAGAGAATTAATGAAATGCGGAAAAACCACTTTTGATGCATTTATGAACAGAAAATTCCACATTTTACTATTCCAAGCATAGGATTATTAATTATCTCATAAAAATGTATTAAGAAAACAAGTTTATAGACAGTTTAAAAAACGAAATTTCGAATTCCAAACTTTTTGCCGCAAACGAAACAACCCTGGCGCGAATTTTCAGTCTTTTCGCAATCCACATCATTTAAATCGCGTTCCACAAAGTAGCGAATAAAAAACTCGTTCTACCTTAACCTTATTCCAAGAGGAGGATATCTTGGAATAATAAAACGTACAATTTTTTGTTTATTAATGCGTAAAAAGTGATTTGTTCGCATTTCATCAATTTGTTCATTCGCTTCCATGTGAATGGCCCTTTGATATGGATTTTAAGGATCATTAGGAAGAGTCGACAGAAATAAGAATAAAAGATTAACTTAATTTTAAATTAGTTTTACACATTTTGTTAGAGAACTCCCTAATAAAACAATTATTCAAAGTGACTAGCTCCGCATCAGCCTGAAGGTGTGCAAGCATTTCTAAAAAGTTTTGTGCACTGTGGCTAGTTTGGTGTATGTCTAGACTTTTGGTTTGATTCATCGCTCCCATAGTATCCGCTCACTGAGTGGCTGACGTTGAAAGCAGTTGACTACCAGTATCCTGAACGCATCCCGCTTGAAAAGTGTCAGGATGAACCATGCATTTTTTAAATGGCTCAAAATTTAGTTGCTCCCAAGTCACTTCTAGTTCTATTTATATTCTAAGTTTTTTGCACTCCCATCTTCATTCGTTCAGTAAAATTTATAACTACTTTTGGGCATTCCCAAGATGTGAAGTTTTTGGAAAGTGGTAATTCACTTAGAAAAAAATAAGTCCAGTGGATAAGATTCATCTACGCTTATGGTATGGGCATTAAATATTGAATATTGATCCAGACTTCTGTAATGGATTGGCAAGACATTTTAAAAGAGTGATTTGAAGTCCAATATAAATGTCGAAATTTGAAAATCATTTAAAGAGATCTGGTATTTGTGAATCAGAAAATTTTAATAGCCTTCAAAAGAAGTTGCTTTAAAGTACACATCTTTATTTATCCTTTTTAAAAAAGTCTTACCTACATACAATTTAAGATTTTTTTTTTGCCAGTCAAGGATTGGAGGCCGGTTTCGAGAAAAATGTGATGTATTTCGTATAACGAGTACCTATATTTGACATTGGTTTAAGTTCTGTATTTGTTTTTAAGCAAATGTCTACCCTGTTATGGATCTTCACTCGACCGTACAATTTTAATTTACTGTTCATGCTAAAATACATCTTAAGGCCTTGATATCCAATGTAAAATCCCATTTCGACTCTCCGCCTGCTAAGTTGTAATTTTTTAATGACAACATTTCGAGGGCATTAAAAATACGTTAATTAATAAACGGTTTTGCTTTATTTCCATTAAGCAACTCTTAGAATTCATCTTCGATGCTGGTACACATAGCTGATAAAATATTTATCCAAAATAGAGGAGTATGGAAAATACTTATCTATGCTAATGATGTTGCCATTTGGTTCTCTGTTATTATACCCGTTAACAAACGTCGATATAAAATTAATCTCCTTCCGAAATCGCGTTCTATAAATTCTTTATTCACTTAATCCAATATTATTATAGCATCGACTCGACGTTCTTAAAAATTCCCAAAAAGACGAACATTGAAAATCTCGTTGAAATTCCACTTCACTGTTTAAAAGCCTCGAGATTTAGTTTACGCCCTCTCCCGGCAGGTGGGAGGAGGCATTTTTCTGAAATAAAAAATCAGTACCGTAGCTAATTAAAAACATCGTTCCCGAATTAGACCCATAATTTCAAAGGATATCCGACTAAGAGCGAACAAAAAAGTGTTTTACAGAAAAAAAAAATCTTCGTGAATCTTTAAATCAATTTAAAAAGCTTTTAATAGAAAAACATCCCTCGAGGCACTTTGAATAATAATGTTATAATTTAATTTAACCGTCAGTTTTATCGAAAGTCTACGCGTATTTGCTTCCCGCCTCCCCAACTGAGGATTCGAATCGAAGATAAAAAGGACAATTTCAAGAAGTGAAAAATGAAGGAAAAATTATACGACTTTTTCCCCACCCCCCCGTAGAAACGTACACTTTTCATTATCTCATGGTATCGTATCGTAACTCTACGCTACAGCAGGCAATGATGTATGATGAAGAGACGTCCTTATACAACTTTATGACACTTTAAGTTCATTTTTCTGGGGAAAATGTGAATATAAGAAAAAACACGAGGTGGGGTTGCGATCTAAATCCTTTCGGTTGATATGAATAGTTCCGCCACATTGTCTAATCTTCGACAGACAAACGTGCGCCACATGGCGGTGACTGTGTGGTGGCGTACGAATACGCCTGATGGGAGGCCTTTTCAAATAAACGAGGTGTGGTTTGTTATACTCGTTTGGTATTTTGCTGACAGCGTTTTTAATTTAATACTGCTACAGCGCTACAGTAGGAATCCTTAAAGAGGTTGCCACTGGAAATAGACAAACAAGAAAACGACGCCAACAACGGAAAAGGAAAAGTCATCTTCAAAAGCTGAAGTGCGTGTGTATCGGATTTTCTTTTCTTCTTACTCTTCTGTTTATCATCCCTTAGGAACTACTGTAACGTGTGGTGTGGCGGGGGCGGCAGTGGGTAGCACGCAGATAGATACGGATTGACGAAGGAAAAAATAAGTAGAACAAGATAAGGAAAAAGTTATAGCCTGTCATTATGAGCGATGGTGGAGTGGGCTCGGGTGCCTGTGTATTTAAGATTACGTGTGTACCTATACCAAAGGCTGATTGATGCGAGAAGCTTTTAAAATTCCCTGCACACGCTGAAACTACTGCTCCTCTGTCACATGTGCGCGATACACTGGTAATAATAATTCGACAACTTTCGCTTTTAATTAAAGATTTAAGCGTGAGACGCGCTTCTGCTGCCATCCAACAAAGAGCGCATTCTCAGAATACCATGGCCTCGATTTACGGCGCGCAGAGTAAGTATGTCATGTGTGACGCACAATGATATCAGATTTATGGGTTACCTCTCTCATCACGATGACGATGGTGGTTAGGATATCCTCTTTCCTGGAAATTTCGTGGTCTCCCCAATGTGTGTGACAAAAAGTTATTTTTTGCCGTTCGCTGTTTTATGTCACGACTATATGTAGCAACACCATGTGCTACTGTGCGACAACACTGTAGGGCATATGTTAATGAGTTCTGTTTTTGTTAATCGTAAAAACTGTTAAACCCTTGCTCTGTAAAACAAAAACAAAATACAATAAAAAAAAGACAGGCACCAACAACGAAAATTGATTCAGGCTTAATGTGGTAGGTTAATTGGGATAACACCAGGGATGATATCCTTCCACATTAACATCATCAAAAACAGAGAGAAAAACACATTTTATGTTGTAAGCGTGATGTGCACTAGTTAAAGGAGATGATTGTTGGGAGGAATACACAAAATGCGGACAAAAACGAGTTGAAAACGAAAGCGTTGGAGGACTTGTTGTCACGTTCAGGACTGGGTGCTTTTTTCGTTTCGTTCAAGTGTTTGTCTTCAGCAGCTCTGCCCCATTAAGCTGTTGATGATAATATGACAATGACAGGCAGAGTATTTTGCTTCCTCATACGAAACACGTATATGGGGGAAGGAGTGACGTTTTAGGAGTCGAAAATGACTTTTCAAAATGTCAATTCTGCTCCGGTACACATTTATAATTAATCGGGCTTCGTTTGGCTGAGAACTTTGGCAGCCGAATCCCTTGGATTTATGTTGGTGTTTAGGGAGTTATTAAAAATGTATGCGGACAGATGTAGTACAAATGAGTCTTCTAGGAGTCCTTCGGCCCAGGGACCATTGTGATTTATGTACATAAAGTGTTGTAGTTATGTCTGTGGATTCACATGTCTTGATACTATAACCAAAAAGTCATTAAGATAGTGATAAAGGTTCCTGTAACTATTAACGAGGTATTTAAATTCAATTGCCAGTTGAGGGGGTATTTGGTTAATTTGCACTTGCACGTTCTCTTGGAAGCCACGAAAAATTAAGTAACCATAAGTTGTCATGAAATGAGTACCGGAGTGTATACTGCTACAAAACAGAGACTGGTAGAACAAAAAAATAGAGTCATTAAAGGCAGATAAAATTATGTAACGAAAAGCTTAAAGTTTTGTCTCACATAAAAGGCAAATGTAATAGAAAAGCGATGGGTCATAACTCTGCCTTATACTCCTCCCATACCGGCAACAGACACGGTCGACATTTAGTAGACAATTTTGTAACCGAAAATCTGCCAACAATTTATACCAACTCTGGGGAGAAGTTCCCGAACTATTGCCACAAAAACATAACAATTTTGATATGGAAACCATAATAAGAAATGAAAAACAAACTAAAATCCCCGAGAAGGGAGAGATAGTTAGAACTAAGGTATTTTCAAATTGGTTGTAAAAAATAATTACTCAAACGGAGAAGCAGTAACTAAGCTGTCATGACAAACTTTTCGTTAAAAATAATGACACGGCGATCCCTACGTCAACAAACCACCCTTAGTCGGCTACACTGAGGGAAGTATCAGACACTAAGGGCAGACGATGTTTGTTTAAATTTGCGAATGTTACATCCACCACAGTCTTATTTTTATTTTCTCGGGTGGGTGGTTGACTTTGCTTGCGGAAAAGGCTTAATGTTAGCTCCAACATTTTCTTCAAAAGCCTACAAATGGCGATGGGCATGATTAATTAGTCGTTGAAATGTGTTAAAATTCAATTGGAGTTATTTGCTTGCTCCTATTAGTAAAGGGGTAAAAATAAAAGTGCTCTCTTTGCTGCTAAGGGAAATTCTTTTTTCCTTTATAGAACTTGTTCCGACAGGGATAGATGTCAAACCAGTTGACATATTGCGCTCAAAATTGACATTTCTATCCTGTTTGGGAAAACGTTTTTCATCAGTGTTGTGTGTTAAAGAGGGCTATGGCAATCTGTCCCAACGACGACGATCGAATCCGCTTAACTTGTTCACTGTGTTCTATAGCTGTATCACAAGGTTTATACAGAAAAGTTCGTAACGTACCGAATAGCTTAACGTGTAGTGAAAATGAGAACATTATTTGTTGATTTGTTAAGGGATTCAGCAGTAAAAATTCCTAAATATTGCGGATATTGTAAAAATAAAGGTGAATGGTTATAGTTGACGAACCACTTTTTAAGATGGTATAATTTATTAAATTTAAATAATTTAAATGGTACTTTTTTTCTATATTGTGTCGCATCAGAGTATCTTTAAAACAGTTTACATTTAATTTCAAACAGTGTAGGGAAAAAGTAATTGAACTAAAATGTTAATAAAATAAAATTAATTAGAACAACAAATATTATACCTACATAATACGTTTTTTTTTAACAATTATCTACAGATTTTAATTTTGTTTAAATTAGTTTGTTTTAAAGCCATATTTTTTTTTTACCTTTTTTACGCCAGGGATGGCGATGGGCCAATATAAGTCCATAAGTAACTAAACCAAAATTTTGTTTAAGACCAAATTTATAAAGGGTCCGCCAAATAACTTTTTTTTTTTTGAAAATGCTATAAAAAAAAACTACTGAATATTTTCTCAAATTTCTTTTTTTATTTGAAAGTACAATCCTTCCGGTTAATAATGGAAAATAATTTCATTCAAATGGCTGCCTCGGCTGGCCATGCAGTAGCCTACACGATCAGTCCAATTTTTAAGCACATTATCGATTGTGTGCAGTTGTATTTCACCAATGGCTTCACGAATATTGTCCTTTAAAGCGTCAATTGTCTCTGGCATGTCGGCGTAACACTTATCTTTTACGGCATCCCACAAATAATAGTCCAACGGTGTCAAATCGCAGCTCCGCGGTGGCCAAACGACATCAGCTCTGCGGCTGAAAATGCGATCTTCAAAAACAGGGCGCAAAACATCGAGTGTAGCTTCGGCTGTGTGGCACGTAGCGCCGTCCTGTTGAAACCAAATGTTGCCAATATCCTCCTCTTCAATTTTTGTGAACAAAAATTCGTTGAACATGGCCCGATAACGATCGGCATTGACTGTAACGGCCACTCTTTGCGCATTTTCGAAGAAAAATGGCCCAATTATGCCTCACGCACACTTTCTGCCACAGCAGCAATTTTCTCGGGTGTACGCACTGTTTTTGGCTTTTCACACTTTGGTTTATCGATGAGGATGTCAGTTTCTTTCACTTTTTTCACAAGATAACGAACATACGGACCTGACGGTGCTTCTCTTCTTCCAAAATCCGTACGCAATTTTCGCACCCATTCTGCAACATTACCATGATTTTCAAAGTAATGTCGCAATATTTTCCAGCGTTGTTCAAGCGTATACACAACCATATTCGTTCAGCGCAGGATAAAACTAATTATCTGTCAAATCAGACATGAGCTAAGTGTTACCATTCGCGAAATAAGCACTAGTTGAAAAAAAAAAAAAACGTTAGATGGCGGACCCTTTATATAAATTTAATGAATATAATTTGGCAGTATTGTACAGTACTTAGCTTTTATACGACTTTTCCAAAATCGTTCCTTGTCTATTCTTTCAAAGAACACGCAAAATAACGTCAAAATATTTGTGTTTTTGACAATCGGCAGCTTTGAAATTGAACTGTCACGTGATCTGTGGTTTAAACGGCTGAATATTGTCGTTTAACTTCAACTACAGAATAAACTCTCTTTAAGGCCTAAACGAAACTGTGAAATCGATTCAAATGTTGAACTGAAGTTTAAACCAAAAATGTAGTTCAAAGTTTCACTGTGAAACTGGATGTTAGAGTAAATTACATAAAGAAAAAAACAGTCAAAAAAACTTAAAAACTATTTTTTAGCTTCCACTACTATGATCTTTTTGCCATATCCGTGAAACTTTACAGGTAGTTTATTTTTGTATTTGTAGGGTGCAAAAAAGAATAGTTACAATTTTGTTAAAAAAAAATAGTTAATAATCTATGGCTCTAAACATTTCCAATAAAGTCGAACCAAAGTAAATCACATAATTTCAAATTAAATTAATTTACTTGTAATTGCATAGCGCAAGCGAGCGAATGTGTTTTCCATAAACAAAAACACTAATTTATAAAATAAATATCCATCAACTATTTAATTACGCGTATGAGCGTTATATAAAAAAAAATGAATATTTGTTGATTTGTTTTTTATTTCGTAAACACTGCACAATTTCAGTAACTTCACTCTGCGAGATAAAATTGAATTTTTTAACAAGCCTTCAAACACAAGCTAAACCCATCACCACCATGTTTGAATATGTGTGCACTGCGCACAGTGTTACTGTGTTACAACAAGATTTGACCGAAAAGTTTTCCACTTTGTTTTGACAGACCAAAAAAGGAAGTGGTTGTCGACCACCCATCATGGTTCTTCTATCAATTTTTGTCAGTCCCATCTGCAGTAGGATAACGGACATTTTCAACATTATTTATCTAATTCGATTGTTTCGAACAGAGGGAGCGCTGCGGTACTCCTCGTCCAAAAAGTGTTATCCCTGAATGTATTGTCAAATTGTTCTAATGGCGCAGAACGTTAAGCGATTCCTATCGCTCTAGCTACATGTATCCGACGTCCCTATCTGGCTAACTGGTCATATCTGATGAATACACAAAAATAATATTGTTCAGCCATTTAAAAGAGACACACACCGAGTGGAAAGCGAGCCAGTTAGACGGTGCTATCAAAACGGTTAAATCCGTTTTTCAATGGGTTTCCAACATTAGACATAGCATGATGGCGCTGGTTTTATGTATCTGCGGGAACTATGCAAACATAAAACTTTACACTCATACATAAGCGCAAACTTAACCACTACTGTATGTACATATAGAAGGCGCACGAAAGCCCATCAGGGATATAAGTATAAACTGACTGTGTGACTGAACTTTTCTATGGCGGGATACTCTGGATACTATTGCAACGTTCATCGTCCGCTGTCGCCGCGCCGTTTTCATTTTTATTTAAATTCTTCCATATTATATTTGCATGAGCTGTGTGGGAGGACAAAAAAAGCACACACACAGGACTTCGTCTCTAACCGGAGGTACCTTTCCCATTCCCAGTCACTGGCACTTCAGTTCAGAAAATTCAAAATTCATGTACGAAGCTGGGGACGGGAAAATAAAGAAATTTCCGGAAATTAATGGAATTGTCTACACTCATATGAGTGTGTGTGGGTGTTTTTATTTTTTTTTTTATTTTTTGTTGTATAAGGATATTGGGATAAAGTATTGAATAAAATACTGTATGCGAAAAATATAAAGGGATTTAGGTAACTTTATGTACATTTATTTTTTATTTTTGTGTGGAATTACATTGGTGTATATTTGCGCTGTTTGAGCGCAGTGCTCTCATTAAAGTGATTAAAATGCGTAGTCATTTCGCGCGGATATGGGTCTACAATGTGTATCTTGTGGTATTCCATAGGGGCTTGTATATTTATTTTTGGGCAACCTGATTTTTGGCTTGAGTTGAGCTTGCGAAAAAAGTAATTTTCACATGTAGGGTAGCACATATCACTTGAGAGGATTGTCTGCTATGGGATTTGTATATTGTTGTTGGGGCGTTGAGCTTGATGATGGACGTATTCTTATGTTTATAATTCAATTATTTTCCGAATGCCAAGGGATTAATTTGATATATGCAGTGCGATGCGGCATCATTGTGGACATTTGACCTTATTTTATATACACGCTGTGCTCTCCTTCTACCTGGTTCAAAAGGGTTTCGAACACTGGTGAACTACCTCTTTTGGAGTAAATTTTTCGAACTTTTTCCTAACTTCAAACCAATGGATTCCTGATTCTGTTTTTGTTGCAAATGTATGGAATTCTGCTCCTGTTTCTAATGTTTATCACTTGGCGGCTTTAGTAGTTCTTAACTGACGTTTTTAGAACTATCTTACCTTATGGACATGTTGCACCCTCCTTTTATTTATTACGTATTGTAGTCCTTATTTTTGTGAATAGGTTTCTAATAATGGATCTCGAAAACCATAATCTAGAAAAGCAAAAAACTTAAAAATAAAATCCCGGATACAAAAAACTTTCGCAGAAAAAATGTGAAATAAAAAATTATTTTGAAAAAATCATTCTGGAAGGAGAAAATTCTTTACCGGTTTGAAAATGTTTATAATGCATAAACAGTGGAACACGCATGGGGGCATGGGTCACTGCTGAATTTGGAGAAGGTGCGAGTTTGGTTATATGTAAAGTAATATTTTTTAAGAAATCCAGAAAATCATTTTACAAATTTCGTCTTTCGAAATCTTAGTTCTTTGGAGATTTTTTTTGCAATACCAGATTTTGACATTCGAGATTTAAAAAAAATATATTTTCGAGATTTTTGTCAGTCGACATTTTTAATACCTAAGTTCTTACTTAATAACTTTTATTTTATACATTTTTACTAATGTGCAAACATTTTTTTATCTTTTCAGGTATGTACGCTTACTCTATGACATAAAATGGTTATACATACATAAAAGACTTTTTGAAAGGTTTGTTGTATTTGAACAGGATTGCGAGATATAAAGGGTCCGCCATCTAACGTTTTTTTTTTTTCAACTAGTGCATTCGCGAATGGTAACACTTAGCTCATGTCTGATTTGACAGATAATTAGTTTTATCCTTCCGCTGAACGAATATGGTTATGTATACGCTTGAACAACGCTGGGAAATATTGCGACATTACTTTGAAAATCATGGTAATGTTGCAGAATGTGTGCGAAAATTGCGTACGTATTTTGGAAGAAGAGAAACACCGTCAGCTCCGTATGTTCGTTATCTTGTGAAAAAAGTAAAAGAAACTGGCATCCTCATCGATTAACCAAAGTGTGAAAAGCCAAAAACAGTGCGTACACCCGAGAAAATTGCTGCTGTGTCGGATTTTGGTCCAGAGGCATAATTGGGCCATTTTTCTTCGAAAATGAGCAAGGAGTGGCCGTTACAGTCAATGGCGATCGTTATCGGGCCATGTTGAACGAATTTTTGTTCACAAAAATTGAAGAGGAGGATATTGGCAACATTTGGTTTCAACAGGACGGCGCTACGTGCCACACAGCCGAAGCTACACTCGATGTTTTGCGCCCTGTTTTTGAAGATCGCATTATCAGTCGCAGAGCTGATGTCGTTTGGCCACCGCGGAGCTGCGATTTGACACCGTTGGACTATTATTTGTGGGGTGCCGTAAAAGATAAGTGTTACGCCGACATGCCAGAGACAATTGACGCTTTAGAGGACAATATTCGTGAAGCCATTGGTGAAATACAGCTGCACACAATCGATAATGTGCTTAAAAATTGGACCGGCCAGGCTACTGCATGGCCAGCCGAGGCAGCCATTTGAATGAAATTATTTTCCATTATTAACCGGAAGGATTGTACTTTCAAATAAAAAAATAAATTTGAGAAAATATTCAGTAGTTTTTTTATAGCATTTTCAAAAAAAAAAAAAGTTATTTGGCGGACCCTTTAGTATCTTTATTGTTGTATTGTCTCTTTTGTTTTTTTATTATAACGAAACTAATACATCGGTCTTTAAATTACTATTTACAGTCATGTGGTATATAAAAACCTAGGATCGTAGGTTTGAGATAAGGAAAGTCTAAAATAAACGCAGTAAACGTCCTGATTTCACCAGATTCGATTTCCCAAATCGGTCCAGCTGTTCTCAACTGAATTATATATAGACGAATATTTTGTTTGTAGTGTAAATAATTGGTCTTCCCATTTTCAAGGGAAAAAAAAGTTCAGTTAAAAAAAATTTTGTCTGATATTTAAGCGACAGAATGTCACTGCTTCCAAAAAAAAGTACGATAGGTGGCGCTAGGTATTTATTCCGTATTCGCGGGCAATAGCTATCATGATATATGTAAATTACATTTAAGCGGTTTAATCAGAAAGGGGCTCTCTGTCCTAATAAATGTAGTATCTGCAATATGTATAAGATGGCAAAATATGTTTGCAATATCTGGCCTCAAGAAGAGTGTTAAAAAATTAGCATTGGACCAAATCAAAAACTGTGTGTGCCTTATCGCATCCAAATTAAATTAGATATATGGGACATCTACCATTTTATTTATTTAATTTATTATTTTTATTAAACAAGTCTCATATCTCTTCTTCCTTTGATTGGCACACACATCCCACCCACGTATTAATTTAATGTCCACACCGTCAAACTAAACCAATCATTAAATTCAAGTTGTCTCTTTTTAACAGAAAATAAATCACCGCGTCAAAAACACGATTGGCCAATTATTATTCGCTAAAATGTTGGCATTCTCTTCGTTAAGAATAAAAGGACACACGCCACCACCCACCAGCACCATGCACACAAATCTGAAATCGCTCCCTACTTTTCTTTGTGACTTTATCCAAGTAAAATCACGCCCTCTACTCGTGACCAGTAGAAAAAAACTCTTTCCTAATTCTCCGCACAAGAGTTTACTTTTGTCTGAACTTTTCATTTCATTAAAGTCAATCAGTTCCAAATGATCTGAATAATTACCACTTTGAGACTGTTCAGGGGCAGTATAGTTTGCCGAAGTGGTGGCCATCTCATCTCATCATCATAAAGCGGAAAAGGATTCAGCAAAATTGCACAAAAAAGGGGCGAACCATTACAATTTGATCGTGGTCTGGGTGGAAATGTTTCCTTTCCAACAGTGAAGCACGTAACATTTTGTAACCACCACCACCACCACCACCGACCGGTGACTGTAGAATACGTTCCATTGTGCGGCCAGTAAAATTTGAAATTTGCGATCTAATTACCGATGAATTCACCCGGCAGTCGCACGCATATCCCTGCGCTCTGATGCTGGACTCTCGTAATCCAGCCTGGTATACTGTTAGGAATTTCGAGTGGCAAGTGGGAATATGCCCACGCCCAGGTTCTGGTTAGCCGTCAAAGTGTCCGAACGTGTTAGGTGCCTGCCTTACCTACCTACTCCTGCGAGTGAAAAGTTTGATTAATTCGTTTTAAATGGTGATTAACTGAGGCTGAGGACTGAGGTATCCCTAAAAGGACTTGTGTTCATTCTCATTTTTACACCGAAGTGGGTATGCTCGTTAAGGCCCTCGTGGAATTTAAATTAATTACCCTTATTTGTTGTCGCTTTCCTTTAAAATGCTCCACAAAGAAGTGAACACAACCAAGTATCCTTTTTAAGCTTCTATATCGGATGTCCCGATTTCGATTTCTTTAAATCGTGGAAAAAAAGATTCACATTCCCGGCTCCGTTTTCTTCGATTAAGCGAGGGGTTGCAAATGAAAAGGAGTTTGGCTTTTGTTCATTTCACTGTCACGCCGCCACCCCTCGCGACAACGAGTTCACCTTTTGTTTCTTATTTTACCGTCAGCTTTATTCAATTACAAGGAATGGTTGTGGAAAATGACAACAGAGGAAAGTAAAAACAGAAAAGGTGAATTCCTAGAAGAAGAAATCCAAGGAAACCTAAAAGGGAAACCTCGAGTAAAGTATATTGTTCGGGTTCCTGTTGGCCCGCCTTCTTGTGAAGGATTTGCATGTTGGTGTAACCGTCGTTGTCATGGTGTTGGTTAGAGTATTGTTTTCTAGGCTCTCCTGTACATTGATTTTTGTCTTCATTCTTTTGAGAGCACAGATAGGGGATGCTAACTATGCAGAGGATGGGAAAGGAGGAAACCCTCCACACTAAGGGCTTAGATTATACCCTTTTTGATAAGGTAACCGAACAGTTGCGGATAAACTTTTTTTTTTTTGCGTGGTTTAAGCAATTTTTTTATTTGCGGGTCTTATACAAGATGGGCAAATGAGATTGCTTTTCTTTTGGAGTTCCTTTTAGATTAAGTGTTGCGAGATAAAGGTAAACCATTAGGTATCGGTTGGCAGGAGATAACAAGACATTTTGTGCGATAAGATTGCGAATTTTCTTCAAATCATTGCTTGGATATTGTTATGACGAAAACGCTTCGTCAGGTGTGGGTGGGATATCGGCGCGTAGAGCAAATTGATTTGAACACAACGAGCTGTGGGTAGCTATAGTAGCAAATTGCGACAAATAAAAAGGAGACCGTTGATGGACCACTAATTTTAATGTTTGGAATGGCTAAAAGTGTTTTTGGATGTGATGCCAGCGAAATGCAAAGACGGCTTAATCTGGGGAGGATTGAAATGTGTCTTCATAGTTTTTATCAGGGAATTTATTAAAGAAGTTCTCGGGCTGTATTATTTGAAAATGGGGGAATTTTCTGTTGTTGCCTTTCTTACGCAGTAGCAAAAAGTTATAAATGTCTTTGGACAAGCGAATTGGGGACGGCAGACCTGACACAGCTTCCGTGAGAAGTGCTGCACAGCTGAATTACTATTTATTGTACTCACAACTCACCCCTACTGCGGCTCAACTACTCCACTGACCGCGTGGAAAGTAAGCTACTCAAGTAGGCAATTAACGACTAACTAGCCAACGTTTTTTGAGAAACATAATAACTCCGTCCGGCTATGTCCATGCCCAGTAATTTTATTGCTTAAATATGTTTTTGTCTATCAAGATAATGCACAATGTTCCAAATTTCACAACTTAACCTCTCATAATTGTCAGGAAATAGTATTTTCAATTTTTTTTTTGTAGAAAAAAACCTTTCCACCCTCTCTTTCCTCGTAAATATTCAGTACAAAATTTTGTCAAATTACATTACCATTGGTAGGTATAATCGTGAAAAGGTATAACAATAGCAGATGCTCGCCGATGAGACCATCTAAGGACGAACCCTTTGGCTTTTTACTTACATCGATGTAAACGTACAGTGTTTGGTGTGGCACAGACTGAGGGGTCTCAGGTTCAAAGTCCGGATACAACACTACCATTTATCTTACATGTAACAAAGCATGAACGGATACGAAACTAAGTATCCTGAGGCTCCTCATCCTCTTAGGTTCGTTTTTAAAAGGTCCCATGGCCAAAATTTGTTTGTTCTTATGTCGTTTCTACAGGTAAGTCCCATGAGTGTTTGAAGGACAGCAATCTTTCTGTACTCATCCCCCAGTACATGAAATGAGATTTTAATTTAAATGCTCCCTGTTATCCACCAGTTGCTCTCGCGACTGAACTCCTTAGCTTGGGTTAATCGCCTCTCAGGCGCTCCCAATCGACCTTAATAGATTGTTGGATATACCTGCTGTGGGAATACAGATATCCAATTCATTGAAAACTATTTAATACTAGCAGACCCGACAGACGTTGTCCTGTCCAAATTTCAAAAAAATTTTTTGTGATCGTTTAGTGAATTTGTGAAAAGCTATTGAAAATGTGTAAACAAAGTAAAATTCAGAGATAGTTTTATGAATTTTAGTTTTTATTTTTATATAGATTTTGGTCATGTTTTATTTAGAGTTGAAATTGAATCTCCAGGTAACTTATTTACATTTCGATTGTATCGTCGATATTCAAGTAACTAACCAAAGCAAAAGAAAGACTTTTTTTCGATTGGTTTGCTGTGACCTCACAATTTCTGTTATTGCAATGCTTTATGATACACGACATTTTTTGTTTTGTTGTCTGGCGCGTAAACAAACAAATCGGATGGTTTTCCGACACGGGAACAGGCGACATACAATTGACCGTGCGAAAAGCATGGACTTTCAAGATTTATGCCGCATACACACAACGACTGTCCTTGCGATTTATTTATTGTCATTGCAAATGCAAGCCGCACCGGAAACTGCAAGCGTTTAAAGTCGAATGGCATGTCGGCCGGAATCATTGGAATTCGTGGTATCAAAACGTCTTCTCCTTCGTACTTTCCTTTTAGTATCGTTGCTTCGATAACGTTGTTCATCAGTTTTTTCACTGCAAGCCTGGTCCCATTACAAAGACGTGGCTGGTTGATATTTCGTAACATTATGATTACCGAACCGACTTTTAGTTGGAGATTATGAGGCGGTAATCCGGGTAATTCGAGCGAGTTTAAAAACTCGGTTGGATAGTTGACGACATCATTTTAGGCACAAACTGAGTCCACCGATTTGAACGTCATCAATTCGCCAGCAATTTCACTTTGAATCTTAAAATTCAATTCGTCGATATCAATGTTTTTCGCAGCCAATACATCACGTTCAATAAATGAGTTAGTTCTATTCCGAAATCATAACAAACAAAACAAAACAGAATCAAGCAAATATGTTGTTCTTATTATCAGTTATGATGGAGAGTGCACACGAAAATTATTTTTGTAAATTGTCCGAATTTAGAACTTCTTCAGGAATATTAGGCACAAAACAAATAGAATAACGCGCGTGGAAATAAGTGGGCGTGGAAAAATTTGCTTTCCGCAAAAACCTTATTAGAGGTATTCCGAACATTCTGAAAAAAAAAATTAGCCAAATCGGTTCGGCCGTTCTCAAGTGATGCACGTATCAACAAACATTATTTCATGATTTTTAAGGGTAAAAATAAATTTTAGATATATTGAAAAAAGTGGGCGTAGAAGGGGGCGTGGACACATTTTTTGTCCGTAAAAACCTGGCTAGGAGAATTACGAACATTTAAAAAAAAAAATCAGCCAAATCGGTTCAGCCGTTCTCTCGTGATGCCCTTACCAACGAACATCATTTCATTTTTATTTATATAGATAGTGGCTAAGGTTCTCCACAATTGGACTACCCATTAGCCAAGCTCGTTATTTTATATTTCCCATAATATTTATCGACAGCCTACACAATTTAAATTATTAAATCAGAATCGGGTAACATCCTTATTTGACTTTGGAAATATTCGTTGGATGTTATGTTATGTGAGAGCCCAACTAATAAATTTATTCCTTGTCCCACCACAGTCTGACATTTAATTTCCATTCGCCATAATAAAATTGAACATCTCCAGCTCCTGCTCTGATCCCTACGATGTGGGACCCTTTTCATATTACAAATTGAAAGCAAATATTTAAAATCAAAGCAGGCTAGCACCACTCCACCGATACCTAGACGACAACGACTAAAGACACCACCAGCACCTGATTCCTGCATATTCATATCCGCCCTCCTTTGCACAACAGAGACATCCTCTCACCTGTCTCACATTTATCATCATCAGATATCATCATCTCATATTTTATCTCATGCCAGGACAAAAAAAAAAAAGGAAAAGATGGCGACGGAGTCGGAGACGTCTTCGCTTCCTTATACGCTTCTTCGTATAGGTACATTGGACTTGTGGAACTTAAAGTAAATTTTCCTTCCCTCCCAGCGGAGGAGGCGCACTTAATGGTTCCCTTCGTCCTCGTATACATAGATGTCGCATCTGTATCGTTAGGATATTTTATAACAATAAAGGCGACTAAGGACTTTGACGACAACGACGAAGAAGGGTTGGGACCAATTTCTTTTTGGCACACAGCTGGACGTTGAGCAAATATTAAATTTTCTCATTTCCTTCTGTTCCTCCTCTATGTCGATGTGTTGGCCCGTGTTTAAGTTAAACTCTTCCGCTTATGGGGATGCACACGTAGATATTTTTTTTTCCCCCGTCGCGTCGTTGTCGTTCGAAAATAGCGCTCCCAATTAGGAGGCACGTCAAGTCGTTCACCGATCTGTATCGATGCTGACGGCTGATGGGGAAATTCAATTGTCAACCGGTTCGCTGTCACAGCCCGTTGGCATCGTCACCAACTCGAAAGGCCCGATATGCTTCTCAACCACAAGTAAAAGATATCATTAGTTTGTTCGGGGAGCTGGATATCCTCCATAGCATCTCGTTGGCATATCGTCATTACCGATATAATTATTATCATTATCATCAACGGCAGCAGCAGTAGCAGCATCGGTATCGATGTGATGAGCCGCATCAATTCAAGTCCGTTTAGTGATTGTATTAATTAATCTCATCGAATAGCCACCGAACCGAGATGGATGGATACCGCATTGCTTCTACCGCTCTTCTGTGCTGCTACTACTGTGCTGTGGTGATAGTGATGGTGCCTACTGGCTGGCCGTTGTGCCTGTGACTGATTGAACGATACCATTGATGGTAGGGTGAATTGAATGCAGCATTGACTGTTGCCGAAAGGTGTCAACCCATAAATGGCAACGAAATGAAATCCGAGCGGTTTAACCTCATTTCCCCGTAGAGCGCAGAACTAAAAAGTCATAGCGCTGAGTTGCTATAGCATAGTTAAAACCGCACACATATGTACCTATATACTGCTTTCTTGATCGATCAACTATTCGTCCGGAATGGTAATAATAGACAAGATGCAGAATGGAAAATGCAGGGAGAGAGCGCAGTGGCAATAAGAAAAACCTACCAGAAGGCAAGTCTACGTTTGTCTGGAATTTTCTAGAGAAAATTTGCAATGGAAACAGAGTTGCCACTTGTAATGTAATGGAGCGTGAAGAATATAGCCATTATCTAACGAATGAACAAAATTTAAACTGACCAATGTTGATTGAGTTGAAATGCGTCTTCGGCGGAGAAAATAGTTTCTACCCAAGTGGCAAACATGTCATAAAAGTTTATGATTCTTAAGAACAGAGCTTTCAAGACGATGAAATAGTTCAAATCCTCTACAGGAATTCCTCGAAACTTGTATACAAATTCATGTTCGTCTCAGATCTAATACCATGTTCCCACCAACAAGGTAAATAATCTCATAAATGACGTGATTTATCATACATTTTCATTTCATTCATTCATTTTCAATGACCCGCTTATCCATTAAGTGGGTCGCGCGTGTAGGTTGCTCAAATGGACCTCGATTCTCCGCCATCGAATCAAACCATCTCATCTTGAGTCAACCTAGAGGACGCCTGCCAGATGGTATGGATTCCATAGGACGTCTTGGGATCATGGTTTAGAACATTCGTTTCGTATTCTTTCGATCATTACCCAAATCTAATGAGAATGACCATGGGTAAGAGTTGGAACAATTGGTCTTCTTTCTGGTACTTTCGAAAGAAGTGTCAAAGTAAAACAATCCCTTTGGCTTAATCACGTTGGTGGAAACATGCATTCTCATTTATAAAATTGTTTGGCAATAACTCCCTACATTTCTTTATTAAAGTTTTTGGTTCATCCTCACTTTTGAAAAATTGTAAAATTTATTTGATGATTTTTTTTTTGCTATTTTCTCTGCAATTATTCAAAAAGTTCACACGAGAAAGACTTTACATTCAGGAAATATTTTATCAAGTTTCAAATAATAGAACCTTAAATTCCCTTTGCAAACCTGACGGAGACTATCGAAGATTAAGTCTCACGTGTAGAGAGAATAAACAGGCTTTTTAGATACTTTAACAATGTCAATAAGGAAAAACCAATAATCTATGGAACACATACATACTTTGAATTTCCTTTGCAAAGGTATTTGCTTACACTCGTCAATTACAATCTCAAAACTCAAAAACTAATTGGCATCACTGGCAAACGTATGCTCTATTTGCGATGACAACACCAAAGATAGCTATCGCTATGTTGTTACGGATGCATTTTCCCATTCAATAGCAAACAACTTTTTCTGTTTAGTATTTTTATTTGCTTCCTTTGAAATTTTAATCGATGATCGATTCGAATATTTTTCTTTTCATTTCAACCCCCGCCGTAGCTAAAAATAAAAGAAGAAAATGTTATAAACTGCAACAAACCTCCGCCACACCTGAACTCATTTCTGACACACATTTTTAGGTTGAGGGGTGGAGTATAGTTGCCTCGTAAATCATTCGATAAAAAAAAATAAAAAAACTTGGAAGCCGGAAATTGGCTCTAACGTTGCAGTGCAGTATTCATTTTTTTTCTAAACACTTTCTTCGTACTCACTCTCTCCGCACCCTCGGGGTACATCGTTTTTTGTATCTATTGACTTGTCTAATGCTATTATGAAAGTTTTCTGAATTCTTAAGGGGACGCGGTGGTGGCACGAACTGCCAAGAGAAGTATACTCATAATATTCTTAGCGAGTAATGTGTCTGACGAAATGTGAGTAATCGATTGAGCGGGCTATGGTTGTGTTTCCCGGTATGCTTCTTGGCGATGCAGATCACGTTCCCCATCGGCTGGCGCGCTCACCAGAAATTTTAATCAAGTTTCATATTTGTGAACGCGAAAATTAGCTATACACGGTGAAGACATTAAGACGAAGAAATGCGACGTTTTTTTTTTAAGGTCACCTATATGGGGGTAGTGTTTTATTATCAATTTAGATGTCGCGGACGTTAATTTTATGAGTCTATTAATGTCATTGGTCTGACTATTTTAAGAAACAGCAAGAGATAATACGTAAGCGTGATTGAAGCAGGTTTTAGGATTTGAGGTTTAAAATGTTGCGACTCTTGAGTAACTTAACCAATGCCAATGTAAAAATAACAAAAGACTCAAAATTGGTATTGCTATTGACAAAATTGCAAATGACCCGGCAGTATCGGGAAACAAAAAACGAGATAATGAAGTATACTTTACGTTTAGGGTGGAATTTGCCAACTTCACCAGTCTGTCTCGATAGCTGTGCTAATTAATTTGGTTGAGATCCGTCTTTAACTGCTCTCCTCACCTTATTGACTGGATGAAAAAGTGTTTCAAGAAGCAAATTGGTGGATCTATGCACCCCATACTGACCATAGCGAAAAGCAATACCACAAATGGATTGAGCTTTGCCGACGAGAGATTCGACCTCAACCATACTTTTTGGTTAGATAGAGGACATCTTAGTTGTTACTATCAAGGTTAGATCCAAATTTACGGAATTTCAAAGAAACCATTATAATATTTTATTGAGCTACCTCAGGACTAACCCAATAGACCGCTTTCTACCCGCACCTACTACTTATTTTAGCGAATTTTCAATTGGACTGTGCCTTAAAATTCAATAATTCGACAAAACAAATAATGAAAATTATATCCTCCCGACAAAAGCAAAGTGATCCTTTGCAAAAAGACTTGCAGCTTCTATATTCAAATTCACATTATCTATTCCCATCCATCAGTAATGAACACTCCTTCAGTGGACTTAGAAAACAACGACGGACGTTCAATCCAAGATGACGGAACCCTGTCCAGAGTTGAACATCAACACCCAATGTATAGCTGCCGCTAACAACATCAGAAAAGCATTCCTGACATGAATAGTTAATTTCGTTTCTCCCTTCGAGAACGACAGGATAAATCAAATGGAATTGGGGAGTAGTGGTTGCGGTATTGTAGTGATGGAAATTCAATTCCAATTCCTCAACACAAAACAGGAAAAAACACGCGATTATTATCACAATGGTGCTTGTGGTGGTCCGCTTTTCCGTCGCGCGCCCCGTTCCGTCCCGTCTTCTCGTCTGTAAAGTTTAACGAGTTTTCACATTGTTCGAAATGAAATTTGAAAACTATACAAAAATGTGAAAAATATGTAAAATAAAAATACGAGTAATGCCAACAGAAACGGAGAAGGAAGGATACTCACTCGCTAGTTATGCATTCATTTGGCGAGTTCCTATTCATGGAAAGTAAGTCTCGTCTCTGCTGGACATGATAAGAACGAATTCAAAGAGCATTGGCTTGGCTGTTGGGTTTCACTATACACAGCTCCTTCGTCTGGAAATGATTTCCTTAAAAAAAAAAAGACTGTGTTTCTGTAGTCCTCAGAGCAAAGATAACAAGAAATGACCGCATATACATGACGTTTTGTGCTAGTTGTGCTTTTCCATTCAAGAGGCCATATCCTTGGTGCATGGAAACTGTATCACTTGAGAGTGGGTTGCATTTTATTTTCTATCCTCTAACGCGTCCCGGTTCTGAAAGTGATTGCATACAGGGACTTGGAGAGTGTTTGTGATTATATTCTCCTTCCCCCCCCCCCCCCCCCCCCCAGAGTGCTTGCATTATTTGGACACCACACAGTAGGTATATAAGGGGACTTTGACACTGATGGTGAATGAATAAATAAAGATGGTTAGGTCTTGGCAAAGTGTGTCCTCGTTTCGTTTGCAGGGTTTTAAAGTTGTTGATTATTATTATTGGACTTGGTTGTGCGACGAAAGAATAAGAAAGGTTGAATCTTTCTAATTAATGTCTACGTCGTTTGTAATTACATTTGTGTTTTACGTTTCACATTGAATGGAACAGATAAAGCTGTGGTCTTGGCAAATGGTCATGGAATTAGTTTACGTCAGTAATTGATGACACTTCTAGTATAGAAATAGATTGATCTAAATTATACACAGTTTTCTTCTCTTCTCACTTCAATAACTGTATGCGAAACTTAAAGAATATCCTCTAACGTTTTCCGCGTTACCTTAAAGTGGTCCTGGGTAGACAGAAAATAAAATTGGAGTCTCAGTATAAAGGAGAGAACAAAGGGGACAGTAATAGTTTTCGACCAATCCTGGGGTCCTACAGCTCAATTTTGTCATATAGTTCTACACGTCGATAGTAAGACCGATATTGACTTATGAAGTATAGTATAAAGCTACCAATCTTAGACTTTGGCTCAGATTCAAATAATGGGCTTTATTGGGACCACTCCGGCATCCATTCAATTGGGCTATACTAAAGTTAAAGCTCACTGATCTGTTTATACAAGGATCAGACAGGTCTAGAAGAGATGCAGTATGTTAGAAGCTTGTGTAGCAGGACCCTACAAATGAGGAAAAACTATCTTCAGGTCTCTCTCGTTGGTTTTATCGTCGGGCATAAACTGCTTAGATGTCCGAAGTGATCTCGTGGAGACGAAGGTGTGCATGAACCCACACTTTCTTTGTCATTGGCAATAAGTCACATCAAAAATTCCGTCACGTATTCCTTTTTCACGGATAGCGCCATCCGGCCCTAGATATAATAGTGCCGCGTAATATTCTCAATTCAATTTCGCAAATGTAACTGGAATCGGAATGGTACCGAGATTTTAGACCTAGGATCGCATATCAACCTAGATTTCATTCGGCAGTCGAATTTTGCACTGACAAGTATGTCATCGTACTTACACTAAATACGGATTTGCCTACAATGGCTCTTCTGTTTAGGACACCTTTCTGAAGGCGATAGAGGACAGAAGACAGATTGTTCAGCGGCATTTAGTTGTCTTTAAATAGTTGGCGCAACAGGCGTGTAGACAGACACCCTAGGCCTAGCTTCTCAAAACCATTCCTTTGTTTGAGTTTTTATTTTTGGGACAAATGGAACCTGACTTATTTGGTCTTATATTCTTTGACTTGGTTCTAGAAGCGACCTTCTTTTGACAACGTGCGATTGAACTCTGTGGAATTCATTGGACTATGCTCAAAAAGTCTTCGTCAATTGCCTTATTTTTCGTTATAGTATTGGCTCTGCATGTTATGCTTATTTAGTTTTACTGCAAAATGGTCTTTCCTCAGCCGATTGTCAGACTTTTCATTGAGGATTGCGTGCCTTTCCAACACTTACGTCAGAAATATCGATTTTTTTTAACCTTCAACGAAAACTTTCATCTTTACAAAACTAAGTAGTTTAATCGATTTAATATGACTGATGTTGTTTGTTGTCGCAACACCTTTTCGTCAGACCTCATTAAGCCAGACTAGTTCTGTTTACGTATACATCATCCTCGCCAGCCGCTGTGTGGATTAAAACGCAACCAACATCCATCCATCCTCGTCGTATCAACAACCTGATGAGTTTCATTCTTAAAATTCCCCATTGTTCGCCTGTGAACAATCCACCCATCAACAGAAGAGCCTGCACTTCACAGAGAGCTATTTCTCTTATGTTTTTCCTTGCCACCATATACCACCATGGAGCCATATACACGAATATTATTCTTGGAAGTACACCACTCAACGTTCTTACGCTCCTAGTCGCTTTGAATTGAGTCACTGCCATTGTTTCGAGGCATTTTCAGCTTTTGGGATCATTTAACAAAACGCACGTTACAGTCAACTGTGAAGGGCTGCTTTTGGGGATTTTATTTCTCCAATTTGTGTCTTTCGCTTGTGCCTTAAGTTCCCCTATACCGATGATGCGTTCTTCTTGAAAAAAGGGTCTCTACACATTTGTCCGGAAAGGAATAGGGTTGTATAAGCACCTCCTCATAGATTTTCGGTTTCCTTGCTGATTGAAAGGAAGAAGTGAATGACGATTTGCTATACTTATACCTGCACCCGTGTTTTTTCTTTTTATCTTAAAGTTCCTTTTCTTTCGTACTTGGTAACCTTCAATTCCATCCAAAATGACTGCCACTTTTTTTTTTTCTAAGAATAATTCCAGGTGCTGGAGGCGCGGATGGCAATTTCGGTGTTATCGTTAAACTTGAACAGGAAAACATAACGACAAGGACTCAGCGGGAACGACAACGTAGGATGGTATATAAATGCCATTCGAAGTGGGCCAGGACCAGGAGTCAAGTGACGACATTTAGGGATGGAATTAATGTTAACCTCATTCCTCGTGATTCTCCAAGGATGTCCTCGGATGATACTCAAGTGAATTTGTTTAACTTTGAGATCATTAGAGATGAGATTACCTTGTTTTTGAATTTTAAGATATACCTCTGTGAAAAATATTGAATAAGACATTTTTGTGGGTTTCATTCTAAATTATCATCAATTTTCTTGGCACGACTTTGGGGGAGGACAGTGGGTAGACTCGTGTTGCTTATATCGTCCCAAGTGAGTAATTTTGCTCCTTACGGCTTTCAAGTTATGTTCTCGACTTTCATTATTATGATGGCAATGTGATGGCTGTTTGGGGGAATGTATGTATGAAGGATTTAATCCATTATTACTCTTGAGTGGAAGATTGATCATGTTAATAGACCATATTTTGCAATCGCCTGCAATATTGAAGCTTTAATATCGATTATAAGCTGGTAATAATTTTGGTGAAAGATTCACCAATTGAGGCACTTTTGAGTGATTGCTTTTTTAACTGTGTGTATTTCTTGGGTGGAGTTGCGGCATCGTGGCAAAAGACCGACGGACGCCTACGAATGGTTAGAAGATGAGAAAAACACAGGTTTGCAAGTCTTTCTTGTAGATAGCCTGAGTAACTGAAACATGAGGTCGACAACAACTTTTTCTTTCAAAACAGTTGTCAAGATGTCAATGTCAAAATCATTTACACAATTTCCCCGACAATTATAGAAATCATCTGCTTGCTTGCCACCAAGCAAGTCATACCAAAATTTGCACTTTACTGGGTACCTAAGTGGCATTGTAAATAATGAAGAGGTCTGGCATTTAGCAGAGAACCCACCAACCTATTTCCAATACAACATATAGGTCCGAATATAATTGTTAAATGTCCATTGTCCATGTCCACCTTCTCGGTACGGTTCTACCATTACCATCTCTGACCTAATCGTCTATAGCCCTAATTCAATTTTGTCTCAAATGTATAAAAGTTCACTTGTAACCTACTAGCCATGAAAAATAGATACTTTGCAACATCCTTTGATGTTTATAAATCAAATATACAAATCAAATAACCAAACGGACTTCCACAACATCCTATCCGCAGCCATCGACGTCTCCGCCGCCTCCTCCGCAGACAGCAAATTTCTCAACATTCTGCTTCCTGTGCGGGCGCTCCTTTTGAAGATAATCCTAAAAGGAAAAAGATTATGCTTTTCCTTATGTGTGCACATACTTACCGTATCCCCTTGCTCATTGAAATGCTCAAAGTAAATAAACCGAGAGCTAGTAGTATGTAGTTTCAATGTTGTTATTTGATGGAAAGTAGCAACAGAAAAGTGGGGCTCACATGTATAACCATACCCATCCCAATCTATATTGCGATCCTCATGCTCCGCATCTTTGTGCCAAATATGATGGAGTAGCAAATATACTTAAAGTATCCATTTCTCTGGCTCGACTCTGTTGAAATGGATCAAGGAGAATATTCACATAAACTCGTGTGTCCTTGATTTTTTTATGATCTCACATGTACACGACGACGGTGTATCTGTGTAGTTGCAAAGATACTCATAACTTAACCCTATGACATAGATATGAATAATAAATTACCTCTTAAATGTGCAATTTCAAGAGGGTAGCGTTAAAGTTGATTCTACCCGAAAAACAAATTTCAACTTCCGCCCTAGGGGAAGACGAATCAAACATTTCAATCATCACCACCGCACAACAATATTGAGCCAAAATCAACGCAGTTTTATCGAACCTAGATATAGGGACAAAACAAATTGAAAACCGTGTGTGGCGATATCCGATTTCAAATACTCTCTCTTTGATTGGTCATGTTTTTTTTTTTGTTTGCCTTTAAATCGTCAAGCTGTCGTATGCGGTCTTTCTAAAAGAGGGAGACAATTCTCTGTATCTTTATTTAAATGGAGTGCTACAAAAAAATTGCAAAGTGTTTATTTGTATCCAGCTATTAAGGTAGGGTATCTACGCTGACGGGCGGATGTGAACTACGTGCTGAGCAATATTCGATTTTCAAATGAACTTCATGGCATGCACTTCGAGTGCGAAGTATCACATTTTACGCCATAAATTTTGCACAGATGTGCATCGAATAGGGTGTCAGTTGAAGTGTTACATTTCAATAATAAGCGGAGTGATGCTATAATATGCGCTGGAGATTTTACATAACAGTAAAGAAGGTAGTAAACTTGAGATATTCGTCGAGTAATTTTGCTTAAGCTTTTGTAGTGCGGTAGTAAAAAGTGAATCTTTAGAACCCTAGGCACAGCTTCTTGCAGTTTGTGTGAATTGCGAGAAGTTTTTTTTCAGGAGAGTTAGGTTAAGGACTGTTTAGGTCAATTCCCACCCCCTCTTGTGGTATCACAATGGACCAAAATTATGGTCTAAGTGTGTCCCCTTTGGGACAGCCACCTTACCTAACCTATAACCTATGGTAAATCTGAGCATGATTCTTTGAGAATCGAGCTATGTCCCTCTGAGCCTTTCTTCAATCTTCACTACTTTTTTGGTACTGGCACTTGGCGAATTGCTAGAGCTGAATTTAAAGGCAACCTCTCCGGCTAAAGGTCCGACAAGTCTCATTTTTTTTCCCGCAGAAAGTCACCGGTTAAGCTATATGTGTGAAAAATTGCTAAGAGGGCCTATTCCTTTTCTTATATTATTTGGGTAAATCGGAGAATGGTAGGTAGCCAAAGATCTTACTGGAAAAATTTACGAAGAAATCTTCTTAGAATCATATAGGCGTTAAGCCCGTCTGGTTATGTGAGGGTTTTCATTGAAGATTGAATTTGTCGAGAGCGAAATGGTCGGTGGTATTGTTTAGTTGAATTCTAATTTTATACTTATCTTCTTTGTAAAAGCAGCAAGCTTTTTCGACTATACCTTACCATAGCTTCGATATTAGGTTTTGGGAGGGGAATCGAGACATCAAAATTGTTTTACATCTTTCAGATTATACCATTATCATTTTCAAAGCCCAGTCCTTTCATTACAAGGTCCGTGGGTTAATGCCATAACTCTTGAGCTTCCGCCATCGACATACATCAGAAGCCACACACCCACACAGGTAGAGGAAAGATGTCGAATCCAACACATTTTTAGTTAACATTTAAAATCCCCGCTCAGATTGTGTATACCTACATTGCAATGGGGAATATCCTTGCTGTAGAGTAGATAAATAAACAAAATAAGTCCCCTGCTCCTACTTTATTCTTTGAGTTGAATTCCAATTGGAGTTGTTGCAATTAGAAGTGCAGACACATCTTCAATCTTTTTCAAGTTGGACTTTTAAACTTCTGAATATATTGATAAATCTATATTCTAAACACTACCTGCTTGTACTATCAATAGGAACTTCATCAAGACACAAGTACGCTTTGTGCTTAAGTGTCTTTTGCCATTGTCTGGAACTTTTTAACACCTTTTACCAGCATTGATACAGAGCATAATACGTTCAAGTTCCATGAAAAAACTCAATTAAAGGATTTTCAATATCACAGTTTATCATTTAATCAAATTGCAGTATGGGTAATATATTGTACAATACAAATATCCTGGACGCACAATGAGTGGAAAATCAATATTACCTTTGACGTGTGTTCACCGCACAGATGGCCAGTTCACACACGCCCTCTCATGTGGTTGCAAGGAATTACAATAAGGATAATAATATTTGACATTTTATCCGATATTCGTTCCATTCTCTGTCACACACAACACCATCCATCTCGGAATGTGGCCAAACTTAACGTACGTTCCTTTCTTCCGTCTTTAATGGTACTCCTGCTGGCTGGTGCAATGTGTGTGCCTGCCCAGAGATAAGAAAGACAAACAGAGGACAGGTAGTGCTGCATTGTTCATGCGCCTCCAGAATGGCAATTTTCCTCAATTTATATGCAAACCAATCGATGGAAAATCATTTTCCTAGTGTTTATTTGCAATTTTATACCCTCTTCACAGCGCCGGCAGAAGGATATTTAGAGAAAATCGATTATCGATAAATGGAGCAGAAATAATTACACTTACAGCGAGGCCTATACCTACTGTCTGTTGTGGTGGCTCCTGGGATATAATGACATTCGATTCTGAATGGAGTGTGTGTGTGTGGTCACAATGATGTGAACTCATACATCAGTCCATATACCACTGCACTGTGTTAGGCTGCTCCTTTCTAATGGCGTATTGCGGTAAAGCCATTTTTCAAAAACAAAGCGACGACCGCTTAAATGCGTGTCGGCCATCCAGACCGGTTGCCTCTCGATGGTCTTGCCGCATGTAATAAACTTTTCATATGATGGCGGGGGTGTACGACTTTTGAGAGAGACAACCTACACACCTAGCTTGGAGCTGGAAATTGCTCCACTCCACACTAGCGCCCCCCTTCCTGTATCACGAATGCGTTTGTCGCTAATGAGTTTTTCGTTTCTGGTACTTTTCAGTGTTAAATTTTGACCAGCACACATGTGTGCTTTTGGATTCTCCGCACGTGAATTTCAATTTAATAGTCCTGCCGTGCAACTATTGCTGAAAGGATAATATTGTTGGGCAAACAAATGAATTGAATCGCCCCAGCTTGGTCCGATAGGTCGATATGGGAATGTAATAAACGGATTGCAGGCGAGCTCAATGAAGCGATGGGTACATATTTTTTTATAGCCACTGCTACATGTGTGTTCTGGCCGACAAAGGTGGCAATTGCGAATCATTATAGCCTGCTATTAATTAGTGCACTTGATACAGCGAAATTGACCACAGTTTTAGCACCTATAGCCAGCTCGGGGGTATGGGCGATACCGCGAGTACGCACAGAGGTTCATTAGTTGTTGTTTGCTTTCGAAATGTTTATGAGGTGGAAGTTGGACACCGGTGCGCTCTCGTGGAAATTGTGTTAAAAATGCATTTAATTAGCATATTAGTGTTGGAAATATAATAGCCAAATGAGGATGTTATAGAAATTTCGAAAAGTTTGCTATGTATAATTTAAAGTGAACTGGGAGCTGCTGCAGATGATGGCTGTTGAGGGACAGTGTTGAATATGTTAAGACTATAACTTGGAATTTTAAACGATATGCAGGGTTGGAATGGCTACTTTGGAGTTACTGTTACTGCAACTTTAAGATAAAATCACCAGAACTGGCTCTTCACTAAGTTTCAAGACAGGGTGCAAATAAACAGTTTACAAAATAAAGCAGCAAAGGAAATGTCGATCGCAAATGGACCGTTTCACGATATTTGTTCGGATTTTGTAGATGTCTAACCCCCCAGTTTCACAGTGGGAGTTTAAACTACACTTTTAGTTCAGTTCAACAATTAATTCGGTTTCACAATTTCGTTTAAACCTTAAACAAAGTTCATTTTGTAGTTTAAGTTAAACTACAATATTCTGCCGTTTAAACCTCAGTTGATTGTCAAAAACACAAAATTTTACGTTGTTTTGCGTGTTCTTTGAAAGAAAAGACAAGGAACGATTTTTGAAAAGTCTTATAAGAGCTAAGTACAATTCTGCCAAATTCTATTTATTAAATCTGACTAAACTGAGTTCAATTGAACTGGAGCTCAGATTAGATTTTTGAAACCAGGCGGGTTGAACTTCAAATTTAAACTCACGTTCAAGTTCAGTTAAAGTTTAGTTTAAAGTTTCAGTGTGAAGCGGGAGGTAAGGAAATCTTCACATATTTAATAAACTAAATAAAAGACAATCACCCCTATTGTGGAATCCATCGGAATTAAGTTTCACTTCACCTATTCGATTCCCTTTCACCTTCTACTGCTATCGTGGAATCCGCCGGAAAAGTTTCCTTATCGACAAGTTTTTGGGAAAGGTAGTTTCACTGTCAAACGACCGTCCTTCATTTGTCAATACAAATCTCTTGCTCAGGGGTTCCCAATCTTTTTCATACTGCGACGCCCTGGGGAGGTTGAAATATTTTTGCGACGCCCTTCTAAAAGCACAGATCTTACTGAAGATTTACAAAAGGGTTTTTTTTAATAAGGACTGGTAGACGTTGAATTATCGTCTTCCCATATTTATGGTAATTTTGCTTATTCACATACCCGCATTCATCTAAAAATGCGCATTATCGCTAAAGATACATTTTCAACTAAAATTGAGGTCCTCTTCCAAACACTCTGAAGCCATGTCAGCGAACAAACGGCTTTATCTATATTCATTAACTTTGAGCTCTTGGATTAGTTGGATCTTGTACTGGCGTAAGTCCAAGTCCCGATGCATAATTCGCCAAGATGGAATCTGCAAAAGGCCGATTTCTTATGCGCATCGAATTGACTGCCTCGAGTTCTCCTGTATACTTTTATGGACCACATCAATGCTCCCGACGAATTTCGCTGGCAACGATCCATACCAATTAAAAACCATTATTAATTTTTTGGGCCAGGCAAATGTACCGGAAATACGTTAAACACAAATGCGCTTAATCTTCGACTATTGGATTTCGCTTCGACTTTGCTCGACATAATACTTTTCCTTTGTTCGGAGTCTTACATCAGTGAAAAAATAAAACTTGCGACGACCTTAGAATAGTGCCACGACGCCCCAGGGCGTCGCGACGCACAGTTAGGGAACTCCTGCTCTAGCTGCATTCGTCGGAGGTATATGAAAAGTTTGTTTCAAAAGTGATTTAAATAAAAAATAGTGTTTATAGTGTAATAAATGTATCTACAATGTAGGTACTATTTAAATGCACTATTTCTGGAAGCATAAGAAATGAAATGAGCGGTGTTCTCAGAGAAGAATAAGAGGCAGGTTAAGAGGAGCAGTGAATACATAATTTCATAGAACTTCCGCATGAAATGTGTTTTTAGAATGATTATTTTTTTGATTTTAATAAAGTTCAATATTGCACAGATTTATTACAAATGTTCGGCTTAATAAAGCAGCTGTTTTGTATGTACATTTTTTTAAAGAAAATTCTCTCGACGTGCAGCAAGCAAAAAAACCTATGAAATCCGCAATGAATTTGATGCGGGCAAGAAAAGTCATTTTGTTCGGGAAAAATTTGATTTGAACGTTTTCAACGATACAGTGAAACTCATTCACATTTACCCACACGGGGAACTGTTCACCTTGCGGATTTGACGAAACCAAAATATTTTTTTCCGTGAATGATTTCCCCCGGCGGATTCCACGATAGGGGTGAATGATTCTCGTGGGAAATACACGATCGCCGTCAGTGCTGGCGATATAACTTACTGCGATTGTGGGATTTTTGGGTGAGGGTAACTATCATAATAACCCACATCCAAGAAAAGCTTTAAAGTGATGCTAACAATAACTTTCTCTCAATCTTTTCTATCACTTGATGGTGGTCTAACCTGGGATAGCAATATAATAGTCCCATTCGATCTTGGCGTCAACATTTAAGACTTCCCTTTTTTAGTCCCCTTGCCAACGAAGGGTTTTTTCTATTAATTCCACAAAACTCTTTAATTGTTTCTGGTTTGTTATTCTTAACCATTAAAAAGAATCTAAATTAATTAGGTTATTTGAATAAATTAAAAATTCAAGAAAATAAATTTTCAGTTGTTTTTCTTTACTAAGCGATCACTTATTTGTTAACGATTTTCTGGGCGTTTAGTGGTGTTTAACGCCTTAAAGAATGACAGTGAAATTTCTCACATGACATTCGTCGTACACTAATGGGATCCCACAAGACGTTTAAAAACAACCGGCGTTCAACGACGCAAAAATGACACTCGTAATTCTGAATTCAAATCGACGTAATTTAAATCGTCGTAAACGCCATTCGGAATAAGGATGAATATCTTGCGATATCTGTCCCCATTTGTCTGTGATTTTCTAAAGAGAATCGATCATTTTTCACTCTATACCCCACCGCAATGCACAAAGAAATAAGGCACAACGTGACGTATACATTTTAAAAACATCAGCCTCTCAGGAGAGAAACTCACAAAAAGCTCCAAAGCCTTTAAATAAGATAGGTACACTCGTATACACTTAAGTTGAATAAACAACGACCCTTGACAGTATAGGTATATTTGTTTGCATACATTATCACTCGGAATCGTATTGCATTCCACATCTTCTGTATAACTATTGGGGGGCTACTAAAGCACTTAGAGAGGTCTACGCTAGAAAGAATTACCCAATAAAGTGCTCCCACGACGAGACAATGCGACTGGCATCCTCCGAACCCGACCCGATTTAACTGCTCCACTTATTCGTAAGTGTTCCACCCGTTCATTGTGCTCGAATGAGCTTTATTTTTAGAAAATAAAAACAAATTAGAAAAAAAAAGAGTTCGCTAGTCCCCGCAAGCAATAAAACTGAAACCGACTTGCCCGCATTGTCCAGCTTGAATCCGCGATCACATTAAATTGTCCACTTTAAGGCCGCGCACAAACGAACAAACTGCTCCATAATTCGGTTTCGTTGGCGCGGACAATTTCAATTTCAATTAAAAAATAATCCATTTTCGAAATTGTTTTGTATTTTGTTTTAATGTTTTTGTTTGGCCAAATCGAGTGTTTTGATTTACCCTCCAGTCACAATTGCAGGCGAGAAACACCACCCGCCAGCACATCTGGTGTTTTTATAGTGCACATGTGCTAGACTGCACTGCTAGGCCGACGGTGGGCGTCGTTTTCTGAAATGAAAGACTCCCCCCTGTTTGGCATCTCTATAAAAATGGCTGTTAATTGCCGCATAACAAAACTCGCGGTTGATGGTGATTTCGTGTTTCGTTCATTCGCCATGTGAGATAGATACTTTTTCAGTTTATCGAATTTCTATCCAGTGCGGACCGGATCCCCTTTCTAGGGCATGCCACCACCAACGACTCTCGTATAAGGCGCCCACGACACGTCAAAGATAATCGCCGACGCCGCCGCCGCCGTCGCACTATATGTATGTGTCTGCTTCACGGTTCAGTTCAGATTGCTTTGCGGTGTCTATTCACCTGAAAGTTGAATCTGAGATTGAAATTTTCAAATTCGAAGTCAGATGGTGGAATGGAGTAAGCGGCCCACACAGAAGAGTCGCTTTTAATTTGCAATGTTGTTGCGCGTCTGCTGTGCTCAGTACTACTACACAGCTAATAACTGGATTATGTCTTATTAATAAGCACTTTCCCTCTCTCTATTTTCAGAAAAATTCAGCAGATACGGTGAGTATTCAAAAATAGTCTGGCAGTTGTTTTCTAACACCTTCTGTGTTCTTTGTCGGAGGGTGAGGACCACATTGTTCTGAGAACGCGCGCTAGGAATTTTTGTGTTTACAAATATTCATTTCACAAACTGCTGCCGAAGATGCCCGCTTGTATAAACGAAGGAGTATATTAGGCATGCCATTGAAATGTAGACAGAATGTGCTTCGAAATTCATCTAATGACTTGTAACTGTGAGTTAATACATTTCGTTGGTCATTAAATTAGTATTGCGTCGGTAATAACTCAATCAAATGGAAAATATTATTACTCGTTTGGATTATGAGTTACTTGTAAATGGTTTCCCCGAAAATAAGGCAGCCATTAATGCTGCACATCGTGTATTTCACACGAAATGCCTAATAAAACGAACAGCACATTTGCCATCATGTTTTGGAAAGTTAACGAGTGTGGCAGAGTGTGGGGTTCCGCAACATTTTGTTGCGATTAATTAAGTGGAAAGCATTAACTCAAATCGTCAATAAAAATCAGACAGTGAATGTATACAATTACATGAACGGGAGAGGCATTTTTGATATCCTCAAGAAGGTGATGATTTTTGTAAATGTCTCCGATTTAAGGATGGGCAATCATTTTTTCAAAGACGGGATAGGGGGTGAGGGCGTCTCCAGTTTTTCGCTAATTTTACTTAATCGCCTTCAGTTACGGAAAAGTAATGAGGACACATCAGCTTGTCCAAATCCTTGGTACAGCGCCTGGACTATTGAGCGAGGGGTTTGCTCCTGTTCGCCGGAAATACACAAATTATGAGCATTTTTCCATTACGCCACATCTTAACATCGGCGGTGAGCCTACTACAAGCTTTCCTTGTACATCTGCAGACATATATTTTTCCCTCTTTTCATGTAGAATGTGTTTAACCAAGGAGAGAAATATTGATACTTTTTGGAATTTCAAAAAGTGCGATGGTCTGTTTTGGGGGACCTGGCAGCACAGATAAAGCGATAAAGTGAATTCACCAATGTAAAAAAATATTTTTCATCCATAAGTGCATTTGTCATGTGACGCCATCCTCCAAAAGATCAAAGTTATTAATGGAAATCGCGCTACTCACTTCACCAGTAAGTCTTGTTCATCTTCCACGAAATTATAGTGCTGACATGAATATTTGCTGAAATATCACTCATCCTTATCGTTCGACCTTCCACTAGTAAGTGTACCCAATACCCAGCACTCCCTCCATCATCAGCAGCCACAATTCGCTACAACATGCAATCTATCCGTACATCAACCATGAATCTTCCTGTTGCTCATTTAATCGATTGATGGCTTTCTCTCCTTCTTCCGCTCACACACGTCCACATGTAGTCAAACACAGTCAAACTCAAATAGGAATAAAGTGCCGCCCTATGACTCCCACTTTTTGTACAATGCCAATATTCAATCCTTTTAAGTGTCTTCGTATCTTATGTTCGATTACACATGACGTGCTTACATCCTTTGAAACAATGAAAAAAGGATTACCCCGGACGAAGGCTAAAGAAAAATTGCAAATGCTGCTGTTGAATTTTTCTCTGAGACTTTAGCTATTCTTCTGTTTGGATGTAGAAAATCCTTGGAAACTTTAATTCCGATATTTCTTCGTTTTTTTTGTTTTTTTTTTTGTTTTCCTGCCGACACAAAGTAGGAAGTTCATCTTGCTTCACTCAAAAAGGAGAGAAAAAGTTAACTTTCCCTCCCCAGTCCTTTTGAGACTGATTCGCTTTCATCCTGTTTTGTCGATGGCATCCCAGACGCTAGGGAAAACTTTATCAAACTCAATCCAAGTTTCAGTGTGCTTTCCCAGCGATAAGGATTCATCATTAATGAGCACGCATTTACAGATGGAATACATCTCATCAATAAAAATTTACTTACGATAAGGATAATCGCACAGATGGAGGCATATCAGAAGCTACGAAACAGTAAATCCTGTTTGATTTTCTCCTTTTATTGTTATTTCATTCATGAGACAGAGAATGAAAATATTTCCATGAGGACCCAGGGAACCAGAAGAAAAATGTTCAAGTGTTCTGCAATCGTGTACGAAAGGCCACATGCTTGGTAGGATAGAAGGCAACAAAAAAGGAATCTGGATCGTGACTGAGATGGAGCAAGAAGTGAGTGTAAATTTTTAATAGGCCAAAGTCCGAAAGGAGCAATCTTTCATTAGGCGCCAAAGGAAAAACTCCTCAGATGATAAATCTTTTCAAGCATACCATGATGGTAAAAATAAAAAAAAATCCTTTTGCATAGACTTTTGCAACTTTGTCGCATGCTACAGCACTTTAAATTGATTTAAATCAATACTCATCGATATTTAGGGTTGGTCCTTGGTCCTCCTTATGTTCCAACTAAAGTCAAAAATTGAATTAATGAATGCGATTGGTTTTTTTCTCCATCGGTGTGATTTATTTTATGGATCTTTTTTTTTCTAATTTGAAGAATGCTCTTAAGAAAGTTTCCTTTTATCAGAAAAAGATGCCAGCCTTTATACGTGACCTCATTTTCTTCACTATGAAATTTCCACAAGGCATGGGTGCGAGTCCCTGGCGTTGTGTTTAATGCGCACACGAGTGTAATGGCAAATTCACACACGTTTACGTGTGTGATATTATTTCCTTACCCCTGAGCATATCTTTAAAGAAGAAACGAAAAACTCTGAAAAGACATCCAAAGGATTGTCGATTGCCGTGTATAATGTATATTCGTGGTGAGATTGACAATAATACCAGTACGAGATGGTCATCAAAGCAATTAGCTCCCTTAAAGTGAACGTTCGTATTTGTATTACATTCACAGATAGCCTCTACAGATAACTAACATTAGCAATGCAAGGCAGAGAAAAATAGAATGAGTTAATAGGAAGAAGAACAAGATGGGGGAAAAAGGACATTCTATCGGGAATACCTACTGCACAGTTGGACAGTTAGGTTGGAGGGGCAGTAACTGGGACGTGATGTGAATTTCTCTGAAGTCCTGATCAATTTAATATGTTTTTTTTTGTAGATACCTGTCTTATGATCCTTTCGTGTTTTTTTTTTTTGGTTTGGGATTCGGTTTTTTATTTAACACATAAGTGAAGAAAAATTCGAATAAATTTATGATATCACTGTCTACCGAGAACGAATGCGAATAGCTGGCTGTCATACCCATCTTCCTGTCACAATTATTAAAACTGTTAAGACATTTTTTTTTCTGTTTCTACTATAGACTGTGAGTGGGTTGGTCATCTGGGGAATTGGGAAGTAGTTATGAATCTATAATAATTCTTTTGGAATGACTTTGGAAATTGAAAGTGAAATTTTGAATCGACTTTCTTTTTTCAATTAAATATTACAACACGGAGTTACGAAGAACTAACTTACCCATTACAAGACTACTTTAAGAATTCGAATGACACTTGTTAAAGATACCTATATCTTTCACCTTCCTTCATTGATATTAACTCTGGCAACAAAAACAAGTGAAGAGTCTTCATTATGGACTAGCTGGACCCGTGCTCGCCTTGCCCGCTCGCACAAAATTATATTTGGTTGATTTAAAATTACACTTTGAGTGTTTCATTGAAATCTGTCCAGGAGTTTTCGCGCTTTTAGGAGAAAACGAAAACAGAATGAAATTCTAAAATGAAACGTTTTGTATTATACGTCTCTTCTCTTATGAAAATGAAGATTATTAATATACCCTATGCCATACTGCAGCACTCACCCCATCCCCATCCTGCATCGGACATACGATAATAATATACATACCTTCATACAACTGACCATAGCACTCATTGCGAAAACAAATCAACCCTTTTCGAATGTGTAGTATATGTATGCTAGTCTTGTTTTGTTTTTCTTTGTCCTGTCGCACGATCGCAAAAGTATAAACATCCATTTGTAGCAAGGTATATGTGTATGTATATATTTTCACTTCAAAAAATATATTTTGGCTAAAAACTGTTCCTAAGGACATGGCTATAAACGACATAGCCTATAGCAGTCTCACAGTCTTAAGGAACATTTAAAAAAAAGTTTCATCGAAATCTGTCCAATAGTTTTCGAGTTTTTAACAGCCAAAGAAAATTCCTACAGTTTTATTATATGTATAGATTACGAGTAATTTGTCTCGGACCATTCATTTATGCCGTTTGTGGTTAAAATTATATTACATTGTTGGATTGTTGAAACATGTTTGTTTCTTGGCCAAAGAGCTTAAACCTATTAGATATAAGCCTTGATCACAATTTCAATCCGGAAAAGTAGCTGCTGACGAGTCCTTTGAATAAATTCAGATTACTTGCCAACTTGAGGTCAAGTGAGTAGATGTGAACTATATTTCAATCATTTTAACCGAACTTCATGAAGCTCGTTTCGATTTTGCTTACATTTTTACAAAATTACTATCAGAAGATGTTATAATTTTTGCAAATCTCGTCGTTTGTCAATCATATTTAACATTTCTGAACTAGACAGCTGCAGGATACCAACAGATTATCAATGCAGCGCTATACTCCTCAAGAGCGTGGAATAATTGTGTCGATTTTGTTGACCAATAACACTAGTCAACAAAAAAAATATTTTTTTTTATATCGCAAATAATTTCATGTGATTCGTGTTCTATGTGCTAGAAATATTGCAGAAAGTCAAATAAAATATTTCTATCACGTCACAATTTTATGATATATCAATATTTATTTTCTTACTATTTTAACAATTTTTATATTTAAATTACTCATTTATTTTGGACTAAAAAAATTCCTTCTTCACTTTTTTTGTTTTTCGTTGGTACTCTGTGGTTTGGGTTTCCCTAATTAATAACCAGCAATAGTCTGCCAGCATCGCAGGGTTGCATTGTCCTTGATATCGTTTTTCAATGACAGCTATATCTTGAATCTTGGTGGAATCGCTCTCCGTGTTCTGTTTTTCATGATAGCTCCCATGAAATGCAACATGTCTTTGAAAATATGTTTTCTGCACTCGCACATATTATTATTTAATATTTAAATTTCTTTATTTGTTGTTTTTGGAAATAAATAAATAAATTTAAATAATAAAAAGTAATAAATAATAATAATAATATTTTCGGGGGAAAAAAATCTAAATGCGAGTGCAGAAAATGTATTTTCAAAGACATGTTGCATTTCATTTTATAAAAAGTTTGCAAATATTTGTCAACAAGGTCAAAATATTGCGGGGATTTATGGTTCTCTAAAAAGTTTTCAGTGACTGCAAAAAACGATGCCCAGGCTTCCTTTTCTACGTCATTGAAGTATGAAGTTAATTCGGGATCTTTTATTACCAGGAATTGTTTATTTTGTTTATGTAAAAAATTAAAAAAAAAATGCAAAACTAAGCTTTTCTTAAAGCCTTACAACCAGAAACATTTGGCAACGAACGCCTGTGATTGGCCCTCAATAAAGCTTTGAAAGAGCTGAAGAGAGGACATGGGCACAGACAAGTGGAGCCCAGATAAAATACCTTTTGTCATCGACTGCAATATTTGAAGCTTATTTTAGGTTTTCAGTGCCAATTAATACATTATTTATTTATTTGGTGGTCTTAAGTCCTTCATTGCAGATAAGGCGGCGTTCGCTTTCACCGCAACTTCAGCAGCTGATCCTTTTGCTTTTTGCAATTTCTCATCGATCCCATTAAAAATATTTAAAATATCTCCAATCAATTGCACAGAATATAAGTCTAAAATGTACATATACCATTAAATAAGTTTAAAAATATACATTTTTCGGAATTAAATATTCTACCAGTTTTAGACGTAGTATAAGAAAAATAATATTTTTGGGGTAATAGGAGTAAGTGTGCCTACAAAATGTACTACATACTTTTTACGATATTTTTTTGGTGTTGACTAGTGTAATCGGTCGGTTGTGTTAGCGCAGCGTGAATTTCAACGTCGATTTCTTAATCTTATCGCGCTAACTGGGTAAACATTCCGGCGCTTAGCTACTCGACTCGAACAGACTGGCCGCCACTTGACTGGTCGTTCGGCCGAGAATATTGATGCTGTGGCTGTCGATGTCGCTGAAAGGGAAGAAACATCAAACCAGACGGACAGAAAGACTTACACATGTTTCCGTACAAAGTGCAAACAGTACTGACTTCCACTTAAAGCTACTGTGTGGGGCGGCTTTCACGTGGCAGTGTTGTGTATCAACACTGGCAGCAGCCACTTGACGGATATCACCTTTTTCAGAAACAATTGTAAAGGTCCCAATAAAGATTTCCATCACTCAAAATATTTTTTTTTTTTTATTTAGTGAAAATTAATTCGAAAACAAAATTGGAATTTTAGTAGATATCACATATCTTCGCATATTTTTTAATTCGATGCAAACAAATTTCTCCGGCGATGCTCTTGGCTGCTGAAACTTTGCAATTAACTACTCCCGTAGTCCCGCCCCACTCTTGTTGCGGAAAAAAACCCGAGCAATTCAATTCCTTCCCCTTTTACTTTAATTTAAGCTTACATCCAAGTCTTCCACAAGTTTACTTGTTCCTGCCATTAAACTTTCTGTCTAAACAAACGACACTAATGAGAGTATCTCTGGTTGCACATTGCGCTATATAAAAAGCGTAGAGACTGAATACAACCGCAAGAATATCTCGCACGTCCTATTAATTTAGCACCGTAGCAACCGTCCTAATGCCCTAAAAATGACAAAAAGGAAAACCGAGCGAAATATCGCTCCAATGGAATGCATCGCACAGCACCTTGCTAAAGTTCCGCTTTTGTTGCATTGTTCTGTTGCTGTGTGTCAGTTTTGCACCTCTTCCTGCACTCAAACCCCACTTTGCACTTTCATTATGTCATTTTGATGCGCGCCCTGTGCCTTGTGTGTGTATGCTACGTGTGGCTTATTATTTTCTTAAAAGAAAACGAGAAAAACAAACACGGCGCACTATGTATAAATGAAACTTTAGAACAACTCCTCTGGTCGCTTTTTCTGTCCCTCACTGTTTGTCTCCATACTTTCGTACATCTCCAAGATCTCATTATCCTTGTGAGGGCAATTTCTTGCGCTCTCGTCCTTTAGGGCTAAGATGACGTCGTGCGATGGGGTGTCTCTGTGTGCTTAGATTGTCTGTTGCCCCAGGATGTTGTTGTACTTTCTTGTTGGGTATTAAATTTCCCCCCTCCCAATTCACCGTGAAAAATAACGTACAAGGAATTTTAAGTTGTTAAAGGAAAAAAATGCAGATATTGCAGCGCAGTCGATTAAGTGGGCGGTAACAATGCTGACAATGGATGAAATGAAAAGCACCCGTGTGTCTAGGGAAAGCTAAACCGAATTTATGGCGAAAAACAAGAAGGGAAATTGGAAAACAAAAAGAACTAAGAATATACAACATTCTCAGGTTTTTAAGGGATTAAGGCTTGTGAATAAATTCCTTTGTCTTCAAAGAGGTTTTCTGTTTCCTATTGCTTACAGTCCTTTAAGTTTAGTTGGGTCTAAAGTATCAGAGCAAGGTACTGTTTTTTTTTACTCCCTCATTCACAGAAGAAATGGATTGGATTACATAGTTTTGACTTACTTTCCTTGTTTGATTTAAACAAAGTGCGGACAGTAAATCAAGGATCAACTACTAGTAGAGTGGAGTGGAACTGTGGAATTGGATTGGGTAATGCTGAAAGCAGCTGGTCTACAGCATATAACATAAGCCAATCAGGCTTAACTTTTGAGAGGATTTGCCATAAGTTGTTAGTGAGTATAGTGTCAAATATACTGTATTGTTAAGACTAACAGAAGTTGCATTTTCCACCAGGTAGTCTGAGAAGAAAAGGGACAAAGTTATGCATTTTGCACTTCACTGCGACGACGACAGTTTTGGATTTAAATGTGACAAATTCGCGTGCACTAAGGTTGAAAAGATATAACTTTCTTTTTCTTCTTCTATCCTACAATATGTCAATACGCCATAGTGTACATCCAAAAAAAAAAACTTCATAAACACTGTCAAAAGTGAATGTAATAAAATGGCTATGCATTTTACCAAACGAAAGTTTCGTTTTCACTTCGGCCTGTGAGGGCCTCAGAGCTCATCAACATTATTTAAGTGTTTAAACAAATCTTTTCGATTAGGTATCGCTTTAATCAACATCGGTCGGCTGGAATCTCAACCTGAACATACAAAAATTAAACCCGCTACTTACACCGAAGCAAGCTTGACCAAGATAACTGGAATAATCAATTCAACGGTGGTATAAGATAGAAGACTCATATTAGAAAGGATATTCACAACTAGAATTCCTAACTTGGAGAACAAAGTAACAGTTACTAATCACAGTAATCATTATATATTCTTACAGACTAGACAAGTCGGTTCACTTCTATCTATACCGACGGATCAAAAACTGACGAAGGGGGGGGCGGTGGTGTTTATTCTCAGTCTCTCCTTCCGTCTTCCTAATCATTGTAGCGGGTTCCAGGCGGAAATAATGGCGATTAAAGAAGCCCTATTCTGGCTGAAGAAGAACGTGTTATCTACTAAGTATATCCGTATATTTTCAGATTGTCAAGCAGCTATCAAGTCCTTGGCATCCTTCTCCATTAACTCGAAAGTAGCCCAAGACTGGGTGTCATCTCTCCCAACAGAGCTGTTCAATATTCACTTGTTCTGGGTGCCGAGGCATAGTGATAATTCAGGGAATTGTAGGGCCGATGAACTCGCCAGGCGTGGAACAGATATACCTTTGCTACCAGACTAGGCTAACATAGGTATATCAATAGCTACATGTGAACTTATATTAAATCTAGACGTCTTTGGGAAAACTGATTTAAGATGGACAAACGGTACAACATGTCTAGCGACAAAGCAGACGAAACTGGATATCAAACGCTCTCTAAATAGACGTCATATTAGCGCTATTATCACTGGACACTGTCTAATAGGTAGGCACACAACCAGGCTTGGTGTTCCCTCAAATGATTTTTGTAGAAGCTGTAGAGATGAGAAGGAGGAGGAAGGAAACTGCCCCCACTTAAGCGCTTTTCTTCATTAACGATCTTGGGGACCCCATTAAAACCTCAGAATGGTTCTAACAAATAGGTGTGGAGAAATTTATGATCCAGATGGTACCACAATGGACCTAATACTGGTCTAAGTGCGCTGGAGTATATGCTTGCAGCCACTTCAACCTAAAATAACCTACAGACTAGACAAGCAATAATGACACAATAATGGAAGTGGTCGCTCTCGATAAGTTAAAAATGTTACCTCCAAATTTAAGGACAAAAAGCGCTAGGCAAATCACTTATACGTTATAACTTTTTGAACTCAATGCTATAGTCTTAATTTTTCAAAGAACTGAAAGTATTTTTTCCTCAATTAATTTAATCTTTCAAACTAACAACCAACAAATTCTATATATACATGCGCTCAAAGGATACTGTTGCTTATTGCAACTTTTCTGTTCCTTTTCCGAAAATCCGCTAATTTTGTACTTAAAAGTTTTTGTTTGCATGTTTCCCCTCAGGGAAAGCATAGTTTTCATTTCACCTCCTTCGAGCAAAATGCATATATGAAGAAACAACGGTATGTGGGGATTTTCCGCTTCCATATGAGCTGCGATGGCAAGGCATATGAGAAAAGATTGCTCCTTTGTGCATGAAAAGGATGAAAAAAGAGAACCATTCGCATCAGAAGTAAACGAGTAACCACTCAGCTCGTAGTTGGAGGATTTTTCAAGATCATCCTTTGTTTAGCGAGAAAAAGGTTCCTTTGCCTGTCCTCATATTGCAGTGAAAAAAAAATAATGCAAGCTTTCAATCCCTCCGCAACTGTCGAAAGTTTTTACCCTGTTGGATGTCATAAAGTTTCACTGTTTTGGTTATCCTTGTTGCCGTTTTCTATTTGCTCAAAACATTTTCGGTTATAGTCTTGAGGTACATCGGAATCGGTTGTGTGGTGTAGGTGTGTTCCCATATCCCCCTGCCCCCTGGCCCGCCTCGTGCCTGGAAATATCGAAATATTTCCCAGTTTTAATTATGTTAATACAGAGTTATATGCAGCAAAATGTTGAAGTTTGATATTAACACTCACTTTGTGTAACTTCGAAGGATGCATAAATACACTTCTTCAACCCGGCTGCGTATACTGTTAGTGCTGGTATAGTTAATTATTTTGTTTTAATTAAAATTTACAACTCGAATTTCACTGCGCTGGCATGACGATGTCGACGACGCACAATGACATACTGATGATGATGCCGTTATACATTATGAAGGGAAAGGGATTGAATTTTAAGGTTAATTTTCAAATGAAGATCCACTTTGGTTTAGACGGTTTTAGCGTATATATACTCTGGGTCTGTACGTGACTAATGAGATTTTGTGGGTATGCTCCGCCCTCTTCCTGGTAATAAAGACAAAGTAATCCAGTGGTGACAACAACTAATCAATTTCAATGCCACACAGTCGAAGAAAGGATAGAATGGAGCCAACATTAAATAACAACCCCAAAATAAAGTACGAAGGGGACGAACATGATGTCTACAAGCGGTTGAAGATCTTGATGAGAAATTTAATATTGTTGGCAGGTAACAGAACAAAAATGTATTTAGGTAGGTGTCTGCTAGTTGTTGTGCAAGAAGTGTAGTTGCGTGGGTTCCATTATAAGGAGCAGAACAAAGTTAGACGCTACAATGAGATATAGATACTGTCGGTAGGAAAGTCGAAAGTTGATCCTTTCAATTTAAAGTTTCTTGATGTTGTGTTAAATGAAATTGTATATATTGATTTAGGCGGTAATTAAAGTTTATATTGAGTTATTGGAATACACGAGGTCGGAGTTGAAAGGTTCAATCAAATTGGTAATGAATCAAAGGTAGGTACACCTGGAATTAATTTGATTTGAAGACAACCGCAATGGTTACATATTGGCTGGTGTGTATTATGTTTTGCAAGAACCCTTGTTCGATCATGCAGAACGTTAGGATGGTGGAAATCTATTAGGTACTCTTAGGGGTTTCTATTATTTAATTAATTTTACCAAATATGTACATCTCTATATACATATATAAAACAAAGTGGAAAAAACTGTTTCCCTCTGTCGCCCATAATTTCCAACCGATTTTTTTAATTTTTTTTTAATGTCGGTAATTACGGTGATTGGGTGATAGGCTAAACAAATTCAAAATTGGACAAAGAGGTGTGGCACCGCCCATACAAAAAAAACAATGAAAATCGTATATCTCGAAAACCACAGAATCGATTGAGATCAAATTTACAGATAATCAAAAATATTGGTCATGGAGTGTTCCTGTGAAGATAGGTTAAAATCGAACAAAGGGGCGTGGCACCTCCCATAAAAAAAAAAAAACATTCAAAGTCGTATATTTCGAAAACCACAGAATCGATTGAGATCAAACTTACAGATAATCTTAGGTATTGGCCCTAGAGTGCTTCTGTGAAGATTTGTCAAAGTTGGATAAAGGGGCGTGGCACCTCCAATACAAACAAATTAAAACATTGCCGCCCGAAAATAAATAAAATAAAATAAAAAATTAAAAAAAGCAACAAAAGGCCTGTCGAATCTGCCGGGGGTTCAGCTAGTATCTGTATATTTCAGTAGCAAAGTAGAACTTTAACATACGACTGCGGGCATATTTGAAAATATTTTGCTGTCATGGTCACAATTCAACAACACATCAAAATCGTAAAAAAATATCAAAATTGAAGTTCTGTTTGCAGAAAGTTTTGCTACGGTTTTCAGTCGTAATGAGCGTTTTTTTGCGAGCTCACCATTCAGCAAGTTCTGAAGAATATATTTCAAAGCCACTATCATACTTGAAGTATAAGTGACAGCTTTAAATTTTGTATGGACTGAAGTTTAACATTACCTTTTGTCTGCATAGTCATTGCAGTGTCACCTTAGGGAACATTAGGGTAGATAAATGAGGGCATTTTTACGAGTACTTAGTATATTCGCTTTTTTATGAACAGCCAAGCTTTTCGTGCATATCTGTCGAGTGGCGTCAGTAGTTCTGAGATACATCTTTAAACAAATAGTAATAACTAGCGAAGTATGAATGCTCAGAGTGAGACACTTCATTGTAAGTACATTTTCTATATGAGTTTTCGAAAACTTAACATTATAGTCATCAACAAAATTTAAAAAGAACTGCATCCAAAATGAAACTACCAGATATTGCATTTGAATCAGAAAACTTAAAACCACTTTTGCGACTTACATACTTTATACGTTTTCAAGACCGCTTTAACTATCTAAAAAAAATAAAATATAATAAAAGCGTATTTAAGCTACAAACAATGTCTACTGACTTATAATGTTGGATAAAATCTAGTTCCGACAAATTAAAGCTTTTGGAATATCCATCTCCAATGGACTAAACTTCCTGTCATTCTTAAATCCCATTTAAGAATAAGACTTCCTTAGCACCCTCCTGTCTTCTTTCCGACTTTAAGATGAACCTTAAAATTGACGACCGGCCTACCCTCATTTTAATGCTATCATGTACAGCACATTATTTGCAACCCACGACTGCTGTCGTCCGTACAATATTATAAATACCCGCTGATTTAATGTATACGCGCACCTGGTCATAAACTAAGGCTCACCATGTCTAGTACTTCATCTCCGGTAATCGGTCGTTAATTCTCTACCCAAAATCACAATCAGAGAATCATTTATGGGCATTCCCCTTCTAATTGCGACAATCAAATTCAAATGGGACGAAATTCCTAGCGCACCTGTCACCATGATTGTTGTCAGCGCGGTAGACAACTAGTCATCACTGTAGCAAAGCCCTTCAAGAGTCATTGCCCATTGGTGGTAGCTGGATGCCTCTGTTAATTGAATTGCCACCTTAAATGTCGTGCGATATTGCTAATGGTTATGACGCACTAGAGAAATGGTTTGTTAGTGTGGTTGCTGGTGATGACAGCTAAAATTGAACACCTTTGGAATGGCGAGCACTATAGTCGCGCGCCGTAGGTCCTTCCACAGCCCACTCTATTGAAATTCACTTTTTTAATCGATCATTTATTTTCATTTTTATACCTCACGTTTTCAATTACATTGGGTAACATAGACTATCCGGAAGTGGTATGTGCTGTTGTCATAGTGCTAAATTGACATCTACCGGATGCTTGGCTGTATGTCGTAAATCTATACATTTTTGCGTTTGCTTTTGTTTTTGTTTAGCTATATCAACCGTTTAGTGAGCAATTATAAATATGTTGACGTTCGCTCATCGATGAATTGAATATTCAATTTTGCATAGGCGTATACATTTTTATGAGGTTTTTTTTTTTTAATTGCCAATAGAGTGTGAGGTTAATGGAATTCGCGTGGATAATGGAAATTGCTTCGTTGACTGTTTTAAATTTATGGTAGGTTCGAAATCCACTGCATTCCCGAATTAGACATTGGAACTTAAAACTCTTTACATCTTATTTGTAGATTTTATTTTTAGAAACAATCAGAAAATAGCAAATGTGCTGGGCAATTTTGTTTAATACCAGTATATTGGATTTTTTGCATAAAATTTGCACTGAAGTGTATTTTAAATTAACAACAAAGTTATTGATAGTTTTCTAACAATATTTTTAACATTTAGGTATAAATTATATAAATTATAATTTCGGTTTCAGTATGGTAATTTTCGTCTCTTTGAATTGGATTCTATTGAAATTCATATGAAATTTGACATGTGCCAGCTTGATTTGCATCCAAATCCCACATGAATGGCAATTTAGTTCTAAATTTCTACATTTTACATCGTACATTTTAAAACTCATAAATGTACATCCCTTTTACAGAATTTTGTTCCTCAGTAGGTATATGGACTTGGTCTGTAATTGAATTTTTTTCTTATAAAGACATGGACAAAACTATCTCGCTTATGTTTTTAGACTTAATAAATGTCAGATTTAACCCCCGAAACAACTGCGGCACGTTTCGCGGAAACATTTGGCAGTAGATAGTATTATCCTGAGAATTCGTGAAAAATATTAAGAACTCCACCACGTCGTCAATTCCTACACTCGTTTACAATGACACTCCAGCTGTCAGCTCTTTGGACAAAGCAGATCTGCTGGCTGCGCAATTCGCCGCAAGCTCCAACATTCCAGATTGCATCATGTGCTCGAGAGCGTCGAATACTTCATTGGACAAATACATTTTCGCACTCCCACAGTAGCAAGAGTATTAAAAGATCTTAACATTCACAAATCCTCTCGTCCAGATGGTATATCCCCCATAATTCTGAAGAGGTGTTCTTCAACGCTAGAAAAACCACTGCGTAAGCTTTTCGACTTGTCCTACTCTTCTGGACTCTTTCCGAGTAGATGGAAAATTGCATTGAACGGGCTTCCTAAAAAAGGCGATTCTTCTTCACACACCAACTACCAACTACCATTCTTTCCAAGGTCATGGAAACGTTGATAAACCGTCAGCTTATGAAATATGTTGAATCACGAAAACTTCTCAATGTAAGGGAATACGGTTTTCGTGGCAGCAGGTCCACTGTTGATTTGATGACTTATCTCACCAAAAAATGGAACCAATCTCTCTACCACTCTGGTGAAACGAAGATTGTTGCGCTTGATATTTCGAAAGCATTTGACAGAGTTTGGCACCAAGCTCTTTTGTCGAAAATGGGATCGACGCGTCTCTTCTTCAATGGATTAGAAATTACCTTTCTGGCCGTTCAATTCAAGTTGTGTTGGACGGTTTCAAGTCTGCAATTCACCATATAAATGCTGGTGTTCCCCGAGGCTCTGTTTTGTCTCCAACACTCTTTCTCATATTCATCAATGATCTCTTGCCTGTTACTTCTAATCCAATACATTCTTTCGCTGATGATAGCACCTTCAGTTTTCCATATTCGTTCCCTGACTCACGTGCCTGCTCTTCGGCCGTGAAACTGGAACCGCAACGTATGCTAAACACTTTAAATTCCGATCTTGACAGCATTATAAAATAGGGTACAATCAATAGAGTGGAATCTAATGCTTCCAAAACACAATGCTGCCTTCTATCATTAGAGTGAAACCTGAACCCTCACCCATTATCCATGAATGGGACCGAACGACTTTCCATACTTGGTATGTGTGTTAACGACAAACTCCGTTGGAATGACCACATATACGAAGTCGCCAAAAACACTGCGAAATGTCTAGATTTCTTAAATCGGTGTAAGAAGTACTTTACACCCTCCAACTTAGCTTCAATATACAAGGCTTTTATTCGGCCTAAGCTTGAGTACAACGCTCATATCTGGTCAGGCGCACTAAAAACTTCATTACATCTACTAGACAGAATCCAGTAGCGCGCGATAAAACTTATAGGTGATAGAAATATAGCAGAGTCTATTGATCGCAGAAATGTTTCTTGCCTTTCCTTATTTTATCGATATTTTCACCACCGATGCTCTAATGACATAGCTAACTGCATTCCGCCCCTTCAACAATTCTCTCGCAACACCCGTCACACATCGAATGCACATCAGTTCACCCTTAAGCCTACCTTCGGACGTACTGTAAAATATAGAGATTCTTTTGTAAATCGAATAACTCGCATGTGGAATGCATTGCCTCACACGGTTTTCCCCTCTCAATACAACCCACAATTGTTTAAAAAAAATGTACACCAGTACCTCTTCTCTATCCTCCCTATTAACCCTTCCACTCGTGCTGTGCATTAGCATTATAAGGGAACAAAAACTCCTTGAGCACTAGTGAATTATAAAAAAAAGGAAAAAAATTTTAGGTTCCTTCCAATCCCCCCAAAAATGTATACTCACACAAATAATCTTATTAAATTTTAAATAAATCATATAACAAACTTATTTTTAACTTTTTTCTTTTCTGTTTATTTGCAGGTATGTATTTGATGCTATGAATTTCATGCGATAATTGAAGTTGTATTTGGTCACTATATTTAGTAAGAAAAATTTTAAATTTAAACTTTTTACGATTTAAATATTGTCAATAAATAAAATAGCACTACTTCTACTTTTTGAAAGTATACAAAGTAAAATGGACGAATTTTCTCAGTCACAGCGATTTCCTTTCAAACATTTATTCAAGTCGCTAGAGCGCTATATCCTATTAAGATTTATTAAAATCATGCGAGTGAGAAAAATCGTATCAAATCCCGACAAACAAAATCCAACCAGCCAAATTGGCACAGATATTTCCGAGAAAAACATTCTAAACAAGCATTTTATTAATTATCTCGTTGACAAACCAAACAGTGAGGTTACTTTACGTCTTCATTGCCCATATGATGAATCACTGCGACTGCAGAATATAAATGATGTCAACCAGTGACCAATCAATCCTCATCTGGATTTTATTCCCGAATTCTCTTTTGATACAGTCTCATTCTGTCATCCTCTGTGGTCACATCCTACTCCTTCGTTCATGAATATTTGAAAAATGAACTTACACAGCTCTGAGATTTATCACGCATGTCTGCCTAAACACATTCATGGCCGACTCTATCAAAAAGAAAACCACATGATTCCTTAATCCCTTCTTGAACAAAGGGACCAACTAATACACTCCTGTTGTATTTTAGCAAAACTCTCCAAAGTCACATCCAACCGAGAATAATCGTACAGCCCCAGCAACTTGTTGCAAACTCGGAATAAATGAATGAAAATCCCCCAAAGACTTTGCAATGATTACACATCTTTGGAGTGTTCGCTACAAATTGGGAATTAAGTTTCCTCTTGCTGCTTGCACGCCACCAAGGACAGAAAATACCAAAAAATAATAGAAGACAACAAGAACTCCACTAAGGACAGTGATAAAGGTTTTCTTTCTCCTCAGTTTGTTCCCAATTAGGGATCTGTCAGCACGGCCAACAAAGTACACACTCAGCACCGAATCCAATAGAGTAGTGTCAGCCTGCCTTTATATAATAAAAACCGAACAAAATCATCGCCAGAGAAGAAAAAAAAAAGAATCGAATGACATAGACGTCCCCCTCGGAGGAAGTTAATTAAACCCCTTTTGGGGTATCCCATAGAAAATAATTTCAAAGAACTCGATCCCTCTCTTTCTGTCTATAGAAGTTTATGTAAATAAATCGCACACCATAGTATTCCCCTAAGATAAGAACTTGCAAATTGTATAAAAGGATAACAAAAACCGACCAAACGAGAGGAGGCAAAATAAGCTCGCCAATGTTTAACAAAAAATAATAAAAAAAATTGAGACAGAAAAAACTCCAAACCCTAACTGAATTTTCCAACTTGATAAGCTTTCAGTCAGGAAAGCATGTGGCAGCTGCCACCATTCCGTTCTCTGTTGGCTGCTACCAGTTCTCTTAGCGATTACATTGTCAAAATGCAGCAAAGCGAATACGCGCGAGTTGATACGCTAAAAAAGGTCCCCTCGCTGCAGTACTCCATAAAACTTCACAGGCCATCCTTCGTTTTACATATGGGAACCTCCGAACATGACAGGGTACAAACAGTGTACACCACTAGAAGCGGTGTTAGTAGACGATAGGGAAATACCAGATGGGACAACAGCTGCATGTAAAAAGTGGATCCAGGGCCAACCCTAAAAAAGAGGCGACTAACTAACTACTAGCTCTATTCATTTACAGTCGTGTGTGTTTCGGAAAATGAGTTTTGCCTGAATCCTTCTTTTTTTTTTGTTGGGAGTTTGTATTACTTTTTTTTTTCATCTCATGCAACAGAAACTTCCACACGAAACAAAATGCTATCAGAGCGGGAGTCGCTTTGAAGAAGAATAACATCACTGAAAATTGAGGATGATAACATTTTCGAATGAGCTCCCGAACAATGTCCTTTGTACTGTACATGTGCTGGTATCGGAAGAAGTGGGCATCAGGGATTGGGGATGCCTATCTGCCGTCATACTCCGTTGGAAGTGAAACTTGAAAAATCAAAATTGTTCAATGGCAAGTCGAGAACAAAGCACTGTTGCGCTTCGCAAACAAGTGGATGCACATTGCATTAACACATATGCACCGAAAGGATTTCAGATTTACAGGGATTTCTGTGCTTCTTTGATGTTGCTTAGGCTCATCTACATTGTCAGTGTCGTTGACTGTTTGAGATTTTATGAATAGATGCGACACAAACCGCCGAAACTTTGACAAGTTTGAGGAAGAGAATTTGGTCCTTCGAGCCGGATTTGCTTTTATTAATATTTACTGGTGAAAAAGAAGGAAACAGTGGGAAATATGTAGTACAAATTGGTGTCAGAAGTTAGGCACCTTGTACAGGGTTTTTCAATAAGAGCGCTACGAAAGTTTTTTTTAATTAAAACAAAAACGGTTTTGGATACCAATGAAATTCTTTATTCCTGTGAAAGTACGTTCGATGCCATTATGTATGGAACTCGATGCCATTATGTATGGAACTCGATTTCTTTTGCATGGCCACCACGGGCACGCTTGCAGAAGTCCAGACGCTGAACCCAATTTTCGACGGTTTTCAAGCATAAATCGGCCGATACTGCTGCAATTTCACGTTCGATATTGGTACGAAGTTCATCAATCGTCGCTGGGTTGTTGTCATAGATCATAGACTTGACGTAGCCCCACAGGAAATAGTCTAACGGCATCAAATCGCACGACCGAGGCGGCCAAGCGACTGGACCATTTCGTGAGATAACACGTTCTCCAAACTTGGTTTCCAATAAATTGATTGTGACGTTCGCTGTGTGGCTTGTGGCGCCGTCCTGTTGGAACCACATGTCCTCCAAGTCCATATCATCCAATTGGGGCCAAAAATATTCGGTTATCATTGAACGGTAGCGATTCCCATTCACAGTAACGTGCCGGTCTTGATCATCACGGAAGAAGTACGGCCCAATGACGCCGCCGCCGGCTCATAAACCACACCAAACCGTAATTTTTTCGGGATGCAATGATGACTCATGGAGTACGTGTGAATTGCTGCCTGACCAATACCGCATATTTTGTTTATTGACGGAGCCATTCAGCCAGAAATGAGCCTCATCATAAATTGGACGTAGCGCTCTTAACGTTGAGGCTACTGACTCCGAATTTCGGTAGTAAATTTTAATAATTTCGACTCGTTGTTGGCTCGTATATCTTTCCATCATGAAATGGCAAACCTTACTGAAGAGAAATGTCAAAAGAGCGGCAAGAAATTCGTTCATTTGCTGTCCCTGTCGCTCTACTTTTGTAGCGTCCCTATTGAAAACCCTTTATTAGGCAGCAAAAGGATTTCATTCTTATCAGGCGGAGTAAAATGGTTAGCCGGTTATACTTTCCATACTATTATCCCTCCACATATAACACATTTATCTACATGAGCAGTTAACAAACTGGTACTATTTCCATAAAGACCACCCCCTTGCAGGTAGCACGACCAAAATAACTTTTAACTTAATGAATTTGCTACCACAAATTAACGTTAATTTATCCGCCATCCAACCAAATTTTGCTAAATACCGCTGATGTTCAATAATGGTTAAACAATATAATAAAAAATTAAACGAAAAAAAAAAATTAAAATCGTGCGAATAGCCTGTAGTCATTCAGCATGAGATTTATTGGTCACCATTTTACATTAATAACATGTTTAATTGGATTTTTCATATTTTTCGTGTCCACGCGTTTTGTACATGAGTCTTCTCGCCTCTAGGAAATATTAAATTTTTGATGTTTTAAAATCATCTCATATTCTGATGCACATATTGCATTTTTTGTGTGTTGTTGTTTAAGCCATTTACTGACATTTACATCAGGTGTGAGTGAGAGTTAATAATAATAGGTGTAGGGCCTGTACCTTCTATATAGGTAGCACACAAAACAAAGGAAAAAATGTTTGACGAATGAGAGCAGGTAATTAATAATATTGTTTGTGGGATTAATTGAATTTTAATACCTAATTAAATTTATAATTTTCAAACTTACTAGTGATAGCCGTTGCTTATTATAATCACTTTTAAAATACTGTGTGGAGTTTTGTTTCAATATTCAAACTCATACCTAAAAACAAGAATGGCAAATAATAAAATTTATAAAATTCAATATTTTTTATGAGTTAAAAGATTGTATTTACAGGCTGCACAAAAGTGGACGAAGGTTTAGTTTACCACCTTGGTTTGGGAATGGGATAAAAATTACTGATTTATGAGGAGATTTTTGCATGAACCCACAGATGAAGATCAGGGACGAAACCTCGATGGAATCCTTGCACGGCAAAATGAAGAAGAAATTTCGTATTTATGCTTGTTTTATTAAACATTTATCTTTGCAAAGCAAAGTAAAGTAGACAAATGCTCAATAAAACAATGCAGAATGACTTGTTGACAGCGCAGCCTAATTGTATGCAATCATTTGTGATAAGTAGTATAAACTGGTATATTTTAGTGAATGTCCCGACTTTTGTTGGATGCCTGAAATGATAAGACCTTTAACATTTGGAATTCGTATTACACATAGCAACGGAATGACCACATCCATACTTGAAAGGTGTAATTAATTTGCCTTTAGTGTCATAAATTAAGTTGTTCCCAAATAAATACCTGATGATAAGCGTGTGGTAGAGTGTGGTTGCAACTTTATGCTGAAGATTTTACTTTACTTTGCTTTATGGAGAAAACAGAACTAATGACCTATTTTGACGAGGATGGGCATTCATTTCTAAGTTGTCAAGTCGTTGTCATTTCACCAATATAATTTTTGAAATGAAAATAAGTTTAAAGCGACCAATCTATCGTTGCATGGGTAGTCCTTTTCTGGAAAGTAATATTCTAGTGTTACTTATTCGATCTGTATGCGTCATCCAAACAATACAATGGAGGAATCTTATTTGGGAAGTTTGCATCCCGGATCTCGTTCTTTCGAGCAGTATGCAAATCTCATGAGTTTAAACAAACATCAACAAAAATCAGACCTCTCGATAACAGAGAGGCCAGCTTAAAAATTCAAAAACTGAAACTGAATTTCAATCTTAAATAAGTGTTCAATTTCACTTTCTCCCTTATACGACCTTGAAGCTCTTGGATGCAACTCTTCTACATCAACGAATCACGGCCCCATGATAGGCAAAAGTCAAACCAATGGTAAATCTACAAAAATTACCAACGTGGCGGACCGAAACAGAACCCACCCTGATGGAATCAAGTTACCTATTGGAAGGTAAAACATTGTTCTGCTCCATTGCGTCATCGAGTTTCACATGTATGCTTGAAGTTCCTTAGGTCTATCTAATCAATTGATAACATGCGACTGCTGCAGTAAAGGGGTTATGGACAGCTTCCGCATTGAGGTGTGTTTCTATTAGTTGACAGCCTAACAAGAGTCCGGAACTGGAAGCAGTTTTTTTTTTCTGCATTTCTTTTGCCAAATAGAAAGCTATGTCCTTGCTATGTCCTTGCCACCACCACCATCGACGACGACGACTATTCGTACATGGTCAGTGATGTGGAATTTTGGAAAATTCAAAGTTATTTTTTTTTTCTTTGTTATGGGTTGGGTGTCCTGTTATATGATGATATCCTACAAACTACCCTTTTCCGGTTTGTTGAGTTTTGTTGTTTTGTTTTTGCTAAGTTAGGCCAAGAATCAAATTCAGTCAGCATCGCTCCTAGTGAAGGAGGCAAACGAACTCCGAAAAAGAGACAACAAGGATGAGTTTTGTTTTTCTGTTTTCTTAATGGCGTAATAAGTCAAATATTTTTGTTACTAATGTCCAAATAGTTGAGCAACAACGAATGAGAGATGGGGCGGTGGTGTTGGAGAAAGGATGACAACAACTAGAACGATGACAATGCCTAGAACGAGAATGTTGCCGCCCATGGTGTTATGTTGACTAAGAATTATTATGCAATGTTTTCGGATGTTGCTGCCAGTCTGCCAGCCAGTCAACTATATCAGACCAAAGGCAGGGTGTTTGGGTGGAGTTGTCATGCTGGACATTATGTTACAAGTAGCGAGTGTGTCCAAATGTCGGTTATATAGGTAGATATGTGTATTGGGTAGGAGTTGGTTTTTTGTTTTTATTGAAATTTGCTGCGCATAATAAAGTTTGGGGATGCTATTCATCCTTGTCGCATCATTTGTCGCACTAACTACTGTATAGCAAGAGAATTTATTTTCGCCCACGATAGACATTCGGAAAGTGTGTGTGCGTTTTATTACGAATTGGATTTCACATTTGATGGAGTAGCAGTTAAATTGTGGAGGTGGTGTGGTTGACATATTGTGACAATATCGCTTTACTCAAGTAGATATATTCGAAGTTGATTGGGATCATAATGAAGCCTTTTTGTTTTGGGTGTATTCAGTGGGGTTCTCTTCTCAGGAAATCTGAATCTAATTAGGCCAAATTGTCCAATTACTCGTATTTGTTCTTGAAGTTTGCTTTAAGTTATTCCAGAGTTAAGTTAACATTTCGCAACAAAAAGTAGGCAGACAATTTAAGTGCCTGTAGTTAATAGATTGTTCTAGAAATATGCAATACAGTTTCAAATTTGTCACTGAAAGTATGCAATGAAATAAGCTGTATTGAAATTTTTTATGAAAAGGCCCCCTAAAACGATCAGGTTCATCTTGATACACGAATGGTGGAGCTTTGGAAAATTGCTACGTGGAACACCTCCTCAAAGTTGTCTCTTTATAAGTCACGGAACTGGAGCTACTATATACATATTTAAGATAAGAAGGACATTCAAAACGGCTGCCCATGCGTGTCAAAACTTATTACTCTGACAACGTATGCCTATGTTAACGCCTCGTAAAACTTGCTCACAATCATGAAGTGCATCAATAATTGCTACAGGAAGAACCTGATTGTTTTAAACTTGATCCTACATCCATATCGATGGCTTTTATTTTTACATTATTGCAACATTAACCCAAGAATATCTCTCACAATTTAAGTATATGCTCTGCTGAAAGCCACATTTATCCTTAGACAAACCACAACACCACCAGCTTCAAGATTAATAGACTACGATACTGTGCGATGATGATCATCAAACATCTCCTTGTCCTTGTTTTGGCAAATGCATATGTGATATGTACATTATGAAGTAATCCTTGGAACGAGTTTTTGGGACGAGCAACAACCAAACACAACCAGTCTATACATGGTACAGATGAGCATTTATATGTGAAAGGGATTTACTACGGAATCCTTTGGGGGGATGTATTCAAAGATTTCCAAAGCGAAACTCAATGACCAAGCTATGGTAGGGCGAAATAATTTATTATAATCAAATAGTTGGGGCTGTGGATGTGGTTGTTTGGTGTTGTGATAAAGAAAATGCTTAGCGTTTTATCCTGCTGATGGGTGGGGATTTACGTAGCAGGTTAAGCGGATACATTGGTGACAATTTAGTTGTCCCTCTTTCATTTGGTCTACATGATTTCGAATGCGACATAATACAAAAAGGATTAATTTCAGCTCAGAAGCTATTGTTGGTTGGTCTTTCCACATGTAGGCTGGTGTATGTGTAAGTTTCATGGCATTTGAAAGTTGATATATTGCTATTTTATGTGGCATTTGTCGCAGGAGCCGTTAAGTGGGTACCTACGAAAATATTGTATAAATTTAGTTATAAAATTAATTTCAGGGAAAGGTTTCAAATTAACTTACAGTATTGTCAAAATCCATCCTCTCTTTGCATTCAAAGCTATTAAGTCGTACTTTTTAGTCAACTGAAAAACATTCTTTAGGTCACTTGGGCTTATTAGTTGTCCAAATGATTATTGTGATGAATTTCCTAACTTTTACGTTGAATCATAAAATATTTCAGGCTCGGTCAGGTCGACGTCAGCCAGAAGTTTCCAAGGGGTAGACAGATTTATGTGAGTAGAGAATTGACATTTTCCTACTGTTCATCGGCTTTTTGCCCACATACCATACCATACCACTCTACTAACGATAACACTGAACTAGATAAGATAAATTTGAAGAATGAACTATCTACAGTAGCTCTATCTGTTCTAAATCGAGCACTTTCTATACATATAATAAAACTGTAGGCATTTTCTTTGGCTGTTTAAAACTCGAAAACTACTGGACAGATTTCGATGAAACTTTTTTTAAAATGTTCCTTCAGACTGTGAGACTGCTATAGGCTATGTCGTTTATAGCCACGTCCTTAGGAACAGTTTTTAGCCAAAATGTATTTTTTGAAGTGAAAATATATACCTACACATATACCTTGCTACAAATGGATGTTTATACTTTTGCGATCGTGCGACAGGACAAACAAAAACAAAACAAGACTAGCATACATATACTACACATTCGAAAAGGGTTGATTTGTTTTCGCAGTGAGTGATATGGTCAGTTGTATGAAGGTATGTATATGTATAATATGATCGTATGTCCGATGCAGGATGGGGTGAGTGCTGCAGTATGGCATAGGGTATATTAAAAATCTTCATTGTCATAAGATTAGAGATGTATACTACAAAACAGGTTTCATTTCAGAATTTCATTCTGATATGTTGTATGGTAACAGTGTAGGTTTGGTGTAGGTAGTTGCTTGGATTCCATAGGAAGAGGGAAACAAAGGAATGGAAATGCAGTATTACAAATAAGTAGCAAGATCTAGGAGAGGGAGGAATTTTCTTTTTTCTCCTAAAAGCACGAAAACTACTGGACAGATTTCAATGAAACTGTAATTTTAAATGAACCAAATATAATTTTGTGCGAGCTGGCAAGGCGAAAACGGGTCCAGCTAGTCATACATAAATTCCTAAGACCCGCGTTTACAAGTCTAGTGTTATTTAGTAACTTGCAGCCCTCAAACGTTCGAACTGGTAGGAGTAAGAACCATCAGTACATAAAACCTGAAGACCGGAGAGCCGCCAAATTTATGGCGATTTAGGTTGCTCAAGTGGACCCTCCATAGATTCTCCACCATCGACTTTAAATCATCATGGACAATCCTCATACGGGTAATGGACTTGATTTAACCATTTCATTCTAGGTCTACCTAGAGGACGGCTGCCTGATGGTACGGATTCCATAGTACTGGGATCCTGGTTGGGGATATGCGTTTAACATGGCACATCAGTATAATATAGAAATAATCTTCGTGATCCGATAAAAATTACGTAAACTGCTAATTTACTTTTTCATTTCTTCTGCTTATCCATTTTTGTACCTTCGAAATAATTTTATATGCTCCCAACTTTAAGTGCAGTCAATAGTATATAGGTAGATACTATTCATCAGGGATGGACTCCTCTTTGGAGTTAATACATTCGCCCAGATTGGGGATGCATAGATGAGCAACTAGTAATCTGTTGCTACTAATTTGCCATCAAACATTAGGTAACATTCTCGAAAGCGCCGAAAGGACTTAGGAAGGAAATATATTCTCTATGACTTCCAAAGTTCAGTCTGTCATTTATAATTACAATAAGAAAGTAGAATAAGTGTCAAGTGTCTCTCTGGTAGGTAGTCTCTCCATTTTAACCAGAAATCGAAAAAAAAAGTTCTATGCTCATCAAACAAACAAAATTGTAAAGTAAAATAAATACTGTCCAAACAAGTTCACATAACATACTGAACTAATACTACCAAGTAAAATTCAATATTCGCCGATACCTTGCACAGTGTAACAAATGTTGTGCACACACATCTGCATTTGATGTCCATTAAAATCATTTCGCCGAAAATAATAAAAACAAAAACACTCACAGAATGAATAAATAAAACATATTTGACTCCCATTTGTTTCAAAGGACGTAACATCCTCGTATTGTGTCATCGTCCTTTCGTTGGCGCACATAGCGCCGAATATATAAAATAAAAACATTTATGATCCGGTCTGTCATTCAGTCAGCGAGCCACCACCACCTCCAGCGGCAAAACTAAACTCCTTTCCCTCCAAAGGGCCTTAATTCAAGTCTCGTTTTTCAGTGGGCCATATTCCTGAATGGCGCTGGGGGTTTCCTTTATTTCCGGTCCGCGAAATGAAATTTATGTACGGCACAAATTCATTTTACGACCCCAAAACGTACATATATATACACTTTTGGGCGCGGTGACCAGAAAAAGGACGAATAAAAAAGGCATACAACAAAATTCTTTATATTTTGTTAGAGAAAAAAACCAAAAAGCCAACCGCCACCAGATGATGAAGGGAATACATAATGAATTACCGGGTTCTGACATGTGATCTACAGTAGCGGCAGCGACAGCGACAGTAAACCTTCCTAACTCTGTAGCCATATATCAAAAATGCCCTTTCTCGGGTCTTCATTTGCCTGGTGTAGACGGATACGTAAGACAACTTTTCTCGCCGAGTCATGTGAAGTGGCCAACACTTGGCTCGCGGCCGATGGACCGAGCTTTGGAGTGGAGCAGTAATTAATAAATGTTGCCATGCAAGAGGTAACATTTGGTGAGAGAGATATGGATGTGTCCAGATCCAGAGTCATTTTTCAAGTTTAACAAGTGGCAGATGAATGTAGTATAAGCCACACATTCTGGACAGGTAACATGAGTTTTGCAGGTGCACGACTGTATGCGTGTTGTGTTGGCCAACCATTTGTTGAATTTCATTGAAATCCAACGAATGATGAATGGTGAGATAGAGGTTTTCCTACATCTGGCCTTGGCTAACATCGATTTGAGTTGAAAAGTCGTGGGTGCATTAACTTTGAGATTCGCAACGCGATTCGAGTTCCACATTCAAATAAACCGAAAACTGTCAAGTCCCGTTCATTTCATTTCAAAACTGTTTAACAACTTTAAATATGCAATCACGAACATTAGTTACCTAGACGTCGCGTCGGTGGCGTACCCAAAAAGTAATCAAAACTAGATAATAGAATCTTAAAAGCAAATCAAATTTTGTTAGCTACTACCCGTAACACACTAGAACAGCACAGCAAGGACGAAACGGAAGAAAAAAGAAAAAAAAAACTTCTAAGAACATATGCCCGCTCACGTTTCGTTTAATTAAAGTAAATGCTGGCGTTTCTTTGACGGCAGGGACACGACCGAAAGGAGAAAGTTCTTCCAAAGTGATTGTGGTTATCCAGAAATGAAGTGAAATGGAACTCTCCGAGTAAGTCTGAGGAGTGAATGAGTGCTGGCTACTTCTCAGTTTCAAGCAATTACTAATGGTGTGGTGGCCTAGTTTTTTTCTCGCTCCGTTCTTCCTGCTCTTCCATATAGCCATGGCACAGACTTCCTTGTGCGATCCCTCTCCGTGCACGGCCACAACTAATGCGGGTGCAGGAAGTTTACCTCCCTTCAGGAAAACAATTCCTCTAAAGTGGTGATCCGGAATTGTTCCAGATTTCTTTTTTGTGCTGTTTTGTTGTTCTGCTGCCTCTCTTTGGCTGTAATTCAGTTTCTCTACACTCTCCAAAGCATCTGTAAAAGCAACTTCTTCTATTCGTATTATTTGTCGGCGGCGGCAGTGCCAGCGGATACTCAATGACATAAAAGGGGATGCTGGAGTTGCAAAAATAAATCCCTTTTCGAGATTTCGATAGAAAACAACAGAGTTAGGGATCTTAATGCAGAACTTTATGTTCCACTTTTAAGTTTTCGTTTCGCAATTCATCTAGAAATCCCTGCATTGTTGGTGGTAAAGTGGTATGAGAGCACGTCTGGCTGTGTGTGTGTGTATAGGATGTTTGTTTGAATGTTTGCTAATAAAACAGGACGTTGACTTTGGCTAAGAAGTCGAGAAAACAATTGGTTTTTCCTTTTAATTGGCTGTGATTTTCAATTAAGGGGGAATGGCTGGTGGCCCTATATTGGCGTGGAAAATCAGAACGGACATCGAGTTGGGTTGGGGGTGGTTAAAATGTATCCACCCCCATCGGGGCCGCAAGCTTTAAATTGTGGCGACTTAATTAACTAAGGTTGGCATTTGTGTCCTTTTTGGTGGTGTGGTTAGAGTGTCTAAACAAGTTTGATGTGCCTCGACAATGTACGATGAGAATATCTATTTTAATGATAATAGACATATCCATAAAAATGGTATTGAAAGTGGGTGGGACTTTGCTTTGAGTTGATTAGCTTAATGATGATTAGGAATGCTTGGCACTCAAGATGAGCAGCAATATGCTAAAACATAAAAGGCTAAGAAATACTTGACAACATCTGACAATAGTCTGTAGTGAGAGAATTTTAAGCGATCGCCTTCCCAATAAAGAGAGAAAAGCCGAGGAAACACTTGAGTTCATCGGCAATCTTATTGACAGAAAATTCGATAGAACGATGCGTGAAAGAAAGTTCCCTATGCTATGAAAATAGGCGTTAGGCAATAGCGCCCAAATCGATTTTGGAAATAACTCCCAAAAAAATGCATAAAGCCTAAAAATAAAGAACACAATGGAAATAAAGCCCAAAATGTATTTGCAATTTAATACGTATGGGGCTATCCTGCCCCTCTGCAACCCTCTGCATGGGTCACTGCTGCCATTACGCCCAAAATCAACGTCACGTCGCCCAAATTTGTGTGCATTTTATATCAACAAATTGGGAATGTTTTGGGCTTCATGACATTTTTTATTGGGGCGTTATGATTTTATGAGTTTGATCGATATATTTTTATTTTTGTCCAAATCTGAGGAAAATTCTTGAGTGAATTTACGAAACTCTTGTCAAGTATCAAAAAAGAGAAGACTAAAGAAACGAGTCCTCTCGGAATACAAAAACTATGCGGTTATGTCCAATGTGTTGAGAATTGTGTTGCGGATCCACAGGCACAGTCGTGCGATTTGACGCCGTTAGACTATTTCCTGTGGGGCTACGTCAAGTCTATGGTCTATGCCAACAAGCCAGCGACGATTGATGAACTTCGTACGAATATCGAACGTGAAATTGCAGCAGTATCGGCCGATTTATGCTTGAAAACCGTCGAAAATTGGGTTCAGCGTCTGGACTTCTGCAAGCGTGCCCGTGGTGGCTATGTAAAAGAAATCGAGTTCCATACATAATGGCATTGAACGTACTTTCACAGGAATAAAGAATTTCATTGATATCCAAAACCGTTTTTGTTTTATTTGAAAAAAACTTTTGAAAAACCCTGTAGAAGGCAGTGGATGGTACTTATTTAGTAAATAACCTATTGATACGAGCTGATGAGCTTTCAAATTTCATACAGCCGTTCAGAAAAGTAATCATTGCATTCTAATGACTTAAAATATCATTAATTAGATTTTAATTTTCGACAGCTCGAATTTTGGAAATTTCTGCATTTCTAATGGGAAGAGCTCTACATACCTGGGAAATGATTTTTTTTTCTCAACGATATCCCAAGATCATTTTCCATTAGCAACAAGTCAAGCTACACATCGACAACTAAAAAACTCTGTGTCACTCCTGAATATCAAATAGTCGACATTTTATGATCGCCTTCATAATCGAAGAAATGTATGTATGGACTATGGAAGTGCATGGTTTCTTAGTGCCTCTAGTTATTATTGGCATCAGATGTAGGTTGCTTCATCACCTACAACTTTTACTAATCACTATATAACGATTACGACCTCATGTTCCAACACTTCAAACACATGTTAAAAAGAAAAGGGTAGTTGCTCCTTTACGCGGCACTCGCAGTGTTTTCACAGTATACCAATCTTAGTCACGAAATTCCATTTTCTCTACTTCAATTTCAATCCACACCTGATCCTTGTTCGCTTGTTTCTCAAGATATCATCAAATAAAAAAATAATTCACTTTCTTCCTTTCCACTACTACGGGCAATTAAATCTTCAAAAGATTACACTAATGCAATTTGTTTCGAAAACTTTAATCCCATAAATTATCCCCAAGGACTCGTCGTCGTCGTCGTTTCATTTTGCTAACAACTATAAAGGAGCTCAAAGTGCAAAATACATACTAGAAAACAAAACCGTCTATACTTGTATACAATTTTCCACTTTACGCTCTAACGACTTTGGCTAATATTAACTCCACCTTACCATATATACACTACACGTATCCTTTCTTGCGACGACGTCATCATCGCTACCACAGCGGATATCGATTACGGATAGCATATACTCAGGTATTCATACGTGCATTTTATATCCCTAATCTTCGTTTAGTACACACATTGCAGCTGAGTGTTTTTGTCGTTATTACCGTTATGGTAATCTCTTTGATAGGCAACAAGATTCAATCCGGTGCCATGGCTCAGGACCACACACATACGTTGTTGGAACAGCGTCTTACTGTTGTTATCCTTGAGATTTTTTTTTTAAACCCTACACTTGGTAATTTGATTAGATTGTGTGCACCCAGAGAACTGGCGCTGCGTCGTGGATCGTGTGCAAGTGTCATCACTTCGTTTGCATACAAATACCTCATTTCATTGTGCCGCGCTTGCATATTTATTACGTTTATGTTGTCACCTCAATTTGTGTGTGAGCAACAGAAGAGTATATTTATATTTGTCTCCCCTTAATATGAGCCACCAGGATAATTTTCTCGTACAAAAAAGGGGCTCTCAAAATATGTGACAAGCCCAAAAGACACTATCATACAGGCAAAGGTGACGGCAAATATATTGGAAAAGAAAATTACATTCAAGGATCGGTGGATGGTGGTGAGCGCGCAGCAATATTTCAAATTGCATGAAATGGCGAAATGAATACTCCTAACGGGTGCATATCGTATACGAGCATCAGATTTGAAAATTCAATTGAAGTCCTATAATGTATTACCACCTGAATGTGGCATCAGAGCAGCGCACCAGGGGAGAGGGATGTAGACACCATACATTGTTACCATGATGAGCTTTTTCCTTCACGAGAACTGCTCTCGTTCTTCTTTTGACTGGATGCAGTGTCGGTGTGTGCTTCTGGTTCGGTGTTCCTTTCAGTGCTCGTCCTTTATCACTTGAGGCGTGAACAATCCACCGTTGTCGTAATTCAATATCTTTCCTGTGTGTAGTAGTCGTGCTTATGGAGCGGAGCATTCTCATTTTTTCCTCGAATTTAGGTATTTTTCCGTCAGTTGCATGCAGAGTAGTGATGAATGCCGACGCTGTTTGTTGGCTGTGTGAGACGGTATTTGGTAGATGCATCCCTAGCGAATAGTGTATTTTGTGGTGCAACCGAAAATCAAATAAGTTAAATTGAAATCGTGCGATGGGTTTTCCTAGCATTTTTTAAAAGTCCTGTTTTTTTTCTTTCTTGTTTGCCTCCTTTCTTTGCCTCTATGAAAAGCAAACTATATGCTTCCCTAAGGATTCTTATTGTTTTCTTTTTTTTTTAACGAATGCGAAATTGAAATTTATTTCTATCTGATGTAAAAAAAAGTGCAAGAGGCCTTAATTTAATTTTTTCTTCACTTCTTTCTTTTCAGGTAAGCGAAAAGAGGCCAGATTTAGTGAACAATCACATGCTTTTGGGAATGGAGGTTTGTTGAATGTAATTCCAGGTAATATTTACATGAAATACGAGTTCTATTCAGAGAAGAATGGTACAATGTTGACTGACCTAGAAAGTGATGAAAATCAACTGAAATCAGCCCCAGTGGTAAAAATCAGATTTTTAGAAATTGAAGCGTAGATACTTTTCCTATAGTTGGTAAGTTGTGACACCTAGGGCATTTAACACGACAAATACTTGTAGAAAAGTTAAATTTCTTACAAGTGTAACTTATTTATGCAACACAGAGTTACAAGTCTACATAAATGCCGGTCACTTATAGTTAAATCTAAGATACAACAGACACTTGTAAGACTAGTCGGCTTGTAGCTTTGACTAATAAGCTCTAGCTAGTTAGTAACAATGGATATCAACTCAATGCTTATAAGCGCAGAGTCTACCTCAGCTTTTATGTTCGGTATAAATTTGAAATGAAGTCCCCAAAAATACAACGATGCTCAATATAAATTTTGTTGAGCGTTCTTTATCACCGAGTCCAAAGCGATGCATGGCTATAGCGACAAGTTGCTTGTCACATCAGACAACTAAAAACAAAGCCATTCTTTGAATGGGCGTCGCTGTGACGAGCGTTTTACTAAGGACTAAATGGCTCCAATTTTTATCCCTAAAGTTAAATTTCTCCTAGAATAGCGGAGCATTTTTTTAGGGCCCCACTGAACGTATGCAGTTGTTTTGCGATCCTTTATGAGACTCGTTCCCTTGATTTTAAAATAATATCTACTGCTTGATTGTATCTACAAGGCCTACTTCAATAAACTGTCAAAATGCGTCCCAATTTGTAAACACAACAGAAATCCGTATTTCGATCTCATAATCGCCTTATAAACGATCTCATTATAACACTGAACCAACTGCCAATGGAAAGGGTCTTGCTTTGTCATTAGGTCCAAATTATATGAACCCTTGCAATACCATTATAACTATAACTAGCTATGGAAATAAAAACTACATGCCATCCATGGAGGCCATTAAAAAAAAATACTGAACCTTTACGCGAGGCGTCTCCGGCCGGAACTACCAGTAATATTCATTTATACTCGCAGGGGACCCCATGTGCACTGGTGGCGCACATACTCGTGCACAGCATGTGTGCGGCGGATGTGAAACGACTTGGAAAAAAATCCTCTTGATCCAATCTTCCATTAGTAGCTGGAATGATGGTTGGATGGTTGGATGGTAGGATGGGTGGCATGGCAGCTTTTGAATGCCAGTCGAAGGTGGAGCGAGGAAAGGAGAATAATCCGGGTCGACCGTTTCGATACAAGGATAAATATTGATAGCTTACATCATAGAAAGGATATCACTGGGACTTGCGATGACTTTATTATTACCATCCAACATTCGCCACAAAATTGGCCAAATGATGAGGGCTTAGGTAGAAAGACCAACTCCAAATCCGTTTGCTCGCTTCGTTGATCTCAACTATGCCCTGGCAACTATATAGAGCGAGTGAGAGAAATATATAGAACGGCCGATAGAGAGAGAGTCAAGTACACGCTGAAACGCATTAGCTTGTGAATGGACCATTCAAGTAAATCCTTTGGTTGGTTTTGTTGGTCGGTCGGTTGGATTGTGGAGAACGTGTCGACTTCCATGTAACAGATGATGCTGGTGCTGCTTGCTAGTACTTCTGTGAAGTTGGTGGTTGGGCAACCCCACTCTCATGATGGTGCACAGACAGAGATAGAGATACAGAGATGAAAATCTCTTAATCGAAACAGATTCAAGTGATGAGCAGACGATCCATTGAATCCCATTAAATGCAAAAGGGACGATGACGACAGTGGAATGAACTACGAATGTTGGTTGGCGTGGTAGGTTGAATGACGCTAAGAACAATGATGATGATACGATAAGGAGGACGATGAGACTGCGACATGAATGTGGGTGGATGCTGATGATTGCTTATGACGGAAAAGACGTGGCATATCCTTTGTTTTGTCATTCTCCCTCAAGTTGTATTCATTCCGTTCGCAGGTTTCATTCATAAGTAGGATTCCTCCTGCGTCCATTCGTTGTACAACAGATGTTGCTCATTGTGGCTTGGGGCTTTGAATATTCCTGTTCACTAGATGTAGCCTCAAATTCACAGTCGTGGTGGGTACTTGTGTGCCTCGGATTTGAATCCACAATCGAGTACTCGGTCCAAAGCCTAGACACTAATCCAAAGAAATTACATTTTCGATTCGGTAGACATCTGTGTGCCACATATGGACGTTTGGAGCGAGCTATTTGTTTGTCGGTTCTGTGAACTCGAATGCAGTAAACAAAATTGACAGTCATACCAATAGGGATGCATAAAATTCGTATTTAAATGTTTAAAGGAAATTTGAATTGAACAACGAAGGTTGGTTTAAAGTAACTTTTTTTGGTTTTCGAACGCCTTAATGCTCTACCCTCTTCACAACATGCGGAATGCGTCAGCTTTATTGTTGAATCGCAAGACAGTCCCTGATATTTGATGCCAAACCCCTCCATTAAAATATCCACTTAGCGTGAGGTAACTTTTAATGGCTTCATTATGTGATTAGTTTCACTCAGCGCTTAAGCTTAACGCTTAAGTGTCAAGAGATAAAATGCATTAAATTTCAAAAACCCAAGTCGTAAAGCTTAACTCAAGAGTTTGTATGTATACGCCACGGAATTATAATTTCCATTGTACCTTTCTAGTTAACCCCCCAATAGCAGTGGATAGTAGCAGCACACCGCATCGCATACACTACACTGCTACGTGTGCTAACTCAAAAGCCAATTAAGTGTTGACACAAACAATTCACCAAAGGATAATTAAAAGTTCTAGACATGCACATCGACCCAAGGGGCAGAGGCGGAACAACAGCAGCGAAACTCCTGTGTTGAGGTTCAACTTTCAACCCGACACAATGAGTTTGGAGGAATACAAGAGATATGCAGAGCAAGGCAGTGGCCATTGATGTGTGTTTTGTTCTAAACTACAAACTTGGCTTAGTGCGTTCTACATTTTGCATATTTCATCTGTATAGTTGTTTGATGTGCAATTTAATTGAGTGCAGGAGAATATATTTGATTTGCCATTTCAAGTTTTTCAAGTGTGTACAAGACATAAATACATATCGTTCGGGGTGATACACGAACACTGTACAAATTCGGTAGAGAGAGGCATGGAAATAAATTGAGTATACTTTATACTACATAATGTATTTCAAAATTAGTGTCTTAGCAATCGATAGGAGTTATATCTTTAGCCAGACACCATAAGTGCTCAGTGCCCGCTCTTTATTTGAGGTTGGAATTTATTGATTTCCAGAAATTAATCTTGGATTTTGGGGAACATGAAAAGGAGGAAGCAAAAGATGAATATTGTAGGCACACTTAGCTGAAAGCAAGAAACACTCTGCAGAAGTGAATGAATCTTCTTTGCTCAGGGAAGCATTGTTGGATATTCGGACGAAAAACTTATGAACTTGTTACAGTTCGAATGATGATACAGGCCAAACAAACTTTTGCTCCCATGACTGTTGAAGGATGGCTTTTGAAATGTACTGTTTTTTTGTATGGAAGGTGCCATTTGCGATATTTCAATCCCACCCACAACTCGCGCAGTGGTGTGTGTCTCAAGAGACACCGTTTTTATATGGATTTTTTTTTGTTTTGTGTGGGATGCGCGACGTCCTTTTGTCCAATTTTGACCAAACTTCACTCCTATGGGCCAATGAAAAAGATTTTCTTAAAATTTGAGCTCAATCACCCCTATTGTCGTTGTCGTTTACGACTCTAAACAAAAACGACACGACTGTTTGGTATTGGCGACTAAAAATAAACGACTTCTGTCGCGCCATATGTCGTCTGAAATGTCAAAAAATGTGGAATGTATTTTTCGACGACAATCGTCGGTATTGCGTAAGTCGTTTTGTGACGACGTTTGTCGTTGAAATGATACATTTCTGTAGTCGACTATTTTGCGGACGACTGTGTGATAATCTGTAAAAAAAGGGGTGCGTACTTAATTTTTTAATAACTAAAAGACAATACATATATTTATTTAGCAGAATGGAGATAACAAATAAAAGACAACTTCTACATTTAGTGAACGAAAGGCAGAAAAATCGGCAATGGGGCGACGGCAATGGGGCGACGTAGCCTTATCTCCGAATTGTCTTGGACCGCCTTCGACTTCGATTGTCTAAAATACATTTTAAATCTGAAAATAATTATTGTATGTTATTAAAACAATGTTTGAAATTTAAATTATTTCTACCACTCAGTTAACGTCGCGTCGGGCAAATCCAAACGATTGGATTTGTTTCGAATTTCCTTTCATAACTTTACCAGCTCTTTTTTCTGGTTTTCTTCTTCGTCACTGCTTTCAAAAAACATCTCAACACTCTTCATTTTTGATTTGTTTTATTAAATAATTAATCAACTCACAAACAAAACAACATACCAAATAAAAATTCGTTGACTGTAATGTCAAACCGCATGTGTTATAGTTTGTGGAATGTATGTGGAACGTGAGAGTTCGGAGAGTCGAGTCGTTTCAGTTACGCAATACCAAATTCCAAACGACTCGACACGACAAATGTCGCCAGCCGTTTGCGGCAGACGACAACGACAATAAGGGTGAATAGTTTGGGTGGTTTTCGAATGTCGTAACCACCCCAAAGTCAAGACGAACAAAAGAAAAGAAGATTCAATAAAATCGGTCCAACAGTTCTGGAGTTTTTTACGGGACTAACGCACGCCAATTTTATATGAAAGAAGACAAGAAGAAGAATGTAGCTGCCTTTAAACATAGAAATTGTAAAAATCCCACAGACACTCGTATGCAGTCAATAAACATTGAAAGGTGAAGATCACAACTCTGCGTCTAAAATAACGTAACCTTTATAATTGATTAACACCGAACTACTCAGCGAAGGGTCTCAAGTTCAACCAAAGTAAAGTGGGACTGTAGTTGGACTGTAGTTTCATCGAACAGAGTTGCAAATAAATATTTCTGATCCTCGGCTTCTCTTAGGGTTCCAAAACGTCTCTTTTAGATGAGTTTTCTACAAAACACCTATTGTCATTCTTTTCCCAAAAATGCCGATTGAATTCGTAAAGCATTTCATTTAAAAATCGAAATTATTTTTTGGGTTTGGTTATCAGTCGATATCTGTTCGACACATTGTTTTTGTCTTTTTTAAGACGATTTTCAATCCTAAAGCCCAGTATCCTGCTCGCGCTAAATTTTATCTTCCATACAAAAATGTCTACAGAGATAAAATTTAGCAAGGCAGTTTAGCAAAGCTGTATCCTGTTCCGCACGCTAAATTCTTACTTTCATATAGATGGGACCAGTGTTGTTAGGACTCTCTCTTCATTTTTCCCACGAAACGTGGTCATTTTTCCCTTTTTTCCCTTTTCACTGAACTCAAATTCCCACCAAAATCCCACGATACATTAAAATGAAAAAAAATTGTTTAATTCATTTTTATTATGTAGAAAGAAAATCACAACCTGTGCTTTGTAGAGAAGGAGAAGTTGCTTGGGGTTAAAGTACCCCTTTGCTCTAAATATTTAGCTCAACCTAGCGGGCGATATAGGATATGTGGTCCTGGCCATGTGATTCCTGAATTGACTGTGACTCCTAGAATGTGCATTGAGTCCTAGCGATGGATTGCAAGGTCATCCATTTGGATCTGAGGAACTGTTGATGCATTTTCCTAGAAAAAGTTGTGAGCTGTGTCTTGTTTGCATTAAATACAATCAAGTTGTCTATTCCCCACTTCAAGATTTTGTCCAGATCATTATTTAGACAGAGAACTAAAATAATAAGTCCGTATCACCCTAGGTCTAGCTTCTCACATAATAAATTATGGCACAAAATACGTTTTTGATGCTCGAGGATGAAGTAATAATAATTCTTCAAACTGCTTCTATTCCAATTCCAACTGATAATTGTTGTGAATTGGAATAGCTTTGATGAAAATTCACAAAAAAAAATAATTTAAACACTTGTTTTGTCAGTTTCCTGAAATTCCCACGATTTTGGTGCTTTTTCCCTTTATCCCACGGAAGGCTTTTCGGACATCGAAAATCCCACAAAAAGGGATAAATCCCACGATATAACAACACTGGATGGGACACACTCAATGTCAGTCCGGTATAACAATACTGAGTGTTATACGTACTACGTACAATTTTGTTATACTCGGCCAAGAAAATGTCTCCACTGATTTAGCTCGCGAAAGAATTACCTGGTCTGGTACATTAAATCGGCGATAAATTTTGACATTTTCGAAACAAAACAATTTTTTAATTGAATATTTCATGGAATACTTGATAATCGATGTAAGTGAGTGGAAAAAAGTGAAAAAATAACAAAAATCAAAATACATGTGGCAATAAAATATGGGTGTGTGTCCTCTCTATATCCTGGTACAACGAATTTAGCAAGCATTTATCTGTGCTGTGGAGAGAAAGCGTTCGCTAAAATTAAGCGCAAGCAGGATACTAGGCTTAACATTTTAAATATTGTGATCCGTCAGTTTGCCCGACAAATGAGTTCGTTACACCTATACAAGACTGTCAATCAATTGACATCGCACACGTGAAAACCCCAGTGGAAACACTTTTCTAAAGGGAAGTGAACTTTGAAACTCCTTCCTGATTTTTATAGAACTATAATTTACAAGAATTTAAGTGCAGAACGCACTTATCTATCCGATGCATATTTTAATTCTAAATTATAAATTTGTTATCAAAACTATTACCTCAAAAGCTATAGACTTCCCTTTTCCTTATTTCAAGCTAATTCAAAATGTTTCTTTAACTCTCGAACTTTAAACTACCACAAATTCGACATTTGAGGGATTCTCAATTTTCATCTCTCCTTTCACTTGCAACTATTTAATCACTGCCTGATAGTAAGTCCTTGAGGCAATGTCTCCCCTAATCCAGTCATTTGTTTCAACCACTCAACATCGAGGAAAAAACGCAGAATTAAATTTCTCCGCCAACCCATTGTTAACTCGTCGCGGGTGGCTGCGCGGATGATGGTGGAAAAACAAAAGCCAAACTATGACAACTAACCATCGAAACAACCTCTGTCAAGATGCTTGTCTTAGCATCGCTTAAATCTAGCTGAGCAGCACAATAGACCCGAGGAGCAGTAGGTACCAACAGCAGCATGAGTCTTTGTGGGGAAATCTCGTCGCATTCAGAGCAAAACAAAAGCAAAAATTAGATGTACTACTTAAGACGAAGAAAGCAATCGTGGCAACCCCATCATAAGAAAAAAAAAATGAGAACTAAAACTAAAGGACCCATCCTTGTCTAGACTCGTCGACGTTTGTTGATGCCTGATGGCGTTCAACTTTTAGCCTCGCGCGCGACGACTTGTTGATGTTGATTTTTATACTTTGTGTACCCCGTTTACACAAAAGAACACACAAAACGATGTCCTCCGGGCGTGTAGTTGAATTCAAAGAGCAAAATGAGGAAGGATAAAGGATTCGAGTTATTAATTTTTAATAAAGGCCGTTACACTTGCATTGCAATGACCTCTGGGGCGAAATGAAAAGGCGCACTGGACTTGTTGCGTGATGGCAATGCACCCCCGACAGAAAAGGAAACCTGAAAAACATAAGCACGTAACTGTATATCCAACCAAAGCGCATACATGAAAAATGAAGCGTCAACAGTTAAGGTATTGGTTTACCCTATGAGACGAGTATGGGATTTGTATCCATAGCTGGCGAACAAACAAGCACGAATGGATGAAAGTCATATTCGACAAATGGTGCACCTCTTATCCGGTGCCATATCATGGCAATGTTGGCCACAGGAACGTGATGTTGTTTGGTTTGCTTTTATCTGTCTGTACACTGTACCCTCTTCCATCATCCATTATAAGGGAAAATATTCTTTCGCTTCCATCTCAAGCGCAACAAAAAAAAAAAAATCCCCATTTACCTGGCTCCTCAGGATTGTTTTTATCGCAGATACTCGCTCTCGAACCAGATTCCCTCCAGTCATGTATGTGAACTTTGAAGATGCCACGGGCAAAGCTAACGAGCTGCAGGACTAAAAGGAAATTCCATTCTCCAGTCCCTATATCACATTGTACATGGAATGGGGCCGACCGACGCCGTTGTCGCCGCCCAAGGATGTCATTGGAATTTTTATTGGATTCCTATCATATCTGCGAATAAACATATTTTCATGATAATCCCATGTGTCCTCCAATGTCCTCGCTACTGGGAGAAAGAACCTCTTAGTCAGACAATATTTTCGTGTTCTGCTCTGCGCTCTGATTAACCATTTAATTAGCTTAAAATTTGTTGTTTTTTTTTTTGTTCTCTCTCATTCTGTGCCAGGATAATTGCAAGACCTTTTGCACATGTAATTAACATTTTTTTAATTATCGCTACTGAACGGAATTACTACGCTGGCGCTGGTTGCTTGCATCAACAGAGTGTACGGTTAGTTTCCGTATGGATATAGAAAGTTTTGAAAATACTTTCGGATTACAAGGAACATTTTTGATAAACCGTAAAGTTTGCATAGAGAAAACTCGAAAAGTTTTGTAAGTACACTTTTCGGGAACGAAGTCAGTTAAGTTTAAATGTGGGCGGTTGATGAGTGGAAAGTATATTTTGAAATTCAGATTGCATAGAAATTTTATGGATTAGGGGATGGAAACTTAAAGAAAAGGGAAAAGTTGTGAATATTCTTAGTGGTTTCCTGGATATGTTATAGCCCGTGCTGCTATATTTTTAACCAAACCACGGTAAATAAATTTTCGGAAATTCAGTTTAATAATCATTATTGGGCAAACAAGTTCTGTAAGGATAAAGGGGTAAGCTTAATTATTGAGCCAATTTTATTAAGTCATAGCTGCTCAATTGATAGATTTTAGAAGAAGTCGAGCAATGTCAAATTCACAGGACCATTTAACGATATAAAGTTATCATTGAATGGAATCCTCAGCAAGTCATGCACCAGAAGAGCGCTTCAACAGCATTTAAACTTGGTTTGAGCTGTTTCGAAAAATCGTTTTCTTTATTTGACTCAAGCAAACAAAACTGCAGTTTCTAAAGTGACCCAAATCCGCATGAAACTTATGTAACTTAATATTGTAATTGATGCCCTCTTTCATTCTTTTTAAATGAGTTTCTATTTTAAAAGGGAATAATGCTGTAGGCGCAGTAGCGCAGTGGATAGTGTGCTGCACTACTGCGCGAGGGATCTCAGGTTCGATCCCCGGAAAAACACAAATTACATCTTAAGGTTTTTTCTACTGCGCCACCTCTCGCGAACGTCTGACAAACATCCGAGAGTATGACTGTCCTGAAAAAGCTTCTTAATTCAGCCGTTCGGACTCGGCATAAAATTGTAGGTCCCTTCGATTCGTCCCAAAAATAGAAACTCACACAAACGAATGGTTGCGAGAAGCTAGACCCTAGGCCTACTGTTGCGCCAAAAATTTATTTATTTTTTAATAACATTTTTAGAACTTACTTACCTACTTACTTATCGGGCTCCCGACCCGTGTAGAGTCTCTGCAGCCTTCCATCCTCTACGATCCCGCGCACGGTGCTGCTAGTTGTACAGACCAAGCGCTCTGGCATCCGCGATGGCTTGGTCTCTGAAACGGAGGTTAGGTCTTCCTTGTCTTCTCGAACCTGGGGGCTGGAATTCGAAGATCCTCTTAGCTGGAGCATTATTGTCCATTCGCTTGTGTTTCGGCTTTTTGGACTACATCCACATATTGGTTCAGCTCATAGAGTTCGCGGTTGTATCTTTCCTCCATTTGCCCTCCTCGCACACAGGACCAAAAATCCGCCGAAGAATTTTTCTTTCGAAGAAGCCCAGTGTCAGTTCTCCCTTCTTGCGTGCACTCGGCACCATAAAGCAGAACTGGCGGGATATGGGTTTTGTAGGGAACCCATTTCCTCCTTCGAGTTAGGAATTTTGAACCCAATTGTTTTGCCAAACCGAAGGCGAAGTAGCAACGGTTTGCTAGGGTAATTCTTCGCCGGATCTCCACTAGGGTGTCATTCGTGGAGTTCATGTTTACTCCGAGGTAGGTGAACTCCTTGACTACCTCGAAATTGTTGCTATCAATAGTGACGTTTGTTGATAGCATGTACTTAGTCTTGTCCTTATTTACTTCAAGGCCAACGCATTTCGCCTGTTCTTCAATCGCTGTGAACCGCAGTCTACCACAGTCCGCTGGGAGCGACCGATGATGTCAATATCATCCGCATACCCCAGCAGCTGAACGGACCTATTGAAGATAGTGCCTTCCGTGTTAACACCTGCCCTGCACACTATCTGCTCCAGTACAAGATTGAAGGAGTCACATGATAGCGCCTCTCCTTGCCGAAATCCAGTGTTTGAAATAGTTCGGAGGAACTACTTCCATACTGCACGTTGCAGCGCGTGTTTTCTAGCGTCACGCTACACAGCTGAATCAGTTTTGCCGGGATTCTGATACCTCTATAGTTTATAGGGTCTCCTTTCTTGTAGATCGGTCAGCAATGCTGAGGCTCCATTCATCAGGCATACTTTAACTTTCCTCTGACCAAATTATGGAGACGAGTTGGTGTATGAGTATGCTCTATGCCAAGCCATCTCTCGCTGCCTTGAAAAGCTCGACAGTTAAGCAATCCAATCAGTCGAGTAGCCTTGTTGGACATCAGCTTGGATGTTGCTATCCTCGCTTCATTTTGGTCAACTGGAGTAACACCTCTCTATTTCCTCGATCGCGCTCTTCTCATTCAAATATTCTCAACCAAATATTAAAACTACGGCAGATCCTGGAGAAAATTGATACCTACCGCCTATTTATTGACTTTGACATCGACCTGGTCAGAAAAGTACGTATCAGTCGACTAAGATGATAAGGAGATGTAGAGTGAATGGACACCAAAAGTCTTCGATTCCAACCCGGAGAGACAACGCAGTAGAGGAAAACCTCGCCTTAGATGACGCGCACAAGTGGAAGTGGATCTCAACCAATTTGAAGTGCGCAACGTGAGGCGGTTAGCCAATGATCCTTCTAACTGGAGAGGCGTGTTGGTTGGGACACAGGTTAACCCCCGTATATAGTAGAGTGTACTTTTTAAACAGAAAAAAAAAAAAAAAAAAAACTAACAACGTTATAAATAAACAAGTGCAATTTAACACCACCAAATGCTTTTGTGAATGTTCCACTCCACAAAACATTCTCATTTGTTTGCTAGCAGTGACAAACTCAAAACTCCGACAGGTTTACATTCTGCTACGCCAAATAAAACACAAAATAATTGCCTAATGTGATCATAAAACCCAATTTATGCTCAAGGATACTATGTACGTTAAAATAAGGTATTCTGTGTTATGTTCCATTAAGCGACGCATGCTACAAACTCATAACTCACGACAAGCACTGTATAGTGTATATACACTTAAGCTTGTCAATCTATTTTTATCTGAAACCATCACAAATTGAACATCCGCAACACCCTACCAACTACATACACACCCACAATCCTTACATTATCTAATTAACAGAAATGATATAATTGTATTATCCCTCCCAGCAGCGTATGTGTTGAAAATAGAATTTCTCTAGGGGATCTTTTGTAAGTCATACAATCGGATTTTGCCTACAAAGGATAAACATTTCCTTTTGACTGTGTGTCAGAAACATTGGAAATCCTTTTGTCATTATTAAGCTTAAATGGGCTGGTGGCTCTTACACAAAGTGCTTGACAATACAATATTCGTAACAAAAAAGGATTTATATCGTAAATCTGTTGTGCCGAATAGTTGTATCCCAATTTTGCTAGGTCTATGTGTATAGGCGCACCTATATATGTAGTTGCAACTCTAATATCTCAATTTTTTCAAACACCCAGACATCAGTCACGGAGGCGGTTGGTTGTAAAGTTTTGCTGGTCAGAGTCGAGCAATATATTTCCTGAATATGGAGAAAACAATTTTTTTTACCCGCGCTCTAGGCTTCGCCGGTTTGATGTGTGTTTTTATTTTCAGTAACGCTTTGCAAATTTATTTATATCCTAACACGGAGTTGACAAGACCTCGAGGCACCCACACCTCATGCCTGATGGTGGCCGGCATACATGGATAAATGCAATCCGGGCGCTGGTGTTGCATATCAATCTTTGTTAGTGGATTCTCGCTGCCTCAATCACTCAGTTAGGGACGGTGTTAGTTTTGCCAGCAGTTGTGCTGAACCCTGCTATTCAAATTCTATCGACCATCAAACAGTGTTGGTGGTACGTGCGCGATGGTGTGAAATCGCGATTCGTTTGGTTAAGGATGAAAATTCGAATGAATTGGAAGAACCAATTTCTGATCAATGAATATTTGTTATTGGTGATTGGTGAACGGGAGGTTTGTATATGGAAGATACAGATATACATACGTACGAGTATGATCAATATTAGAAGCCCACACTTTTGCTGGTCAAATTATAATTTCTGATGTGCAATGTACAATCGAATCGCGGTTTGATATGTCACGTGAGGGCTTTCAAGTCTACATGACGCCTTCCGTCTGCAAAGCGAACACACCTGGTTAAGGCACAGACTTCATTACGTTTAAGTCCATGGGTAAGGACAAAAAATAAAGTAGCACAAAAAAGGGGTAAAACAACGTGTAAGGCTATAATTGTTTCGAACTCAACAAGGGAATCAAACACGTTCCTAAACCCAAATCTTCCCCAACTACCATCTACATCACCCTTTGATATTTAATCCTGTCAATTGCACTTCTCCATTTTCACCACGAAGGACGCGTGTACATGTGGGATTGTTCAATTTTAAGCTGGCGGATGCAAATACCCAAACAAAAATATTTAAAGTCCTTTATCAATTTTATCGATGAACAAATTATTACTGCTCGTTCATCGAGGCAGAATATATTTATTTTTTTCATTGGAATTTGCACGGACCACGAGCCGATTGGTCTGGTGTTACCCACTTTATCCGCTTGGCCGATACTTTTTTTTTTAATTTGTTAGCATAACAATCAAAAATCGATTTTCAAATCGATTCCGAGTTTCAGTTTGTTTGGGTTGATGATTAAAAATGAATTAATTCATGTTAGTGTGGCGGGTGCTGGAATGTGTACATCGGAAGGGAGGTGCTGCATTTTTTTTTGTGTGCATTGCCATTTCCAGTTGGAAATTCCGTTGGGTTAACCAAATTTTTGGGGTGATCTTTTGGGTGGGTATTCAACGATTTCTTTCGCATATCTTTTTTTTTCATTCGTATCCACGTTAAAATCAATTAAAATGAAAAGTTTCAATTGGATTGCACGAAGGATGGTTTTGTTGCGATGAAACCAAGCGAATTCTTTTTTTTTTCTGGCAGCTTTTCGTTGGTGAGCTTGTTTTAATGATCTCCTTTTGTCTTTTGGTGATGCGAAGAAGAGAAGGATTGACAAAAAAAAAAAAAAAAAAAGTCGGGGGTTAAAATCCCAGAATGCATCCAGAAGGGTGATAAAGAATTCAGGTCACTAGGGGGTATAAGTACAATATCCATTGATTTCGATGTAATCAAGTGAAATTGAATGGGACATTGAGCGGATGAGAGGACGAGGAAGGCAAAGGAACGATGCGATTGTCGTTGCTGTTACAAGTTCATCAAACTGTGCTTTATTGTTTTAATAATAATTACGTTGGCCGGATAGACAGTCAAGTGGTGAACTTTGGCTTAGATTGATTTTTAGTGAATGGATAAAGGATTGTCCTTTGGAAGCAGGTGTCTGTTGTCCTGATCGATTGAGTTGTTCTATTGTTTAGAGTACAAACATTGTTTGGTGAACTTTTGGAAGGGGTTTTGTGACCCATTTTTGCAGGTGGACGCTTCATCTCTGCCATCAGTTATCAAGTGTTTTCCAGTAACTTGGATTTTTGGATGCAACTTCCTAATGAGGTTTATGATTGATGTTTAATTTTTCATTAGGGTCGAAGCAAAGGGTTGGTATGATATATAGAAATAAGTAAAACCCTTAACTGTTCAAAAATAAGAACGAGTCACACAAGGTGTACCTACGTTTTGCAAAAAGACTAAAACGGGAAGAAATCAAAAACAAGCAACAAATTTAAAAAATATATATATATGACAGGAAAAACTCAAAACGTTTAAGTATATTATTAGAAATTAGGATAAAATCAATGCGTTTAGTTTAGGTACTAATAATAATTTTATAATCTCGAAGAACAATACAAAAATGTACACAAGTCTGTGGCGCATTCCGCGGCGGCTCCGAATCAACTAACTTATTGAGCTCACACATATATGTCTTACATTCTATTAGTATTTCGTTCGCTATAAATCTGTTACTAAGGGATACCAAGGGGATCCTCTAAAATACATCACAGTGAGGCCTATCAATCAAATCAGTGTACTCTAACATATATAATATTTGGTAACGCGCGAACATTTTTGAGCTCGTGCGTTTATGCGGTATAATGTACCCCTCAAGTCGATCGTCTTAGAGGCAAGTCTCTGGACGAAACAGTTCGCGCGACGCGACCACAACGACTTCTTCTTGGCCGCATGAGGATATCGTGTGTAGTTCTATTGCTTTCCTGACATTCTTAGGAACCAGCTTGACGATGTTTCCATAAGGCTGCCGCGTGTTGCAGCCAAATAATTTATTAATTTGATCTTTTCACTTTTGATTCAGGCTTTCGGACTTGGCATAAAATTGTACGATCCCTCCATTTGTCCCAAAAATAAAAACAATTGGACATGAGCTTTCGAACTAAGAGAGCAAAAAACAAGTAAAAGTGCTATCATTGGCCTGGCCGCTGCTTTGATATCTTCCACTGCATAAAGTTCGTGCAAATTGTTTGCCAACCTGATGACTGTAAAAAGAAGTCCTCTCGCAAAATTTCATTCGCCTAGGTCGATTCGTCTGGACGCTGTCGTGATTTCAACAGACAGAGAGAGAAGTGGGTCTAATAGTGGTTTTCTATGGGAGGTACCAGAACTACTTGACCGACATAGCCCATTTTCAATACCAAACTGACGCCGGTAAAAAGAAGTCCTCTCACAAAATTTCATTCACCTAGGTCGATTTCTTTGAACGCTATCTTGCTTCCAACAGACAGACAGACATCGATTCACAATGTGATCCTGATTTAGACTTTACTATATACTTTATAGGGTCTCCGGTGACTCCTTCTTGGCGTTACAAATGTAATGATAAAGTGAATATACCTTCCTGTGGAGGGTATAAAAAAGGAATTGAAAGCGGGGTGCCTACCTATTGTAAAATGAACCAATCACCACTTGTGCAGACTAATGGCCAAGCACATCTTCACTTTCGCGACGCTGTCTACTATACTCTAGTTTTCATTAATTCGTGCCTTAATTCAAGACCACTGAGCGCAATATCAGACGTTTCGGGCGGTTTATGTGCATTAACGCCCGGACATTTCTTAATCGGAGAGCAGATTGTGCAGCCGCTAGCGCTGGTGGCAGATGTCAGCGAGGTGCCACAGAACCGACTAAAGCTATGAAGCGGAATCCATCAAGTAATTATTGCAGGCAACTATGTATAGGTATACTCCACTATTTAATATTAGTTAATTAATAAATCATTGTAAACTAGAGCAACAGTGCGGGTTTTACTCGAACCATAACACCTATAGAATTGAGTTTCCAATCCCTGCGATTAAAACTACTTGCCCATTACAAGGCTTTTCAATTCAGTAAACACACATTCCCGACAGCTAATCACAGTTTCGACTAATTATTCTAAAAGTTTACTAATGACTCAAATACCTCATTTCACATACCATCGATCATAGCGTGTGCATTTCACCTCTCTGGCATTTTAATCATAGAAAATTAGTTTTGTTAAATATTTTTGATTCGCAACTTTATTTGAAAGCCATACATATCAACCGGATACAAATGTTGCTCGCATAGCACAACGAAACAACTCAAACACAAGCAATCGCAGTCATTGTTTACTCTTTTCCAAATATGCACATTGCACAATGCACACCTCCTAGTGCCGAGTACTATTTTAACTCAAAAACACTATTATTTCTAATTTCCTAGGAAAATATTTCACTATACAGCGTCATTTGTTATGCAAATACCTATCAAGTCGTGCTCTTTTATCACGATGAGATACTAGAGTACATGAGTGAATGCTGCGTTTATAGGTGGGCGGCACTGTATAAATAGAAAATAGTTTGGGTGGCAGGATTTCGGGAGGACTTAACCGGCTTTCACGCATGTTTAGTTATTAATAGCAAAGCGAAAGGAGGAGGAATTTTAATTCGTCTCCTTGATGTAGTAGTCCTCGTCTCTGGCAGATGGGACTAGGAATTGAAGGGTGAGGGGAAACAACCTGCAGACGTTGCACATTTTACTCCTGCAAGACGTAGTTTTAGTTGCTCCTTATGCGCACTCCACCCCTCAGCCTCACTGAAATGATGGGGCGTGGAGAGTATGAAATGGTTCGAGATGGTGGGTACGGTGTAATCGACTTAATCTCCTTAGACGTTTTATAGTAATCCCAACCGAGGCAACTAAGTGTAGAGAATGTATGCCGTGCCGCACCGCGAAGACGCACAAGTTGTCGTCGTCGTTCGGTTTGACATCGAAATAAGCGAAACAAAATGTACTGCAGTTACAACAGCAGTAGTATACCAGTTCCACATTTGCAAGTGGTCGGGCACAGAGCGGCGAGAGGCATAGTACTTGTGTATAAGGATTTGCCATGTTGGATGGGGTATGTCAGGTACTGTTGGGAAGATTTGTTCATTTGCCTAGCTGAAATCGATTTGTTGTGTTTTGCATTCGGAAACAGTAATAAAAGTATACGTTGCGTGTGCATTCATTTGTTAAAGGATTAAATGGATCTGGGAGCAATGGAATGACATAAAGCCAGGGCGAATATAAAAATAAGAAGAAAGGTAGGTATGAGTAGGTTTATTTGAAAATATTTCCCTTGATGCCCTGTCCCAGCAGGTATTTTTAATAATAAAAATATTTTCTGGGCAAATATCAGCATCACAGAGAAGAATGCAAATTCTGGACACTGTGGTGGGAAAAATTCCAATGGCCCCATCTAGGATACGGTTGGTCTTCGTTCCTTTTTGTGCTGTGAGTTTCATGCTAAGCAGGTTGATCAACTTGCTGCTGAGATTATGTTCGGGGAGCAAACTCAAGTCATGTGTGGGTAGAATACGTGCGTTGTTGCAGAGCAATTGGGGACTTTTATGGCAGCTTTCGTTTTAGTTCGATGAACAGAATATTTTTATAACGTTGGTAAGCGATACTATAAAATGCAAGACAAATCCCACATACATACTTGCTGAAGGGTAGCGTAGAACAAGTATGAGTTTGCATAACGCCCTTTCACAAAAGTCTTTAAGATGTCAAGGGATGGTAGAATTATTTGCTTCTTCTTTGGGTCCTATTTGATTTTATTGAAACAAACTTCCTCATATCTTGATTGGGTAAACATTTTTTTTTTTTTTGAATTAATTTAACTTAACGAGCAGATACTTTGGTGTTTTGGGCACATTAACCGCATGTCCTAAGGACACGTTATAAAATTTGAGCTATCGAGCAGGCATCCTTGAATTAGGTCCGCTGTTCGTGGTCTCTAAAGCGATTATTTGCTTAATATATTTTTTTTACTTGATCAAATAAGAACTGTTCTCATGAGCTGATACTCGGCGAGCAAGTTATGTTCCCTAAGATAAAATAAGTATACGTAGAAACAAAAGAAAAACAAACCGCACCTTTCCGCCATTGGCCTGTTTTTCTAGTCGGAACTTGAGGTGATTCGAAAAGCCAGATCAGATTTCGAAATCATCAGTAACGTGTTTTATTTGGACAACTGTCCGAGGTAACAATTTCATGCTGATACTTCGACCTGTCTCATATGTCTGAGAGAACTCAACAATACACCTCGAATTCAATCCCACTTCGTAACTCTTACTAGTCAGCGCCACGGGCATTTAAAAGGATAACAAATTGCTTGCTAGGGTTTTGATGTTCCTTGCACTCCTTTTCATATCTTGAAATGACAACCTTCGCAAGTTTAATGCATATTAAACTGCATGCCAAACAACGTTCAGTCCGATTGATTTATGGCAGTGTATGTGGCAACTGCAGTTCATCTATCTCCCTTACAAGTCTCAATTTCGTAACCCAATGGAATTCGATATCGACAATCAATATATAACCCTGTAAACCGATACAGAAACTTGTGCAACACAGTTCAATTATGATATCCTTTCTGCAAAAGACAACTTGGATCGATATTTCATTTATCGTAATCGTCTTCAGTTGGCTCATTGCAATCATTTCGATGGCCAAGCCCCAGCAGATCTATTCAACTTCGTGTTTTAAATTCGTCCTTAAACATCTTCCTTCGGCAGCACACAAGCTGCTCTCCTCCTTCAGACACACAACAATGCGCTCGGAGGGCATCTTCAGCATTACAGCCTTCTTAAAAATACATGTAGCTCCCTCATCCTTTGGCAAACCAGCCTCAGCCAGCATTCCTCTCTCATTGCTGGCCAAAAAGTTTATCCAAGTCTCCTTGTGCATCCACTCGGTGTTTTGTAGTTATAGAGCAAATATTGCACTCTGCCCCCAAAAAATAAACCTAAAAAGCGGGTGCAATGCAAACAGAACACCAAGAGAATGAGCAAATGAATAATAAAAAGAAAAGAACAACAAAACTTTGAATTGTTTATATATTCCTCTGGCAAGCTAACACTATGCGGACAATGACATTTTCAGCATCAACAACTAAGCTGGTCGATTTTAAGAACCATCGACATGGGCGGACAAGTCGAAAAAGGACTAAACAATAAAATGAAATTACTCTTGTTAAAATGTCAGTCAGAAACTAAAGCAAATATCACTTTGCATATCCTTAAGGAATCGCGAATTCTTTGGACACTTTCTTGTTTATATATTGTTTTTCGCTTGCGAAAAGTTTTCTCGCGAATACGAATACGAAAGAAGAACCAGAGTAACACTGACACGACAGAGTTCTAAAGTCCTGAGTGAAACAACTGTGGCATGTTGGCACCAAAGGGATATTGTGTTAAAAACTGTGTTTCCCCTTTGCGTTGTCTTCTATCAGCCCCACTGGGTGATGAATTCTTCTTTGTTCTTGGTCCTTTTGCATGCAAAGCAGATAATATATTCAAATCAAGTTTCGAAGGATGGTGTTTTCCCTTCTGTTCTCGTGTCGAGTATTTTGCCATTCTTTGGAGATTTTATTCCAGTGAACCAATGTGACGGTTTTGTTCCTCTCGGCATTAGGGCAATAACCTTCCTTTAAATCTCAGATTTGCCTTCAGTGTATTGCTGTTGTTGTAAATACTCTCACACAAGAGAATAAAATAAGTTTTTGTGACACTTAAGTATGTCGCACAAAGTGCAACAGAGAAAGTTTTTTTTTCTTTGTTTTATTCTTTTGTTTTAAAACTTTCAAGAAGAATTTAATGGGGATTTATTGTGATATGGACTGGTTCGTTTATTTTGACAGATATGTAACTGTACCTTGTCGTGTATGATTTAAGATTTTATAAAAAATGTTTTTTTTATCTATTTTCAGGTAAGCAAAGACGTTTGATTTGGTGTAGATTGGCTTCTCTCTAAAGGAGCCTATTGTGCCTTCCCAGGTGAGAACCTAGAGCCATCTTTTGACTCCGGAGACAGTCCAGGAAGATAAGAATCATCTCTGGGGGTAAGTCAGCAAGTTTTGCTGTAGTAACGATTTCTTCGCCAAGGACTTTCTTTCTGAGACGGAAGAGAGCCGGACATTCCATGAGAATATGAGGAGAGGATTCATCACTCTCCAGGCACAGTCTACATACTACATGTGGGGTACGGTGAGATTCTAATTTGGTGAAGAGGTTTTTTTATAAGACCATGCCCAGTAATAATATCTGTCAGGGTTCTTAAGTTGTTTTAGTCCAGATTAGTAAGAAAATGTGATTTTCTGGGGGAGAATTTGGGAGGAACTGTTTGGTGCAGTTCTGCCCAGGTGTTTTAAGTCAGAGTTCATTAGATTCGATTTGAGCTAAGCTCCTATAATGACTAGGGTTTTCTTTGCTAGTTCGTAGATGGCCATTTAAGTTTCTAGGACCAGCTTCGATTTTATAACAGATCGGTCCAGAACTTTAAGAGCAGCTTGAGTGTCTAGAAGATAAATCGTCGGTTCAAAGGTAAAAGTCACAAACTAACAAAATTATTTTGTGGAGATAATGATGTTGAAACATTTTTTGGGCTAAAAAAGTTGTTTTTTATTGTTTTTTTATAATTTGTAATTCGTATTAGAGGAACTTGTTTGCACTTATTGACTTTTTCCTGCATAAAACCACGTTAGTTGTGTAAATTAATGAGAAATATCAGAAAATCTCATTTTTTCAAAATTTGTAGGTACTTAGTGACTTTTCCCTTTGAACCGAAGAAATATGTTTTTACTACTTGTATCAGAACTTAAATTATTTAGTGTAAGGGCAGGTGTTATTTCCCAAAAAGCGACAAATTTACCGATTCAGTTCGTCAGTTGTGGAACGCTGCAAGGCGGAGTTTTACCCCCTTTCTGAAAATTATTTTTGTTAAGTAGGAGTCTATAAAATTCTGGAGCACTTAAACTTTATCACCTGTCTTAACCAATGCACGTTGTACTTAGAAAAAAAAGACATATCGATGGTAGGTTTTTAAATTGCATACAATTATTAGAGCGATCGTCTTCATTGTAGAAGACTTTGCAATTATTCATAAAAACCAATCCTTCGTCCTCATCAAAAGCACACTTTTTAAAACCTTAACGGCTTAATGTTTTTTACTATATTTGCATTTCTCTGGTACTGGGCGACGGTAATTCATGAGCACAAAAAAAAAAGGAGAACATCATAATTTTTACCACCCCCAACCCATATTCACTGCGAACATGAGATTATAATGTAGTCGCACATTTGTAATCCTCATATTAACTAACAGAAAATTATGTGAGCAAAGCTGTGATAATAAAATAATTTGCAACTGTAAATTAATGAAGTTTATATTTATGTTGCAGCCGTTGACCGATAAGTGGAAAGGGTATGGCTATCTCTAAAGAACATCTGCCACCCTTTTAACTATGTTGTCACTGTGTGCATATTAATTGCAGCGATGAATGCGCATTAGCTACATTAAGCTTTATATTCAAAATGTAATTTTGTCTGCATTTTCAAAATAGTATTACTGTTGCTATAGAAAAGAGGAATTCTTCTGAATCCATGCTTAAAAGCTGTTCTTTATATACCCCTAACCCTATTGAATGGAATAATAGTCCAAAACAGAAGTCCAACCTTATTAAATAAATTAGAAGTCCAAAAATACCGCTTACCTGTCACGAATTTGTTTACCAATCACTGAGGGGCTGGAGATGGGGACATACTTAGAATAGGAGAGAAAATCGTATGTGCATCTCGAAAAACACCGACTCGATTGAGCTCAAACTTACAGATAATCTTAGTTATTGGCCTTAGAGTGCTCCTGGAAAGATTGGTCAAAATCTGACAAAGGGGCGTGGCACCACCGATACAAAAGAAAAAAAAAAACATTCAAATTCGTATATGTCGAAAACCACAAAATCGATTGAGCTCAAACTTACAGGTAATATTACGTATCCGTCCTTTATATAAAATATGAATTTATATTTTATTTTCAAGAGTAGGAACTATGCATTCGTAAGGAAAATATAACTCACAGGATCATGTTGGAATTGTGAAAATTCTGCAATATTATGCTCCCTGTATAAAATTTCGTGGGCGCGTATGATAAGTGTGCTGAACGCAGCTAGTGGTTTCAGGTTCAACTTCCCCGACGCCCCGAAAAGACGCACCTTGAGGTTTTTTTTTTACTTTGCAATAAAATAAGTATACAATTTCATATAGGTTAGGTTTTCTACTAAACTTACTTACTTTACTTTACTTTTGGTGGCGCTTACAGTCCGGGGTGGACCATGGCCTCAACCAACAAGCCCCTCCAGCCAGCTCGGTACCTCGCTAGCTGCCTCCAGTTTCGCACACCAAGTTGGTTGAGGTCGTTCTCCAATTGTGCGCGCCACCTAAGGTGTGGTCTTCCTCTGCTACGTTGTCCCTCAGGGGTGGATTCGAAGACTCGTCGGGCTGGTGCGTTGTTGTCCATACGCTCCACGTGTCCCAGCCATCTTAGCCGTCGACGTCGCTGTATAGCCCGTATACTTCGTCATTGAATCTTCTTCTCCACACACCATCGTCACAAACTGGACCGAATATCACTCGAAGAATCTTTCTCTCAAAGCTCCCAGAAGGATTTTAATCAGCTTTTGACAGGGTCTATGCTTCTGCACCATACAACAAGACCGGGATGATCGAGGTCTTATATAATATCTCCTTGGTTCTATGAGAGAGGGCTTTACTTCTTAGATGCCTTCTTAGCCCGAAGAAACAGCGATTGGCAAGAGTGATTCTTCGCTTGATCTCTGCGCCGATGACGTTTTGCGAAGTTATAGTGCAGCCGAGGTAGACAAAGTCTTTAACTACTTCGAAGTTGTGTCTGTCCATCGTGACGTTTTGCCCGAGTCGCCGATGTTGAGAGTCCTTTTTCATACTCCGTTTCGATGCTTGCAAATGCGCCACTGGCAGCTCGCCGCGTTCTACCAATAATGTCAATATCATCGGCATAGGCAAGTAGTTGAACGGACTTTTGAAAAATTGTACCTCTGGTGTTGGCTTGTGAGTTTCGTACAATTGCTTTAAGAACGATGTTAAAGAGAGTACATGATAGCGCGTCGCCTTGTCTCAAACCTTTTTCTACTAAACACTGACAAAAAAATTACTAAAGAACATTAAAATGCTAATCAAATATCAGTTAGTTCGAAACTACCAAGCTGAAACCGGACGTGGCACTATTGAGCTCGATACAATAGCTCTAATAACAAAATCTTCCATTATTAAAATGTTGAATATGCAAGATTTCGTTATGCAACTTTTTCCATTTCCTATCTTTAAGCTGGTCGACATAAGTTTGCAATTGGAAATATTTTAGTTTAAGCAGTAATAAACTATATATATTCACGTGGACCTCACACAAAAAAACTCCGGATTTGGGCGCCATTTCGAGTTCGTTAATACATCTTTTGAATGTCGTGCAAATAACCCCTTGTCGACAAAAGCTTTGCATAAATTGAATACAGCACAAATCGCAATATTAATAGAGCATTTTGCACAGCTTCAAGCCAATTATTGCCTGAATATTTAAACCGTCTAAAATAAAATAGAAATTACAACATGAAACTATGAGCTCAATATATACATATGATATAAGATATAACCATTGCCAGTTGATAGGATTTTTTTCCTTCACCCCTATGACACTCTGGCGTATGTGGAACATTTTCTGTATAATATTTCTATTAAAAATTTGTTTTTAATCTGTTTTGCTTTCTCGCGTAGGAGGGTGCTACGATAGTAATTATCTAATTATAAAGAGATAATACCCAGCTGCGCGCAACAAGTAACACCCCATCGTACTTGTAGACCCGATGTGGGGAAGAGCCCCCCCTTTGTTTGTGTTGTATCTCTCTCTTTCTCGGTCGGATTTATCAACGTCAATGGACTTCGTCTTCAGTCCCTCTTTGGCGTGGCGGCATAACGACGCTGCTAGAGCTGCAATTAGCAAAATTACTCGCCTCTGCAAATTCAAAATAAATGAGAGACAAATGCAGGGCAAGGAAAAAATTAATAAGGAAAGCAGCAAGCAAATCCCCGCTCATTTGCATAAATTAATTGTGTAACTGGCTATGCTCTTATTTTCCTGAACCCGAATTTCACAATAATCACCTCCACAACGAACGGGCAGAGGAGTTTTTTTTTTTTCGCGCTGTTGTGACCCAGTTAAGGAACTCATATTCATTGAGGATGCCATGTCAACGTTCTCTTTTTTTCTGCAGCCCTCCTCTTGTGGCCTTAGAAGCCTTAAAAATGTCAAGAAAATCTAGGACTGCCCTAGCACTGGCTTTCTTCGTCGTTCGTCGTCGTTCGTCGTTCCCGCCCACATTCCTTTTTGCTGTTTCGCTTACGGTTCTCCTGACTGACTGTGTATTGTGCGACCTTATAACACTTTGTGGTACGAATAATTGTATGCGTTCGCCGATTTATGTTAATTAAGTGGAGGATGGTGGCACTTTTTCCGTTGTTGGTTTGTTGCACCACGACGTCGACAAAGAAGGAAATAATGACTGAGTGAAAGAAAAATAAAACAGAAAACAGAAATAAATTAAAAGTGCAAATTTAGAGAAATAATTAATGGGAAAAGAAATTAACTAAGAAATAACGAGCTCAACAAACGAACGAAATGTCCTCGTAATCGAGCGATGTTGTTGTAAAACTACATATAGTTCTCTTTGTTTGTTTTTAGTTAAAAGTTATTCAGTGTGCTCATGGAATTTCTTGTGGAATTTATTTTCTATTTATGAGGTTTACAGTTTACCTTATGTTGATTTAATTCCAAGAATGAGGGCGATTTCCTATTCACAATGGATGGAAGTGTTACATAAGACTTCCGGGAAGTATGCGTTTCACTGCTGAACTACCTTTACCTTAAAAAAATTTAGACTTTATCGGAATTTATTTACAATCATGTTTTTTTAGACTGACTAATGATTGTCTTCAGCTTAATCTGATAATAATTATTCACGTCCCAATGTTGTCCCAAGATCCTCATTATTCTGCGGCCAAAGTTGGACATTGATGATTTGTTAACAATTCACTGTATTTGACATCCATCATTAATTTGTCCTTCATAGAACTGCAGCCGGAGTAGTTAGCCATAGTAAGAGCAATCGCAAGCCATTGGTATCCATGAATCGTGTTTGATATTTCGTATTTAACTGCGACTACATCGCGCTTATTCGTCTTATCAGCTGGTAGAGTTTATGGGATCCTTACCTCTAGCCATAGAACCCGCATGTATCAGCTTTTTATACTACTTTAGCAACGAGGCTCAGTTTTGAAATTTTGTTCCGAAATTTGTGTAACATCGAACTGGAAAAGAAGCAGAAGAAGGGAGAGCTGATACTGGGCTCCTTCGAAAAAAAAAATACTTCGGCGGATTTTTGGTCCTGTGTGCGAGGAGGGCGAATGGAGGAGAAGATACAACCGCGAACTCTATGAGCTGTACCAAGATGTGGATGTAGTCCAAAAAGCCAAAACACGTCGACTACATTGGCTCGGCCACATCGAGCGAATGGACAATAATGCTCCAGCTAAGAGGGTCTTCGAATCCCAGTCCCCAGGTTCGAAAAGACAAGGAAGACCGAACCTCCGTTACAAAGACCAAGCCATCGCGGATGCCAGAGCGCTTGGTCTGGACAATTGGAAGCAGCGTGCCCGGGATCGTAGAAGATGGAAGGCTGCAGTGTCTCAGGCAGAGACTCTTCACGGGTCGGGAGCCCGATAAGTAGAACTGGAAAAGATGTGATTACTGGTTGAGAATATCTCAATAAATGAACCAGACTACTCAAGCCACATATATGCATTGTAATCGCTTCCCCTTTTTTGGGCCACCTCGAAAAAAATCCCTGTAACAATGGTCGAATTATTATTTAAGTTGCTCTCTACTTAGTAGTTACAATACAAGACGATCATAACCTATTAAATATGACGGGAGCTGTTATGAGCATAACTTCCTAAGAAGTCATACACTGAAATTAAATCTCAATTAAATGATAACCTGCATTGATTGAGAGATCCAACTCCCCTTTTTCTGTCACATAAGCTTTAAAACTCTGCGCTGTGCATAAATCTAAAAGTTAAACAGTAAATTTCAAATTTTCCGATCGGCAGCCCCTTAATTAGTTGTTAAAGCGAAAACGAAATCCAAATGTTAAAGTTTTACACCGTAGGGCTGCCGTAAATTGACTACAATAATTTGAATACCCTTGCCAAACAAAACGGACAAATAAACCGACCCCCAACACCTCGGCCAATTAAATACAATTTAACTCGCAAACACCTTGATCCATTGTTGAACAATAATAAGGCGAACAACAATACTGTTTGCTATTTTCCAGCCACCAACGCTCTTCATCTATACACAGTGAACATGAAGTAGCAATTCCTTTTGTTGGGTTGGGGGTTTTCCATTGGATCGGGTGTATCTGAGTTTCGCCATCTGACTTCAAAAGAAACCCCAATAAATTCAATTAGATTTTACAGCTTCGTATCTATTGACTGAACGAATCTGCTCAGGAATTAATTTAATTTTAAAAGTATGCGTGGTTGGTGATGGACGCGAAAAAAGACTACATATGCTCGCTTCTGACATAACGTCAGATCAAGTACTCACATATCACGTATATAAATTGTTTGTTCTTGTGCACAGCTTTTCTTCCTGATTTGTGGTTGGCATAAAAGGGATGGAGGAAAAAATGTGTACACCGAGTAAAAACAAATTAAATTTCATATAATTAAGCCAACTGACAGGATATAGAATTAAATCCGGAAAATATCAGATTCACTTCCACACAGCCAAGCTAGTGCTGTTGGTAGCAACTCAAACGGAATATTCCATGCTTATGTTGAATTAATTTCTTCATACTTGTAGAATTTTCGTTGCGTGGGTTAACATTGGATATTTGTTCGTAAAGGGTGTCCGGTCCCATAGAACATTCAGATTTTTAATAAATTAGAATGCTTAAATTTTTTATTGATTCATAGAGTATACAGATTCGGGTTATGTATGGAATAGCACATCGAATAAATGTCCGCCGCAGCTTTGCTTGCAAGTACGTACTTTTTTATTAAAATTCATTTATATAAATGTGGCTGACCTCCCAATTTCCTCTATCAAAGCGTTGGTGGTCGTGGGCTTGTTTGCATAGACTTTAGACTTCAAAAAACCCCAAAGAAAAAAGTCTAATGGCCTTAAATCGCAAGATCTGAATGGTCAATTCTGATCGCAAAAACGGGTGATTACATGATTAGGAAATGACTCATGCATTAATTGAATTGTTTCTCTGGCTGTATGGCATGTGAAACCACATGTTGGTCACATCCATATCTTGTAATTTAGGCACCAAAAACTGAGTTATCATGTCACAATAACAAACAGTCACGAGTTGTGGATGCATTTATTTTTACTCGTGGGTTTTCTGAACCACAAATGCGACAATTTTGACGATTTCCCATCAAGATGAAAATGATCTTCATCACTGAAGATGATTTTGTTCGAACAAACCTTCGTTATTTTTAAAATATTATTCAACAATGAAAATGCGTTGTTTTTCATATAGCGCTCCATTTTTACTAACCCCAAACTGTCAGCTGTCCCATTGTTATCTTTTTTTTTCGTTGACTGTAGGTACTATTAAATGACGCAAAATTTAAATTTTGCTTGAATTATGGGACACCCTTTACAAGTTTGAAAATTCGAGGATTGCAAATTAATAATAAAGTAGTTCTTGTATTTTTGTATTCAGTGAGAAATTGAATGAATACAAATGAATCGGAACATCAATGCGCTGACATACTTTTGAATCAAAACCACAAAGTATCAATTTTAAGGATTTATTGTAGAAAATCTTCACTTAAAAACTGCCCACAATTATCGGAAGAACATGACAAAGACAAGACTGACTGACTGTTAATGAGGACACAAGAAAAAGTATGTTGTCATCGAGGATGGACTCTTAACATCAGCGATTCGGGCAAAACATCATAATGGACAGGCTGTACAATTACATCGCAAAATGGGATCAGCACAGAGATCGAGCGATGAATCAGTAATCATTATCGTTCGTCTGTATGCTGCATCAACCTGAACTTTGTCGAAAGCGGATGAAAAACTCCTATCCCGTTTTAAGCGAAATGTTGAAGAATACGGGTCCAGTTTGTATCGATGGAATATTGAGAAGAAAGTTCAAGGACACACTTAAAGGGGTATAAAGCGACATTGTCCTCGTCAAAAAGCACACATCAACTTTGCGAGCCATTGAGTCCATCCCAGAAAAATAATGCAGCAGTTGAAAACAACACCTTAGGTGGCGCGCACAATTGAAAAGCGACCTCAACCAACACGGTGTGAGACAGTGGGCTGTAAGCCTGTGTATGTTGAGTGCTTCCCCTTCCCCTACCTTATGTATACAACATCGATAAAATAAATAAATAGGTGGCGCAACAGGCGGGTGACACCCAAGGCCTAGCTTCTCGCAACCATTCGTTTTGTGTGAGTTTCTATTTTTGGGACGAATTGAAGGGACCTACAATTTTATGCCGAGTCCGAACGGCTGAATTGAGAAGCTTTTTCATGACAGTCATACTCTCGGATGTTTGTCAGACGTTCGCGAGAGGTGGCGCAGTAGAAAAAACTTTAAGATGTAATTTGTGTTTTTCCGGGGATCGAACCTGGCATCCCTCGCACAGTAGTCCAGCACACTAACCACTGCGCTACTGCGCCCACAACATCGATACATTAAAAAAAAAAAAAATGAATCACTTGTTATTAATTTATCATTCCTTTGGTAACTTTCAAAAGAAATCTACAACAACTTTTCGACGCCAGCTACACAGCTTGTTCAGCTCAAGTCTCATCTGGAAAATCAACGACATAATGTGAAACCGTACAGTAGCCAATTGAAGATAATCCAAACGAAAAGATAAAACAGAAATGTCAAAGCAAATTTTACTTTTCAATCTGTGACGACGACGAGGACAATGACGAAGTGTACGACTACAAAGATGACATCTTCTTTTGCACATTTTCCGACCCGCAATGAGATTGTTTTTATTTTCCACCATGTCACAAACATTACCAAGAGATAAAGTTCTCATTCGTCCTTATGTGGGTTTTTATTTGGTTCTTGCAGCAGATATACCTACATTTTGACACATATCTCTCGAATGTGGTGAAAAGGACTTTTGTATCGTTCTTGTATGCTCCCCCGGCTCTTTGTTTTTTTTTTTTTTTTTTTTTTTTTCTAAACTTTTAGCAGGAGGATAGTTCAATATCTGGTTTACAAAATATCTGAGGTTACACTGTAAAATGACAAAACGAAAAGAAGGTTTTGTCAGCTCATTGCTGGTTTTGTATGACAAGTTATTTGTCTCCTGCCATAGAGTAGAAGGTAGCGGAAGATGATGTGCCAGTAAAAGAAATTACGAGTAAACTGAAATATTTCGTATATCTAATGCTGTCTCATTCCTTTGGAGTCTTCATTTGGTTGTTTATGGAATTTACAAGCTGACATACATTTCACTGACTCGTTGTTCTTTTGTGGCTTTTCGTTGTGCTTTTATTCAATTTTGTGGTAGGTATGTTTTTTTTTTTGTTAATAAAATGTATCTCTGGCAATATGTTTATCTCCAAATGTCGCAGTTGACGGAGTATTACGTTAGATGACTTTATTTGTTTTACTTGAAGTGGTATTTGGAGTGGTATTTTTGATTTTTTAAAGGGGAAACAAATTCTTTTGGACTTTGAGTCTTTGTGTATTGTTGTAGTGAAGAAGTTTGATCATTAAAAGTTCGTTAATTAATCGATTTATGGCACTTACCCAGTTCGATGTTAGACCTTATGCTTAGCCACCCTACAACGATAACCCCGGCTGCAGTGGCTGCTCGAAGTTTTTTTTACATTTTTTTTTTGAATATTTCTCTGTTTTACGTGTTATATCTGCTGTGGTCAAATGGGCTTTGGTTTGCTCGTAAAATAGTCACTCGAGCGTAGTAAATTTGTATCAATTATGTTGTTATCGATGCCAATCACGTATCACAACATCTAAGTAGAATAAATTATCCGCACATCGATTTCAATCGAAAGAAAGACTGAAAGGAAACTCCAGCTAATGGAATTTGAAGAAAAAAAAAAACCTAATATGAGAGGAAAGTTACAGCTGAATGTAGCATTTTTATTCTCTTTGGGGGTAATTTAATTTCGAAAAAGCACCGTAGATCTATGAAACATAACTCCGTGCTGTTCTAAAAAAATTCCAAAAGTCTTCATCAGGGGCTCATCTAAAATAAACATAAAATGTTAGTGCGGTCAGGAAGTCTAAAATGGCAATGTAGGGTATCCCTATAAATATTTGGGAAAGGTTAAGACTGTTGATTGAGTGCTGACATAAAGCAGCGCAGGTATAAAAGGTACACAGCCTTATCCAAAAGTGGCACTGATGATGCCAACGATTTATACATCAAGCGTGTACGTTCCTATAACTGGCTACTGAAATTAAAAATATGGTCGTTTAGGCTTTTACGGAACACAAGTTAAATTAAGTATTCAACGTTTGATTTCAAATTCAAAAATTCAGTTTAAATGGCTCTTAACATTTTCCATAGATAAAGTAAGTATAGAGTAATTTCTTGAATTTATTACCGGTCAGGAGGTTTGAAACTGCCTATACTTTCTTTTTATGTCAAACACTTTTTCAAAATTTTTACACTCTGTGTAGTGTGGTCGATCGGAGAAAACCCCTTGTTAAGGCATTCAAAGTATCAGCGTATCGAAGTGGTTTATACCGTTTTTTAGCCCTTTTCTAACTTCTTACCTATATGTTCCTTCTTGCGAACGTGAACTTTTGCCATGACGAGTATAGGAAAATTCGGAGGCCGTAGTTCTACGAAAACTCCTCATTTGCACGTCATTTAAAATTTTCGAAATTTAGATCGGGTTCCACATTTTAACCGATGACGATCGCAGACTTTCCACAAGCCCCTTAAAACAGTCCCAAAAAGGGAGTGGGCTATAATGTTTTAAATATTTCATTTTAAAGGAGACGGCGCCCAAATTTGTACAGGTAGATGTCACTTATGACCCATTTGTAGCTTTTACCATTTACATACAGTCTTCTATCATTCTATCAGATTTGGTTCCCATTCACCTTAATTAAAACCAGCAACAAAACTTTACTAATGCCGTTGACAGAGAGTCATGAATCTTGTACATAACTATCGACCTTCTGAAAAATTCTGCAGCCAAAATAAGCACATATTAGTTTTTGTTTTTACCACATCTATGTAGTCTTATGACTCACCCTGACATTATGCGCATTTTTACCTAGAGTTGTCCGCAAATCCTAGTTTCCATTTATAGTTACTCAGGTGAGACTAGTTCAAGGAGCTTTTACAGCAGCAAACAGTTCAACCACAGCCTCGTGCTTCTATCTTTAGACACACGTACTCGCTCAAACGGAAAATAATAATAAAAAAACATCCATGCTCAAATCTCTATATATGTAGTTAGCAACACATAACAACAAATTCAGTTGTACGTTTTCTTAGACTACAGTTGACTTCATCCTTGGACTAGTAGTTTGCCCCCAATTTTCGCAACACAACCAAGCTCCAGCACGTCTTATGGAAAAGTATCTATAAAATTTGTTATCCTTCATTCAGAAGAGCTTAACTGCAAAACACTTCCTCTGTCGCCCAATCCTATTAAGAGATTCTGGCATCCACTCATCGCATATCAACAAGTCATCACTCGTTTTCTACTTACCAGCAAGGAAATTAGAAAAAAAAGAACGGAACCAAATCCTTTTCCATAATTTTGTTTTCCTTTTTTTTTGCGAACAGAAGTGAGACTTTAATCCTTAAAAACTGGGTCAACTGTCTGTCTGCCGAAAATAAAAATGAAATTCCCCCATGCACACTTTGGGATGAAATTTTTAGTTGAACAAGGAGTACACGTGCAGTCGTTCACACATAGGTATGAGAAGAAAATAACAAGAAAAACGAATTCACTTGCACACATCCTGCTGCTTAACACCCCGAAAAGCATTCACTCAGAACAAGCGCATTAGGGACATAAGACATTAAGGATATTTGCCGATTGCTTTTTATACGAACTCTGCCCTAAAAAAATCTCTCTCTCTCTCCCTCTACCGATAGTCGTCTGCATAGCACTGCATTTTTTCATGCGGTCTGCCAACAGGATACAAATGGAATCAAGTGCAATAAAAGGAAGTAAGTGAAAAATACGTATGCGGATGAATGGAGGAAGCGAAATTCACTGTGATAAATGCCCAATCGCCTTTCTCTATTTATCTGTTGTTTCCCATAAACATCACGTTTAGCTTGTCCGCTTCATTCTCTGCCGCACCATGACGGAAAGAAAAATTGCATACATATGCAAAAGAGTGTAATAACCCAGAATCACAGCGGATCACACCCTTGCCTCTGGTGCACATAGACTTCTTCATCATCTTCGGTCTGTCTTCCTTTGCATTTGGGGATATGGTGGCATCCAACACACATGACAATGAACGATGAAGCACATCTCCTAGTACAAGAGGGAAACATCCACTTGAACTATGCCAACGATGTGGTTAATCATTGTACAGTATTTCATTTACGTTGAGCAGCATATGGCTTTAAAGAATTCCCCGCTGGAGACTAACAGAAAAGGAATAAATTGTGCGCACTTCAGAAAGGACATAAGGACATGAACAGAAGACAATTTTCTTTTGCCACATAATATGATAGATCTGTGATATGGCATAATGTTGTCGTTTATCTAAGTGCGACGAGAGCACGTTTCCGAGATTTTGCTGCGATTTCACAAAATTTCCCATGTAAGATGGCAAATGATAGTCTTTTGCGCTTAAGAGTTTTTCTTTGCGAGAACTAGCTCAATTGGTGTTGTTTGCGTTAAATAGGTAAAGATTTGTATCGCTTGAGGGAGGAAAATTGCAAAAACAATGATACCTGTCGTTTTAGCGTAAAATGCTTAGTCCTAGATTTAACAAGGGTTTTAAGATTGCGTGCACTTAAAGGTTTTGAATAAAATCTAACCTCAGTTTAGAGCTTATTAAGGGTGCAAGAAACTAGAAAGCGAAATGTTGGGTTTTTTAAGAGGTTACATTCGTTTATTTTTGGTATCGGGGGCGTATACGTAACCTTTTTTTTCACACATAGGGGACTGTAAATATGGGACATTGAACGGAAAATGTTCGAATTAGATCGGAATTACATGGAAAACATTAAAAACTAGTCGGTATAACAGATGTTGGCAACAGAAGAGCGCAATTGTTTTTGGTATTATCCATTAATTGATGCTACTAATCAGTTGGGGGCACATATCTCTGAACACATTCTCAAATTAAAATGCAAATTTGGTGATAGAGCAGCGACGTTAAGAAAGAAAAAGTACATATACGAATAGTTGTCTTTTTTAAATACTTACTTCTCTCGGAAGAAACGAACCTATAACCGAGATGCTAGCAGAGAGGTATGTACTAGTTTTGCAATTAAATTATTCATTTTTCAGCATTAAAAAACAGATAACTACATATTGATTTGGGGTGTAAAGGGTGGGCCATCTAGTGGTTTCTTTTTAAATCATAGGTTATTTTGACACTGACAGCTGTTTCCTGCTCTAAATCGTGACAGAAAGTCAGTATCATACCTCCGCGGAACGAAATGAGTCCCTTTACGCTTGAACAACGTTGGGCAATATTGAAAACTTATTTCCAAAGTGAGTGTTGTGGAGCACACACAGTAGACAAGAAGTTTTGGCCGAAATGAAGCACCCACCGCGAGTTACGGTGTGCCCAAAAACCTCATTAACATCATCTGATATCACTGCCATCGGCAGACAACAGTTGAATTTGCGGCACTTCAACTATACATATAGATAAGAAGTGCACCCAGCAATAGGCCGCCAACAAAACCACCAGCGTAGCTCCCTCCATATTATTTTGGTAAAATGTAGCAGTGAAATAAAGAACATCGTTTTTTACTTTTGTTAAATGTTTGTTTGTTGTTTTTTTTTCGTACGATCGCTCGTGGCCACCCATAACTCGTGCCTGCTGTACGAAGGTTTGTGCAAAAAGTTCGTGAGACTGGTATGCTAGTGGACAACACCCATGGTCAACGTCGTCGTACGGTGCGCGCACAGAGGAGAATGTGGCTGCTGTAGTGTGAGACTCAATTCACGAACATCCACTCGCCATTGATTTCAACAGCTCAACATTTCACCCACTAGCCTGAGGACAATTCTGCACAAAGATCTCGGATTATTCGCTTACAAGGTCCAATTGACTCAGCAATTGAAGGCGCATGACCATCTGCTTCGTTATCGTTTCGTAGTTTGGGCCATATGGCAGTTTGAATTGGACAACGATTTTGGGCGAAAAGTAATCTTTTCTGACGAGGCGCATTTTCATCTCGGCGGCAAGGTTAACAAACAAAATTGCCGCATCCGGGGCTCGGAAAACCTGCACGTTGTTGTCGAGAAGCCAAGGCATCCACAAAGAGTGACAGTTTGGTGCGGATCGTGGAGTGGTGGCATCATTGGATCACTTTTCTTCAAAACCTGGGAACAACGTTTCGGTCAACGCTGGGCGTTGCAAAGCCATGTTAACCGACATTTTTTTTTGACTGAAATTGAAGACGTGGATTTGGAGCTCTGGTTCATGTATTTGTATTTGGCCCACCCTGTGTAAGTATAGATCCTTGCAGTCGTGCAACGCAATCCGATGATAGACCGTCTATTACAACGCGTATTGATCTGTCCAAAAGAAAGTTTTGCATCCATCCGTAGTGTTTGTTGGGCTATATGCTAAACCCGCTGATTTGCGATGGTGTTTGCAGAATCAGAAACTAATAGTTTCAATGTTGGAGCGGAATTAGAAACAAATATTTGATGTGTTTTTTATCGATACGAAATCAGGGGGCTTATTTCCAAAGCTGTCAAAAGCGATAGCTATTCAGGTGACGGATTGCTGGTGGATTTATTGCCAGCAATCCTCACAATAGCTATCGCTTTTGAATGGATCGAATCGCTTTTGGAAATATAAAAATACCAATCCGCCATGAAAAGCGATCCGCCGCGCATTTGGGAATAAGCCCCCAGTTATCAGTTTGAGTTACATGGCAGAATCCTTGGTATAAAAAAATATTCTTCTGCAAAAATCTTAAAATCAGTTTCCTTCATATTTTCTTTCATGTGCTGTGCATGCTTGTGAAAATTTTCTTGGGCAACCCAATTAAACGAGAAGGGAATTATTTGAATTCTCATCTTTTACTTTTCCACCTTACCACATTCAAGAAATGGCATGTCTGAACGTAAACCCTAAAGTATTTATTACTTGGCCAACATTCCGATATATTTTGAAATGTTCTGGATCTTACAGACTTTACTCCGGTTGCACACAGACTCACCAGAATCGAATTCCGAAAAGTTTGTCATTATTTGAACTATTTGATACACTAATCACCATAACCTCAATCAAAGACTGTTCATCCTAGATGTTGAGTCAATTTTGAAGTCAGATTTCATATGACTGTGATGATGATAATTTCCAAAAATGTATCGGTTTCTTAATTAAAATGATAACTATCTCTCAACAAAGTGTTCTACCACATATATGTGGAGACACATACGTCGCCCACCGTTGGCTAATGCTCAATCAAATGTCCAGTAAATAAATTCCTTTGCATCTATCTGATTCATCGTTCAATTTCAATTCCTTCTGAGCACTTTCAATTAAGTAAAATTCATTCAGTTTGTTCGCCACAATCACTCTAGGCATTATAATTCTCCAGATCGAGTGCTACCTACTCTGGGCAGGGGTACGACGTACGAGTACATTCACCTCATCAAACTGTGGCAGTATCAAAGTCATCCAGGATTGATATATATATCAATTCTCTTGTTTGGCAAGGCATATCCTTCTCGCCCGAATTGATGCATTTTGTTCGTTCGCTTTCTAGGAAAGTCCTTTTACCCTTTCCTCCCCCTGCACACGAGGCTTAGATGAACGAGCACTACGAATCCATCATCGCTTGTCCATTGTACGCCACAAACCCATTTTATCACCGAACATCATGGAAAATTTAATTTCTGGCTTTGTCGGCACGTCGACAGGGAGGATGGGGGGAGGCAATGCTGGTGTGTAGGGCTGCGATTTAATTATTTTCAGATTCGACTGCTAGTGCTCTATTGGTACTTGACCCCTCTCTCACTCTCTCTTTCTCTCTCTATCTCGGTTGGCCTGTCTCTCTGGCCATCTTTTCTTAATTTAAATGGAAGTTTGTGATTGAAGGTTGACTGAAAATTCAATTTGATTACTCCCATGCTGAGGTGACCAGACCGCAGGGACATTAGAGTGCCGACAATTGGTAGGCATACGTAGAGCCTACAAAAAAGGAAACAAATTAACTTTTCTTGGACAAATAGCGGAAAAACACGTTAAAAACACTTTCAAAGGATAGACAATTTACTAAGATGAGAACGGAAACAGGGGCTCATTTTTACGCATAATTAAGGGAGTTAGGGCGGGAGACACTGAAACAAATATCCTTTCCTGTGAATGGCATAATGAATGGCTCTCTGTGTCGTATATTAATGGCAAGGACATTCGTTAGCTAACGATGGTGCATAAGGAGGAATACAGACGTAGCATACCACACGGAAAGGTCTTCTTTCGCATGAACGCTATAGTACCTAGTCGTCGTTGTTGTCCTCGTAGCTGCTAGCATCGTTGTCGTTGTGTACCTGGCAATTTGTTTTGGAGGTAAACCTCTTAAGTCGTATATGCTCATCGTTTATGTCGTTATCCCTTTTGTAACAGAAACAACTTATTTTCACTGTTATTCTTTTCGGTAGAAGAGTGTGAAAGTAGCATTCTATGACAGATGTATGTGTGCGTTCCTATTCGGCCTACTTGCAAACAAAGGGATGATTTAAGGTTTTTTTTTTACTTATTTCTTCCCTTCTTTAGTGCAGGGACAACAAGTCGCTTTTTTGGTGTACATTATGTTTATCTTTGGGGAAGTACTTTCGCCAGAAGGATGAACGATTTTTTTTCCGTTGGTTGTGTTCTTAAAGATGAAAAATGAGGATTTATTGGACGACACAGCAGCTTGGATGTATTTTTTGCAATTTTTTCAACAGTGGAGTCTGGCTATGGTAAGAAATGCTGGATGTAGTGTTTGAATATGACCTCCTATTTCTAGGGGTGGTTGTAAATATAGAATACACACAGATATTTTCTTTCTTCCTTTTTTTACTCTGATCGAGTTGAGCCATTTAGTCTTAGAGGAAACATCCCGTCGATTTGGCTATGAAGTCTACTGAAGCAATGTATAAAAATACTCAAATTTAGGGTGTGTTATTGAGAAGAAGAATCTGCCCTCCTTCTATAAAATTTGACTACCAAGCGCTCTAACAAGTTTTTTTTCGGATTCATGGATTAATTTCAACATTGCAAATCTATTTATTAAAGTCCATTCAAATTAGAAGCTATTAAGGATGGCGCTGAAAGCCGAGACAAATTTTACTTAGTAACTTATTAAACTGGAATCTAACAGTACAATGAAAACTTCTGTCAAAAAGCAGAGATCCATTTTGCATAGAAATTTCAATTTCGGATAACTATAACAGTGAATTTAATTTTTGGCATAAAAAGGCATAGTGACATATCTCCGCCCGGTACACTTTTCCAGCGGAATTATGTCGTTTTGAAAATATCATATCTCCGCCGAACTAAGAACGACATATCTCCGCGCGGAGATGCTGTCAGATTTTTGGGGCCTTATTTCATTTATGAATGTCACTAATAAGTCGACGAAGCTATGTCACTTTGAAAACGTCATATCTCCGCTCGGAGCTATGTCGCATTTAAAACGACATATTCGCACTCCATCCTTAAGCGCCCTTCTTCCATGCAGGCGATATTATTATAGAAAGCAAATTATTATTTATTATCTTTCCAACGTGAATTGTCAGCGTAAAAATTAAAACAACTACTACCCTCGTGCATAATATCTCTTCTCGAATCCCACGCATACAAACGGAGTTATAGTACAATCCACTTTTAAGTGCATATAACATAGAATAAGTCTGCTTAGCCTATTTTGTTAACTTCGCATATAAGGCTAGAGGTATGCCCTATTTCGTTTGAGTGCCAAACTTAATTATAGTAAATGTGATACGAACTGGAATATTATTCCAAGTAATTAATTGCTCTTAATAAAACACAGAAAAAAGTCCAATTATTCCAGAAAAATAGGCAGCAACATGTTGTTTTAATTTCAGTTCGATCTAATGGAAAAAGCAAACAAATAATAATTATTTGAAGTTTCCTTTTATGATTCAGCGGTTGATTGAACCAATTATGTTGAACAAAAATCGATGGTTTCAAAAAATAAAAATGTTCTCCCTCAAATTTTTGTAGCGATTAAGCGGCGAATAATTAAGTACATCTCATCAAAATTGTTCCGTGAAATATTTCCTTGATAATAAGTAAATTAAGAATTTACAGGCAACTTTTATTATTCGCTGTATTTTCGTATGTTGTTGGAAGCATTTAAAAAAAACCCTCACACATTAAATAATGCGGTGGTAATTTATATTGAATTTTTGAAAAATAAATTAATGTTTGGGAGGTATTTATGAAAGTTTCCGCTCAATCAATGGGTAAATGAAATTAAAGTTTTGTGAACAGATATGTTACGTATACGCCACCGAAAATTTATTGGGCATATTGATTTTATCTCTTTTCCAGTAATTATTCATCTAAGTTTTTTTTTTTATTAACATAGAAACATAGAAACTAGTGCTTATTTCGCGAATGGGGTAACACTTAGCTCATGTCTGATTTGCCAGATAATTAGTTTTATCCTTCCGCTGAACGAATATGGTTGTGTATACGCTTGAACTTTGAAAATCATGGTAATGTTGCAGAATGTGTGCGAAAATTGCGTACGGATTTTGGAAGAAGAGAAGCACCGTCAGCTCCGTATGTTCGTTAAAAAATAAAATAAATAGGTGGCGCAACAGGCGGGTGACACCCAAGGCCTAGCTTCTCGCAACCATTCGTTTTGTGTGAGTTTCTATTTTTGGGACGAATGGAAGGGACCTACAATTTTATGCCGAGTCCGAACGGCTGAATTAAGAAGCTTTTTCAGGACAGTCATACTCTCGGATGTTTGTCAGACGATCGCGAGAGGTGGCGCAGTAGAAAAAACTTTAAGATGTAATTTGTGTTTTTCCGGGGATCGAACCTGGGATCCCTCGCACAGTAGTCCAGCACACTAACCACTGCGCTACTGCGCCCACCCGTATGTCGTTATCTTGTGAAAAAAGTGAAAGAAACTGGCATCCTCATCGATAAACTAAAGCGTGAAAAGCCAAAAACAGTGCGTACACCCGAGAAAATTGCTGCTGTGGCAGAAAGTGTGCGTGAGGCATAATTGGGCCATTTTTCTTCGAAAATGAGCAAGGAGTGGCCGTTACAGTCAATGGCGATCGTTATCGGGCCATGTTGAACGAATTTTTGTTCACAAAAATTGAAGAGGAGGATATTGGCAACATTTGGTTTCAACAGGACGGCGCTACGTGCCACACAGCCGAAGCTACACTCGATGTTTTGCGCCCTGTTTTTGAAGATCGCATTATCAGCCGCAGAGCTGATGTCGTTTGGCCACCGCGGAGCTGCGATTTGACACCGTTGGACTATTATTTGTGGGGTGCCGTAAAAGATAAGTGTTACGCCGACATGCCAGAGACAATTGACGCTTTAAAGGACAATATTCGTGAAGCCATTGGTGAAATACAACTGCACACAATCGATAATGTGCTTAAAAATTGCACCGATCGTGTAGGCTACTGCATGGCCAGCCGAGGCAGCCATTTGAATGAAATTATTTTCCATTATTAACCGGAAGGGTTTTACTTTCAAATAAAAAAAGAAATTTGAGAAAATATTCAGTAGTTTTTTTTTTATAGCATTTTCAAAAAAAAAAACGTTATTTGGCGGACCCTTTACTATGAACAGAAATTTCAATAAAAAATTGTAAAAAATCACCCCTGGAATGTATGCTACCAACCAGAAAACTATAAAAAAATCTCTAAACCCCGAAGGTATGCATTGATTTTTTGTATGTTTTTTGGTTGATTTCCTTGCTATTAAACATCAGGGCTTATGTGTTTACACTACAGAATCAATGGGCCTTACCAATAATCATTTTTAATCTTCAACTTAAATATTTTGACGGTCACAATGGATAATTTTATATAGAAATTTTCGCCATTGTGACTTCGTAAAAGTTAGCCTGGACACTAAAAATGATTATTAGTACCGCGGTATGATTATATATCCCACAATTTTAACTCCAAATTTGTCTTGTCTTTTAATTCACACTGGCTTTGTAAAAAAAAATTGGACCGCTTTAAATTTGTTTGCAATCGAGCCTACCTAACGAGTTAACAACGACTAATGACTGTCTTTATCACTAATGATAAAATTCGTATCGTGTTCTCTAACTATTTATTTATTTCCAATTACCATACATAGATAAGAAACAGGACAGTGCGACAAGCTCCACAAACATCATTGTAAAGCTGCTGACTTTTCTGTTATCTGTCTGCTGGATGACAAACCTCGAAACCGAAACACCCAAGAATGTTAAGAAGTCCATTAACTTTTATTGAAATTCCTTCTACTTATCGATGTCTAGTAATCGTTATTACTGCATAGCATGTGATGATAAAACGTTTGATTGGTTTCTCTCCCTCAAAATTGGTCAAATACACGAGAGAAAAGAGACAAGACATTCAACTCATTGTTTGACTTAATTTTTAAATGAAATCCATTTCAGCTAACCCAACAGGGTTGAACATTAGATGGCCGAACAATTTATCACACCACACCAGACCTACCCTCCAAGCTCTAAAACAGGCATTCCCAAATGGCACACTTGAAAGTAAATATTTGTCCTTGGAATGGCTATGGAGGAAAATCGATTGGATATTTGTGTTGTTGCTTGTGTTCGGGAAATGGCATTTGTGCACCAGCATTGCAGTCAATTCCAAGAGCAGGGCACTCAATTTTGCAGTATTTAGCAAGGGAGTGCCCTTCTACTTCTACGTCGGCCAAATTGACTGAATGTCTTCTGTCATTAGGGCGAGGGCGCCACTTGCTGCATTTGTAGATGAGAGAACGAACTAATTGACTTGATAGTGGTGTTGGCGGTGTGGTGTGGCGAACTTGTCATAACTTTAGTTGGGATTTCAGCACTTCAATTACCAGGCATGGTTGCAGGTGTGCAAAGGCCAATAGGACGGTGCGCGGCCGGGTTGGGAATTGAAATTTAGCATTTAATTTAGTGAAAATTCGTCTGCAGCAATGCCATGAAATTGCAAATGTGATTCGCACAGATCGCATTCATCATAAGGGAAGTGTAAATGGATGCAGACAGGAGGTGTGTGTATGTGTAATATATTAGATTAATTTCGGAAAATCCGTCTTAATGACATCCTCTCCTCATGCAGTGGTTGATGAAGACTAATGACGTTGCTTTCAATTTCGGACATTCAACTGTGGTAATGAATTGGAAATTCAATTTGGACACGAAGTGTAGGCACATAGGTTGTATCGCTGTTGTGGATGGGAATTGCACCTATACTGCGGTTTGAATATATGTACATATTTCCAATTACTTTAAAGGCAAATTTCAATATTAGATCGCATCATTTAGAACCAGCAGAAATTCCAAAGCCTTGTAGGTAAAAGAAATGCTTTCGCAATAAACCACGAAATTAGGTTCTTCTTTTCAGTTTAAATTTGGTTTTTTCTATAAAGCTCTATGCAAATTGACAGTCAATGAATTCCTTTGACAGCTTCGCCACTCTTTGATGTCAGTATAATGACTGAAAAAACACAGATATCCTTAACCAGAGGGTGAGAATTCAATAAATTGAAGAACAATATTGTAAAGAGTAATTTTGAAGGAGCTCCCCTCGCGCATTAACCAATTGAATATCCTTATATTGGGATACGTTTTTGACGAAACATATTGTACTTGTTTAAAGCCTCCTGTAATCCCGAGCACGTTTATCTCGATCAAGTACTTTGGCATCTGGTGCTATGTCTAAAGTGGGCATTCGATTTCCCATGTCGCTTTTATACCCGTGGTTGAGGTGTGTAATATTATCTGCTGGTGCTTAGCTATTGTAGTTGATGTGTTTTGAATTCTTTTGGTGTCCTGCTATAGCTTATAAAGTTTCCAGGACATTCTTCTTTTGAAGGATTTTAATATTTGTTCTACTCTGTCCTCATCCAGCACTCAGCACAGCACATCAAAAATGATTGGTTAATGTTTTGAGAAGAGCTAGCTAATGATGTCTTCAACGAATTTGCATTGCGACTCCCTTCGTACAGTTGACGATAATGCTACCAGCGTGAAGGCTACCCCAAAAAAGGACATTCACTCCGGAAATGGCAATTTGTGTATTTACAAACCCAATGAGCCTCGTAACTTTGAATGGATTCGTCGATAAAAAATAGCACCGATTGTTGAATATAAGTTCGAATGACACGGAAGCGTTCTTGTAATGAAAGTCTATGAATGGTAATTTGTCAAATAAAGGGTTTTTCAAAAGAGACGCTACAAAAGTAGAGCGACAGGGACAGCAAACGACGCCGAATTTCTTGCCGCTCTTTTGACATTTTTCTTCAGTAAGGTTTGCCATTTCATGATGGAAAGATATACGAGCCAACAACGAGTCGAAAATATTAAAATTTACTACCGAAATTCGGAGTCAGTGCGCTACGTCCAATTTATGGTCGTCATAATATTTGATATTTGATATTTATTGTGCGCGTATTCATTGTACAGATAAGATAAATATCTTTTAAAAACTGAACAAGCTTATAAACTGAGGTGCAAAATTAAAAATTACAAAATTACAATAATAAATAGTTATATGACAAAAATTACATTAATAATAAATAAATAAATAAAGATAAGACATAATGTAACTAGGGACAAAGGATAGGAGAAAGAAAGGGGAATTCCATTAAAATCTACTTGCGAAATGTTGAAAAACTTCTTTTTTGAACGTATTTGCATTGTTCGTACACTTAATATTATGGGGCAAACTATTCCACAGGTGAATCGAATGGACAAAAAATTGACGTGTGGTGACCAGGAACTTATGTCTTGGAGTAATTATTTGTTGGGTTCTTTGAGTTCTCGCGAATTTAATTTTATTGAAAAGATAATCAGGTTCTCTTGTGACAATGATTTTGTGTAGTGATAGCAGGGTTCTATATTTAAGTAGGGCTGATAAAGAACAGCCAGCAATTAAATTAGTGTACTCTGAAATATGTTCACGTCTGCTAATACCGAATAAATATCTCGCACAACTATTATAAGCGACATTAAGCTTCCTTTTGGATTCATGGTCCATGTCGGCAAATATTTCACAGCCATAAAGGACGATAGGTAATATGAATGACCGAACAAGCTGTAATTTTACATTTTTTGGGAGGTAGCTGGATGTTGGACTAAGACCACGAAGAGCGCCGTAGATTTTGGAGACAATACTTTTTACATGTATATCCCAACTAAAATTCTTACTAAAAATGATTCCGAGGTTCTTTAAACTATCTACGTATTCAATTGGCGAATTGTTGAGATAAATTGGGGGAAAATCTTCTGTGTGCCTGCTTCTGTTGATTACCAGAGCTTTAGTTTTTGTTGGATTAAGGTTTAGCTCGTTTTCTCCTGACCAGGTATATATTGCATTTAAATCGCGATTTATATATGCTAGAGCTTCACTTTTGCTCGATTTAGAAAACAGCAAGTACAACTGTACATCGTCAGCGTAAATATGGTGTTTACAATTACTAAGGCTCTCTGATATATCATTTATAAAACATGTAAATAAAAGTGGTCCAAGAACGGAACCTTGTGGCACACCTAAGGGAACTAAAAGTCGCGACGAACATTTATTTTCATTTACAATATACTGATACCGATTAGACAGATACGATGACATAAGATTACATAAAGAACGATCAAATGAAAAATTGGTTTCTAACTTCTTTAGTAGAATACTATGGTTTACAGAATCAAAAGCTTTGAAGAAGTCGAGAAACACGATTAAACCCAACATATTACTGTCCAATCCAGCACGTATATCTTCACTTACTTTTAATAGAGCTGTGGTGCAGTTGTGTTTGGAACGAAAACCCGACTGGTATTTTGTGATTAGCTTGTTATTGTTTAAGTACTGTTTAATTTGAATGCTCACTATCTTTTCAAATACTTTACTCAAAAAAGGAAGTATAGCTATTGGACGGTATTCTGAATTCGTTGGGGTCGAGGATTTAGGCAAAGGAATTATTTTTGCAGTTTTCCAGCCATTGGGAAACTGTGAGGTCATTATGATCGTATTAAAAATGTGTGATATTTGGTTTAATATGACAGGAAGAAGAATTTTTATAAAATCAGGATGAATATTATCCGCACCCACGGCCTTAGATTTTATCTTTAAAATTTCCAAGCCAACATTTATTTCATCTATAGCAGAAAGTGAAAAAGTTTCTCCTACATTACTGCCGATGGGAGAAAGTCTAGGTGAATGTGTTATATTCGGGAAAGATTTGACGAATTTTTTATTAAGCTCATTAAGGTCAGTATTATGAGGTAGCGAGTTTTTGGTTGACCTTAGTCCACATTGGCGAACATTTTTCCAAAATTCTGAACTTGAATTACTAGCGCAAAATTTGTTAGTGAAAAATGTCTGCTTGTTTCTACGGATAAGAGAGGTTACAGCATTACGCGCTACCTTAAATTCTTTATAAATAATTGAGCATTTGTATCTCCTCCATCTTGAGTATAGCAGATTACGTTCTTTTATTCTTTCGCTTACTTCTGTTGTAAACCAAGGGAATTTTGCTTGTTTAGTCTTTTTTATTCTTAAAGGAACATGCTTATTAAAAAGATATTGAATGTTCATCTGTAAACACTCAGTCTGACTATTTACATTGTTTGTTGTATAGACTGGAAGCCAATTTAAACTTCTACAGTCATTGAATAAGGCTTCCATATTTATATTAGAAAAATTATGGTATTTTCTAATTGTTTCAGCCTCGCATGATGCAGAGAACTTAAATGTTAAGAAAACTAGGTCGTGATGGGAAAAAGCTGGTGCAAGTAGTTGGTCGTAATGCAGAATTAGTTCTGGATTCGATACCATAAACATATCTAGTAAAGACGGTTCCTTATTGGGCATAAAATGTGTGGGTTGAGTGCAGTTTGCGAAACTTAAATTAAATAACTCTACCATATCTTTAAAGCGTTTGTTTTTGTTATTCAGAATATTTAGGTTAAAATCCCCACAAAGTAGTATTTTATTGTACAAAGGAGCTAAATCCTCTAGTATGTCCCTTATGAGAACATAGTTAGCAATGTCGGGGGCCATGTATAAGCATCCGATTAATAGTTTGTCATCGCCACCAATTATCTCAACAAATATATATTGTACCAAATCGTCAGGTGTCGATTTTTTAACAACATAAAACTTATAGCCTTTTTTAATATAAATTGCACAGCCCCCTCCAACTTTGTTGTATCTATCAGCGCGTTTTAATTGAAAGTCGTCAATCTTAAACAATTTATCCTTCATATCCGGTTTCAGCCAAGTTTCCGTAATACAGATTATATCCACCATGCTATCATCAAACAAGAGTCGCAAATCATCAATTTTGTTAACTACACTTTGTGTGTTTAAGAGACATATATTTATACCTTTCTTTTGCTTACAAAGAATATTAAGTAAGATTTTCGATTCATCTATGTAATTACCCCATGACGGAAAATTATTTGTCATATTAAAAAAGTAGACTTAACATAGAAACAAGTGACGAACAACACATCTATAAAAAACTCACAAATTAAATTGAGGTTAATAAATAATGGAATACACTTAAACGAAAGGAATAATTTGGATTGGGTGAGGGAACAGGAATATATAAATAATAAACATATAAATAAACATGAATAAAAATATAATAAATCTGAATCTAGCCTACTACTGCATTTCTGCTGCAAAAGAGTTGCCATTATTTACTGCTGCTGCTGGTACACATTTCTCGGCGATAAAATCGAGTGTTTCTATATTGTTTATGGTAATGTTCCTTCCATTTTTATATTCTTTGACGATGACAGATCCAGATCTTGTGGAGACAGAAAAAAGCTTTCCACTCCGTTTCATACGGGAAGCTCTTTGAAGAAGAATTCGATTCCTGTTTGTTAGACTTTCATTCAGATAAATTTTTTCACTAGAATCCAGTCCAACGTCCCGAAGACAAAGCTGTCCTAGCAGATCAACAATTGAGCGTCTAGTGGAAAAAATTTAATTCACAGGCACACGCACAGTACAAAATGTTCCCGTGCCAGTGAGACAAAGATTTGCCCGTAGTGTCGAGAATATTGCTGCCGCTGAGGCTTCAGTTGAAGAAAGCCCAAATGTGTCTCTCACACTTCGTTCTCAAGCGTTGGGCATCTCTGTGACCGTCTCTCTACCGTCGAAAATTGGGTTCAGCGTCTGGACTTCTGCAAGCGTGCCCGTGGTGGCCATGCAAAAGAAATCGAGTTCCATACATAATGGCGTCGAACGTACTTTCACAAGAATAAAGAATTTCATTGATATCCAAAACCGTTTTTTGTTCTATTTAAAAAAAAAACTTTTGTAGCGCTCTTATTGAAAAACCCTGTAGTACTACATAAATGCCAACAAACTGCAAAAATTAAATCGTTATTACAAAGTTATCCCTCCCCTAGAGTAGTCTAGTGAAGTAGGTACCTATTCTTAAATTAAAACTTATTAAAACAAAAATCAGCGAGAAAAATGTTAACGCATCCTACGGCAAAATTAAACAATTAATTATCATTTGCTTAAGGTATACAATATAATGGCTTATTGAATTACAAACCAATCTCAATGAATTTCATTCTCACAATTACCTCTAATAATGTACTACTACCGAATAATATTTCGCCAAACTAGCCTATAAATATGCAACACAATTTTGTGTCCATCCTATTAATATGCAATGCATTCATTCTTTTGCTTCCATTCTATTGTATAGAATGCGTAAACCAACAACATTCCGTTTTCTTAGTTTGTATAGTTTTTCATAAAGTACGTTTTCAAATAACCTAATAATCGGTACGACAGAAAATGTGTAGGTTGGGTACCTTACCTAATGGTGATTCTTTTTAGTTTCAAAATTTTGCCGTCTTTTAGGGGTAATGAAAATGTATGTCTCAAATTCCGCCCTGGATGATTTACTCGTAATATCTCTATATTTGAGCTATAAATAACTACAGAATCAGCTGTAGCCTCTGTGACTTATTTTTGGCGCAAATGGCAGGGATCCACTGCTAACTGATCCTAACATTATTTATGTACTCTTTTAAGCAAAATTAAATGAAAATAAGTCTCCAACGAAATTGGCTATACCTATGAAGTTACTTAGAATTTGTAAGCATCCGGCCTATCCTCCAAAACAATAGCTCAACATTAAATTGAATTGCTGGTCTCGCTTGCACGATAATACCTTTCAATTTACGGAAATATCCCATTCATTGCTAAGTGGTGACAAGTTTCGAAAGAAATGCGTTGTAAATTATTATATTTCGTCTCCATCTTTTAATATATACGAGTATTAAGTGCCAAGTTTTGTGAGATGCTTCTAATGATACTACCATCTTCATACACACATACATTATTGATTGCTAACGCGTTTTTCTTTTTTCTTCTTCTTTTTTTCAGGTATGTACCAGAAACTCCTCGCAGCTATCATTTATTTTTCAGGTTGATTAATCGCTAACAAGGACACTTGTAAGTACACACCTTATACGCATGTTGGAAAGATAAAGTGCCATAACTCACTTCGTTGCTACGTCGGAACCTTTGCGCCGAGTATCGCCGCGAGCTACCGCACACAATCTCTGAAGCCTTAAATAACATTATTATTATCGTCATCTATAGCAATCATCATCATTATCGCTCAAAGGAATACACGACATGTGGTTGTAAACGAATACAGTAATTACTGTAAATGTAAATTGTCACCGACCAAAGGCTAACCAATTACGCTACATCGATTGTTTTGGCCGCAGACGGAGATTTAAAGAGATTTCCATGTGCGATTGAAATCCTTTAGGAAGCATTTTTCCATTCGGTTAGCCAAATTGAATTGCATTTCGCGCCGGAAATAAAGCCAGACGAAAGCTTTTCCGGAGGTCTTGTGATAACTTTTGTATTGCCCTATCGAAGTCTAATTAAATTGTCGCTCACATGAATACATATACATATATATGTATATATTTTTTTGTCCTGTCCTCGATTGCAACCAATCAACTGTGTACATGGGAATTCAATTTATGGAGTCTGGTATCCACATAGTCTTAAATTGTTTTTTTTTTTTTTCATTTGTTCTCTTATTACAATCAGGAAATACGATTTGGTTAATTAATGCTCATTTGGGGAAATGACAAACAAAAGTGACAATTAGGCCACTGCAGCAGCAATTTAATAATTTATTTCGATAAAATTTAAATTACCGTATAATTAATTCACTTGACCGAGTATGTACTTAAAAATAAAAATAGAAACAAAAAACCTAGTTACATGTGTAACTAGGTTTCGATTAGTATGTTTGTGGCGATTCTAATTGACAGGATTAAACTATTAAAATTATCGGGCATTTGTTGAGAAATTAATTCAAATGAAATAATTTTTTGAATCAAAATCCATGTCTCTAGTGATAGTTAGTATGTAGTTCGCTCTCATTAAGAATCCTGAATGCATAAACAGTAGATGAACGATTTGAAATCGTAATTTATGAATGGGAATTAATTCTTGTTATAATTAGATAAAATGAGTTGAGGTCGGTAAGCACACAAATCAACCAGGATTAGTGAATTATTCGCACCATTTTAGTTGAACGTGAGGTAGATATACATAAATGGGGTGGTACTGATTTATTATTGGTGTTTTGTTTAATTGTGTTGCAAAGACTGGTAGGCTTGAGGAGCTTAGCAATGAACTGTTCGTACTAAGCCGTAGGTATCACATCTATAATGGGTACCTCTCAGCTAGCTTTGACTTGTTCCAATGCACTCGAAGCAACTACTTTATGTCGATAGATTTATAAAGTTCACAAGTAAAGTATCTTTACAAATAGTCTTCTATGTCAATGCAAGATCTCCTTTTCGAACTCCTTGTATCTGTACGCTGTCAAGTAGGTAGTATTAAGGGAACCACAGTAACAACACTTGGACACAGTCGCTTTCAAGTTGCACCACTATCTACACACTTGAAGCCATCAGGATGCCTAGTTTTTAAAATTGGTATCTTAACTCAGTCCTTACATATCAGAAGTTCCATTTTTTCAAATACATAGTCTGAATTGAACGAATGAAGAATACTAGCCGTTGTTGTGGGATCTGCTATGCTTTTTTTAGCATTTACAGTAAGGCTGTCCAAACACGTCCTTCTCTCTCGAAAGACACAAGTCCAAGAAGGTTTCAAAAGTAAACTAAACTTTTGACGGATTTACAACGCCTGACTGCTACCGCCAAACGTTGTACGACACCGAACATGATACAACTTTTTATAGCAAGCACGCAATATTCTTGTATTTATAAAAATGCAAAAAGTATAGACATATTCCAAATAAGCGTCTACCTTTAAGCTAAAGTCCTTTAATTCCCCAAAAATCTGAAAATCTGAATAATATTAAATTTTTTAAAAGCCATTCCAGCTCAACTACCCATCATCACTCACTCACTTACAGTCTGCTGAAGTGAGAAAAGAAAGAACTAAGTTTCCCTTTCCATACTCTCAACATCCATTCTTCATTTTGCGTTTGCGATAATCAGACCAGATATGACAGATATGATTGACAGGATAAGAGCTATAAGTAGACAAAAAAAAAAAAAAATCCAAGAAAAACTAAAATACGAAAAAAAAAAAAATATATATATGAAAGTAAGTATCTCCGCACTCCACTCGCACTCAAACTCAAGGACGGTTTTACGTATCTTCGATTTTTCTCTCTTTTCTCTTGATTTTGTTATCTTTTGCATTGTCGCTTCTTTTCAATCTACGTACTTACAATTCCATTTGGGACTTGTGTTCTTTCCTATTAAATTACTGCTGTGGGAGGTTCATGTGGTTACACATTCCCATGCGCCAAACAAGATGTGGAAGCGCTTCATCGCATCTTCATGTTTGTTCTTCCAAGAGGATATAAATCATAAACATCCCAACTCAATTAGAAAGTTCCTTGAATTATGTCCTTTTTTTTTTTGCTTACTCCTTTCGTAAACAATTTGTCACAACATTCAACAACAAAAGCAGCAAGAAAAAGTTACGCTTGCTTGTCTCGATTCGTTTGGTAGCAAATGCAATTATCCCTTCCATCAACCCAATATGAAATCCTGGTTGGGGAATTGTCTTGAATTTTTAATTTCTTTTATACTCTCTGGTCTGGTATCCCATAGAAAAGGGATAAAGCAGTTGCAAAAAAAAAAGCCTCCGTTCCGTGTCCTAACCAATTAACTTGGGAAAATTAAAATATAGTAGACTCACAGAATCCAACAGACGGAAAGAAAACTTCTTATCCTTGTGCTCCCTGGTGGGTGAGTGTCCATCATTTGAAGAGGATGAAGAAAAACTCACGAAACGAACATTAGTCCTAGTTAACTGGTGAAAAATTATAATTTTCACCCGCGGAAGGAGATTTCGCATTTCTTCCTCATTATGAAGGCGAATTTAGTTTGTTCTGGGTGTGTGTTTCCGTACCAGATTTTTTTTTTAGCTCGGTTTTAATTATTGCAAGCCCGGAGAATGGCGATAAGAAGGGCTCTAACAACGTAAAGAAAACTAACTAGACAACGACTCTTGTGTTCACACTTAGAGGTGACAGTAAGGGTGAGACGACGCGCGAAGTTAATGTCGCTTGAGAAAAGTGCTTGTTGCCGTTTGTTTTATATACTGATGTGTTTCTCTTTCTCTTGGTGATATTAAAATAGTTATGTCCGGTTTATTAACTCAGATTAAAATGATTAAAAGCTGCAGAGTTTGGGGAATTTGCAAGTTGTGCATTTTTTTTACATTAATCGGTAAATAAAAATAAATAAATAGTGCAGAGGGTATGGTATATAGGCCTAGCTTTTCACAACCATCCGTTTTGTTTTTTTGGACGAATAATTGGGACCTATAACTTTATGCCGACTCCCTCGCACAGTAGTCCAGAATACTAACCACTAAGCCAATGAGCAGGTTGGGTCACATTATGTTTTAGTGTATTTCAGAGATAGACAGAATCTGTGAGTCGTCAAAGCCGAACACTAAATGCACAATGAATTTAATTTAAATGGACTTGATAAATGGCAATAAACTGGTCGCTAATATTTGAAATGTTTGCTATTTCACAGCTTTAGCTCAACTTTCGGTTTTAAGCATTCAGAACTTACGGACCTTTTGCCTTTTTCATTTCTTTAATCGCTTGAATATGGTATTGCAATCCTTACCAAATACTTCAGATTTACTTGCGATTTCATACACTAGGTACCCATTTATTACTGCATAAACTGAAATCATTTTTTTAAACTTTATTTTGTATATCATCACTTTCTGCTTCTTGTTGATTTTTAATTCGCTTTCATGGACATCTGCAATTATTGTAATGATATTCATTGTCGAACAACCCAACACTGTGTTCTTGTTTTAATGTCGCAACGTTTTGACTCTTTCATTTCACTTATTTTTACATTCAAATGTGGTGGTGATGATGGACGTTTAAAATGACCATCCATTTCTCTCAACTTCTTCCTTCTGATGACCTTAATGAAATAAATACCATATAATACATAGTTTGCTTTGTGAGAGCCCGCATAAATTACAGTTAACGTTTCGAAGACTTACCAAATCACCACATTAGTAATCGAGTGGTTGCCTTGATCAATATCTCCAAGGATGGCTGTTAATGAATTGTGCTCAAGAACCCACTTCACGATAAACCTCAATTTGGTCAACTTGAGATTAGGAGTATAACTACTGACCTTAATCGATTATATCCTTAGACAGAGACATTTTGTAATAAATGTGAACGTCCTCAAAAATCAAAACCAAAAAACCGTGTCTTTGTAGTAAATAACAATACTTTCAACATACATTTTCCAACTCATCACTGGTACCCATATGAGGCTAAGTTCCTAAGATAATTCCAATAGTTAACCACTGTGACAGTTGTCAGCTAATTGAACAAACAACAGTTGTATGTTGAAAATTAAAAACTCACACTCTCTAACTACTAACAATTTATCGATTTTGGTCCAACTAGTGATGGTTCCAAATTAAAATCCTCTCATTTCCGGTTCCGCCGAATTTCGCCTCCCACAGGGTCCTCTTGTGTAAACTGTTGGCATATCCTCACTGTCAACTATTTGTTGGTTCGAGTCTGTGCTGAACGAAGGAAAACCATTTCTATGAGAAAGTAAGCTTTTGAATTGAACTTGCTGGTGTGTGTCTTCAATAGAAAACTTGTAATTCAACTTTTATTGAAGTTTCAAAATTGGTGTTGCTTTTGAAAGACTGGCCTTCTCAAACTGTTTGTTATTGAAAACTTTTTATATCTACAAATTTGGGCTTTTATTCAAAGTTTCGAAAATTTAAACTTTTGCGGCAAACAGTGCGGACTCTAAAATTTGCCAATTTTTAGATTTTCTATTATATGAATAAAAATGCATTTTTGCCTAAACACTTTTCTACAGTTTAAGCTACTGAACCCCTGAGAATACAAAACAAAATAAAAAAATTTCTAAATAAAATTATATTTTTTTTATCTTATACATATATCTATATCGTTTGACGTTTATTAAGCAAAAAATATTCTGTCATCCAATATTCGTCAAACTAAGTAGTTTTTAACTTTGTGGAACTTTTAATGGCACAATAAATATACTTGACAAGAAATAAAGAACAATTAACAAAAATTGCGATTTTTTGGAACGCAGAATTATCTACTACGAGTATCAGTTCAGTTGTTTACTATATTCCAAATCAGTTTACTGGTTTCCTAAATAGCTTTTCACAATAAAAAAGAAGTAGATTTGGGTTAACTGTGCGGGTCTGATTCGTGAATGCATCCACAATTTAATTTCAAGCGTTTGTATCATTTTGTATATTCATTATTGTTTGACAAATTATAATCAATAGACTGACACTTGAAGAACACTTCCGTATCATTCAAACTGATTTAATTCCATTCACAAGCAAATGTACACTGTTTCAAGATTTTTATGAGGCGTTGGGCATTCAGCGATCGACTGAGTTTACTTAACAAAATAAAAAGAAGATTCTCAGTAATTAAAAATTACTTCTTGTGTTTGTAAAATCATTTATAGGTAGGGTGAGCATCCTTATTTCAGCTATTTACCGAGCTTCATGAGCATTCACTTCTTTCGGACAGCTTTCTAAACTGACCATTTTTATACCCTCCACAGGAAATTATATATTCACTGTGCCAGTACATTTTGTAACGCCAAGAAGGAGTCACCGGGGACCCCATAAAGTATATATATTCTGAATCAGCAGAAACTTTTATATGGCATGTGTGTCAAAAAAAATAGTAAAAATGATCCAACCAGAAAGTCATTACAAAATAATTATGTAACTCATGTTTCCAGTTAAATAACTCAAGAAAATAATTGTTAAATATTTTAAATCGAAAGTCGAGTGAAGATTATAATTTGAAGGACTTTCAAATGAGAAAATTATAAAGGTTACTCTAAAGGACCATTCACATGGGAGCGAACGAACGAATTGATGAAATCCGAATAAACCACTTTTTATGCATTTATAAACAGAAAATTCCACATTTTATTATTCCAATATATCCTCCTCTTGGAATAAGGTTAAGTTCGAACGAATTTTTTATTCGCTACCATGTGGAACTCGATTTAAATGACGTGGATTGTGAATGGGCTGACAATTCGCGCCAGGGTGTTTTCGTTCGCGGCAAAAAATTTGGATTTCGAAATTTCGTTATTTAAACTGTTAATAAACTTGTTTTCTTAATAAATGTTGATGGGATAATTTATTATCCTCATCTTGGAGTAGTAAAATGTGCAATTTTCTGTTTAATAAAAAGTGGTTTATTCGCATTTCATCAATTGGTTCGTTCGCTCCCATGTGAATGGTCCTTAATAGCAAACATTTCAGTTGTTCAGTTGTATCGAAGCAACAAAAAGTATCAGCAATATTTGGACTCACTCTCCCACTTATCTTAAATCAGGGGAAAGTGATCGCCAAATGATAAATAAAATAAGTGGATTCATCTCTGATATTACCACGATGAACTGTTTTCATCTAATAATTTTAATAGAAAAATATCCTATCAGATCTGGAAAAAAAAATTGTTAATAAATATCCCTGAAAGGTACCTAAATCAAAAAAAAAAAAATAAATACCCACTTGTGTCCAAATTATTATTTAATTCCTTTATAATTGACTCAGCCGCCCTCCTTCGAAACAAAGGAGGATCATTTCCTTATTATTCAACCGAGAAGGTTTCTTTCCACTTGTAGTTGCAACAACGGTGCCGCACGACGTCTTTGAAACCGCACGCACTCTTACAAAACCGATATTGGCACTTCTGATTCCCATCCTACCTTACTAAACTAATTTCATAACAAACTTGTTTGTACTTGTACCTAGCCTTCGTTAGTAATTACACGTGTTCGAATTAATATTGTCACTAACACTTAACTATACTCCATGCCTGTGTCCCAGTTTAACCTTTCTTTGATCTTAAATTACATCAACATTCAATCTGGTAGCACAGGTCATGCTATCACCAAAACCAACATCCATGCCCAAGTGCCAACGAAATGAACTAGAAAGTCCTTACACACCCTCCAAGCCAAGCCAAAACAAAGGAAAACAATTGATTTCTGTTTCCCTTAAAAGCTTCCCTCCACAAGCTATCTGCGAGGAATGCCACATCGATTCATCCTCTTATCACTGGACCCAATGAAGAAGATTCCATCAGCATCTCTCACCGAGCATGTGCACTAACTGCATATTCAGAACTTTGCACACATAAAAACTCATAATAAACCAAAACCACACCTCTTTGCAACTCACCCTCTTCGCCTAATGCACTGAAGTGTTGCTTTTAATTTCCGAACAGCAGCAGGATTAAAGAAAAATACCAACTGACCTTGAAAGTGTGTGCACTGAGAGCGGCGCCACAATTATTCTGGTACTCTGTATTCCTTTGACGTCATGTGTCACGATTTATTGCAGGACATTGCATAAACAAGTAAAAGTGTCCCATATGGAACTTTTGTGTCATCATATCTATCCCCAACTGAACCGCAACAAAAAAAAAATACCGAAAGGAGGTCAACTTGAGATTTATGATTTATTATTCGTCAGTGCAGTAACTGCGGGAAGGGTTATCCTTTTGAGCGGAAAAATAAATAAAGTTTTTGGCAGCCCTTCAAGGCAGTGACGTGTGTTCGAAAAATGAGAAACAAAAATCAGGCAACTGACCGAATAAAAATGCATGGCTTTTTCTGTGCGCTCTTTCTCTCAGTTGCCTGCCCCAACTTGGCTAAAGTTGATTATGGTCCTGCGCAAGGCAAAAAGCTTTGCACTCCCCAACATGACCATCACTGCAGAACCAAAATAAATGCCAGAACTTGTTCCAATTTTCACAGCAGTTTGTGATATTCTTTCAAAGTGGTCGGTTCGGCTAGATTGCGAAAGAAGTAAATCCTCAGTATCCTCGCGAGTTCAATAAAAAATAATAATCATATTCTTACATCCTTGTGAAGTGAAAAGATTTGTTGTGTCTGTCTCTGGGTGATATTGTGCATTAGAAACTGTTCCTGTTAGCTGCGGAAAGGATAATCAAAAGGTAATATCCAAAAGAACTTATTTTAATTGAAATCCTTATCAGAGGGCAAACAACAACTACATCGCTCCTCCAATTTGGAACCGGAATCTCTGATTTCACAAGGATCTACATATCTCCTATGGTTGCTAGGAATTTAATTTAATTTCCGTCTCTTCATTCATACAAATGAGTATATCCTTCAGTCAGGTGGCTTTATTTTTCAAGGATTCACATACATCTACAAAAAGCCGTATTCTCGTCTCTCCCTCATCCTGATCTGTTTGTCGTGCAGAATGTCTTAAGGATGCAAAAAAGGTAGAAGGAAGCTTTTTTTCCCTACTATTTTTACAAGTATGCTCCTTCTCACATTTAGATTCATATTCTATGTTTGCTATCATTTTGAGGAGTTTTTTTGTTTTTTTGTTCGCTTATCCTTGTTTGCCTACTTTATTGTGTACTGTGTGTTTATGTTTTTATTACGTGCCCGCCTACTATCCTGTTTATTGTCCAGGATAAGGAATCCACACACACGAGAAGAGTTTAGTCAGTCAGCCCCCGCTGAAATAAGAAAATATGCTTTCTACCCTGTGATCACATGGCAATGCGATAATATCAAGACTATTCGTTGTTGACGATAAATGCCGGAAGGAAGAGAGAGGGAAAGAGACGTAGTATAACATGTGATGGGAGATAAGAACTACACGTTAATGCTGCAGGCAGGAATCGGGAAGAAAAGATGATGTTGATGCTGAATTCTGAATGTCCTTCTTGCATTTTATGAGCGTTATTTCTCTTTTACGACCATGGTTCGTGTTTTTAATTTACACCTGATATGATGGTGCTAGGTGGATGTGTAACCTCCCTGGGGAACCTATTGAATTACAAATTTTGAAATTATTTTTTTTTTTCGCTCAGGCTCCCGGAGGGAGGACGTGGATGTAATAAATTAAACTTAAAGACTCGGCTGTTATTTTCTTTTTAGGTAAACTCTCATAAAAAACAACAGCAAGCAAATAAAGTCATGAACTTAGGAATGGAATGTTGTTGTGCACTCTATCTCTACAGTTCTAAACAAAACATTTATGACCACTTGGGAGGATCGAGTTCTTTGTATATAAGAACTGATTCGGCAATGTTTTCAGCTTTTAAGATTCGTAATAAATCGCTACTGGTGTACTGCTTGAAAAGTGCACTAACTCTGCTTTTGATGAGCGTATCCAGGGTTATTTGAAACCCAAACACTTCGCACTTGGCACCATAATTTTCCTTTTTATGCTGTCCCTAAAACTTCGTCTTAATTATTATAAGGATTTTCAAATTGCAATTTGATGTCATTTTCAGCTTTTTATGGATTCTAAGAGCCAAACCATTTCTTTTTATGAGAATTTCGAAATCGAATATTGGATTACCTATTCGTATTTGAGATAAATTCGGAAAAATATCGTAACGAAAAGTGAAACGCGACTGATTGCCTCATACAGCAAAAGCAGTGAAATGAATATAGCGGTTTTCAGCTGGAAAAGCGACGCGGTGAGAAAGTGTTATTCGCTATAGGCTCTCCCTCTTAGGCAAACGTTAGTGAAGTCGCTCTATAGTGTTTCATTTTTCGTTATTTTTTTCAATTTCTTGGTAAGCTCTCAAATGTTCTATTCTTGTATCTTTGAAGTTTTACTTGTACCGCCCGTTGCGACCACGCAACCTCCTTTTTTCCACCGAAGCTTTTGCATTTTTTATAGCTTCCTTTTTTTTGTAATGATGAGAAGATTCAGAATTCAGCATTTGGCTCATTAACGCATCGCTGCGTGACATGTTTGGTTGTTATTTATTAGCGATTTCAAAATGTGTTGGTCAACAGATGCCTCTATGCAACTAATGTTGGCTCGGAAACGTTCAGACGCCAGGTGTCGCAGAACGCAGGGACGCTTCAGAAATGCACTAGCGTGACTTCATTTAAATAAATGACAGTGAATGCGCTACTCGTATCACGCGTTGCGGTACACGGCACTGTGAAGGTCTCATTATTTTGTGGTAGTGGGTAGTGGGTACCTCTCTTAAAGAAGACAAATTGCTACAACAGACACAGACAGAGCTTACCAACATTTGAGTTGTCCAATCCTCAGTAGCTTCCGAGTACTAAGTCCAGGTTTAGTGTGTCGATGTACCTACCATGCATACATACGACCATATTTGTTCACAACTGTAACGACTCATCACTGTTGAAATTTTAATATTTTCAAAGCAACAATGAGGCGTTTACAAATCCCGTGATGTAAGTCACAAATTTGACTCTTGGCAGTGTCTATCTGCATGCAAATGAATTGTCCTTTCAGCAGTTTTCGTCCACATAACGTATTCAGCAATAGAAACTAATCCCCCTTCATTAATATACCAATCTATGGTCGTATCCCACCAGATGCAAGACTGAATTGTACATGTACAAACATTCACATCTATGCAACTTCAAAGCGCATTAAATCCGCTTGGAGTGCGCTCCGCATCATCCTATCGCCACCTTATTTATCCTTATTGTATTATTTATTAGGTTTGCTCCTATCTGAAATCCTGCCACCACTGAGCTGGCGCATCCCTTTTGCGTAACGCACTAACGTAAGCGTTTTGACTTTAACAACACCCAAACCAAAGGTAGAGTTATGGTAATCCGTTGCAACGGGTGCTCTGGGATATCTGCAGGTAGCTACCATCGCATTTTGCTTAAATATGAATTTATTGCGTGGCCCAGTGAAACCAGTGACACAATGTTCTACCCATAATACTGGCAAATCTCCAGCCATGGTATTCACCTGGGACAAAAGTATTCTCACTGCGGTCAGTTGACATGATGTTAATGAGGTTACTCATGATAATTTTTGTATGTTACCTCGAGGTGGTACTAGATCCTACCATAATGAGGTTCGCTTTGTTGAAAGGTCAAACAAAGATACGAAAAATGTTCGCGCTAAGGAATTAGATATTTATTGGTCCACTGAGGCTTTGTTTCTGAGATAAGGATATATGTCACACAATTTGCGAAAAAGGTTAAAATTCACGCATACAGAACTATCTCCTGTAAACAAATTTCCATCAAAAGGCCTTCTGATTAAAGAGATATCCTTTAAAAATGCCCACCATTAAACACGACAAACCATGCACTAACAACCAGCAACCCAATTTCCCAAAGTGCACTTGAATGGTCCTCTATCCACACCACAAACACAGGTCCCCTCGTTTCCCAGAAAATATATCGGAAAGCAAAGTATACAAAAAATGATTTCCTTTTATGTTGTTTCACAAAAAATGCATGTATGTCATTGGACCAAAAGAGTAGAGGAGCAAAAAATCCGCAAAACTCCGCATTAATCGTGGAAATGCATTTTCCAAGTTTCATCATCATTTCCATATGTCCAGAGTCCTGTGTGAGATGTATAGGATGCTCTGCCCTACATTCTCATAAAATCTAATAACACACAGAGTAAATACAGCACACCGCACAGTGGAATATGGCAAAAAAGGATTAATATCTCATATAAACAAACTGACCCACCAGAAAGGATCCCCTGTTATGAGATGCCCAACACTTTCTGGCCGAGTGGAATATGACAAAATAGTTAGCATACTCTTCTGAATGAAGATGAAAGACTGTTCGTCAATACTGAGTACTGCGTTGCTGCAAGAATAAAGCAATGACTACCAGTTTACAAAAAAAAGTCAAACGGAGATAATGCCATTCGACACTCACGTAGGATGCATAAATGTGTTTTGGAGTCTGGAGTTGTAGCTTACATTCTTCTTCTCTCTGACTGTCCATTTGTCTGCTCGTCAGAGTCAGACAGTAGCTTGTATTTTGGTCCTTTGCAAAAATGGATACCCTTTGCCAGAGGCAAACCCGACACTTTTATGTCGAGTGTAAAGTTTTTCCTTTTTTTAGTTATGACAAAAAAATATGATTTATCACTTTGAAGTTTGTGACTTTTGTGGAAATATACGGTAGGGTATAGATAGATGGAAAGGCATTTGGCAAATTCCTTGTTTGCACTCACAAACGGTGGATGTCAAGTGAATGTCAGAAGCACAGTAAACACAAAATTGTGGCAGTCCTTTCGTGACATCACAAAAAAAATGTACGTGTGTTTGATGTTAGGGTGAATGGAAGAGTAATTTGAAAGGACCTTTTTGTTGACAAATTTGTCTGCTTAAAAATAAATTTACGATTTTCATCACTGTTTCACAACAGGACTTAATGATAGTTTAGTTTCCGTAGACCATTTGCAAAGACTGCGATGATTGGTGCTGTGGTTTGTACGGACATAGAAAATTTCATTTAAAGGTTGAAGCTGGCGAAAAAGGCGTGGTTGGGAACATTTGAGTTTTTAGCTCAATTACTTAATTTTACAAGGATACGGAGATGAAATGTAAACAATTTAAGAAAGGAACACAATTGATTCGGTGGTTTTCGAAATATTACATGTTGAATGTTGTTTTTTTATAGGCAGTGCCACGCCCCTATGTCCAATTTTAACCAATCTTCACAGGAATATACTCCTGGTCCAATATTTAAGATTTTACGTAAATTTGAACTCAATCAATTTGGTGGTTTTCGAAATATAAAATTTTTAATTTTGTTTTGTATGGGCGGTGCCACGCCCTTACGTTCAATTTTGACCAATCTCCACAGGAATACTGTTGGGCCAATACCTAAGATTGTACGTAAATTTGAACTCAATCGATTCAGTGGTTTTCGAGATATAAGATTTTGAATGCATTTTTTGTATGGGAGCTGCCACGCCCCTATAACTCATGAACCAATACACCTACAAAGATCGTATGAACTTATAAACCATGGTATCAACGTCACCTTTCATGGGAAATTTCCAGAATCAAAATTGGTTCACGCATTACAGAGAACATTATCGACAAACACAATTGACCATGATTTTTATATATATAGATTATAGATATTCGTAGCTATATATTTGCTGAAGACTGTTTTGCCGAAAAGTTAATATTTTACAAGATTTTTACAAAAATAGGTCAATCACCATTATAAAATACTTTTAATAACCATTTGTTCCAATTCCAATGCATACCTTAACTATATACAACACTGAGTTACAAAAAAAGTGGCGCACCTTGAAATTTTGCGATAATTTCAAATAAGTTCGAAAAAATAACGTTTTTTTAATAATATTTTATTTATTAGCATAAAAATAAGTAATTCATTAAAAAAAAATGGAAGAACTTACAAATGAAATATAATTTAACGAAAATGGGCAAAACCTCCCGAACTTAACATTTAAGATTTTTATTTTATTTTTTTTTTATGTAAACTTGGTTCCTTTAGTAGTGGGTATTTGCTCCCTGAACATCTAACAAAAATGTTATCCTCCTGGACATACCTTGGATAAGGTTCCTTACGAAGTTTTCGTCCAAATTCTCCTATTCTTCGAGCAGAGCAGATTTCAGTCCACTGTGTGTCTACAAGGGCATTTCGCTTCCTAATCATTCTTCCCAGCAAGTCCCAAACGGGATGGGATTCATCGCAGGCCAAGCCATCACGTCGATTTCTACCTCTTGTAAATAGTCCATAAGCTCTCCTCTATCCGTATGGGTATTGCCTTTGATGATTTGGAGTCGATGGCGGAATATCGAGAGCTATGGAGGGTCCACTTGTACAGCCTACACCCGCGACCCACTTAATGGACAAGCGGACCATTGAAAATGATGATGATGATGTAAATAGCCGGTATTTCTGTCACCTGAACGCCGCCAAATTCTGTTACATCCATCTAATGAGCGCAGACAAAACCTGGGCTCATCATTGAAGAAAACTCTACTCCAGTCGGCCTCGGTCTAATCTTGGTGAAAGCGAGCAAATTCCATCCCACGTCGCTTGTGCTGTACCGTGAGTCTTGGTACACGTGCAGGTCTTCTTGCTCTCAGGCCACTATCCACTAATCGCAGCCTCACCGTTTGAGCACTCACATCCGTCCCCCTAACGGATCTAAGTCTGTGAGGCAGCTCAACCGCGGTTTGGTGACGATCTCGAAGGCTTTGAATAATAAACAAATATCGATCATCCTTTGCAGATGTTGCTCTGGGGTCGACCTGAGCCTTGACGCCAGGTGTAGGAGTTTTAGTACCTTTTAATGGCTCTTCGTAGCGTCATACACTTCGTCCATCCTCAACCAAAGCCAGCGCGCCCTGGCGACTTCTTCTACCGTTATTTGCATATTTTTTTTTTACAAAAATTACTAAAAAAATACAATAAATAAACAAATTAAAATAAACCAATAACATTTAACTTAATAAATCATTTACGGGATCACGGAAGCCAAAATATGTATATCCTGCGTCTACTATGAAAAAAGCATTATGATGTGCGTATTACAAGGAAAATAGAAACAGATTATGCAAACAGACACACAAATATACCGCTAGACTAAAATAAAATTAAATTCTGCAAAAACATGGCGGCATATTATCAAAATGACAACAACACATCAGATAGTGTGACTGCGCCACTTTTTTTGTAACTCAGTGTACATATTGGTTGTGTTCTTGGCTCTAGGCTCGTGTTTCGCGTTAAAAAATTCTTCTTAGAGCATGCTCTTGCTCTAGCTCTTCGTATCAATTACGTACTTTACTTTACTTTAGATGGCGCTCACAGTCCGGGGTGGACCACGGCCTCAACCAACAAGCCCCTCCAGCCAGCTCGGTCCCTAGCTAGCTGCCTCCAGTTACACACACCAAGTTGGTTGAGGTCGCTCTCCAATTGTGCGCGCCACCTGAGGTGGGGTCTTCCTCTGCTTCGTTGTCCCTCAGGGGTGGACTCAAAGACTTGTCGGGCTGGTGCGTTGTTGTCCATACGCTCCACGTGACCCAGCCATCTCAGCCGCTGTATTTTGAGCTTTTTGACTAGGTCAACGTCGCTATATAGCCCGTAAAGTTCGTCGTTGAATCTCCTCCTCCACACTCCGTCGATACTAACTGGACCGAAAATCACTCGAAGAATCTTTCTCTCAAAGCGTGCCAAGAGGTTTTCATCAGCTTTAGATAAGGTCCATGCTTCTGCACCATACAACAGGACCGGGATGATCAAGGTCTTGTACAATATCTCCTTGGTTCTGCGAGAGAGGGCTTTACTTCTTAGATGCCTTCTTAGCCCGAAGAAACAGCGATTGGCAAGAGTGATTCTTCGTTTGATTTCTACGCCGATGTTGTACCTCTTATGTTGACTTGCGAGTTCCGTACAATTGTCTTAAGAATGATATTAAAGAAGTTAAGAAGTTTTTCGACATCAAAAGATTCCGTGCGGTGTTCGTATCAATAGCTAATTACATATATTGAAGTTGAGAGCTTTGCCATACGTGCAGATTTTGTCTGCATTTACACTTGTATATTTGGTTTGTTTAGTGATTCTGAGCTGCAGAGAAGAGAGTTATGTTTGAGAACCCCAATCGTGTGCGACTTATTGGCATACCCCTGCGACTTAAGGAAACCTTACAAGAAAAAGTCCATCGGGGTAAAAACGATCTCGGTGGCCAGTTCACATCGCCTCTGATTGAGATAGCCATGCCCTTAAAATTGGTATGGCATGATGTCCATTGTGTCATCAGCTGGAACCCACAAGTCGTTCACATCCATATCATATAAATTGGACTAAAATCTTGTCTGCGATAGACCTATGTTTTCGGCATATTTTGACTTTACTTAACGTATGGGTGTTGGGTCAAACGGGACGAATCGAATTTGGGCCAAAACCCCTCCCCCCATCAAACTGCAATGAACGAGCAAGTTTCGTGCGACCCAGTTGTGTACTGTATTTTTTTTTTTAAACTTCTCACCGCATAAATAATATCTTGCTTAATACCTACCTGTTTTCAATCACTAAAACTAAACAATAAGGTAGTCGTATCTTTTTTTTTTACTCTGTGATGCAAAAAAAAAATCTGTTATATTTGCATATTGTTGAATAGCCAATAACGAATTGACATCGTGATGTGATTTCATAGGAATACGAGTACGTCTGTCCTTTGCTAGAATTTGAAAATTAAATTGAAACATGCATATAACACGTTTACTGACTACTGAATTTTGAGTTGAAAAAAAAATTAAACGTTCTTTTTTTATTTAGCGTTTTGCTTATCACAACCGTTGCTTTGTATGGCCACAGGTGGATATGTGGACACATTAGTGGGCTAGCGTCATCCCTTTAGTTGGTAATGACATGTGTGCACAGAATAACTAGCTTTATATGAGTAGAAGATACATACAGACAGATGTCAATATGTGTCGGTGGAGTCAAAGTAAATTGAAATTTTGCTATTGAATACAGTAAAAAAAAAAAAAAAATTTTATATAGGTAAAACTGATTTGCATTTTGATTAACTTCGTAATAGATTTTTGGTTTGCAATGAAATGCTTTTTGAAGTATACTTTTTAAATTACATTAAAACCAAATCAATGGTTGTGTGTTTTTTTATAATGTAAATATGCATTTGTTGTGGAATGAATATCGGAAAAAAAATATTATTAAACATTTAAGTGGTCTGCTCTCCAAAAGGGGCGTTTTGCCCCGAGTGGTGGGTGGTCGGAAAAATATCCTTCACCAAAATTTTTAATATAAATATATTAACAATCGTTTAAATCCACCATTTTGCCATAAATTTAGTACGATTTCCCTTAAACCCAATTGATGAATTTATTCGGGTAAACATAAAGATCCACGAAGAATAATTATTTTGGGGTAAAAATCTTATTTTTTGGCATTTTGACCAATTTGGGTCATAAAATCTATCTTTTTATCATATTCGTTTAAATATACAATAGAAGCCAATTTATAAGTAGTTTCACCGCAAAAATGAATGGAAGGAAGCAAAAAGTGAAATAATATACAAACCAAACCGCACGACCGCAATTCCGCAATATAAAAAACTTATCTTTGACCTTTAGCCCGCAAATCGTACAGATTGTCACGTCTACACATAAGGTCACTTAAAATTTCCAATTATCAATTCCATACACCGATAAGCCTCGAATTTAACTACGAACTTTGTAAGCAAAATTAGTGAATGCGTACAAACGTCAAATCAACTTAGTTGATACAAGTCAGTCAACATTCATCGGTAATTGTCGACAACATTTCGGTCATTCACTGTTACAAATATGTGTATCCATTTACGAGCATGTAAAGCAAAAGTTCCTTACATTTCCAATCGCCAAGTGGATCGCTCTAAAATCAATTGATGTTGTAAATCAGGTGAGAACTTGTCAAGTTCAAACTGTCAAGTGGCCACAATAGCATATCCTGACAACTCAATGTTCCACACAAAGGACTCGTGCATTCCATATGAGCTTGACTCGTCCTAGTCTCTATGCTTGTCATTATGTACAACTGCACTTCATCGCAACACGAAATACAAACGTCACTTTACGAGCGCAGGAAATGACTCCATAATGCCTGCCATTAACTAAAAGCACTCTAACGTGAAAAACGTGTATAAATTTCCGCCGCCTACACATGCACATGTTGATGGGAATTTTTACCTGCCGGTGACATCGACAGTGCACACTCGAAAAATGCTTTTTACATTCCAGACAGTTTGAAGAATGCTAAACGCCTCAACACTCTGTGAAAATCCAGGCATCGATTTTAAACTACGGCTTGTAAGGTACTTTTGCAAAATTTGAAAAACAATGTCACAGAAAAATGACAGTCACGTTCATCACCCCCTGCTGAAAAAGAAAAAAGTTTCTCTCCCATGGCTATAGCGGGTTTGTATTCTTGTGACGCTTTAGCATCATTAATTTTAATTTTTTTTTTCATTGAGAGCGCAGACAATTCTAAATCCTTCAAAAATCCGTCCCACCGCGATTGTGTATGCGAATTTTGCTCTTTCACAATGTGAAGAGAGGAAAAACAAGGACTCGCTCGAATATGGAATTTTCTTCCCCCCAGCCCAAGTATAACATCATTTTCTACGTAACTATAAATTTACCCGCAGTCATATTATATATATATATGGGAAACAGTTGGATAGTGAACAACAGCGCACCAGCTGTCACAAGGACGATTGTGCTGTAATATGCAACGTTCTCTCGCGCTGCGGAGTACAACCCCAGCGTAGGGTTTTTTGCGCTTATTATGCGGCATAGAAAAAGGTGTGAACATCCATCCTGGCAGAAATGTTCTCCGCAGAACACAAAATCATGCAAAAGATGCAGGACGAAAGAAAGATTTTACTATTTTTAAAAGCGTTGGCAACTTTATTTGTGACGAGGAAATTTTGTATACAAATAGGGCTTACATCAAGCAAATGAAATTATTTCAAGTTTCTTATGGCATACAAAATTCTTGTCAGAATTCCAAGAATCCTCTCTACGTTGGTGGTGGGAGGAGGATCGGAATTCGATTTGAATAGACCGAACAATGCAGTAGTAAATATTGATCCAAAGTTGTGTTTTCTATTCATTGAAATTTGTATGCAACCTATTTTGTATGGATTTATGGGCTAGTTGGTATTACATCATTGATTTACAAGCACAAAAACTATGCAGTTTATAAGATCCCTTACATAAACAAACCATGAAATCCAGTTATAATTGGCTTTAAAGGAGGTTAGAGTGCGTGTATGCCGTATGGGGCTGCCATGATTTTAAGACTTTACCATGGTTCCCAGAAATTTGATTTGAAGTTGGGGATTTGCTGGATTTGCATTCACAGAAAGACGTTGTCTCAGAAAAATAAAAAGCTTCTCCATGCTGTTGGTAAAATAGGACAAGTAATTGCAGGATACTTCTGTAAAATCCTAATGGATTTGTTTTATTTTTTTTTACTACGACAGTATGGACCTACGAAATATGCGTGATACACATTATTGGCCAACTCGTATAAGTTGCTATGGTAGCTCCCGCATTCACACATTCGAGGTACGCTACTCTACATCTGTCATCTAGCGAGTGGGTTAAACGCGTTGCTCAAAGTTTAATGGCCAGCACGAGCATCATATTTATCACACGAATAAATGAAGCTTCACGAGGTTTTTAAGAATTATGACAGTTGATCAACTATGTGTGTACATGAGTTTTAGTTTATCTATAGAATCTGCATTGAGTATTAGAGCCCTATCCCGAACAACTGAGAAAATTCTGTATGAGACGTTTACATCCCAGTCCTGCTTAATGGCACTGAAGCTTGGACTCTACCCAAATCGGATGAAGACGCTCTCATTCGATAAATAAATCTTCGTAAAATATTTGGTCCCATTGGCGTGGACGGTCTTTGGAGCTATAGATTCAACTACGAACTATACTAGCTGTATAACGTTTGTCGTCTAAGATGGTCAGTATGTACATGTAATGCGAATGGACGCTAACACTCCGGGTCGCAGAGTCTTCGACTCCAAACTAGAGGAACAATGCAGTAGAGGAAGTCTTTGTGTTAGGTGGCGCAGACAAGTGGAAGTGGAGTGTATAACTGGACGCAGTTGGCCAAATAACAAGATAACTGGAGAGGCGTACAGATAGACACACTTTATTGAATTAGTTGAATCATAAGACATTGTCTTCAAGAAGAACAATGTGCCTCTAAGTAAGTGTCGCAAAATATAGTCAAATGGCCCATGAGCTTGTCAATGAGGCTTTGAACTTCAGTGATTCAAACAAGCAATATTTAAACTTAAAATAGAAATGTCGTTGACATCAAATTCTATCACCAGTTGCGTAATTTCTCATTGAAATCTATAACCAATCATTTAAATATTTCAATGAGAAATTACAAATGTATGTTGAAAAATATGTGAAGTCTACAAACAGCTCTATATGTACATAGGAAGTCTATTAAGGCCTGCATTTTAAAGGAATGAACCAAAGGAAAACTTTTCTAAATAAATTACCGAAATGTCCCACCAGTGCTGACGAATTTTCCTCCGAAGTGTACTTTAGTCACTCCTTGTTTAGAGTAGAAAGTAATTCGTTGGATATATTTTTCTAAAAGACTTTCACAAACTACATCAAATCTCAATTCCCTATTAGCCATAATGGAAAGCAAAACTTTGTGTCCTTGTATACTGCCACCGCATAACAGCTGATAAATAATAAAATATTATTTCAGAAGAAAATTATTAATGCAAAACCGGCTCTAGAAGGTCCCCTGTATAAATGGCATAAGCGAAATCTTATGTAATTTCAAAGGTTTCGGTATGCTGTTGCCATTCCCTCAGATGAGCTTCCTAAAATATGTGAGCAGACCCATCTGCTATGGAAATCTTTAAGTTGCTAAAAATAAAATATTAAAAAAGCTGCATAGTGCTGAAACGTGCTCACAAACATGTGCGACATATGGGTATATGTATAACAAATATTTCACTTCGAAAACAGCTCACATATAGCACAGAACTCTGCTCGAGGAGACATCCATCTACACATGACCTTTAAAAGGATTCCATTTTGCACTGAAAACACCAAAACACACTCAGCATCAGCATTCATTAAATAGCCTCCTGAAGCGTGATTTTTTTTTCACACCGATGAAAACACGAATTATGCGACGCCTCATCAATATCAAACGCAGACACGCATTATCCTTGCCCTCAAACTTCATCTTCAAAAAGATACAAATTGAATTTACCACACGATCCTCTAAGCCAAAAAAAATGTAAATTATACAAGTACGAGTGTGGGAATATCTTAAAAACATTTGCATGTTTTGAATGTCACACATTATGTAACTCCCTCTTCAATAAAGACGAACAGATATCCTCCGCTCCCACAAGCCTTGAGTTATAATATCCCATTTATCAGAATCAATAAACTGTAACGAAATACGAGCATGTACGTCTCCTATTTATTTTGCTCCTTCCCATTTCTCATTTGAAAATTGATATTAAAATTTTATCAAGTTCATCGAAAGGGACTTGAAAAAAAATTACAAAGTCCTGAAAATACGCACGGCGTAAATGAAACGAAATACTTTATGTTAGTGCCTATGGCTGTGTCGCATCGCATCGAAATCGTATCTACGAGATATCGAATGAAATTTGTTGTCTAATGGCGGTTGCGGTTGACTGCCGTATTAAAATAAATTTGAAAACCATGGTGTCGGTGGGGCAACGATAAGTATTTCTCAAAGGACCTCGCTTGGCATACGCATTCCATTCCAATTTGCATAAATTTCTTTATTTTGACACAATTATTTATGTAATGTGCGTGCGAGGGGACAGGGTGGAGCCTCACAAACCAGTGGAATGCGTTCGAACATAAATTGGCACCGATGGCGAGACGCTTCCCTTTTGTGGGGATATACTGTTTGCTCGTTTAGGTGGCGGTTTAACGTTTTTCCACACATAATTATTGGATAATGTTTATCGATTTAGTACACGCACCATATGCTGCATTCAGCAGATGCTGGAGTTTTGTACGGTACAATGGAAGGATGCGTGTCGAGTAATGAGCATTTTGTGAAACTATTTTGTTTATTTAATTAGTTAATGGATCAGAAATTGAGTGAAATTGGGTGAGTTTTGATAAATCGAAAAGAACTCAGAAATAATGAACCATAATGGGGAGCAATAAATCATACATGCCTTGGGCGCAAGGATTCAGGCAAATGACATAGAAAAATCACTTGCCAGATTTGATTTATGCTGCAAAGTTGAGGGACCTAAGATTTTTCTTTTTATTAAACAGTAAAAGAGAGGGAAGATTAAGTTCATCAGAGTTTGCAAGGGTTCATAGGGTTTCTGAAGGCGGCCATTACTTGCACGTGCAGGCCAACTACTTGTTGTGTGGCGGAAGAGGAATAAAAGCATAGACTGTTAAGTGAAGAGTTTTGAAAAATACTCGGCTGGAATGGTACATACCTACCAAGGAATTGGAGATTATGATATTTGTCAAAACTCTGAGAAAAGAAATTCTTTCACTATATTGTGCTAAAACTAATTTACATACGCTAACATTTGATACCATTGGCGGAACTCAGCAAGCAGCCATTTTTGCAAATATTGTAGAAAGTTACGAGAGCAAAAATATATGATGTCACCAGGAAAGGAACATCGACAAATCGGCCATAACAGCATAATTACCAGCTTTACTAGTTTAGTAGGCGCTGTGGTTAATGTGCTGGACTACTGTGCGAGGGTTCGACCCCCGGAAAAAATCCAAATTACATCTTAAGGTTTTTTCCACTGCGCCACCTCTGGCGAACGTTTGACAAACATTCGAGAGTATAATTGTCCTGAAAAAGCTTCTCAAAATTAAGCCGTTCGGAATCGCCACAACCATTTTCTGAGAAAAACTAAGTACGTGATCATGTTTAGAATGCTTATGTTGTCTCAAATGTGTATTTTGATCAAAATCGTTGGAGCGATTTTTTGTAAAATTATGCTGACAAATGTTACAACTTTGGACTCGAAAAGCACTGTTACTAAACTGTTTAGCTGAAAACTGAGTCCGACGTATTCTTCCGGATATAAGCATTACCTAGCAGTTACATTTTCATCCAAATCGAAAATGGCGTTTTTGAGATATGAGCAGTTTTTAAAGCACCATTTTAAGCGATTGGGGTGGACGCATTCATGGTTCAAAAAACACTGTTTAGCTCAAAACTGAGCAAAAGGTATTACTATGGATTTAAGCATTACCTGCCAGTTACATTTTTATCATAATCGAAAATTGCGTTTTTGAGATATGAGCGCAGTTTTTTAAAGAATTCTATTATTAGCGATTTGGGCGGATATCAAAGGACGCAGTCTTTTTAGAGAAAAACTGAGTTAATGATGACAGTACCTTAAAAATGAGTTTTTCTTTAAATCATTTGTACCGTTTTCGAGAAAAAGCCAATTTTCAAAAGTGCCGTTGCTGGACTTTTTAGCGAAAAACTGGGTATGCAGTCATGTTTGTTAAGCATACCTACATTAATTCCACTATCAATTTTGGTTCAAATCGTTAGAGCCGTTTTCGAAAAAATCTAAATTGTGTAATATTTCGTAAAATGTTTATATGGAAAGTACCGTTAATATTAGGGCTAGAATAAAACAAAAAAAAAACGCCTTCTAGCGGGAAGCCCATAAACTCTAAATACGAAGTTTGAAACAAATCCGTCGAAGCGTTTAGATTTCCAAGCTATAGGACAGACGGTCAGAATTGAGAGACACACTTTTTTGAGCAAAATATCGAGTTCGAAATTTTGTACGAAAACAATATCTTTCTCTTACTACGTGTATACAAGAATCTCAATCCTACTACTTTGTTGTCTTTAATCTAAATAAACTACAAATTTTGTTCTATATATTCTTTATCTATATATTTTTATTTTTATTTTTTTCAGAAGACTGTTCAACCTTCGCCATCACCCTCATCACCCGTAGCTTCATCGAGTAGTGGAACACCTAGGGATGAAATATACATCGATGACGAGAGTATCGAAGGCTCTGGCGGAAGAGGCGAGGTACGTATATCAAACATTAAATACTTTTCTCCTTAATTATTTATAAAAAAAAAAAAATCTAAAATGTTGATCGTCCTTTTTATTATAATTATTTTTCAAACAAATTTAATAAGAACACCAATTGACCTACAAACCTAATGCGGAAAAATATAATAATTCATCCTCCTTCGTGTAAATTAATAAATTTTAAATGATTTTTCCATTTGCCTCTTTCTCTCGAAAATATTCTTGAGGAAAAAACTGATTCATCTTCCGCATTCTGTTTTTTTTTTTTGTTCCATGAAAACTGCAACCACATCCTGATCTCATTCTGTCACATTTTTTCAGAATAAATTGTACGATGAGCACATTATTCTTGAATATTTTTTGTTCACCCTTTTGGTTGTATGCATGCATTTAAGAGAATGGAGTAAAAGGACAAAAAAAAAAAAAAAGGAAATGGATTGCGCTAGTGCTGCTAAATGAATGAAATGAATGTTGCATTGTAGCACGGGATTTGGTCGTAGTATAGGGACTGGGAGCCATCTAGCTATTACTTTTTTTTCGGTTCATCTGACGTCACCTGCTACTTTCGCCTTTTTTAGGGCCATAAAATATGAACAGAGTAGGTGCAGTTTGTTGCTCAGAGAGTGCCTGCATCATCTGGGAAATCTCATGGTTTTCGTTATCCTTTCAACACGTTTTGTTTTTTGCGAATTGGGCATCTCGCTTGGCCATGCATTATTCTAATGAAATAATCATTTATGATAGCGAGTACGTTTATTTTTGTTGTTGGTGAATGCAGGATGACTGGCGGAAAAGAGAGATAACCGAATGATAGCCCGGGAAAAAGTTTCACTTCAGCATTTTTGCGGCTTTTCCATTTGAGCGAGCCCTTCAGTTGTGATTTTGATTAATTATATAGTTTGTTCACCCAGTTCACTATGTTGCATTAGATAATGTCGTAATAAATCATGTAATCGTTATGATTTCATTTGCTGTCATGCTGCTGTCTATAGGCAGATGTCATTAAAAACAAAAACGCGTGGGCAAATTCTGCTCTACATTTTGGCATCATTAGTTAAGTTGTTTGCGAACGCACGTAATGAGAAAACAAATTAGTGGCGTGCATGGGAGGAGTGAAATTTACTCGTTCTAAAAAGTTAATTTCCATGAATGATGAATGATTACCATGTAATCTGGGATGAAATAGGATAAAAGTGACATTAAATCTGGCAGGAGTTGTTATGGGTGGTGGTCTACACTCTTCACCTGTTGTGTATACGGATAGACATGACGATGATAAGAATGATTCATTGTTCATGGGAGTTCGGTAACTAGGCGGGATTTGTGATAGGATAAAGGCTATTATGTTGATGAACGTAAATCATTCATAGGATATAGAAAATCATTTGTCAGAAATTTCCAAAAAAAAATGATAGTAGAATGAGTGGAGAGGTATTAGCTCCCTAATTTACGGTATGCCAGTATCAAATTGCATATCCTGAACTAGCAATACAAGCTTAATTGTTCGAGATGTGGAAACATGAAACAGAGGTTACAAATGAAAGGTCATAGTTGTTGGTATATATTGACTTGAACTTGACATAGGTCATTAGGAGACCGGATACTAAATCCCCTACTCAAATTTGTCAAGGGTAGGAGACAGCCGATAATACACTTTCGAATACTAGAGAAACATCTTGCTCACAGTAACCACTGCCCAACAAGGCGTTAGGCAATAACGCCCTAAAAACTCGTACAATTTGTTATTGCAAATTTTTCATCATTTTGAGTGTTACATATTTCCTTTCCAGGGTTCGTCTTTTTGACAATCAGTAAAGGCCAAAATTGTAAGTGGAAATGCATAAACAGTGAAAAAAGTATTGGGGGGGGGGGGGCATGCAACACCCCTGCTTGGGTTTTCTGTTGGATTTTGGAGTATGTGGGCGTTTGTACTGCAAAAAAAAAAACTTTCAATATATCCAATTTCGCACATACTTCCAAATCTGACAGTAACCCCAAGCAGGGGGGTTGCAGGGGCAGCATGCCCCCATACGTATTAAACTGCAAATTATTTTTGGGCTTTATTTCCATTCTGTTGTTTATTTTTGGGCGCAATGCATATTTTGGGCGCTATTTCCAAATCGATTTGGGCGCTATTTCCTTTGGCGTTATTGCCTAACGCCGCGCCGCCCAACAAACACGCACAAAATTGATAGACGTGTATGGGTAAAGTACTGGACATTTATCCGGTTTGCACAAACACACAGAGTTGGACCAAAAAACTGCGGTCAAAATCAATATTCAGCCTTTACGGTAATTTATATCGACGGAATATCAGTTTTTCAGAAAAAAAAACTCCAATATTGCAGGGATGTGTGAAACTGATCAAGCAATAGCTTGCTGTCTTCATTTAATCACTGCAAGTTGTCTGATGTTGCTCTTCAGCTACATATACCTACTATGGTGGAATCTTCTTTTGCTGTGATGTGTCAAAGGCTCGTCGAGCTTGTTGTCCATAAAGATCGTCGTTGAATCTTCACTCCATTACAATTTATCGATGCAAACTGAACCAAATACATACTACCCGAATAATATTTCTGTCAAATTTTCCCAAAAGGGTTTTATCCATTTTCAGCTATATCAAGTTGCTTAGAGCAATACTACAAGACTGCCGCATCAACATTGCCAGTTTATTTTTTATATGCATACTGAAGAAGTAAAAATATTTTAACACCTTTAGAAAACCTGCGCTTCAACTGCACAGATTATGAAAAGTTGTAATATTTCGCAAATTTCAACTCTAGATTTTCTCTGAATAATATTACTAAATTTAGGAAGCAATATTTTTAAGGTAGCCCGGTGTTTCTAACCACATTGCAGCTACATTTCGTCTCTCACAGCGATTGAGCTAAGCTAACAAACTAGCTCTCCTGTAATCGCATATCCATGCCAGAAAGTTCGCAATCAGGCTAAAATGTAAAATTTAAATTCTTTACAGACACCGTTGATCAATTTTTTATATTTTTTATGAAATTATCGCCTATGCATTTTTTTCAGCTCAACTAAGCCCTTTGAATCAGTGAAGAGCTTACTACTTTTTTATCGGTGCTCAATTCAGGCATCCTAACGTTCGCCATTTATCAAAATACTCAATCAATAACAACAGATCGGAAACATGTCACTACCCTGACAACAAAAAACAAATTACCAAAACCACAGCTTTATGGACCAAATAGGGCACTCATATTCCTAAGCCACATCCGCATTTAAGGCTTTGCCAAACTCTTAGGGTAAAACAAATACGTCAGCTTATGTTGGCGGTCATAAAACGACCACCAAAATAAATTTATTCCAATCATCATTCATATTGAGAAAGATGTACGAGATTTACGACCATCTGTCTTGCCATAAATCTCTCATTCCCACACTCGTACGATTATGTCCACTTTGGCCAAATGTCTTGTACACAAATTAGAATAGAAAAATCCCTTTAGGCTTATTATTCACTGCACGACAACATCGAGCTTGCCACTTGAAACATATACCCCAGCAGCAGGACATGCAATAAGTAAGGCGACTGACAGTTTTATTATCTCACGTGGACATCGGCTCGTCCAAACATATATCAACTGTCCGTCTGCTGACAAAAACAGACTTCAAGATAGCCCATTTTACGTAGACGCCCTAACCCCATCTGAACAATACCATATCAAGGATTCAATTTCATCCGAACGGAGGATAACTTTAATGATAAGTTTTCTTTCTGAAAATTAATTTTATGTTCGCAAAGAAAAAGGAAAACCTTGAATTTTCATTTCCTTTTCACGCACTAGTACGAGTAGGTACTCCCGACCAGCAACAGCAGTACCACCACGACTCAAAAGGATGTTTTATGAATATGAATTAAGCACGCCTAGAGAAACTTTGTCCGCATCTCACTCAACTTCTTTGTGTTAGATTAGGCTTTTGTCAGTGTATTCTCGACATTGGTGGTGTGTGCGGCCAACATGGGAACGGCATAAATTGTTTTAATGCCCCAAAAGAAATTATAATAAATATGTCAAGGGGTATTAATGTCTTAGCTGCCATTTTTGTTTGAATGGGTATCGTTGGGTACAGCCTTGTCTGACTGCCGAATGGAAGTATGTACGTTTACAGCATTATTCACATTTAAGATAGAAGATTTAAAATTACGCGTGTAATCGATTAATCCCTGCCAAAATCTGGGTGTCATGTCAGGCTATTTGAATCCAGTTTTTTTTTATTGCCACGAGCGCGAGAGAATGTTTGAGTGAAACTCTGGTTTAATTAAAAATATTTCGGTTGAACGGGTGAAAGGCTGCTTAATTGATTTTATTTTGATTTATTTTTCATGGTTCGTGGTTCACGTAGTTAAAACTAATTAAATAGAAGGTAACACCACAGTCAGGATTTTTATTTTACTTCTTTCTGCTTTATATGGTATGTCGAATTTAATGGAAATATTTCTGAAAATATCCTCCTGCGGGTATTTGCATTTGTTTATTTATTTGATTTAACCCTTTAGCTGTGAATATTTTATCAAGTTTGGGTGGACACATTTTTTATTTAATTGTTAACATTAAAGGTGTGGGGTGTTTTTTTTTTAAATGTGCAAATGACACCTGAATGACATTACAAAATATGTTTGTTACAACTGTGAAAGAATGTAACGCTTGCGGATATATGTAAAGGGTCCGCCAAATAACTTTTTTTTTTTTTGAAAATGCTATAAAAGAAACTACTGAATATTTTCTCAAATTTGTTTTTTTATTTGAAAGTACAATCCTTCCGGTTAATAATGGAAAATAATTTCATTCAAATGGCTGCCTCGGCTGGCCATGCAGTAGCCTACACGATCGGTCCAATTTTTAAGCACATTATCGATTGTGTGCAGCTGTATTTCACCAATGTCTTCACGAATATTGTCCTTTAAAGCGTCAATTGTCTCTGGCATGTCGGCGTAACACTTATCTTTTACGGCACCCCACAAATAATAGTCCAACGGTGTCAAATCGCAGCTCCGCGGTGGCCAAACGACATCAGCTCTGCGGCTGATAATGCGATCTTCAAAAACAGGGCGCAAAACATCGAGTGTAGCTTCGGCTGTGTGGCACGTAGCGCCGTCCTGTTGAAACCAAATGTTGCCAATATCCTCCTCTTAAATTTTTGTGAACAAAAATTCATTCAACATGGCCCGATAACGATCGCCATTGACTGTAACGGCCACTCCTTGCTCATTTTCGAAGAAAATGGCCCAATTATGCCTCTGGACCAAAATCCGCACCAAACAGTGACTCGTTTTGGGTATATCGGCTTTTCAATGTATGCGTGCGGGATTTCTGTGCCCCAAATGCGACAATTTTGCTTGTTTACATACCCGCCAAGATCAAAATGAGCTTCATCTGAAAAGATGATTTTTTTGGCAAAATCGGCATCTTCCCTAAGTCGATCGCAGGCCCACTTAGCGAAGCGAAAACGCATTGGATGGTCAGTTGGCTTCAACTCCTAAACCAATTGGACTTTGTATGGCGCCATACCAAGGTCTTTATGCAAAATTCGTCTCAATGATGTCTCCGAAATGTGCAATTGTTGAGAACGACGGTGAATTGATGTTGACGGCGCTTCACGCACACTTTCTGCCACAGCAGCAATTTTCTCGGGTGTACGCACAGTTTTTGGCTTTTCACGCTTTGGTTTATCGATGAGGATGCCAGTTTCTTTCACTTTTTTCCACAAGATAACGAACATACGGAGCTGACGGTGCTTTTCTTCTTCCAAAATCCGTACGCAATTTTCGCACACATTCTGCAACATTACCATGATTTTCAAAGTAATGTCGCAATATTTCCCAGCGTTGTTCAAGCGTATACACAACCATAATCGTTCAGCGGAAGGATAAAACTAATTATCTGTCAAATCAGACATGAGCTAAGTGTTACCATTCGCGAAATAAGCACTAGTTGAAAAAAGAAACGTTAGACGGCGGACCCTTTACATATATTAATTTTTATTTTATTTTTTTAACTAAACTATATTTGTTTGTTGGTACCCCATGGGGCACGACCTCGGGCCTAAGCTAACGACTGACTGACACTTGTTACTAAGTTCATTTTCATTTTCATATAGGTCGTTAAGAGGCTTAATATACACTCCACCTAATGGTACCCCTTTCGAGAGCTTAATGAAAATCACGTACATTTCATAAATAAATTTGCACTGACCGAGTAGCACACATAAAAAAAACAGGACAGTGGCAGGAAAATTCGCATTTTAATATAATGATGGTCACATGTATGGTTACCAATCAACATCCTGCCAGCCATGAATTATTTTAAATCCTTTACATCCACTCAATGTGAGAATATATATTTTCATCGAAAAAAAGGGATCCACACTGTGGGAGAGGAAAAAGTTATATCCTCTTTAAATCTTCAATTAAAAGTCCATTTCTCAACAATTTCCATAGTAAATCGAGAAAACCTCATGATTTTGCACAAAACTGAAGTTGATCAGTTGAGGCAACTATTCCCCATTAAAAACTTTTCTAATTTCCTACAAACACACACACACACACATCAAATAAATAACTTAGCTACTATCCATGAGTTTGGGCATACATATAGAGAAACATTCCTAGCGATAAATATCAATTCCATTTGTAGTTCTCTGATGGGCCTAAAAGAAAGGATAACAAAATCGATACAAAACGGATCACGTACGATTGTCATTTCACTTTGTCAAAGGACGCCTCAAAAATTCCCCAAAGGATGTGTACTAAAGGGATGCCTCTGCGAGAAACCCTACCAAAGGGTAATTGAAATTGATACAACGAAACCAATTTCAACATTCCAATGTGCGGAGCGAAGGTTTACTTTAATCCAAGGACACTTAGTCCGAAGGACAATGTGGGAGGTAAAAATTTCAATTTTCCATGCGACCGGATGGACAAGCAAAACTAAACCAGAAGTACAAAATAGAATTCAATAATTTTGAGATATTTCTTTGAGTTTTTTTTTTTTTTTTGTTCCGATGTCCCTTTAGCGGGTACAATTCTGAATTCTCATTGATCGTCCTTTTGTTCGGCAATAAAACGAGAGAAATCTAACATTTTTGCTTGCCGCCTTAAGCGTTCGCAAAACATTCATCATCTGTGCTCAATTTATTGCTTTGCAAACGGCGAGGATGGATATGAGTTATGAAAGGCGGCGCGGTGCGCGGCGGGTGTATCCTGGTAGTTTGGTGGTACATATATCTGCTTTATGTGCTCTTTCTTTATTCTTTGCACTATGCCAAGAAAAATATTGACTTTGAAGTTACTGTGAAAGAAAGCGAGTATGAAGGACGAGGGAGATAGCATATTGCTGGCGCAGTGGAAGGGACTTTTGTTTGCTGCCAAATGAAACAGGAAGGAAGTGTGTTACTGTTACTAGAACACTGCAGTACTGTATCGTTGCATAGCAATGAGGATGTGCAAGTGAAGCGTAAAAGCGAACAACAGAACAGTATGTTCTGAAGTCCTGAGGAATTCATAAGGTTATTTGTTGGAGGATTTCTGTTGATTCCTTTCTGATTATGTTGTGAATATTCTTCTAAGTAGGAGTGCATTTATGTATAGTAGTAGAGAGTAGAAGGGTATGAATCAAAAATCTTCAGTACGGCAGTGCAACTTTAGATTGTTGCGTTCTAAATGAATTCTGATATTGCCTGCTTCGTGATGTTTTCACAACTGTAGCGCTTCGGTGCTTTACTGTTGTTGGCTTGTCTTCTGGCAATCTTTCGGTATGCAAATGGTCTTCGCCACTCGTTTATTTCATAAATGAGTCAGGAGTTCTCGTTACATTCGTCGAACAACATTCCTGGATAATGGTCAGCAATGAACTCTTCGAAAGTATTTAGCAGGTTCTAGTCTATGAAACCATTGGCTTGCTAAAGACTCGATTATTATGCCGAAATGGACCAATGCGTCGGGCTACCAAGATCGTGCGATTTGAGTCTTTTTTTGTATGTATAAGAGATTAAACTAAGGTCTACAAAATGCTCTTCGATTTAGAGTCATCACCACCGGACTTACTCAACCGGTAACACCTGACAGATTAATCTTACTACAATTGTTGACATACCAAATTGTTAATCAACATCAAACACGAGCCACAATTAGTTACTTTTACAAAGTCCCTACTCGTTGATAAATCCTTTTATATGCAAAGCTCTAAAATACAACACAGATATCCTTTTCCTTCAATTGTCGCTGTATCTTTACTCGTTATTTTCGCTTTTTAACTTTTAATTGTAACATAAGAGCACTGAGCTCAGTACAACACTTCAAACGAAGCTTCCTCTAAAAGGATCCTTGTTTAATTGCTAAAGCGATCCAATTGAAATTACTAACAAAACAGAGAAAATCCCAATTAATTAAAACGTAATTGCAGCCTCAACGATAATGAAGCACCATATAGACAAATGAAGTCAAACAACATTGGGAGGTTTGTTTAAAATTCACTTCAAACTCAATTTGCCCGATAATTGCTTTTAAGTGCTACAATCATCGATGGTGGCAATTTTACCCACCCCTCCTTCCACTGACTGAATTTGTATGCAAATGACATAACGATGTTCATATTCATGTTGCGCTGATGGCAGTCATTTGCTTTGTAACGCTCATGATGGGAAATATTAAAATTTCAATGAAACTTTGCCACACCCGAACTTTTACGTTATCGTCATTCACACAATTGGGAACTTTTTGGCCACCAATGCAACACTTATGGCTCACGATACATTAACCTTTCACCGGGTTATAAGCCCCCCAAGGATGGCACAGTTCTGACCTGTTAACGTGTATACGGAATAAAGTGCATAAATACATGCTTAGCTGCAATGAACCCTGAGTGGTTGTTTATCCTGTCACAAATACTGCACACACATCCAAGGCAGTATCCAGGATGCAGCAAGAAAGAAATACTATCAGGAGGTCATAAATTTGCGCACCTCTGTTGCCTGCTGCTGGGTGTTGTTGTGTGGCGATGTTGCGAAGTACTTTAAGCACTCTCGTGTAAGTGGTGGTGATAACTAATGTGCTTTCCTCGGCGTAGCCATCATCAATAACCATTTACACTATACGCAGCAAGGATAAATATAAACAGCAAAACACTCCCACACTATATAATTAACGATTAAAGATCTCTCTCTAGCTCTCTCTCCTCTCCGCTTAGCCTTTAATTTGCCTAATTGTTTTGGTTTAGCATTATTATTATTCAGTGGAAAGGACATTTTCTTCCTCTCATACTCATACATCAAACGACGATAAGTTTTGCTTGGTAGAAAGTTTGTCTGTTGACTTACGATTCTGATTGTGGGATTCGATAGAGAATTTTTATTTCTTTGTTTATTTTTGAGTGTGTAGCCTTAGTCCTTAAAGCGTGTTATTGTGTTAATTGAATGGATGCCGTTGGTAAATTGATATTTATCGGATTGTTTTCCATTTCGATGGTATAATATTGCGCTGAAGAGTAAGGACAAAAGTGATTTTGATTTGGGAAATTGTGTTCTGCCATAAAAATATCGATTACAGTCGCCTTGCGGTGTAGGGAATTATTTAGTGGCCGATTAAAATTTGATTTATTCGCAATTTTCTTGTGGGTCATTTCAAGGACTTGAAGAAGGGCTTTGTATAGCTAATGTGAGCTTTTATTATTAACCCCGAGTCCCGGCCATTGTATAGTAATGCATGCTCATAAAATGTCCTCAATAAAAATGGCAAACGAATAAAAGGAGTGCTTTATGTAGTGTGCTTGGCGTCGATATATCTTCCTAATTCGATATTGAAATGTACAGTAATTAAATTTATTTTCCTCGGTTGAGTACTAACAGCTGGAGCTAAAAATAGCACATGACCAGAAGCACCAGTAAGATTCGAAAACAACTTCGTCGAAGGAAATTACTTTAATGCAATCCTTAACACTTTATGACATATCTTCGTGAAGTTTATCTTTGTTTGTTTGTATGTGCCTTTATTACCCATGCCTCAATACTAATTACTAAAACATGATGATATACTAGTGACGTTCTGATTTCTGTGTCATAAAATTATAACTAAAAAGCGAGAAAATCTGTCCTGAAAACTTTAGTCGATTGTCATAGACGTCAGTAATATATTTTTATGTGACCTTGCGTGACAATCGACAACATTTTCCAAATACTTCAGGCGTATTTCCAACGAATGCTATCCCTACTTGTGACTTCATCTAATATAGGTAATATTGGGGAACTAAAAGTTTCTGTTAGGAAGGGAGTCAATTGTGCTCTTGACATTAATATCAGCAGTAACGAAGGAGTCATTCAAAGTGCTTTTTGGTCTCCAGGACTCGTATAATTATGATCATAGTTCAGACGGTAGTCCAATCGAAAAGGAGATTATATGAATTTATTGTTATTGTAGTTTCGTATCTTCAGTATACCTTGAAAAGGAATCTGAGTATGAATTCAGATTATATTGACTCCAGAGAAGCAATCCGCAATACCTTGCCTGGCATTTTTGCGGGAGTTTCCTTTCCCGGATTTCCTTTTTATATTTGAAATAAAATCTGTTTCATCAACAAAATATGTATATTAACTCCTGTGAGTTGGTGTCGATTCCAGTTTACAAAACATTGAGCATGTCGCATATGCCTTACCAGTTATTGTGCAGTCAATTATCTAAATGTGTTGTGATAACATTTTTGACTAGATCTTCGTTCATCCGTCGAAATGGACAGACGAGATATTATACGCAGAACTTGTCGAACTTGGGACGCTTTCATTAAATTTTAACAAAATCTATGCTTCTGAGCTAGACCGCTTTAAAACCAAGCTTATCCTTTTGTAGCCAAAGTAAGCATTAAGAAGCAATTTGCCGAAATTCGAACTCCGAAAGGAGCAAAATGTGGGTCAACATTTTTATGCCAGAATTCTTATTTTTCATCCTATCAACTTCAAAACTTGATTTGTGTGCTCTATGTAAGAAATAAAGAAATGTCATTTGGCAAGAAAAAACGCGGAAAAGTATCTCCTAAAAAATGAATGCAAAAGTAAACATAAAAGGTAGAAATATTTATGAAGAAATCGAAAAAAGTGCATTTAAGACTCGTATATGCTGAAAACAAAATTTTTCTCAAAGTTAACCTTACTTAATGAACATAAGAGGAGTCTCGGAAATTTCTCCAGAACACCATAGGAACGAAAAATGTCGCCCAAATTTTAAGTGATTATAGAAGAAAAGTCATTGAAACACTGAAAAAATAGCTCGGTGAGAAAAACAAAGAAGGGCTTCAGGAATGACCGTCAAAGTCAGACCTCTAGCCAGCTTCTATGTGCAGTAATATCAGGCTTACTGCTAGGTTCCACATTTCACTTTCACTCAAAATGAAATCGGAAATAAATTTTTGTGTTGTAAATTTCACTGTATTCGATTTCGATTTCAAAATTTTCGGAATTGAGACAAAGTAAAATGGTGATTTCGAAAAAATTTCGGAGTTTCCGAATCGCTCGAAATTCAGAACACTGAAAACGAATTCACTCGATTTGCAATTTCGATTTCACTCGATTTCTGGAATCTAGCTGTTAATGATTTGTCACCATGAAATCTCGAAAAGGATTGTCCAATTAGAGAAGGGAAACAAATTATAAGAAACTCAGTTGGATAAGCTCATGCAGAAAAACACAGAGCCCAGAGCCTAACACCGACATGAGGGAAGAAGCAAAATCCATTTGCGCCGGATTGCTGGACAAAAACGAAGCAACTAAGATTGCGGAGTCTGCCATGGTAGACCTGCACACTTTTCTACGATAATTTTAAAAATGAGATCGCGAGATTATGCTTGGAGCGTACTACGCAAAGCCAACAAATTGAAGGGAACCAAAATAAGTAGTATAAACAAACACTAAGGCCTTAGTTATAGCTATCAGTAAAATGCATCCGTAAAAATACGAAACAGAACGAAATTGAAACATTTAACCATAGCATATCATAGGAATTCAGTGGAATACTTCGTGAAACTGGTTGAGAAGTTGAACAGAAAAGGTTTTTCGTACGGAAAAATAAAGAAATTCTTTCTTTTTTTTAGAAAATTTAAAGATCAATTGCTTAATTTTTTTTACATTTTAAGACCAAGATTGAGTTCAACGATTAAGTTTAAGTACTCCAAAAAAGTGAAACAATTTTTTTACGGATGCATTTTACTGATAGCTATAACAGACGTCTAAGCATTAACCGTGTTTCGAAAAAGAGTGACGTTGGTACCAATCTTGTTAGTTATTTGCAGAAAAAATCCCGATGTGAAGATGAATAGCACGTCGCAGAAAAAGTATTAACGTGGGATCTCTCAGAAGGGTTGAAATGCGGCGAAATGTGTGAATTTTAAATCTCAAGAATTATGTAAACTTCATTCCACACTGCCCAGAATCTTGTGCAATCTTTGATATATTTCACTTCCTTGCTTGTTTTAAAAGAAATTAATTTTTTTAATTCATATATGCCCTTATTGTGATTGTCGATCAGCGATCGTCGCGACAATTGTCGATTGCGTCGATTGATTTTAGCTATTCGTACGCACAAAATGTTTTCACTTCCAAGAGAAAGCATCGATCAGACATTTGTAATCGACTACAAGCGACTGTAAAATCGACGAATATCGATCGCAATCGACAATCAGGGTTCTCGATCGATCGACAGTTGTCGATCAACGATTAACTATCGACACTCACAATAGGGGCCATAGTACATATACCTATCTTGGAAATGATGAAGCTCGAGGACGGGACTTGCTCTACAACTACTGCACATATGCGCTTCGTTATAGAAAATGTATAGTTGAACTGTTGAACAAGATTTTTAAGCTTTAAGCTATTTTGTCAACCTGGTAGACTGGCCATAGGCCAAACGATAGTAGATTTAAGCAGTATATAATTCTTTCTTTTTTCGACGATTGCCGCGGATAAATGCTAGTTCTTCATAAACTGTTGAGTTTTACAGGGATGTTAAATGATAGGACACTGCATAGCTCGTCTCTATAGATGCTGTTATAGGCGACTATCAAACCGATGATGAGATGGTGAGTATCGACTTTGCTCGGCTGCATGCTGTCTTTTTCAGTGTGCAAACAATTTTGTTTATGTGCGAAATATTTTAATTTCCCATTTGTATTCACATCCGAATTCTTTAAAATTCTGTTTGCCTAAATTGGGGACTTTATCCAGCTCATCATTCATTGTTTTTTCAAACGCACCATGAAGCTTCATCAGCAGATATCGTTATTTTTTCAATCCAATTCATAAAAAATGTATCAACTCCATAAGGAAACACGAAGCATTTCTGCAAGTCCTTAAATCTACTTAGATCGCATTGTTGTTAAAACAACGAAAAGTCAACATGCGCTCAGTGCAAATCTTTTACAAACTCCAAACGACTATGTACGTGTCCCTGTGAAGAGGAATACGAACAAACTCTCTTTCCATCAACATGCTCTAGCCCTTATCCTTGCTGCAACAAAATCCTTCTTACACAAACTTTACCAGAAAAGTGAACGAAAGACCACTCCCGCCAGCTAATATCGTAGCTATTTGAATGACTAGCACTTGTCCCCGAGGGGATAATTAATGTCTCCTCTGTGTACACATTTTGCCTTGGAACCTGATGTGCGCCTTCATATTGCCAGTTTAACCACGCGTCAGCCATTAAAGAGGAAATAATTTCCCATTCAATGATTCCGCTCCCAGTTTGTTGGAATTCTCCAAAGTGCGCCCTCTATAAAACGGGTTGCGGTTGTATGTACACAGACCCTAAGGTAAGCATAATTCCATACACTAGTAATAAAAAAAAAAAAACAGTATTTACCAGACATTGGAATAATGACTCTCATCGACTTTCTTCCGGGATGGCAGCCCAGCAACCGTCCATCTCAATACCAACTGGCTTTAAACTTGCCCAAGTAGTTTGCTTTTCTTTTCTTTTTCGAGTGTGTACACACATAAAGGATGATAAAGACTTTAAACTTTGTCTCCGTATTCAAGCAACGACCGAGCCAGGGAATGCATGTGTTTACAAGGATAAAGGGCTTGTGCTGACTTAGAGCACCACAAACTCGATGATGATGATGATGATGATGAAGGCAGCGACGACAGCAACGTTGGAGTTTATTTTGTAGTGCAACTTTCACTAATTAGGGCAGCAGTTTATGCATATAATACAAGTGAATAGGTCTGAGGACAGGCATCAAGGATATAAAGATTATGACAGGGGACGGGAAGTTTCTTGAGTTTAATATTTGTTTGTACTTTTTTTTTTGAAGAATGTTGCGATCTCATTATAATTGCCAGCCACAAGCCACTACGAGGACAAAACTGTGAAACTAATTTTCCTACAAATTAAGCACACATTTCATGGGGATAAAAACGGAGAGCTCACATTTTCTCGCATGTAGCTAGCTGCCGATGTTATCCTTAGAACCAATTGCAGCTGCCACACGTCTGGCTGTATGTGTTAATGCACAACTTAAAGTGGAAGTTTTTGAGGGATATATTCACATGTATATGTATGGGTGGCATATTAATAAAAAAAAAAAAAAAACTCCTATTCCCTCTGCTAGTCTGACGTCATTAAAATTCATACGCGGCCTAGATTCCAACAAAAATACAAAGAAAAACATAGAAACGAGAGGAAAAAGGATTTTTTGTTCGCTCCTAGATATAATTTATGAAATATGCAATAGGATGTGTCCCTCTTCAACAGATTCTAACTGTGGCATGGGTACGTGTGCAAAGAAGCCTTGAAATTTAATACATGCACCGCGCAAGATGTCATACATAGGATAACGAAGTTCGCGTTACGAAGACACATTGGCAAAAGTTTTCGGGTATATTTTAGTTTATTTTTTCTTTTTTTGTATACCGTTCGTCGCTTAATGGATTTGATGAGTGAAAAGTTTTTCTTTTGTTAAAGGTAGTTAGGTACTACTGGGAGGCCCTTAAGTGAAATAAAGAATGTATGTTATTCACGAGTGAAATACTCGTATTTGCTGCTAAGAAGTTGGAAACTAAATAGTTTTTGAGGATGTTGTCTCCAAGTTTATTATTTAATTACTTAGCGTATACAGGGAGCTTTGAAAGGGGACGTATCTTTCGAAACAAAATGATGTATATACATAGTATACTGTAAGACTTACAGAGCTTGAAACATCTGCATCTAAACTTCGACTTGTAAGCATCAGAAAGGAGATCCTTAGGCCACGCGGTCACTGTCATTGAGTAGGCCCGCATCACTAAATAACTAATACCGTGAATAAATCGAGATTTCACTGAGAAGAAAAAAGAATTTGAATTGTAAATTGAGCCTATCAAGCGGTGGAATACATATTGGTATCCTTCCCTTGACAAACACATAGTTATTGCGCTTTAGTAAAATAAATGACTTCAAATTTGAGGAGGCTTAGAATTGAATTTATAGTTGAAACTTATGGTTTTAAGTAAGATTCGTTTGTGTACCCATGGAAAACAATGAATTCCTGGCACTTCCTAAAAAAACAGTATGATAACGATAAAAATCAGGAGGAAATGCTGTTCCACTTTCGCACACATTCCACAGGACTGCCCTCGCTAAGAAAACAAATTCCAGCTGAATATTCCTTCGAGGAGGTCTTTTATATCGTACTAGCTGAACCCCCGCCAGCTTCGCCAGGCCTTTTTTTTTTGCTATTTTAATTTTTTATTTTATTTATTTTCGGGTGATAATGTTTTAATTTTTTTGTATTAAAGGTGCCACGCCCCTTTGTCCAACTTTGACAAATCTTCACAGAAGCACTCTAGGGCCAATACCTAAGATTATCTGTAAGTTTGATCTTAATCGATTCGGTGGTTCAAATCACAAAGAACATATACTGTGCTATCAAATGGAATGACCGCCTACAGCGTCACCTGTTGAGAATTTTTCAATTTTTCTTTTTTCCTAAACCTTCGCGGAGCAATTACGAACAAATCCGCAGAAGGAAGTATGAGCGTTGCCACGCCCCTTTGTCCGATTTTATCCAATCTTCACAGGAGCACTCTACGGCTAGTCCCTAAGATTATATGTAAGTTTGAGCTCAAGCAATTTGGTGGTTTTCGAGATATACGATTTTGAATGTTTTTTCTGTATGGGAGGTGCCACGCCCCTTTGTCCGATTTTGATCTATCTTCACAGGAATACTCCACGACCAATACCTTAGATTATCTGTAAGTTTGATCTCAATCGATTTGGTGGTTCAAATCACAAAGAACATATACTGTGCTATCAAATGGAATGACCGCCTACAGCGCCACCTGTTGAGAATTTTTCAATTTTTCTTTTTTCCTAAACCTTCGCGGAGCAATTACGAACAAATCCGCAGAAGGAAGTATCCAATTTGGTCCAGTCGTTTTCGAGTTTTAAGCATCCGAACAAACCAAGATCCATTTTTATATATATAGATATTCAATCAGTGACAAATTCGTCAAAAACGACAAATGACATAACTGGCTGTTTTGTGGTACATATCTGGTCTAACTAAGTTCCGAAGAGTTCTTCTAAGAATATGCACTCAATATAGCCGTCCACGTGGCGTCCTCGTTAACTAGTCCAGCAACCAGCACAATAAGGCCAGCCGCACATTGGATACGATTTCGTACGAATTTCTCTCATGCGAACCTGTACGCATACGCACGAACAATCCCGACCTTCCAAGTAGTATGGGAGAGCGCACACTGGATGCGAGTTCGTCGTACATATACGTACGTATAGTTCCGACGTCCGAATACAATCGCAACTTTTTGCGATTTTTCGTGCGATGAAACATTAAAATTGGATGTTTATAGACACAAAAGGGGGTATGGAACACGGGGCACTGTCTATTTTACAGAGAAAATCGTATTCAGTCTGCGCACTCTATTCGTACGATCATATTCAATTCAATAGCGCAGACTGCACTTAAATAAAGACTGACGTCCACTCTTAAGGACAGCATTGCCCAACGAGTCAATCTCCATAAATGCTTGTTCTCTGTATGGTCTAAAAAAAATTAACAATGATAAACGTAACATACCGCAGGTGACAAAGTGAAAACAATGCTCATACCGTGCCTATTAGGACTAATAATAAAAGTATTCATAATTCCTTGATCGGGTGAAAAAAAATATAGAAAAAATCTAAAGACTCTGCAGAGCCTGACCACAATCAAACGATTCAAACCTAAAATTACTTCACATACAAATTTAAACCATTTAATAACTCAGTTGCTAGGTGCAATTTTGGCAACAGAATCCATTTTCGTATAAAAGATGGCTGAAAACCTGAGCCTCAAACCCAATCAGAATCATAAGGTGAACAAACTATATCTATACAGGCCCTGAGTAACCTTCAACGGAAATAAATTCGTTACCATTACAATATTCTTAGATATGTATCCTTCAACTAGGGGTTATGATTAATTTGCTCTTGGATAACAGAACAGAACATGTCTGTGGAGTACTTAACTTCGAAATAGATTCCACGAGTGATATCGCTTGGAATCACATAAAGAATCTTAATCAATCAAAAGAGCTTAGGAAAGACGCACACAAAATTAGAAACGATATCCGAATAACTCTGTAGACGCCATTTGAATTTGAGTTTATGTATCAATTACTCACATCTGCGTCACTCCAACAACATGTTAGGATAAATGCTAAATTGTTTTTTTTATCTCCTACAGTGTTGCGATGTTAATTTTGTGCATAATAACGGCGCAAAAAGAAAGAAAACAAACAAAATTTGTTTTCATTCAAATTGTATCCCTTCTAGTATAATAATCCTTAAGATCTTTCCCCAAGTAGATACAAATTCTAGCATTCACTTGACTTGGCCACTCTATTCGTTTTTATTATTCACCTCATGCTTACATAAAGCATACTCCGATTTCTGCTTGAAATTATTCATTTTCCTCTGTAAAAATCGAGCAGATCCAATCCTGAGGATATGCCGAGAAATAGCTCCTCTCAGTGCATTCGTCAACAACGTCATCGTGGTAAAAAGTCCTTTAATCCGGCTATTAAATTGTTGCCTAAATAATTTATTTGAAGTCAGTCTCAGAACTCATGAATATTAATCAAAATTTCTGCAACCAATATGGAGGATGTCATACAGAAAATGATACACCCGGAGGCGGATAGAGGGAATAGGTTAAGGTATCCTTTTAATTACTCTAGAGAGGAACGCACATTTCTCAAATTATCCACAAGAACTCGTTAGCAACAGAGATTCTTCGAATTATGCATGCGACAGGAGGCAGCTGTATAAGATATGTATATATCGTCCTATTACCATGTGGTGCAAGGATGTAAGATAGATTGAGAAAAAAAAATTACGAAAAGATGCAAATTAAATGTGGAATAAGAAAATTATATCCTTTCAGAAATGATACATTCGCCACATCTTAAATAGTCCCTTCGTTTGGAATGGAGGAAGCAACGTTTTGTGACCGTGTGTAGTGAAAGCCATTAAAGTCGAGTAGTGTACGCAATACGCCCCTGAATGTTTGCATATAATTTAAGATTTGCACACATGTGAAGGATAACGCCACTCAAGCACATCTCTTCAGGTGAACATGGTATGGAAATGCTTTAACGGTTGAGTAATTATTTAGCGCATTTAATGGTGGTGGTGATGGGTATTTTTTTTTTTTATATTTCCCTGAGAATATAAAAATAATCGGATATCCTTGAAGACGATGCGGCTCAACAAAAAAAAACATTTGGACATACCCTTATTGTTTGCTTTTCGAAATGAGGTAAACAAGTTAAGTATTCAAATTGGAAAAGGAGCGAATTTCATTTGGAACTTTTTTCACGTTCTGCTCTTGTCATTATCCTTGACATTGAGTCGAAGTTTTTTTTGCGTGTTTCACTTAGAAAATGGGGAAAATATTAAAAAGTTGCAAAATGCCGGGATGATGCTTAAGGAAAAGAAAAACAATATTCCTAAAGTTAGGGTCGGTCAACTTAGGGACTTTTCAAGGGTACATTTTTAACTGAACCAGGGAAATGTGGGCAGAGCCTTTATTATGTTAAATTGTGTTACGTTGTTTCTAACGCTAAGTCCTAGGATTAGTCAATTTGTGTGAAACAAACGCCAGATAATTGGCTTTTGTTTTTAAGAGTGGGATTGTGTTGCGATAGTTTAGTTTTTAACATCGCGAGTCTAGTTTTAAATGCTGTACGATTTTTTTTGCGAATCTCGAAACAGCTTTTGGCAATGTCAACAGAAAGTCATTGCTTTTTAAGTTATTAGCAATAGGTCTATCAAATGATGCTATTATTCTGATCAGTAGCTCAAATTATAGCCTCCCCATTCACTACCGAATCTGGTGTCCCAAAAGTTTGTGTTTTGAGTCCCTTACTTTTCATTAAGTCGGGATATATATAGACGTAAAAGAACTACTTGAGGCTAATGATCCTGTCACGCTTTTAGCAATCCCTAAATTAATTCTTATTACATAATAAGAATTCGGATCTTCAGAGCGCAAAATAGTGGTTAGGTTAGTGATACTCGAATTGAAGTACATACTTTTCTTTTATTATTATTTTAACATCTTAAAGTCAAAATGGCAGACGGCTAATAAGTCAAGCTTTGTATTAGAGTTTATTTTGAATAGGAATAGCTATCTACAAAGAGTTACCGGCTGGCTTGATCATGTGCTAGCAACTCAGAGTAGTAAGTGCGTAGTGTAAGTAGTATCAACCCCGCTGCCATCATTAAAAGTGTTTCCGAAGAATTATTAATTTTCCTACAAAAAAAGGTGGTAGATGCAAATAAAGTAATGCCAATAAAACTGGCCAAAGGTGTGGTTCTCCAATCACCAACTTATCCAAATAATGTTGAGCAAAATAACGCAAATTGGTCTACCAGACTGTTCGTAGGTCCTTATGACCCAACATTGAAGGCAGTTTAGCAACTCTTCCAATTATTTTCCTCTTCAGACTTGATAAAATTTCCATCTCTCACAAAGTAACATTTCATTTTTTTTTTATTCCTAATAAGTATCCACTCGACTGTGTTTTCTTCTCCAAACCGAGGCCAGACAAAGAATGGAAGAAAAAAAAATCCTTTTACTTACAAAGGCAAACTCGAATTCTTTGCAGAGTAAATAATATCGAGATATTTACCCATTATTCTTTCAATTGAAAGGACCTCCACCGAAAAGAGTTTTGTAGCCAATTTCTTCGTTAACTTCTCCTCAAGGACGGAAAGTTAAATGAAATTGTGTTCCCTCACAAAAGACAGATACAAATTGTATTGGCAAAGTTGCTGCAAACAACATTGCCAATTTCCCATTCGTCAATCTACCAACGACGATGACAACGACTTCGGCACGAACACTTTCCCACACAAGGATAACGACAAAAAAGAAAATCTCCACAAGAATACAAGGAATGTATTTCATTTCCTATTCTCTTGGACAGGACATGTATACGAATCGTATGCACAAAAATTAAACCTACATAGAGACAAAAAAAAAATGCATCGAGGATTCAACGGTATATTGATTTACTTACCAGTATACAGAACACTTGACATATATCCTCAGAACAAGATTGAGGGCCGATGGCCGTATACAATGTGCAATTCAGTTTCATCTTACTTCTGCAATGAGTTTCCATCAGTCATTGTGCACCTTTTCGAGGATACTTTCCATAAGACGAACTGAAAAAAAAAATGATAAAAACTAATTTTAATCATCCTTTTGAAGAATTTCTTACTGACTGTGCTAAAAGAATGAAATTACAAAGAACTAGAAGCGAGGAAATTTGTTGCCGCTTTTTTTTACTGCAGCTAGTTTCCTCTCCTTTGTTTATTATTTTTAACACAAAGAGCGCCAACTATATACAGAATTAAACAGAATTAATTGCTTTTCATTCCCCAGAAAGGATATCCCATCTGTGGGCAAACAGGAATCTCCCACCAAACTTATCATATTCGCATCCCTGGACACACGCCGTATGACGTTGGCAAAAATAATTATCTCCTCTCCGAAAATGTATGCCAACAATGGTTGGCCCCCGTCCTTAAGCCGATACTTATTCTTTCCACTAGGTTGCTGGTTATGTGGCCTCATCATCGTTGCATAAGTACTGGGATGTGCTGTGCCAAAAAATCAAGCTCATTATATCATCTCCTTCGTCGTCGTCGTTCTTTTTTTTTTTTCAATTTCTTCTTAATTGAGTCTCATGCTCGCTCCTCTGACGCCCGTCCGCTTATCCTTTTTTTTGTGCACCCTTGCTGGGAAAGTTTTTCATGTGTATATCCTAGTTTTTCGTTCAGTTTTTCACCACACACCAGCTAAAGCGAAGATAAAGTGCAGAAAATTAGGAACATTTTGCTTGAGTGTGTGTACATTGAAAATGGAATGAGTTTACCCGAAAAGTTTTCATTAAATTTTCCTTTGGCATATGTGAATGTGGCATGTTTTTCTTTGCCGCACATGGGAAAGGAATATTTTCTTTTGAGCGGCGTCGTTCGACTGTATCGTGCGGTATCATGTGGATGCTTTTGGAAAAGGGATTTTCTTTTATAAAAGGTTTTGAATCCGAAATAGATTCACATCGTAACGCAAATTGTTTAGCTCTTAAGGTCGGAAAGACGCTAACGTGTTTTGAATTTCTTTTGATGTTACATTCTGTCCCATACTTCGCAAGCTACCTTTCAATGGTGGGTAGCGCGGTGCATAGCACACATATTTTGTTTTTTATCCTCTAACTGCAATGTCCGTCTCAAAGTTTAGCACACAAAGGTGGACAGTTGCTGAATTTGAGCCCAGAGCCAAAATTATTTTTACTTCTAAGTAAATAGTTATTATTTACATATGTAATTATAAATTTAACTATACCTAGCTGTTGCTACCAATTGAGGGACACAGGGTGTCAACCATGCATCAACATTCGCAAGGTCTGCAATCTCGAGTAAAATCGTTCGCAAATCCTTATTTTTCGTCTGCGTCAGATTACTCTATTCGGATTTAATCAGCCAATACCTCTTCCCCTTTTACTACAAAAAAAAAGTCAATTCGCTTACTTAATCCCTTGTCAGTCTTAAAAGCCCTTAATATCCGCCGGCAAAACTTTGTATTGGCGGTTTCTCGTAAAGCAATTCACAGGAACATTAAAAATCGCTCAACCGTTCTCCGTCACACAAAAGCAAATAAAAAGTACAACCCATTGCGTTTGGGGGTACCTACTTCACAATACAACACAGACAATGTTAGAAAATCGTTTACGACTTCAAAAAGCAACCATCCCTGAGGATGATTCCATCCCCTGAAAAGGCATGTAAATCGCTTCCCTTCCGAAAATCGCTTCGCAAATTGACATCGAATTCGATTCAATAAAAGCCGATGAGTTGATTAAGAACGCAATAAGAGTGAAATTGAACACATTCCACTTGATCCACTTCCCTTTCCAACGCGAGTATTTCAGCTCAGGTATACATGGTGAACAACGAAAAAATAAATAGAACCCCTGGGATGTAACTACGGGAGGTGCTGGCAAATACATACAAACAATCAGTGCGAGCATACAAAAACGAAATAATAAAACCATCTTGTAAAAGTAAGATGTCGAACAAAGCCTCGCGTAGTAGCAGTAGCAGGAAGAACATCATTAAAAGCTGGTGTAAGGATTAATTTTTATTTCGGTTCAATTCGTAGAATTTTTCTTGAAAATCTCATCCCATCATTGTCGAAGCACAAGAATTCGTACACCATAGTTCTATTTTTTTTTTCCCAACTCGTGGAAATTGTAAAGTGGAAATATTCTTGGTTCGTCTGTATGTTGTATATGTGTGTGTAGGTTTTTTTTTTTTTGTTGTTAATAGATGAACAATGCGGACGAAGGACTGAAAAATATGTCAAGCTGCCTTTCTTGCTGCGTATTATTGTGGGAGAATGAGGAACCACCCTACTTCAAGGATATTAAATGTCTATTGTTCCTTGTTCCCGTTGTTTGTTCAGAGAATTATTGAAATGCTTTTCTTTCTCTTAGGTAATGAGTGCTTACTAGAGTGGTGGAGGGTGCGATTAATTCTTCGGGCTTACAAAGGACATTCATCGTCCTACCTACGGTAACCTATTTATAGGTATAGGTAGGTCATATCCACAGCGCGCAGGTTGTTTCTCATTATTTTGCAATTGCAATCAGTACTGATTCAGTCAGATGATCCTTATTAAGGACTTTCGTCCTTATTCCCTTCCTCTTTATTTGTTCTCCATTGTCGACACTAATTAGGATTAAATTTTTCATCCGTTCTTGCATGGAAGATAGGAACTTTTTCGGGGCCCTTTCTGAAGAGCACTCAGAAAATAATTAAAAGTCTCATTTTTTGGTCGTATCGCCTTCTTCTTCTTCTCCTGCTCCTCCGTCATTGGTGTGCGGTATGAATGAAGGATATTTTCGAGCAGGGGTTGGGTGGTGTTGGTTTCATCGATTTTGGGCCCAGGGGTAATCAACAAAAATGCGAAGAATGTGCAGTGTTTTCATAGGAAAACTATGGCAAAAAGCAATCTTTTCCTCTGGTGGTATAGTGAAGTTGGTTCTTTTTTTTTCAATTAGGTAATGTGATCCCGGGGATGGCAACAAGGTATATTTTTAATGAAATTACAACAATATTACGTCAGTGATTTTGGAGGCGAATATGGTGATACTCTAATGATGCAGTAGCAGAGTGCGCAAAAATATAAAGGGTCCGTCATCTAACGTTTTTTTTTTCAACTAGTGCTTATTTCGCGAATGGTAACACTTAGCTCATGTCTGATTTGACAGATAATTAGTTTTATCCTTCCGCTGAACGAATATGGTTGTGTATACGCTTGAACAACGCTGGGAAATATTGCGACATTACTTTGAAAATCATGGTAATGTTGCAGAATGTGTGCGAAAATTGCGTACGGATTTTGGAAGAAGAGAAGCACCGTCAGCTCCGTATGTTCGTTATCTTGTGAAAAAACTGAAAGAAACTGGCATCCTCATCGATAAACCAAAGCGTGAAAAGCCAAAAACAGTGCGTACACCCATACAAAGTCCAATTGGTTGAGGAGTTGAAGCCAACCAATGCGTTTTCGCTTCGCTAAGTGGGCGCTAAGACGGCGCTACGTGCCACACAGCCGAAGCTACACTCGATGTTTTGCGCCCTGTTTTTGAAGATCGCATTATCAGCCGCAGAGCTGATGTCGTTTGGCCACCGCGGAGCTGCGATTTGTCACCGTTGGACTATTATTTGTGGGGTGCCGTAAAAGATAAGTGTTACGCCGACATGCCCGAGACAATTGACGCTTTAAAGGACAATATTCGTAAAGCCATTGGTGAAATACAGCTGCACACAATCGATAATGTGCTTAAAAATTGGACCGATCGTGTAGGCTACTGCATGGCCAGCCGAGGCAGCCATTTGAATGAAATTATTTTCCATTATTAGCCGGAAGGATTGTACTTTCAAATAAAAAAAGAAATTTGAGAAAATATTCAGTAGTTTTTTTTTTATATCATTTTCAAAAAAAAAAAAGTTATTTGGCGGACCCTTTATTGTGGCAGTTAGCCATACGAAATTTATCATAAAAATCCATTCGAAACTTGGGTAAACCATAAAAACGGGGGAAATTTATATAAGGTCGAAATTAAGTTGGACATTGTGGAATATTTTTTTTAATGTCTTGTATAATTGCCGATGGTCTTCCGGAGTTGTAACAATTCCATACTCACAGGAGATATTTTTTTAAGCACTTCAGAAGCACTGATATTACTGTCATTCCCCTTTCGATCCGCAACAAACACACTAACCACTACCACTAATGTTGGTATCGATTGCACTACCCGGCATAAAATAAACCCTCAAATATCTATGATTTAAAACTGTAGTAAATTACATACCTAGGCGGCACTATAATCAAATATCAAACATTCTCCTAACCACTTACATTCCACCTTGGCTCAAGTCTTTGTCCACTACCTGTGAGTTCCACTTTACGTATAAATTCTTCCCATCTAAAGACGCCTAAGATTTTCAGTGCCAGGTTGAGGATACTATATGAGCTTGGAAAAAGCTACAGTAATCAATTGCGGATCCATCAACCAACATGTTTAATACTTATACAATAAATCACGTTCCTAATTCGGCACAACTGCGTTCTAAAACTTCAAACTAAATGTCACACCTTCATTGTGTCCTTCCATTCAGCGATAATGTAATAAAATTAACTCAAATAGATGGCAAAATGATTCAACTATTTTCAACCTATAAAACATAAAAACTTGTATGGATGATAATTTATTTTCGTACGCGATATTAAAACAGCTTGTCCTCATTTCGACATTGCCCATGCTACAATCAAAACCCATTGTCGTTCGTAATTAAATATTAATGACAACATAGCTTTAACATTTTAAAATGGTTTAGCACCATGTTCGCCGGAAATATTTTTCATTACCATCCCCGTTCTGACAGGAAGAGCGAGTCCTACTATACGAAATTTATAAGCGCGCACATAAAGAACCCTGTACCAGCATCGTACGGTATTGTTGAACCTAGAATGGAATTTCTGCAGTCTGTTCCAAAAATGGAAATCTCTGAAAAGAGTTCACCAATTTCATTGAAGTTGACGTTCATGTTTTGTTTTTTAGTTTTTTTAGCAAGCTTGTCAGAGGTACGTGATGTTATAAGATTGTGCATAATGTAATGGAATCGATATAGGTTTACCTTGAGGTTTGAATTGGTTGGGTGCAGGTATAGCCCTTCAAAATGAAATTTCAATAAATTTTAATACATTTAATGGGGTTCTCCGTTTTACCCGCAACATTGTGGAGATGCTGGTCGGTGGGTGGTTACGTATCTATGGTTTTTGGCAGAACTTGCTTCGTCTACAGTTTGGAGAGGATCGATAAGTTAATGTTTCATGTTAAAGCATATCCAACATGTAGTAGTTGCAAAGCATTTGGTGGTTTCTACCTCGCACGATGGTGATGTATGGTGGCGAATCGTTGTTAGCGATTTTCCCATGAATAAGTAATTTTGTTTGCTTTAAAAATACATCGTTACTAGAAATATACTTAATTTTGACACATCACCTCGACATAGGAAAGTAGAACTCATCCAGTGTCGTATACGTATAGTATACCCCATAAAGTTCGTCTAGCCGTACGATATAAGTCGGCTCTCACACTGATGCAACAAGCAATAAGCAACTATAGTTACTATAGCAACTGCCAATAAACAATCAGCAACATTTTTCGTTTAAGCGATATTTAGTTGCTTTGATGTGAGACCCCTAATTTAATTCAAAGTAAAATGATTGTGAGCGATAATTTTGCGTGTTTCCTATTGCCAGTTGCCTATTGCATGTTGCCTCAGTGTGAGAGCCGACTAAGTGAACTACGTACAGACTCATTTGACTGAAAGTTTCATCTAGAGTATGCTATCAACCAATAAGCCGTTTAAAGTTGAATAATCGTTCTGTAGATGAGTTGTCCCATTCGTCCCAAAAATAGAAACTCACACAAAACGAATGGTTGCGAGAAGCTAGGCCTTGGGTGTCACCCGCCTGTTGCGCCACCTATTTATTTATTTTATTTATTTTTTAGACGAGTTGTCTCTAGATAAAAAATCCCAAGTCAGTGGTGTTTAGACAGTTTATGTATGACTAGCTGGACCCGTGCTCGCCTTGCCCGCTCGCACAAAATTATATTTGGTTCATTTGAAATTACACTTTTGAGTGTTTCATTGAAATCTGTCCAGTAGTTTTCGCGCTTTTAGGAGAAAAAGAAAATTCCTCCCTCTCCTAGATCTTGCTACTTATTTGTAATACTGAATTTCCTTTCGTTTGTTTCCCTCTTCCTATATGGAATCCAAGGAACTACCTACCCCAAACCTACCCTGTTACCATACCACATATCGAATGAAATTCTGAAATAAAACCTGTTACATACAATCATAATATACATACCTACATAATATACAACTGACCATAGCACTCACTGCGAAAACAAATCAACCCTTATCGAATGTGTAGTATACGTATGCTAGTCTTGTTTTGTTTTTGTTTGACGATCGCAAAAGTACAAACATCCATTCGTAGCAAGGTATATGTGTATGTATATATTTTCACTTCAAAAAATGCATACGTCATATCAGAATGAAATTCTTACTGCGTTGTGTGGCGATATCGATAATGGATGTAATGTATTGGATATATGCACCCTCTGCATCGCCCTCCCTCGCCGTACTCTTGCTACTTGTTTGTAATACTGCATTTTCTTTCCTATGGAATTCAAACAACTACCCTAACCCTACCCTGTTACGGCAAAACAACCAAAATAAATTCAGTCACCTAAACTAATAACAATATACATACATATTTGAATACATTTATGTGTCTCACTTGTTTTGTTTTGTTCACACACAAACAATATAATCAAAATCAGTCAAAACGTTTAGATGAAAAAAATAGTAAACTTCCTGGAACCCAATTGCAGCGCCACCTATCGGGTCCAATTGTGAATCTAAACCATCCAGGGACCCACAACAGAATAAAATTCCTACTGCGTTGCGTGGCGATATGCGATAATGGATGTAATGCATTGGATATATAATGTGCACCCTCTACATCGCCCTCCCTCTCATTGATCTTGCTACTTGTTTAATATACTGCATTTCCTTTCCTTTCCTTTGCTTCCCTCTTCCTATAGAATCCAAACAACTACCTACCCCAACCCAACACAATTACCATACCACATATCGAATGAAATTCTGAAATGAAACCTGTTTTGTATTATACGTCTCTTCTCTTATGAAGATTATTAATATACCCCATGCCATTCTGCAGCACGCACGATTCACCCCATCCCCATCCTTCATCGGACATACAATCATAATATACATACCTACATAATATACAACTGACCATAGCACTCACTGCGACAACAAATCAACCCTTATCGAATGTGGTTGTTTGACGATCGCAAAAGTATAAACATCCATTCGTAGCAAGGTATATGTGTATGTATATATTTTCACTTAAAAAAATACATTTTGGCTAAAAACTATTCCTAAGGACGTGGCTATAAACGACATAGCCTATAGCAGTCTCACAGTCTTAAGGAACATTTAAAAAAAGTTTCATCGAAATCTGTCCAGTAGTTTTCGAGTTTTTAGCTGACAAAGAAAATGCCTACAGTTTTATTATATGTAAGGATGAGACCATCGATTGACAATTTGTAATAATACCCGTCATCTTCTCTCTTTCCAGATACATGATGATTTAGAAAAAGATTCCGACTATTCTGGTTCTGGGTTTGGACCAGATGATGAAGATTCATCTACTGGCGGCCATCATCATCGCACGAATACACAAACACAGTATACATCTGGGACGTCGTCGTCAAATAACAACGGTAACACCAATAACAACAACGATATCAGCAGTAGAATCAATTACAGTAATACAAATAGCGGCATCGGTAGTAGCAACAGCGGCAGCAGCAGTAACTCAGGCATTAATTCAATTGGTAAAGATACCATTACATCAACGACATCACACACTACACCAAATATCACAACATCAACAACATCAAAATCAGATATTCTACCGATTGATGGTGCGAATGCAGGATCATCAACAGGACATGATGCTGATTTTGATTTTGGTGGTGGTATTGTCGGTTCGGGTGATGGTCATGATACCGATGACGATGATGACGAAGACGACGATGACGATGATACCGGTGCTGGTACTGGTGGTCGTGGTAGCCATGATGACGATGAGGACGACGATGAAGATGGCTATGATGACAATGATGAGGTTCACGAAGATAAGACCGATCGTCATGGTTTGAGTGTGGGCGGAGGAGAAGACGGGGACGATGATGATGAATACGATCAGAATGGAATCGATAAGACTGACATATATACCGATGTAACCGATCCCAGTGGTAGCAGTGATAAAACACGACGTCAGTGGTTTTATTTTATTATTATCATATTATTGGTTATGTTTAGGTTATTCTTTTGTTATGTACAATTTATTTTGGTTGATTTTAAGTTTTATTGCATGCAGATTTTATTGATAAGATGGAGGTTGGGGTGTATTTTTTTGTCAGAGCTCCCTAAAGATGTTATCGTATTCATGGTAAATGACCGATATTCTGTCCATACACCTTTGATTTTGTAAAACTAGTCATTTCGACGACGATCTTCTTAACAGTTTTCGTTCGTAAAGTTCGTATAGGAATAGTGTTAAAATATCACTGATAGCGAGAAATTTATGGCAATACTATTGCTTCAATGTGAGAATAGGCGCTACAGTCCGGGGTGGACCTGGGCTTTAACCAACACGCCTCTCCAGTTAGCACGATCTTTGGCTAACTGCCTCCAGTTGCGCACTCCAAGTTGGTTGAGGTCGCCTTCCACTTGTGCGCACCACCTAATGCGAGGTCTTCCTCTACTGCGTTGTCCCTCCGGGTTGGAATCGAAAACTCTTCGTGCCGGAGCGTTGGTGTTCATTCGCTCTACAGGAGATCTTCATCTGCTTTTGACAACGTCCATGATTCTGCGCCGTAAAGCAGGACTGGGATGATTAGGGTCTTATATAGAGTCTCCTTGGTGTTTCTCGACAAGGCCTTACTAATCAATTGCCTTCTTAGGCCAAAGTAACAGCGGTTGGCAAGTGTAATTCTTCGCTTGATTTCTGATGTGATGTCATTTTCAGAATTAATAGCGGAGCCGAGGTAGACAAAGTCCCGAACAAAGTTATAGCTGTCTATCGTGACGTTCTGTCCGATTCGTCGATGTTGTGTGTCCCTTCTCGTTGGCAGCATATATTTTGTTTTGCCCTCATTCACCACTAAACCCATTTTTGCCGCCTCTGTACTGATACTTGCAAACGTACCAGTGACAGAACAGATAAACTGGTGACAGTCAAATCTTTTTATATACAAGCAGGCAGAATGTATTTCGTCTTTGAAAGAAGTTTTTGATTTGGAAGCTTTTACTTAAAATGGTAATAGACAAATAGACATAGGTACTCATAGATACATAGTATGAAACAAAATTTCTTATCGAATCTATTACCATAATGTTGGTTTTTAGACGACTATCGTATAAGAATACGAGAATAAATAGTTATGGTCAGTTATTGATATACATGATTTGCCCCCTCGTTTTAAGCGACGGATGTATTTGTTCAAAATTCTGAGCATTTACTAGTCATCGGTCGTCTTGTTCTATAAACTAAACAGTTCTGTTTGTATTTTCTCGCAAGATTGTGCACCAGGTTCGAATAATTTTTATTTTAAAAAGCTACGTCTAAGTTTTTCGCACCTTCTAAATGGTCTGTTTTTTTCTGACATTTTTTGGCTTTTTTGTCTTACTTTTACACCCCCTTTTTTGCAAGGTATAAATACATATAGTATTTGGATATGTTTGCAATTCATCTGATTTTCCCATTTCATCTTAAATGCAATTTCTAGCCGTAACTTGCCAGAGTTTCAAGTTTCTTTTATGCTAACTTTTCACCCGAATACAAATAAATAATTAAAACGCTCAAAGTTAAATTAATCCATGATTGCCAATAAAGTGCACTTAAAATCAATAAACGATGAAAACAAACACTCAGAGAGATGCAGTGTACTACAACCACTAATTCTGTCCGCGTCAGCAGTCAACTCTACTGCAAAAGTTTTTTTATATATTAAAAAAGAGCAAAAACATGAGGAAAATGTAAAGTTCTCTCCTTAAATTCATCCGACTCCTTCAAAAAGTAATTTCAAAAAGAATAGTTCTGAAATTCCATCGAATTTCATACCCTTGCTCGTTCTATCTGTTTACTTTATTATACAAAGTTATGAAAAAAGTTCCCGCAATATCTAGTTAGATGGCAGGTACCCCTACTATACTCGTAGTAGAATTGTACGCTGTACCAACATTGCATACTTCAGAGAGAAATAATTCGTCTTTTGCCATTTTTGGATTGTTTGTGTTTGGAAAATTACTAAAGTTTTTGGCTCTTTTGTTAGTCTCATTTCTTCCTAACGCTTGAAGATATTCGCATGGCAATCCCTTAATGTATCTAATTGGCTGGAAAATTTAAGCGAGTTGTTTTTTTGTTGTTGGTTTATGTGGTTTTAATTCACTGAACTATAGTAAATAGAATAGTTTTTGACAATTTGAAATTTGAATGAATTTTACTGATATATAAAGTATAGAGAAAATAACCGACTTCCCATTCGTATTTGTTAAAAGGCGTTGAAATTAGAAGGTACACGGTTGCAATTTGTAGTTTATATCAAACCTGTGTATTATTATCGCCGAACTGTACCTACTATAGTGCTACATACATACATATTTTTTGCTCGCCTGAACATAGAGTACCTAAAACATTTTTGAAAGAATAACTAAAATAAATATCTATCAATATGTTAAAATTTTTTGGTCACCGTTGCAGGGTGGAATTTTAGGTAGCTTAAAACACGTATATGACTGCTACTTTGCTAATTGTTTAGGTCCACGAGTAATTTGGTTTGAGGGTTGTAGTACTTCTTAAAAATTAATCTGTGTTTAGGGTTCAAATTGTCAATTAACCACGCAGTGCACTATTTAGCGAAAAATGTATACGACCTGTGGATAATAAATATCCAGCAAACTCTTGGCAATCACTTCGACCTCCATCCTATTTATGTTCGTCTATTTCTTTATATTAATTTTAAGTTTCATATTATATACGAAACATGATTCATACATATTTTTTTTTTATAAAAAAACCATTTAATTATTTTATCTACTAACACTTAGACGTAAAGTTTTAAACAAAAATTTGTAAGCAAGTAAGTGCGATAAAAAGAGTGAGTTGCATGCTGATACGAAGAACGATACAGCATCCAAATTTCGAATTTTAAACTTTGATTTAAAAAATAATAAACAAACAAAAAAAAAAACAGCCACAGATATGCCGACCGAAATATAACAACCCGTCCGTCCACATTGCGATCATCAGAACAACCAGAAAGAATACCAACCGTCAGAATCTTCAATAAAAAAAAAACAAAAACTGACAAAAACTATAACAAATGTTATCAACTTGTCTGTTTTAATTTTTATAAAATGAAATCAACTCGGTATCTGAATCATCACAATGTGTCTTATCCTTGGTGTTGCATTCATACATACTATCATGTTCATTTCAACAGCTCAAAATTTTCCTAATCCTTCGCCAATTGGCTGTAGATATTTGTATCTAAATTCTTGTTTTCGTTGTTGTTTGTGACAAATTGAACATAATACTTTTTCTTTAATTCAATTCGGAATGATAAATGTTTTTTTGTTTATTTTCTTTTCGATTTTAACTCCTAAACTAGCAGACAGAGATCATACTATCATCTCAAATGTATACTGCATAAGCCAACGCTTTAATGCTTTGCGTTGCTAATGACAAAGATTCTTAGCCAATTTTTTATTTATTTTATTTAATTGTTTTAAATGTTTTCTTTTTTTTTTCATTGAAATCATTTAAACATGAGTCGATGTTGAGACATCAAATTTATTAATTTTTTCCATGCAACATCCCTTTGAATAATCTTTAATTTTGGTTCGGTTTCGGTTGGTTTTATTAATTTTGTTCTTTCCCTTCATTATAAGAAAGGAAAATAATATCAATGTATTAAAAGTGTTGGTGTAGTTGCTAGTTGTTAGTGCTAATGTTTAACATATTATGTAGCATGCTTTCTATGATCGATCGGAATTTAATTTGTAAATATCTATTATGTAGTATACAGGAAAAGTATTATAGCATAAATTTTATTGGTAAGTACATATTATATAATATTGTGCAACTTGTTTACCAATTTATGTTCTAAATGTTCATTCAGTGATTTTTTTAAGGGCTCAAATAACTAAAATTATGTTCAGGTAATAACACATTGGATGCTTGATCACAATACCTAAGCCATCCTGACTAACCTACAGGCGATAAAAATATTCTACATATGCACCAGTTACTACAGACAATAAATACATCCTAAATAATAGTAGGGGTACATATGTACATAAAGCTAGATAACAAGGTTTACATTCCAGACTATACAAACAAAGTTGTATTAATTACATTTCAACTTCCAAATAGGAAAAAAAAACCATGACACACTTTTTTTTTTTTGCGCCGGCTGCAGTCGTCAAAGACACTTGAGCAGACACAAAGGTCTATTTGATCCAACGTCGGCTCCAACTCTTTGGCATTTTGTTGACTTAAAAGAGAATACAAAAAAAAACGCTTTTAATGATAAAAACCAAAAACTTCCGCGTTTTCCTTCCATATTTACCCAACGACTGTTGGCTTTCAAAGGACTTTAACCCAACTTCCGCAGTTCTCTGTGTCTCTGGTTACAACTCTCGCTAATCCCAGCAGCACACACACAGAACGTTCATCTTTTTCAATTTTAATTAAGCAAGCGGGTATACGGTGATATAATCTCGAAAATCGGATTAACGTTCGCACAGAGAGTTGCAGTTGGTGTTCTGCTTTTTAGCTCGTTTCTCTTCTACCCTGTCTACCAATTAGTCGAACATAGTGTCTCTCGTGTCAGATCACCCCAGACCCAGACGAGTCTTTGCAACTCTCTCGCGCATCGTCTCGAGTTGTGTAATATGATGGAAGAGGATATCCTAATTAGTCGGTGGTACTAAGGGGTGATTTAAAAAAAAAATCACACTCTTTCTCATTTAACGCTGCAGGGTATAGGTATCTTAATCCTTTTTTGAGATAAATTATAATAAAAAAAAATCTCACCAAACCAGGAATCCCTTTGTGATTTTTATATCAAAAAGAGCAAAGGCGGCGAGATACAACCCGAAGTTGGAGCCAGGGATGAATACCTACAAAATCCTTCGCCTCATCATTGTGCCCGGGATTAAATGAAAAACTTTTCAGTCAACAATTTGGAAATTTTTTTTCTTTTCAATTTCGCCTCCTAAAAGAGTCCAAAGATTAAAAATGGTCTGCAGAGGACGACCGGCAGTAAAGAGGGCTTTAATATGATAAAGTGTAATTGAGTGCCTATTTTTATTCAGAGTAGATATATTGTTTGGTGAGTTGGATAGTTTGTTAAGCCCTTTAAGCAAACAGTGTGCTAATTGAATGGAAAAAAAATTTACAAAAGGGATATTTACATCAGTTAAATTTGCTATCTGTATGGGGGAGTTGAATCGCATGAGTTAAGTAATATAATTAATTCGAGTGGAATTATGTGCTCGCAGTTATATGTGCGCTCTTGAACACTTAATTAATAATTTCTTTCATGCACATTGCAATTACATTCGAGTATTGTTGGAGTTCAAATACTCTCCATGCAAGGAATCATACTGAACAGCATTTTTGTGTTATGTATATATGTAATTTCGATATGCTCCTGGTTATTCTGTTTCGTATGTTAAATGTAAACTGCGTGTGTCCTTTTTTTCTCCCTGACTTTTGTAAGAAACATTTCATTGTTAAAACACAACACCAGAGGGCCTCCTGTGGGCCATTATTGATGGGAAATTCATTCTCTAGTTGCATGGATATTCATACAAAGATACGTATAAAAAATTCGCACATCAACTCTGAGCATTAAAACGAATAATAAATTAAGAGCATAGCTACACTGGCCTTCCCATAAAAGTCTGTACCTCTGTAGGTAAGGTATACGCTGAGTGAGTAAAATAGTGAAGGTTAGAATGCACCGAAAATCAACTTACAAAAATAATTCTCACATACGCATGATGGTTCGTTTCCGCACTATTGGGATTTTTATGCAAACCTTTATGATGTATTTGAATCAGGACAAGAACATCTCGTTTCGACGTTACCATAGAATGTATCTGTGTTTTTAATTTCACTATTCCCCAACCTGTCGAAATGTCCTTGACGTTCGTGCAAATGATGGTCATACCAATGACCATGAAGCCATGAAAATAAAATGCGCATCCATCGATTGCGTGCAACCTTTAGGCCTATCAACGTTAAACAAGTCTAGTCATTGACGTATCAAATTATCAAGTTAGGTACAAAAGTAGGCGTAAAAATAGCGACTTCACAAATCTATCTATACAATAACCAAACTATGCGTAGAAAAAATTAAAATGCAACAGTCTTCCTTGAATTACACTGTAAAGTATCCTATACATCGCATTGGGGGGTTCTACCTTTACTCCATTTCAAGTTAAAGGCCGCTGAAGTGGAACACCTCTGATTTGGAGCTAAACCACTAAAAATTGTATAACTTCTGAACTATTATAGCTACAAAAGCCGTGTTTTTGCATTTTGCAAACATTACCATGTATTCAGCACAACGCCACTCAAGTGGCTACCTCGGCTGGCTCCGCAGTAGCGCATTCCGTCACTCCAATTTTCCAAGATCTTGTTAATGGTTTCGGGCTGTAGCTCACTCGCTTGGATGATATTGGCCTTAAGAGCTTGAATCGTTTCCGGACTGTTGGCATAACAACAGTCCTTCACGGTTCCCCACGAAAAAGTCCAGGGGGTCAAATCGCAACTCCCAGGCGGCAAATTGACATAGCCAAGACGGCTAATAACACGATTTGGGAGTTTAGTGCGCAAAAGATCGCTTGTGGCATGGGCTATGTGTCATGGCGCGCCATCCTGCATGAACCAGAGGTCATTCATGTCTTCAATTTCAGTAAAAAAAAGTCGGTAAACTTGTCCAATGGTTCAATGATGCCACCACTCCACAATCCGCACCAAACTGTCACTCTCTTTGGATGCATTCTCGACAATAACGTGCGGGTTTTCCGAACCCCAGATGCGGCAATTTTGTTTGTTAACGCGGCTAGATGAAAATGCGCCTCATCAGCAAAGATGGATTTTGGCCCAAAATCGTTGTCCAATTCAAGCTGCTCTAAGGCCCAAACTGCGAAGCGATAACGATGCGGATGGTCGTGCGCCCTCAATTGCTTAGATCGATGGCGAGTTGATGTTCGTGAATTGAGTCGGCTACAGCAGCCACATTCTCCTCTATGCGCACCGTACGACGACGGGGACCATGAGTATTATCCACTACCATACCAGTCTCACGAACCTTTTGCAACTGTTTTCAATGTTTCCCAACGTTGTTAAAGGTTAAAGCGACTTATTTCGTTCCGCGGAGGTATGATACTGACTTTCTGTCGGGAAACAGCTGTCAGTGTCAGCATAACCTATCATTTAAAAAGAAACCACTAAATGGCCAACACTTTACTTGTTCGAAGTAGCAATAACTCTGAACAGAGTTTTTGTTTGCAGAGCTATTATGGTTTTCTGGATAATTCATTCATTCATTCATTTTCAATGGTCCGCTTGTCCATTAAGTGGGTCGCGGGTGTAGGTTGCTCAAGTGGACCCTCCATAGCTCTCGATCCTCCGCCATCGACTCTAAATCATCAAGGGCAATCTCCATACGGGTAGAGGAGAGATTATGAATTTGATCCAACCATCTCATCCTGGGTCTACCTAGGGGACGCCTGCCCGATGGTACGGATTCCATAGCACGTCGTGGAATCCTGGTCGGGGACATGCGTTTAACATGACCAAACCACCGAAGCATGGATCGCTCCGTCCGGAGAAGTAGCTGCTCGACATTGAGTTCCTCACGTATTCTGGTATTTCTGATGCGATCTCTACGGGTCACACCAGCAATACTACGGAGAAATCTCATTTCGGCAGCTTGTATTCGCGATCTTATTCTTTCGGTCATTACCCAAACCTCATGACCATAGGTAAGAGTTGGAACAAACACCGAATTAAAGACTGACAACTTAGCTTTGACACCAAGTTCAGTCCTCCTGATAACAGAATGACCAAGCTGTCTCAAAATCGATCCAGCCTGACCAATCCTACAGGAAAACTCGGCATTGCTCCTTCCATCACTCGTGAATAAGACCCCGAGATACTTAAACTTCTCCACCTGTTTCAATGGGACTCCACTAACATGCAGAGTGCATTGACCAGGCGTTCTGGAGACGACCATAACTTCAGATTTGTTCACGTTTACCTTCATCTCAGCTTCAACACAAACGGCTACAAACCGATCGAGTGCGCGCTGAAGTTCAGTCTGAGAGGACCCAAGGATGACCAAGTCATCAGCGAAGAGCAAATGACTTATCCTCAGATCTCCCAATTCGAAACGTTCTTCGCCAAGACTGCGCTGTAACATCCAGTCCATATAAGTAATGAAAAGGAGAGGCGACAAGACGCACCCCTGGCGAAGTCCAACGCCCACGGTGAAAGGTATTGATTTAACGCCGTTTACCCGAACACAGCTTTTACAGTTTGTGTAAAGAGATTGAATGGCTCTCAAGAGAGAACCATCAATTCCATACTCCTGTAATACACTCCAGAGTTTCCCTCGAGGGATAATAATTCAATAAAATTCAACTAAAATTTCCCACTGATGGCTGATGCTTTTCAACATCCCTTTATGTCATTTTCATTGTCATCATTGCTTAAAAAATAAAATCGATAAATGTAATCATAGATGTTTGCAATCCATGTTTAAATTCGTCCAATTTACTATCGTTTTTAAATAAAATAAATAACACCAATAACTATATGTATAAGCTAAATATATATTTTGATAATTTGAAAACCATTCATTGGTCGCACATAATTTCTATTCTCTATTTATAAAATTCCCTTTTATATTTGCGGTTGAATACCTAGATGAGGCCCCTGAATAGCCTGAATGGAAAATTATGGAAATTCAATGCACAATAAGCTTCTGGTCTATTATTCGCAGTCGAAACCATATGCTACATGTTGTGTGCTCACATATGTGGTTACAGCTCCAAGAATCAATTACACATATTCCATTAGGAAGACCTGCATGCACAAACCACACCGCTTCGAAAGCCCAACTACATAGTACAATATCTACAATTCAGGTGTGATACTCATCTCTTGGCATCATGATTTTGTAATTGTATGTTGTTATTCAATAACTAACATCATGTTCCTTAGGCATGGCCTTACATGGCTTTACTGTCATCATCCTTTGCAGCACAGGTGTGTGCGTATGGCTTGTGGTAACATTTAAATATTGACTTTATTAAATGGGTGAGCGGAATGGAGATTTTAGTTGTAGCAGTGGGTGGACTGCTACACACTGGAAATAATTCTAGTCATCTGAAAACAACATTTTCAAAAACATTGCTTTAAAAGTTTTATATTTAATGTTGCGTTAAGATAGTAGCCACACGGTTTATGTCTTGGAAAAGGGTTTCCTAAATGAGGAGACTTGTTGAACTTACAGATAATTTTTTTTACATTAGACCTATTTTGAACAATACCACAGGGCTTATTGAAACTATTTCATGTCCTTTCTTTTCTACTATTTGTCTATTATATCTCTAGATAAATATGTCCTTGCGTTTCCTGTTTGTCACTGCCTTTGTATTTAAAATAGCCACAGAATTTTCAAATTTATTTATAAAGTCCAATATTATTTTTTTTTTTTAATTAACTTTTCCTGTTAACAGTGTGCAAGAGAGTCTTGTGAAAATTTCAGATACATTCGCGTTGCATATCAGTTCATTTGCATTTTATAATTAAAATTGGAAAAAGTTCAATGAGTGGATTGAACACAAAAAAAAACCCGAAGAGGTATCCCAAAAAGTGGTTTGTCTCATAAAGAAAAATAATAAAAACAAATGATGAAGGCATCCACTGCGTATACGTAACATTTTTTGTTATCATTTGCTTTCCACTTGAGAGAAGCTATGAATAAATTTTTATTTGTTAAACCTTTTTCGAGAGGACATTGATAGATCAATTATTTTTGGATAACCAACAAAGGAATTATTTTCGATGGCTGATTTTTTTTTAAACAAATTCTAAAGTAATGAGAATTTCAATTAAATTGGCCTGAGCTATAGGTTGAAGTTAAAGTATAACTAGACTATTGTGACAGTGACAATGCTCCCTAACATGATTGATTACATTCTGTCTGAGCCCATTTGGATAACGATTTCTTTTAATTGGCATGATTTTTTTTTTTTTTTAATATAATTGGAAAACATTTTTCAGAGGTGAAATTGTTTTTGGAAGCGACTTTACTGTAGAGAAAAATCAGCAACCTTTATCTGAAGTCAACGAGTGCCACGGGTTCCAAATATAATTGGGACATCTGATATGTATTCGTTGTGATTTTGAAGGTCGGGTTAGATATTTATCTTCATACACCCTCGACCCTTGTGATGGATAGACGGAAATTTTAAGACGAATGAGTGGGGTTAACAAACCCATATTCCTGGGATGCGCATCTTTGAAGCAATATACGTTTAGTAAATGTGCATTAAGCTGTGATAAATTATTAACAATACATATTATATCCAAATCAGTTGTCAAATGTTGGTGGCAAATAATTATTTTACAGTTTTAATCTATGTGAGACCAGCTAAGAGTTCGATTCGTGTACTTGTTGGTCCTATTGGTGGATTCAGGTCTATTACGCAGGTGTTTGGGTGACTTAGTACCGATACAAAATTAAATTTTCTTCTCCTGAGCTGGCCCCCTCCTAGATGATATTTATCTTCCAATTGTTTAAGAGGCCTCAAAACCAGATTTTTATAACATTGAGACTGGAGTTATTATTGATGCCTTCATGGCCTTGCGAACGTCTTTAGCCAGACTTCCTTTGGGTACTTACTAGTTGTAAAAGGAAACCAAATATCTTATCTTATCTTACCAAATATTTCTTATAGTTACTGTCTATTGGCAGTTTACTAAAAGAGATGCCACAAATTGAACCCCCGAGTAAGGACAAACTATTATTGTCCCACATCTAAGAAAGGTCTGTTGAATATCCAACAGTAAAAGTGGCCTAAGCTCTCAATTCACCCATTTGTTATTCATTTCCAGAACGATTGATTTATTAAAAGTCTTAATTATTTCTGGTTAACCTCCTTTTCTTCTATTCACCATTGTTTTCAGTTTTAAGTTCGATTTCGACTTTTGCATGGTGAACTTCTTTATTGGATTGATTTACTCCCTCTTTGGTGGCAGGCTATGGCATACCTCGGTAAGCCCTCGCTGTCAAAATGGATCTACTTCAATGTATTGCTGCTAATAGTTTTCAAGCATTGTCTTAGTTAAGCTCGTCGCCTTTTCTGTGGACATTCGCGATTACAAAACAAAACAAATAGGTGGCGCAACAGGCGGGTAACACCCAAGGCCTAGCTTCTCGCAACCATTCGTTTTGTGTGAGTTTCTATTTTTGGGACGAATAGAAGGGACCTACAATTTTATGCCGAGTCCGAACGGCTGAATTGAGAAGCTTTTTCATGACAGTCATACTCTCGGATGTTTGTCAGACGTTCGCGAGAGGTTGCGCAGGAGAAAAAACTTTAAGATGTAACATTCGCGATTAGTCTCATAAAATAGGCATACTAGTCTTCGAAGTTGTTGCAAAGATCTGGTTCCAAGCTACCATTTTTATGTCTTGCGTTACCATTATCATTTTGTGAGGTTTTTGTTAATATATAACCATATATGTATATTTTTGTCAAGTTTAGTTTGCATTCGCCTCCAACTCCACGCAAAGTTTAATATAAAAGTCGTCGATAGCATCCCCATATAAGCACGGCTCCTAAAAGTTCTTAATTCCAGATTTTCGTTAGCATCAAAGTTTAAGGATGTAAGTCTCGTTGGTGTTATCAACAACTAGTCCCCAAATTCATTGTAGCTTGGTTGGTGGTTTCCCAAAGTGCTTGTAGTTCGGTTCAGATACGTCGAGATTACAAGAACTTTAGACATCGTTTTTGGAAGTCTGTCGCTAGAACCATCACACAGCCGAAGTCATTTTTTTTATTCCTTGTATGGCTCCTTACTCGCAATAGAAATAGATTTATTTATTTCAGAATAACATCGCCAAAGGGTGAGGGGAGATACTAGCTGATAAAGACACGACTGACAAGCACTTAGAACTGACTGACACTATAGGCTAAGGGTAAATATTCTGCCGTCAAACCCTTATCATGCTATACCCGCGCGCATATTTATTTACCGACATTTTCTATCTTAAGCCATACCCAAACCCCATTCACTTGATGTTGACATACACGCGATATTCACACAAGAAATAGACCATTCCGGGATGTGTGCTTAAAATGCCCAATTATCATAACTCCTATCCTTGTGTGTGCAGTTTTTACTAATTAGCAGGCTCCGGGAACTACTACGCAAAAGAGTTCCCTTTTCCCCAAAACTCCGAAACATGATGTACTCCTGCGAACGTATTCCCCCAGATCCCAGGACTGAGCTAAATTAACACCACATATGTGGGTTATATCCAGCATTATCAACATCGGCATCGTATCATGCTTTGACTCCTTAATTCCTATGGCAAATAACGATGTAAAGGCAGCTTTGCCTCGATTTAATAATTCTACAACCTCTTTCGGTCCCAGAGGAAGAGTTTTCTTGACATACAGAGAGCACCGTCTCAACTATATGCCGCCATAATCATTATCCTTTTCCGTAATAACACTAAAGTACAGCACACCAGCAGGATATCCTTACTGTATCACCATCAGCATTATCGCTTTGAGCTCCATGTCCCGAGCAAGGTGTGAACACAATATTCAACATTCACCCACCGAAAATCTAATTTATTCCGAACAAAGCACTCGGTGAAAACAGGCCACTTAGCCGCATATACTTTGAATATATCACCGACGCGCTCTCAGATCCCTCTGGCAAAATATGCCAAAGTATTAATTTTTGAATTTCAAAGTTGCAGGGGTGATGGGAGATTGGGTTGGGTTTAAAGTCTGTTCGGCTGCTAGAATTAAACTGGTTGTTCGTGCCATCAATGCTTGTTAAACAAAATTAATGAAGCAGAAACCATCAAAGGAACTCGTCTCCGAAAAGCCCACTGACTTTGCAAAGGGACCATCGAATTGTAAACAAACCTAATCTTTCCTTTGAAAGTTGTCTGCCTATTCTTCTTTATAAATCGAAGGTCGTAAATTTATCTAGAATTTATGTATAATTCCAGCAGTGGCCTTGGAATGGATATTTGTCTTTGTTTGGTAATTTTTTTGTCTGGAAAATCAATATGGACGATATGCAATTTTATTCATCATTAAATTGTTAAAGCACCGCATTTTCTAATCCCTCTATAATATGTACAGCACGCCTTCTTGAGACTTCTCAACCTCCTTCTTCGTTAAAGCGGATTTGGGGCAAAATCCGTTTTATCGTTTTCGAGAAAAAGATGTGTTTTTTTTACGCTATTTTCCCGAAGAGGAGGTTGAATATATAATAACTCATTTCTTCAGGATATAAATTCTTCGCAGAACATACAAAATTTATTATGAAGGAAAGGAATGCAAAAAAAAAATCTACCGCTCCACCACTCACCGACCTAATTATAATCCTTGTTGGAATTGTTATTTTATTTTATTTTAAAAACAAATTTATAGTTGGCTTGCCATTCTGCTACGGTGGAGAATTTTATTTAAAGAAAATCAACAAAAACAGAAACCATTTCCTTTACGAGTTAAATTTGCATTCTTTGTTTTTAAAGGATCCTTGGCAAGAGGATACGGAAATTTATTTGCTTGCACTTTTTGTTTGAGTACCGGAACTACCACTACAACAGGAGAAACAACTGTGCTACAAATAATTGCTTTGCAAATTAAGTTTGCCATTGGGAGGGGGTGTGGAGGGTGGGGATTTGTTTTCTTTTTTTTTCAAATGAAAAGTCATTGATCCTTTAATGTGACGATATAATCAATTTGCACTTGACATACATTCAACGGATGGCGTCTGTTAGCAGTGTTCTGTTATAGTTTGTCTTTGTTCGACAGCGGGTTTGTGCTCGTTTTTCGTGAAAACTAGAGCATCCTTTGAAAAAATAAAAAGGCTATAAACGTATACAGTCTTTGTGGGTGCCTCTGCCTATGTGTGTTTATCCACTTGTCTATCGTCCTCGACTTAGAAAGCAACTGATATCAATGTATGAGCTCAAGGAGCTGTGATGTGCTTCTTTTCTTAGCGATTTGTTGTGGGTTTAATGGGTCATGGTTTTGCGGTTTGTGGTCTGTTGCTGGCAGCGGGTTTTTGGTCTGCCATTTAAATAAACATTTTTGAGACGGAAGCTATATTCCTCTTAAGTTTTTATGTGTTTTTATCAGTTTTGCTGTCTTTTTTCCGATAAAGTTAGGTGGAGATATTTATAGATACCTAACTCTGTTCGCAAAAACAGCAAATTCTTTCTTGCGGGTACACTGGTACAGACGCTATAAAATTGATTGCCCGTAAGGGCTTGGAGTAGTTCTTCGTTTCCATTCGAATGAGCAAGGTGTTCAATGTTTATGATTGGTGTGTGGATTTATTCTTAAGCTTTGAATAATATATCTATACCTTTTGTGGCACTAAAGTATCTTATCTGCCAGAATAGGCTACTCTATAAACATTGTTCTGTTGGAACTCTTTAAAAACTTGCATTTAATTAATATGCCCAGCAAGTCCTACGTTGCCTATTGTATTGTCGTAAGACGAGATGTAATTATGTATTATATTCCTCAGCAGACAATTTTTATATAACGTTTGACATATAAGAACAGTGCTTACAAAAAAAAAACATTCAAAATCATATACTATCTCGAAAACCACTGAACCGGTTGAGCTAACATTTTCAGGCAATTTTAGTTATTGGGTCAGGATTGTTCCTGTCAAAATTGGACAAAGAGAGTGACGCCTCCTTTACAAAAAACATATTCTAGGGGGTGAAACTCGATGACGTAATAGCTCGATAGCCGCTGGGCTATCTTTTTTCGATTTGTTCGTATTGCTGTATTTTGGGTTTATGCAGAAAGAAAATTCCGGAAAATCGATTATTTGCATTTTACGATAGGTGGCGTTGGGAATGTCTTGCCGTCTCGTGGCCAATTTTTGCATCTAGTGTAACTATATATTACTAAAAGCCCTAAACATAAGAAAATCAATTTCTCCCATTGATTTGGAAATTTAGCTCGAGTTATTGGCGATGACCAGGGTTGTCAGATGTGGCGATTTGAAATTTCATTTGGCGACGCACCCCAAAAAAGGCGATATTTTTAGATTTTGGCGATTTAAATATGTTTAACCAAAATCCTCATATAATTTTTTTTAATAATGTTCAATTAAAAATGACAAATGCCTTCCGACAGCCAGAGTTCCAGGAGCTTGGGGAATTTGCATAACGTTTTTTTTAAGTAAAAACTACGAGTTGCGCGAATTCATTTAATTTTTAAGGTTTTTGAATTTGGAAAATTTTGAAATTTTGCGATTTTTTATATTTTACGTTTGGGATCCCGGCTTTAAAACCCTGACAACCCTAGCGTTGGTCCCTTTTAAGCAGGCCTTCGTCATAAGCTTACTTCACTCAACATACAAATAAATTTGGAACCATTTTTAGACAATATGGCAGCGCTACATTAACAAATTGATCATATAACTTTTGACCTGTTTTCTCAAATAGGTTATTGAACACATATTTTAGAGATACTAAGTGCGCCTAAGGTACTTTCTTAAGTAGGTTTCCTGCTTAAAAGAGGAAATTAACTGAATGTAAAAGCGGTGGCCATGGTGTAGTGGTTAGAGTCATTGCTTGTGGCCCTAGCGGCGTTGGTTCGAGCCCCGGCGGGGGACAGCAATACTCTGTCACCGACCATAAGAGAAACGAATAATATCAGAGTTTCTCCACCACTACACCAAAAAAGAGGTTTCTGCTTGTTAGTACAATGGACCGAGATTCGTCTGAGTGCTCCAGGATTTCAAATCCATTTTTTTCAATGAAAAAAAATAAAAAATAAAAAAATAATACAACTGACTGTAAAGGAATCTTTGTGTACCAAATTATGAAGGTAAAAGTTGGTCGTCTTATAAACACACTGTTGATGCAATTAATAACAAGAAGTTGTTTTAGTTGTCTGCTTTCAATTAGTCAGTCTTACTTAATTCGCAGGCATAAATTGTTGAGCCAGAATAATCACAGAAAATGCAAAAAGAACACAAAACGTTGCGAGTATCCCTGAATACTTTCTCTTGTCTAATAGATACTCTTTCAAAGATATAAACATCTTGACACTCGAGTAAAACTTTTCCAATAACAAACAAATCCCATTTCCAGTTCAAAAATACCTGATGTACATCTTTTTTTAATTGCCTGTTCGTATGTTATTGTTTCTTCTTATGGTTTCTATACGTATTATTTAATTGTCACTGAAATGTATATAAGCTCATATGAGTACCATACATACTCTTAGCCCAACTATCCAAATATACCCCCCAGTTAGAAGGACACTTTGAAGATAAGCAAAAACGTGCCCTAATAATGTCGATGGTTATAAGTGCTGATTGTATAGTTTATTTGTCCAGGTCACAGTGTAAATGCTTCCAAGGATTAAGTTTCGTTAAAATTCTAAGCCTTTTTGGGAGAATTTACCCAAAATGTATCCAAAGTCCTTACAAAGGGAAATATACATACTTGCTTATCGTATTTTGACCAGTATTCTCTGACAAAACTTTGGGTTTTGGCTCAACCTCAGTGGAGTATGCAACTCAAAGATGGAATCCTACAAATATACGGGAGGATTATTTTTCATAGAATTAAGTGAGAAAGATAAAGAGAGGGATCCTGCCATTGGCAGCATTCGACTATACGACTGGGAGTATATCCCCTTCAGTACATTCGAACCAATGAACCAGCAGAACGCTTCGAAAACTCTGACAGGATAATGCACTTTTGTCCGATGCACAAAAGGTAATCCGCTTGAATAGGCAAAGTATTCATGTTGTTTATGAGCAGCAGAAGCCAGCAGCACTTGTCCTCAGGAGAAAAGCAGCTGCAAGTTGAATGTGTCCTTGGGTGTATGCCTCGTGCTGTGCATGCATTGTTGAAAAGAACAAACAATCGGAGTAGCTCTATGTTGTCCTCGTATTTGTTGACGATACAGATAATTGTCGTTTGGCTCTGGCCAGTGGTTAAATGCGATTCTATTTCACCAAGCGTTGCGATAAAGAAAACTGAGAATTGGTAAGCAGTTCACCTATTGTGCTTGTTACGCAACTGCCTTTGGGCAAATAAAAACAATATGAAACACACAAGCCCGCTTAGGAGTAAGTATTCATAAATTTCATTATTTGTCGCAAAATAAATGAGAAACTTAAAAGTCACGGGACACGTATTCCACCCTCATCAATAATGAACACCCCAACCCATCAATCAGTTATCAGTGTTCCATTTGAACGCTCCCTTTTGGGGATGGTCAAGATGAAGGACGTCTCTCCCCTTCAAAGCTCAATATTTTGCAGGCTTGTCGATAACGCCTTAGACAAATATATCGTGTAAAAGGTTATCTTTCCATCGAAATCGAAAATTAGTCTTCCCCCTCTTCTGGGTTTCTTTCGCTATGTCCTTGTTGAAGGTTGTTAAAATTAAATCACACACGTCTAAGGCGAGCACGCAGCAGCTTTAAAAAAAAAACTTAATTTGTACGTCATTCAAGGACCTATAAAATTATCGAAATGATAGATAGCACACAATCAAAGGACATTCGTAGAAATAAATGAAAACGAGCCAAAGCCACACAAAATCCACTCAATTGGAAATCGGGATTTAATCATATAATCGATGGGCTGTATTCGTTCATTTTGGGGCTTTTCGAAAACTCGGACTAACTATCTAAACACAATAACAAGTTATTTATCCATTTTTGTCGGTTTTTGGGGGGTTTTCATTTTTTCCCCAGAAGATTACGAAATCGCTCAGTGACCTTTCGGTGTAGTCAATCTACTTTGATAATCTATGACAAAATTGGAATCATGTTCATGTATTTTAATTTCCTGTCAAGGATACGTACAAAAACCACATGGCGAGATATTTGGGGTACAAGAAATTTAATTTTGCAATTTTAACAGATATACACGAATAGATTGGGTTTTGGTATTGTGGTTGTGGGTCCTTAATTGTTTTTTTGGCTGAAATAGATATTTCTGTATGAGTTAAGCGCATTTGGGTGATATAATTGAGTAGAGTCCATAGGAGGCCTATCGGAAATTGTGAAAGCAAAAGTATGGTACATCAATACATATTTGCAAACTTGTAGTATGATTTTGTGGTTGTGCTTGTCTGCCAGGAAATGAGAACGATGGTTAAAGGATAATGTTATACCGTAGGGAAAACATCATAATCAGACTCATGTCACTGTTAGAAACATTTTAGACACTAACATTCGCATGTACCTATTATTGGAAGATGTTTTGGCTGTGTTTTCTATTACGGCCTGTTTGGGAAAAATTTGCATAAAATATTTTTTATGTATGTAAAATGGCCTCCTAAACACGAAAATTATAAAGAATATCATGTTAGAAAGTGGAAATTAAAGACAAATTGTTGTTTATCTGTGAATAATACGAATTTCTCGAAAATGCCTTCGGTTTACGCTAACTTTGGAAACATTATTTGTGTTTAGGGGGCCATATGTAAAATATACCTAAATAATATTTTTATAATTTTGTCCCGAATAGTCCATAATGGAAAGAGGCCCCGATTACAGAAAGGTATTAAGAATTAAATTGTATATTTGCTTAAGGCACAATAACTTTTGAATTCAGTTGCGCACTTGAGTAGGTAATAAATTGAGCCTGGATATAGAAAAGCAGTAATCGCCAACCAATGAGAGAGGAATGTTGTTTTTATTTCAGACAGAAAGCATCAACCATTTTCGAATGTAGCAAATTAAAAGGGACAATCACTAACTTTCAAACTGAATCTCAGAACATCCGTGAACTGACCTCTTTCCACGGTTTTGTCGTAAACCTTAAGTGCTGTGTCTGCAAGTTGCAAAATTGGTGAAGGCCAACAATGAGAACGGGAGAATATTTTATAGCTGCTCTTTCTGCGGTTTATAAAGTAACAGAACATTTAGCAATTAGTCTCTCCTCGAGGTAAAAATGCCCATAAACTCAAATTACACTTGTTTGTGAAACAAAATCCCTGATAACAATCACCTACTTCACTGAATCAAGCAACAGAAGTAATATTTTGTCAGTGTGAACACGTTCATCCCCTATTTTGCAATGTACATCTGATTTTCTCTTCAACAAGCAACTGAAAGCGGTTAAGCCAAACCGCTTACCTAAATAGCTTCATCCTTGATCAAATTGCCTCAAGCGATTAACATACGGAAGCCAAGGATGGTGGTTAAAAATATCCCCTACTCCATTAAGAAAATTCGAGGGCATCCTCTTTCACAGACTATTCCCAGCAAAGTAACTATGTAGAAAGGGTCAAGTCCATCGCAAAACAACTTCCTCAGCGAACCGACTCAACTAAATGACTTGGAAATATTTTAATAAGGATTTCGAAAACGTTTCGACATTGGAGTAAAGTAAAATCGATTGAGGTGTACCCGTGTACCGTCGTCGTCGTTGTCGGTTGTAAATTCAACTGAGTATCCTTGAAAGGATGATGTTGCAAGAATATTTTTGCATTTCATTAAAAAAAAAGCTGGTCTAGCACGTAAGTAGAGTTCGTCAATTTATTGATGCGATTCTCTTTCAATTTCGAAATTGAGCAGGACAAGCCGGAATCGACTCTTGGGAAATTCCAATTTTCCAATTGAGAGCATTCTACATTCGAGTACTTTAAATACATAATGTGGTCGAAATGTATGACGCGTTTAATTTCTTAAAATTCTCTTCGATCCATAGAAAGTATGCAATAGTTGTAGCATGATCAAGTCATATAACGTATAGTAGAAGTAGTAACCGCATGCATCTCCTCATTTGTATAGGCTTGGAATTACTTATAGGTTTTGAATTTCAAATTAATCATCATCCTTCATCTTTTACTAACACGTCATGATGTAAAAAGACAACTCATCTTACAAACGAATATTGTTTTTAATGAAGTTTAATGAAATATTTATTTTTCGTTTCTATACAGTTGGAGAGAACACCAACCAAGGTAACGAATTGGACACAACAAACATCAATAATCTCCCAACAGATACTAAGGTTGAGCACACAACTGGTAACGAAGTGTTAATAATGAACACGAACGAGGATGACAGAACGACGAGCTTTTTCGCTCAACCCGGAATTTTGGCAGGTGAGCGTGCTTAAACAATGTTTTCACTATTTCCAGGATAGGGATACAAGCATCATGGGTTGAACTAATATAGCTTTTGTAATGTACCTGTATACGCTGCAGCGTAGCGAGTATCACCAACATATACGCTTATAATTGTGTAGGCCAAACGCCGGAATTGGTAGGAAATGGCCGGAATTGTTCACATGAATTGGGCAAACGATACAAAAAAAACGTTCTAAATCGTATATCTCGAATACCAACCGTTTGAGGTTCATTTTTTCAGGCATTCTGATGTCTGATGCTTTTTTTGTAAACAACGATCAAATTGTACTCGTATTTGCCTTTCATTCTTTTCAGTAGCAAAAACTCTCACAAACCAATGGTTTCTCTATGAAACTTTTGCGCCAAATATTTACCTTTTTTACAATACCAAGAATTGTTTTTTTTTACTGCCATCTGTTGGACGATGTGATATGATAATGATGTAATAAATCTTTTCTTTCTTTTTAGCTGTTATTGGTGGCGCTGTCGTCGGCTTATTGTGCGCCATCCTAGTGGTAATGTTCATCGTTTATCGAATGAGGAAAAAGGACGAGGGTTCCTATGCCCTCGATGAACCAAAACGATCACCTGCCGTCAACTCTTACGCGAAAAATGGGAACAATCGAGAGTTCTATGCCTGAGAGATTCCTAACCATTAAAGTTTTTAACAAATTAAGAAAAGAAAACAATTAATAATTATAAAGAAAACAAACAACAGAAATGGGGGAGAAATCATAAAACAAATGAAAAAGTTGTATAAATCCTTTACAACAAACGTGTGAAGAAACCTGCAAAAATCCCAGCAAATGGAAAAGAAGTAATGAAACTCAATTTTCCAATTGGGCGGAAATATAAATATTTATATAAAAAAAAAAACAAAATCAAGTCATTTACATAGGAAATCGTCTTTTTGGTGAACAAAAATATAAATGTCAACAGAAATGTATGTAAGTGAAAAATAACAATAACAAAACAATTAAATTAGACAAAAAAGTATTAAGTAAACACGACACACTTGAAAGCAGAAAAAATTACTTTATCAGAATTTCAAACCCTATGTGTATAAAATGGATAACAAAATCCTTCTTTTGGGTTTTTTCCTTTCAAAACCTTAAAACACCAAAATTAATTAAGAAATGACACAAGGCAGCTGAACGTATTTCTCCCCTTTTTGCAGAACCAAACCCAATAAAATCAAAGCATTTATCGTTACAAGATTTTTTTGTTTTCTGTCTATAATTAATTAAAAAAATCTGTTCTCCTTCTTGTTAAGTTTAGCCGTTAACTGCATACTCATAGTTTAAATTTTTATAACACATTTCCTAAAAAACCAATACGAGCAGAAAACATACATCATTTTCTTAATTAGTTTTTCTCCCCTTTTATTAAAAAGAAATTAAAAAAAAAAAACACAAACTGAGCAGTTAAATTAGGCAACTAAAAGTATAAGAATAAAATTTATATATAATAATTAAATATAATTGGAAGTAACAGAAACAAAAAAAACTATAAAAGAAAATATGAGACAAAATTAGATTTAAATAAGTTACAAAAATGCGAAAGAAAAAAAAATCACTTTGTTTAGTCGTAAAGTAAATAATAATAAAAATGCAAGTGTCGTATCCTTTTGAAATTTGGTAAAGGATGCAATTACTTCATAGCAAATAACTATAAAAAAAAATATTTATAAAATGAAATTTAATAAACACAACAAAACAAGAAAAAAAAAAACAACAACAAAACAAAGAAAAACAACTTTACGTATCTCTTTTTTATATTTATCTATAAAAACAGTTAGTTTTGTTGCAAAGAAGAGAATGAACTAAATAAGCATATACACATGTTAATGTAATGAAAGAAAACAGAACTATTTTTAGTTTCTAGTTAATTAATATTATTATTATTAATAATTAATTGTAATAAAAATTGTAATATTTTTTTTCGTTGTGCTATACTATTTTTAGTAAGTGGCAGCTTGTTTAATTTCTGTTTTTTTTTTTTTTTCTCAATAATCACCGAAAATCAAATAACAAAAAGATGTACTAAGTTTTCCATTATTAATTATATATTTACACACATAATATTATTATTTTTTATTATTGTTTGTATTTTTTACATTTTTTATATAAATATAAAAAGAAATATACTTGAAAAAGAGAAGGAAATATAACAAAAATATCAATTTATATATATTTTTTTAATTATATCATTTAATTCAAGCGAATTTCTATTAAAGGGCAGCAGAATGTCGGAACGGAAAATCATGTACTAAAAAAAAGCGATACAAACAGAAATTTATACAAAACAATTATTATGTTACAATATATTTTCGTTTCTTTTTCTAATCATGCTTTGTATTTAAATATAAAATGTAATAAAATGAAACTGAAAAGGAGAAACCACACAAGAATGAAGAAGTAAAGTAATAAAAATGAAACTCTTTAGGAATTAAGTAAAAACAATAACCGAGTGTTTTATTTAATAAAGTGTAAGGTGCACAAGGGCGTCGTCATACAGTATCGTCATACAGTATTAATACTGCATTCAAATGTCCTTGCTGATGGATATATCGCTGCTGTGCAGAAAGGTGTGACAATCCACTTCCTAATTTATCGGTTCAAACTTTGACCGAGATGATACCGATGTCGCCGTCATCTTTTCCCTTTTGTCGGTATATTTTCGTAGTATAACCTTGAAGTACTGAATTTACCACTATTGTTCGTGCCCATGCTCGATATGATGTCTATTTACTCTACCGCATACGCACATACCAAGTAAATCAAATATACCCTATTTAAGACACATGTGTTCGGTAGACAATCTGTACGGTATGCTCGTTCACGGATGTAGCATTTCAAATTAGTATGACATCTACCCGGAAGCAATGTGATTACAATAGGATGGTGAACAAAACAAACGATTTATCAAAACAACATTTTGGACCGGTAAACTGACCTTCATGGTCAACCAATTTGGTTGAGGCCCTCTTACATTTGTGTGAACCACATAAGGCGAGGAACTCCTCTATTACTACGCTTTCGGGTTGGAATCAAGAACTCTTCGGACCGGAGCATTGCTGTCAATTCTCCTTCTTCATAGCCCGTCAACGAAATCGCTCCGGAATTGGGTATTCTAAATGACAAAGCCTAAAGATTATTTCCTAATGTCCATGCCGCATTGTATCCATGATCTAGTACTTGATCTGCTGTCGTTTTGTATGTAATATCCCTACATTTCCGCTCGTCACATATTCGACCGCATGCCTGATGAGGGTCTTAATACAAATGTTTGATAAGGGCTAATAGTATTCGATATTACTAAAGTTATTGAAAAAAACTAGACTGAAATTAATAGATTTATTTTGTAGTAGTTGCATTTTATTGTAGAACAAAATTACATATTGGCCCTCATAAATGGTTTCAAGTATTCTTGGAATGACTTCTGAACTGGTGTCTTGTTCATTGGACTGCGTTGAGCTTCTTCGAAAATCCTCTCATAAGCATTTCCATCATACGATCCCAAAACCGAATTTAACTCACGATCGTGATAGTCAAACCCGTCAACAATTGCCACCGCATTAGGTCTTATTTTAGCTAACAAATGTTCCAATCGGAACTGCAATGCAGTGATGTCTGCATCCGTCAGTGGTATGAACTATGATAGATGTTTTGGTGTTAACGATTCGCAAATATTGTCTGAACTTACTCGTAATACGGCACCAATATTTTGTAAGCAGCTGTCCACCAAATAGAGTGCAAGTATATCTTCTAAGACAGCATTAAGTTTCTCAGAATTAGCAGTATTTCTTCCTTCAATTTGCTTTAAAGCGGTTGCAGCTAAAAATGATCGCCCATGCAGCTGTAAGATAATTTATAAAATCAATCAAAACAAGTCTTAAGTCAAGATTTTTTAACGACCTCTGCAGCTTCAACAAGTTCAATAGCTGTTAGACTTGCAGCCTCCTCTGGTGTCACCTGTTTCTTTCTCGCTTCTAAGTGATTGAATGCCACACGAGTTTTGCTAGAATTCAATATGAAAGTAAATGAATTGTCAACTTGGCGTATAAGGGATATGCATACTTGGCAGCAGCAAACTGTAAGGCTAGCACAATGCACTTTAATGAACCGTCCCACTGCAAGAAGCTTGTCGTTTTTGCAGCTTCGCCCAAATAAGCTACAGTTGGTACCAAATTGCCACCGCTAAGGGCAGTTGCCCAGGATTTCATCAAAAAACGTGCCGTCTGTAGTAGCATAACCGTATTCTCACCCTCATAAGTTGGAGCCGCTGCAGCAAAACTGTAGATCTGTGGTAATTTTGAAGACAGCATATAGCCATGCCCACCACACGCTAAGCGCAGAGTCTCAGCACACTGCATGCAGTCTTTTGTTGAAATTACCTTTAGAATGCATGCCAAGGCATGCATCTCAGGTAAGCGGTCATACTTTTGCTTAAGGATTTCTTGATTAACTTGATCGAACAAGTCAAAAGTATAACCTGAGGTGATCTTCAGAACAACACCTTTGGCTATAGCTGGGAAGAGTTTCAGTTGTTGTGTTACGTGATCCATGATTTGGTGTTCCGGCTCACTGTCAAAACAAACCAGTTTAAGACCAAGTCTACGTGCAAAGATATATCTTACTTAGGATTAATGACACTCTGCCGGCGGACCGCTGAGTACCGAGTCGCTATTGTGGCAGCTAACGTTAGGTACTCCGCGGAGAACTTCACAATTTTAACACGTACATACACCATTGTTAGGTATGTTAGGGCGGATATAGGGGATTTCTTAACGTTTCCGTCGGGCAGTACCTGCGTGTTCCTCATCAACATATTCGTTCGAGGAATACGAAAGTCCGAAAGGCCGAGATAGCCATTATTAACCGTCTGAAATGCCATTTTGTTACCAATTTCCCCAATGATGACTCCAGGCAATGGCATATGAGTCTCCTCGTCACGGAGTTGAACCATGAACATCTGTACACCGTGTGAGACGTTACTGACATACAACTGCGCCACTATTATTGCATAGTTAACTGTGTGTCCCACTGCAAACAAAATACATATAGATTACGGGGTTTTCAGACCACTACTTTTTCAAGCCTCTTACATCCGCCGGGCCACCATTTATATGCCGTCAATTTAGGAGTGCTAAGCACAAATTCCTCTGTCTTAGGATCGTAATCAGCTCGTGTTTCTAGGCCACGAAGAAAAGTGCCATGGCCCATTTCGGTTTGGGCGTATGTTCCTATAATTTCAAAATTTAGTGCCCGAGGCAGCCATTTTGCAACTTGTTCTGGCGTTCCGTTTGCCTGGATAGCAGGAATAAAGACAACACTATGCAGGTCCAAGGGGTTACCCTGCGGATGTATTGCCCTGTCAATTACGCCTGACATAAGCTCACTATTAACAGAGGACGTTAAGCAATGCTCTCGTGCGTTTAAAAGCACTTACGGAAAAATATCGGTTCCTCCAGGATTTCGTTGATTTTGTAATTTTTTTAATTTGGTTGCAGTAAGAAATACTTTTCTGATGGAGTTATCGTACATCTCCTGGTATGACATGTAAGAGGGCGGAAATTCATCTAGTAGTTCGGGATCTTCCAGGATAGTTTTGGCTGTAAGAAATATATATGGCATTGTACGGTTAACCACCTGTTCTATTATCAATCCACTTAAGCGATAAGACTTGCTATCGGTGATAAACGGCCAAAAATAAATTATACATCTTACCACAGGCTTTAAGATCTCGACCCCCTTACCGATTTCTCGTTTTTCTTGAAGCTTCTTTTCCCCTCCGTGCCACCATACAGCAAATTCTTCGACATCAAAAGTGGCAGATAGCCGCTCTTTCTTAATATCCGGATTGATATTTTGTGCAGTGCAAGTCGGCATACTGAACAGCTTTTAACCTTTTAGTTTATTTACGCTTTACGAAAATGCACTGTATTTGAATAAGACCCGTTGATCGGAAAGCAATGTCGTTTCTGCCGCAATGTTTCTGACACGATTGTTTTGTTTATCAAAGCAAGGTATGTTTATATTACCAAAAACCATTTCGTAGTTCGGTTCTGATAACGTTAACGATTCCCAGAGGGAGCGATACGGAATGCATATCAGTCGACAAACAAAATACCTAAATTTAGAAAGCTTTTAGAATAGAATTATCGACTTCGAGACGCCATGAAAAATCATACATTTGTTTCACAATAATCAAATCACCTTTATTTATACACAGCCCACCCATACCTATTTTAAAGGATACCCATTACAAATTTGCTTTCATAAATGGCTTCAAGTATTCCTGGAATGACGTTTGAACCGGAATCTTGTTCATTGGACTGCGCTGAGCGTCCTCGAAAATTCTCTCATAAGCGTTTCCATCATAAGATCCCAAAACAGAATTTAATTCACGATCATGATAGTCAAACCCGTCGACAATTGCCACAGCATTTGGTCTTATCTTGGTCAAAGCCTTTTCCAAACGGAATTGCAACGCAGTGAGGTCAGCATCCGTCAGCGGTATAAACTGTGAAAGAACAACTTTGTGTGTACAAATGGGAGAAATTGTATACCTAAACTTACACGTAATATAGCCCCAATATTCTGCAAGCAGCTATCAACCAAATAAAGTTCTATCAGATCTACTAACACCGAGTTCAGTTTGTCTGAAATGTGAGTACTACGTCCTTCGATTTGCTTCAACGCTGCTGCAGCTAAGAAGGCCCTCCCATGGAGCTGAAAAGTAAATTATAAATTGGTTTTGGGAATGCTGAATTAATAAATAACCTCAGCAGCTTCAACAAGTTCAATGGCAGTTTGATTTGCAGCCTCCTCTGGTGTCATCTTCTTCTTTCTTGCTTCTAGATGCTTGAATGCCACACGTATTTTACTAGAGTGCAACACAAAATTTGTAATAATTCATGAAAGCTGCAATATATGCGGGTATTTAGTACTTAGCTGCGGCAAATTGAAAGGCGCGCACTATGCTCTTCGGTGAACCATTCCATCCCCTGAACTTCGACGATCGCGCAGCATCTGCCAAATAAGCCACAGACGGCACCAACTCTTCTCGCTTTAGAGCAAGTGCCCATGACTTCATCAGAAATCGTGCAGTTTGTAGCAACAGAACGGTGTTCTCACCCTCATAAGTAGGAGCCGCTGCAGCGAAACTGTAGATAGTTGGCAGATTCGAAGACAGCATATAACCATGGCCACCACATGCTAAGCGTAGCGTCTCTACACCACACATACAGTCCTTTGTGGAAATCGCCTTCATACTGCAAGCCAAAGCATGCATTTCAGGCAAACGATCATACTTATGCTTCACAATATCCTTATTAACTTGAGCGAACATTTCAAATATATAACCAGAAGTGATCTTCAGGACAACACCTTTGGCAATAATTGGGAATAGTTTTAATTGCTGGGTTACATGATCTATGATTTGGTGTTCTGGCTCTCTGTGGAAATATGCACACTTTAAACCAAGACCTACAACTATATTATTCTACCTTACTTAGGATTAATGACACTCTGCCGGCGCACGGCTGAATATCGAGTGGCTATTGTAGCAGCTTGCGTTAGAAATTCCGAAGAAAACCTCACAATCTTAACACGTACCTCCACCATCGTTAGGTACGTTAGAGCAGATACATGAGCTTTTTTAAAAGTTCCATCTGGCAGTACCTGTGCGTTTTTCATCAGCATATTCATTCTAGGAATGCGATAATCCTTAAAGCCCAGATAGCCATTATTAACCGTCTGGAAGGCCATTTTGTTACCAATTTCACCAATAATAATTCCTGGCAAGGGCATGTGAGTCTCCTCATCGCGGAGTGGAACCATAAACATCTGAACGCCATGTGGCTTGTTATTAATATACAATTGAGCCACTACAACTGCGTAGTTTGAAGTGTGTCCCACTGCAAATTAAACATTGTAAACTAAACGGTTATCGCTTGAGCATTTCAATACTTACACCCGCCGGGCCACCATTTATAAGCTGTAATTTTTGGTGAACTCAACACAAATTCATGTGTCTTTGGATCATAGTCAGCTCTTGTCTCTAACCCACGCAGAAATGTTCCATGACCCAGCTCTGTTTGGGCGTATGTGCCTATGATTTCGAAATTCAACGCTCGAGGTAACCATTTTCGAATTTGTTCTGGAGTTCCATGACTCTTGATGGCAGGAACAAAGACTCCCATATGCAAGTCTAACGGGTGGCCTTGTGGATGTATTGCTTTGGCAATTGGGCTTGACATGAGCTCTCTATTAATAAATGTGTGATATAGGCAATTAGTTAGGTGATTAATAAGGACTTACGGGAATATGTCGCTTCCTCCTGGATTCCGTTCGTGCTGTAACTTTTTTAATTTGTTTGCCATCAGGTGTATCTTTCTGATGGAGTTGTTATACATATCTTGGTAAGACAAGTAAGTGGATGGATATTCATCATGCAATTCGGGGTCTTCGAGAATAGCTTTAGCTTTAAAAATATGTGTATATAAATAGAAATTAGGTTCGAATTTTGAATGAGTTAACAAATATAATATACATTCTATTAATTTAGGAATATATACCAATATATTTAACAAATAATATCCTAAAAGAATTAAATTCACTTTAATGAACTTAATATACATTTTCCTTCCAGTTTTACGTCCGAATGCACGAAGTATTGCATTAAATTTGAAGCAGTTGCAATATGAAATCATTATGATGAAAACAGAGTCTTGAAACCGCACAACACAACAACCAAAAAGGTACTTTCCAATCCATTGAATGTAATCTATAAGCACGCAATTTTGGCAAAATATCTTAATGCTAATGTCTGTCAAATGCCTTTGAAATATCAAGCGCTATAATCTTCGTTTCACAAAGATGTTGGTTCCATCGGTAAGATGTGGCCATCATATTGACATTAAGGTGGGTTTCCACATGTCGGTTAATTGATAAAGTTTGACAGCCCTCGCGTTTATGTCATTGAACGACACCAACGTCAGTTCATTTCCACTTATGCCAATTATTGGCAAAAAATCGTTTGTCAGTTGATTGACCAACTTATGAACTCGATGCCAATTAAATTTTCGCTGTCACTTATAGACAAAGTGACATTTTGTTTGACAATTCAGCTATTTCCACTTGTCCAGTGGTTTTTTTGTCAGTTATTGACAAACGCTGTTAGTCAATTCATTGACAAGCAATTTTTCGCTATTTCCACTTGCCAATTTTTTAATTGGCATAAAAATACGTCAATTATCAATTTTGAATGAACAAGTGGAAACCCAGCATTAGACGTAGCGATTACGAGTATGAAATAGTTCTCGGTTCTCGTGATTGAATATATTTTCAGCTAGGTTCCAGAAATCGAGTGAAATCGAAATTGCAAATCGAGTGAATTCGTTTTCAGTGTTCTGCATTTCGAGCGAGTCGGAAACTTTTTCCAAATCACAATTTACTTTGTCTCAATTCCGAAAATTTTCAAATCGAAATCGAATACAGTTAAATGTAGAACACAAAAATTCATTTTCGATTTCATTTCGAGTGAAAGTGAAATGTGGAACCTAGCAGTTTATAAACTGAAGATTTGTCAGCGCAGCGGCAATGTTTTTTAGACACGTTGGAGTGCTAAGATCACTCATAGTCATTTAAAATTTGACATTATAAAAATATAAAATAAAATTTTCGATTGCAACTTTACTTTAATCTATTAAATTCTGATCAAAAACACTTCAAATTAGATTCAGATTTGCATCGAAAACACGTATCAGTTAGATTTTGTTTATTTGTTATAATTCCTAATTTAGAATGCATTTTGGACCCCTTTCTAGATAACACAAAATCCATAGCATGTCGGCCTCTTAATGTAATAATGTCTCTTCATACCAATTTCTCGCTTATCTTTGAGCTGCTTTTCCCCTCCGTGCCACCATACAGCAAAATCTTCGACATCGAAAATTGCAGTTTGTCGCTCTTTTTCAATATCCGGATTGATGTTTTGTACAACGTATGAGGACATATTAATCACCATATATCGTTAAAATCAATTCTTTCGTGACAGTTGATCCCTATTTGCATTAAATTTACAAACTCGATTTATTTTTTCACTGTATACTTTGGCAACGTCTTGTACTCAATTGTTTTGTTTATTAATAGCTAAGTAGGTAGTAGGTACCCAAAGCAAATTGAATCGAAAAGCTTTTGCTGAGTGGGGAAGCGAGAAGTAACAACGATTCTCGCTTGTTTGGGATTGACCCTGACAATTTCTGTTGGGAAATTATGTCGAATTTCAGTCTCTGAATTATTGTTTGAGAGAATTACATTAACAACAACTCGTAGACACAGTCACTTTGGTAGAAATGATAGCTATTTCGAACTACACCACTAATTCATCATCATACTCCTTTAAGTGATTGTTTCAATAGTTTTGAATTCTGCTTTTTTTTTACAGAGTTATTGAGATAATGTCTAGGTTTGCCATAATGGTGTGATTTCAATACGTTTGTTTCTTCAGCGATAGAAAACTTTTGAAATAAAAAATCAGCATGAACTGGAAAAGGAATTTTGAATTATATGTAGCGTATACACATCCGCTATTCCTGCCGATCCCGCCGATAAAAGTAAAACAACAGCATATCCATTTTTCCATACAAATGTGTTCCTGAAAGTTTCACTAGACGTGAAAATATTTTTTTATAAAACAAGAGTGTTAAGAAAACTATGCTAAATCGTTCCAAAAGCATTTCACTTGCTTTTTATATTTTGCTGCATTTAAAATTTTGACATTTCACTATTTTCACGAAGGCATTTAAAAAATGCAGTTTAATTTTGGATGTTTCTTTGAAAGAATATAACGTATTTCTCATTTTTAAGTTAATATTATCGAATAATCTCATAAATAAAACATTTTGTCTGGTTAGCGATTGGTGAATGAACGGCAAGAGCTAGGAAGCTGACATTTTGAAACAAATTTTCTTCTATGGCTAGGCCAAAGTGAGCATTTAGAAGTGAATTGAGAAAATGTCAAAAAAAATATTCTTCGAGAATTCACTCTTTGGAGAAAAGTAAAACCATTTTGCTCAAACAGCGTACTAGGCTAGAGTTAAATAAATAATTTACGGATACGAACAAAAGTGATAACAGCAAATATTTAATTTTCGCTCATATATTAGATCGATTACAATCACAACTTGTCCTCAAAATATTTTAAATACGAATTATTCATTTGAATAAAATTGCTGAATTAATCACATTCATACTATCTGTCTTCAGCTTTAAATCTCCATGAATTATTTTTTCATCTATTATAACAATAGGTCTGTTCCTTTACTTTTGTAGTAAAAATGGAAAAGACTGTCAAAATGGCAGTGGTGGGGATGAAGTCTCTCTCAAAGAGACAAACTTACGAAAAAGTTAGGGAACGCTTTTGTAGTAATCATGAAAAATGGCAGATGCATCTTGTTTTCAATAAATTTCATGTGAGTATGAATCCAAGTATGTGGAAGCGTTTTTACTAACTGAACTACATGCATTCGAAAAGAGAAAAAAAGCTACACTATTTTTCCGCCTTCTGATACCATTTTCATACCAATTTGTTTCTCATATCGCAGAAAATCAAAAGACAAATGCAAATAGTCGTTACGGTTACACGCAGTTCAAATCAAATTTCAAATCTCTGTCAATTTTCAGGCGACTGACAGTTGTTTCAATTCTTACGCAAAGAAATTTGTTGAGTAAAAACTAGTAAGATTCGCAATGGAGGGGTAATATCTTGTTCTCTCGATGCCGCTCTCTTTTACGAATTTTTGAAGTTAGGGAACGACATTGAATAAAAATTCGTAAGAATTAGTAAAAACTCGTAAGATTTAAAAGTAAAGGAACAGACCTAATTATAAAAATTTTGTATTTTTATCGTTTTCTGGTTCAGAGTAAGCAACATAAAGGTTTGCAATGAATGTATATTTAAAAACTGTTGTATTTTTTTTCAGATGGGCGTATCGTAATTGTCGATGACGCTTTTCAATTAAAATTCATCTTGCTTACATTTTGCATAGCTCTTAACTCACAACGCACGTGAATGTACTGTCATTGCCCTCAAAATTTCGAAACAGATAACAGGTTCATCCCAATGTCATAATCTTACCTCTTACTGATCATGAGCAGGGCTGACTTTATGCGACTAAAGTCGCATTTTGCCCCTTTTTTTCTTTCTATCCCCAATGAGACGACTTTTCCAAAATTGTCCATATTTGGCCCTTTTCTGTATTTCGTTGATAGTTCTTCCCATTTTGGAAAAAAAAAACACCCTTTTGTATGAAATACGAAATGTGACATAATAAATGCTTGACCTTCACAATTAATTGGGATCTGAATGCGTCCTTTTTCATCAGCCAGAGGTATCAGCTATTTACGTCCTATTGTCATAAGTTTAGGCATTAACAATTTAGCTATAACCATGTTCAATGCAACAATAAGATAGAACGAGATGAAAATATGCGTAAGCCACTTAACTTTAGTGAACTCCCTCGTTTTTTTCTGACATTTGTGGGCAAATTAGTATTGCCCCTTTTTCTACGCAAATCCCCTTTTTTTTGCGACTTTTTCAAAATCTTTGAAGTCAGCACTGATCATGAGTAGATCTTTTCTAAAATATTAATAACATGGCAATCCCAACAACCTTATCAAATGTTAAGCTTTCACCTAGAGAGAATGAGTAGACATATTTACGAAAAATAATCTTAAGCTGCCTGACTGAACGTTAAATCTCTTTCTCTTCTCTACATAAAGCTACGCGATCGCCAACGAAACGATTACCAATGTTCTCTTAAAATTATAGCTTTGAAAGTTCAATCAAATTAAGTTCGATATTATAGAGATCATTTAGGAAAAATGAACGTATGAAGAGTGATATTAAAAAAAAAATTTTAAAAAGAGAATTTTGTATGCCGGTTACAGTTTGTATTGACAATGAGTATAATCTCTAATTTAAACTAAAGATCGGAGTAACAACAGTGCAAAAAACAAACTACAGGGTTGCCAACAGTATCACAAATTACTAGTGAATAAATCGCCAGCTGAGAGGAAAAAAGTGGTGAAAGATCATTGTGACATAACAAAATTGTGAATAAAGAAATATGTAATTATTGATCACAACAGGTTCATGTAGGAGCCTAACTTATTACGTAGGTATAGAAAAAAAATATTAAATTAAATTGTAAACCAATCTAGCGATAATTTTCAACAATACATTTTTTAAGTTCATCTTCTTTTGAGCCATTGAGGGTAAAATTTTAATCGTTGCGAATGTAGAATAATGAGGTTCGACTGTTATGGAACATATAATCGCATCGATTTCTTTGCAACCAAAATATTAAGTCGATAAATGTCAACCATTAAGAATAATTTGTGAAAACCTAGAATTACATTTTTTATGAATCTTGGTACAACTATTTTTACTAAAAAGATGAAAATGGTAAGTTACTTGACCAAACCAAACTGCTACTCCTACTATCCTAATTTTAAAAAAATAAAAAATTCATTGCGATTGGGGAATGGTTTTCCAAATATTTCACAAAATAACATACCTAACCCCAAAACGATGTTCAGATTTTTTTTTTAACTTTTGGTAACAATTTTATTTCTATTTCTATGTTTCACCATCAATTCAATTTATTTCTCTCAAAAAAGTTAAGAACGCCACCTAAAAAAAAAAAGAAGTGAAATACGAGTCGTTTACGACAAACGCCAACGGGAATATGGTTTATTACTTTGCGAGCTAAAATTGTGAGAACTTGTCATGTGCTAGTAAAATCGCAAACAACTACAAGGGCCTGTTTCTGATAGTATATCAAATACTTATCTGCCGGATAAACTTCATTTTTATATCTCAAAGGTCTCGGTCAGCTATCAAAAGATAAAGCCTCTGATAGCCTATCCGCTGGTGAAAGTGGATGTTAAAGCCTTTATCTGGAAGATAAGCAAAGTATGTACTTGAAGTGGCTGGAAAAAATATGCCAACAGTTTCAGAGCGTTTTTTTCGTTAACGAAGGTAGATTGCAGTCACAAGTGTAAGTGTTCTAACATGGATTTATTTGAAATTTTAGAACACGGGATTGATGAATATTACGAGTACACGGAAACACTCAACGATGAAGATCTAAGAACTCGATTCTGGCTTCCCAAATTGACTGTAATAAATATTCCTACATTAAAAGAAAGTAATTTTTTAACTTTATTTATGTTAAATTATTAACAATGGAGCTTCTAACAAACACAAAATAAATAAAAATAAAACGAATGATATGAGTGTAAAAAGCAGCATTGTCGTTCAGTCGAACAATTAGTGGCTGATAAATTTATCTACCAGTTAGTTTATCAGAGACTTTAACGATGAAATCGAAAACAAATATGTATCTGCAACCTTTATCCGAAACTTTATCCGGAATATTTGAAACTGACGAAAACGTAGAATTGTGTTGGCTACATTTCTTTAAAACGGATAGTGTCTATCGATAGTCAAACATACAATAAGACTATGAGTCACAATCAAAATTATTTACAGGGTGTTGATTTTTATACCCTCCACAGGAAGGTATATTCACTTTGTCATTACGTTTGTAACCCCAAGAAGGATTCACCGGAGACCCTATAAAGTATATATTCTGAATCAGGACCACATTCTGAATCGATTTAGCCATGTCCGTCTGTCTGTCTGTTGAAATCACGATAGCGTCCGAACGAATTGACTTAGGCAACTGAAATTTTATGAGAGGTCTTATATTTATGACCTCCAGGTTTGTATTAAAAATGGTCCATGTCGGTCAAGTAGTTCTGTTACCTCCCATACAAAACCAATATTAGACACATGCGTGTACCTGTACTAGTACCTATATACAGTGGAGGGTATCAAAGCATCGGCCAGGCCGATGATAACACTTTTACTTGTTTATATCCTCTTTTTAATTGCTAAACGATTAATCAAATCGAATTTAGGTACAAATATTTGACAGATAAATGAGAACGGTGGGTGATTTCTACGAAAGTGTAGACAAACAAACTATGTACAATACTAAATGTATTGAGCTTATCTTTGAAGTTTGAACCATTAAATTTGGTTATTAGTTCCTTCAAACATAAATACATACGTACACACAAATTGTTTCCAATTTTAATTAATCTAAGCGAATTAATAATATTCCACTAAACTCACTGCACTTTCTTACATGAATAAAACAAAAAACCCCCAAATACTATATAGTATATCATTACATATGATCATTCAGATTAATGATTCAACAAAAATTCCATTAGGAAAAACCATCCCCATAACAATCGGTATTAGCCACTGAAGTAAAGGTATGTACTACTATTTTGTGATCTACATACAAAAAAAAAAAACTATTCAACGAAAAAGCGAAAAAAAGTAAAAATAAACTAACACCACTACGTGTATTGTAAGGCTATAATCAGTCGATATCACATTTGAACGAAACTATTTAGATTCTTATTCGTGTCCTCGTCTAGTTTGCGATCATAGTAAAAGATCCAAGTTCTCCATTCTATTCATAAAGCTACAATAGTGAAGTTGTCCCAGCGGTCTCCTAACTAACGTCCGATATTGTTGAGTGCTTTATTTATAACACTAAAAAACTATTAAATAAATATGCAAAAAGTGAACCCTGATATTGCCAAGGAACGTCAATCGGCTACCTTTGATGTGGAAGAATTTGCCACCTGGTGGTATGGTGGAGCCGATAAGCTTAAAGACAAAAGAGAGATTGGTAAGCAATTTCAGCAATACTTTTTAAAGAAAGCTTAATACGATGAACTGTAGATCACCGCAAAAAAAAATGATACAAAACATTTAGGTACAAACTGTCTGTGGTTGATAGTATCCAAAGTCCAAACGAATTGAATTCGTCATCGTGAATCTAGTTATACCTACCTAATTACTGAGCAAGCTTTCAAAATCGTGTCTTATTTTTGATGGAATATTAATCAGTTGTGTGGATAAGTGACCGGCTAGACATTCATATAGATAAAAAAATCGACACAAAATATTGTGATTCTAGACATGCTTTGCATTTTCCCACCTACACGTAATAAATTCATTATAAAACTTTTAGATTTTTGGGACGCACAGGGTGTATGGCAGTTGATAATATTATGATATATCGGGAGTTTTGACTTACTAAGCACTTCCTTGGCAAATGCACACACCTTGACCTATTTGAACACCTTTGAAAGCGTTCCATTGGCACTCAACTGACAGTTCTTCTTCTGAAAAGAAGAGAAATGTGCTTCTGGATTTGAATTCAGAATCGCGGAGAGTTCTTCCGGATGGTTCTGGACGACCGACCGACCGAAAACGACATTAATTTTGTTTTTATTAGATGCTTAACCAGACGCAACACATTTTTAAGTGGATTGTGTTGATCAATTGTTGGTAATTTAACATGGATAAAGCTAAAAAAAAAATTGTGAAAATTCAGAAATCTTCATCGTTGAGGTTTTCTCAAAATCATTTGGTATTGACCAAAATACTCTGCTCCTACAGGGCAGATGAACCCATATCGGGGCGAAACGTATTTGGCGGTGAGGCCACTTAAATATTTAATAATAGTTTGCTTATCTTCCAGATAAGGGCTTTACCAGCCACTTGAACCTGCTGATTCGAGACTTTATCTGTCAGATATCACTATCCGAGATCTTTGAAACCAAAATTGAACTTTATCTATGGCAGATAAGTTCCTAATAGACTTTATCAGCTAGCCTTGAAACTGGCCCTTAGTATTAACGCTTAATTTTACAAACTCACAATATTCTAATTGTGACCTACAAAATATAGTGAATGAAAAATAATTTATTACATAATTATTACTCTACATTATTGAGGCACATTAAGATGGATGCCTTTTATAATGCATATACTTAGTTAAAACAATAACAAAAATATGTAAGTTTGAAAGTTAAGTTTACAGGTTTAAATTCATTACAAATAATTCTTGTATACATATAACAATTTTTTTAATCCAACAAAAAAATAAATACCTATTATCTATATACCTAAATATTGCAAATATTCCATCTGATGGCTGATGAGAATTCTAAAGTCCTTATCGAACCAATCGTTGTTTTACACGCTATTGCCAAATGGCTATAGGTATAGCGATATCAACAAACCCTCTTGTACCTAACCTACCTATTAAAATCTTTACGATCAAAAGATAATGTTACGTTTGGTTTGTTTTTTTCTACTCTACGATGATCTTTTATTTAATTTCATTAACAAAAAGGTTAATTCTGATATAAAAAGTTGTATATATCATTCGAATATCTAATCTATACATATTTTATAATCTACCTCTACGTTTGAGTACCAAGATCGTAGAACTAATAACAATGGAGGTATTGTAGGTAACTACTACCCTTTTCAAACGTTTTTTTTTTTTTTTTTTTAATGAGTCACTACATGAGTTTGCAGTTTTGTTGAAGAACACGGTGTAAACATGCAAATTACATTCGTATTAGAGTTTTTCCGGCGTCTGTGGAAATGCAAACTATCTAATTGTAGCTTTCTTTTAATCTTGAGGGGATATGGATATGATATGGTGCATATCAGCACAACTGTAAATAAAACAATAAAATATGTCGTAGTTAATTCATTCTTACTATACCCAATTAACCCATTTATAGTATTCGATTTATGGGGCTTATTCTGACATAAGTTTGTCGGTCATATTCATCATATTATATTTGCTTGAGAAAATCCATACACGACTTCTTACATTTTTTGTTTCCAAGATCCTATACGCTTTGGCACTTTGAGAAGCTCCTGAGGTCAGTTATACATTCGGATATTTGTCAGACGCACAAAAAGTGTCGAAAATATAATTCTAGAACATAGACAAACTACTGAGAGGGCGCCAATTTTGAAGGATTTAATTTTACACTTACAATTCAGAATAGAGGAACCCTATTCCCAAATATGAATAGTATCGAGTTACATGTCCGTATACTAAACATGAACATAATTATGACTTATCGTTATTGGAACCCGCTAACCACCTACGAATGTAGGCAGCTCCAACAACGACCGACTCATGAAAGCAGATTGATCTGCTTTTGTAAATGTCTTAGTGCGTTATTTCATTTTCAGAGCAGGAAATTTTCGATGATCCCGAATTAAAGGATGATGTCCCTATCACATATTTATCTTATCAGGATATGTACGATGCAACAATAAAGAAATGTTTCGTTTCGGCCAAAAAGTTAAAACAAATTCAAGACAAAAGAAATCCCGGAGGCAAAGATATATTCCCGTGAGTACCGTAATGCCACGTATTTCAGATTTCCAGTTGTAATTGTAATCTTTTAATAGGGAAATGTTATCCGGACCCATGGGGTATGCACTCAATGCTCAAAGCAGTCCACTACTTTTGCACCATGCAATGTTCATACCCACAATTGAGGGACAAGGAACTCCCGAACAAATCGAGAAGTGGCTACCACAAGCCATGAAGTGCAACATTATTGGCACATATGCCCAGACTGAGTTGGGACATGGAACCTTTTTAAGGGGCCTAGAGACGCGTGCTGATTATGATCCTGCTACCGAAGAATTTGTCATGCACTCTCCTACGATAACGGCCTATAAATGGTGGCCTGGTGGATGTAAGTAATATGTGACTGTTCAATTGGCTGGGGCACTAAATAGCTCCTACCAGCTGAATTGTGCTTGCGGGAATAAAAAAAAGGTCCCTACGCAATGAATTTATATTTCTAGTGGGTCACACCGCAAACTATGCAATTGTTGTCGCCCAGCTTTATATCAAGGACAAACCTCATGGCGTTCAACTGTTTGTCATCCAGTTGCGTGACGAGGAGACACACTTGCCTTTACCGGGTATTATAATTGGTGAAATCGGCAATAAAATGGCCTTCCAGACTGTAAATAATGGATACTTGGGCTTTAAGCAACATCGCATTCCTCGCATGAATATGCTGATGAGAAACGCACAGGTTCTGCCCGATGGCACATTCAATAAGTCACCCGCTTCAGTCTTGACATACTTTACCATGGTACAAATCCGAGTAATGATTGTTTCCCATTCTTACCTCTATCTTACTCGATCGGCAGCCATCGCAACAAGATATTCTGCCGTACGCCGACAGAGTGTCATTAATCCCAAGTAAGGCCATCCCCGTTTAAAGTAAATAAAGTTTTAACATTTGCATTGTTTCAGCGAACCTGAGCACCAAGTACTGGACTACCTGACGCAACAGTTGAAGCTATTCCCGAATATTGCAATAGGCCTTGCCTTTAAAGTAACTGCTGACCATATTTTGGATATGTTCTACGCCATTCAGAAGGATGTTGGGGAAGGACAATTCGAACGTCTCCCAGAAATGCATGCACTAACGTGTTCTCTTAAGGCTGTCACCTCTAAGGATTCAACCGCTGGTATGGAGGTCCTTCGTTTGGCGTGTGGTGGACATGGCTATATGCTGGCATCAAACCTTCCAATTCTGTACAGCTTCGCTTCAGCAGCCATAACTTATGAAGGCGAAAATACTGTTCTGCTTCTGCAGACTGCAAGATATTTAGTGAAATCTTGGACCAAGGCACTTAAGGGAGCCAAGCTGGTGCCGACAGTTGCATACCTCGGCGACGCTGTTAAATCAAATACTTTTACCAATTTTGACGGATCTTGGGAGTGCATGATTAAGGCACTACAATTCACAGCTGCAAAGTAAGCTCCACAGTGATAATTCATTAACAAATGTCTAACCTCTTTTTCTTTTTTAAGCAAAATCCGTGTGGCCTATGAGCATTTAGAGGAGAAAAAAAAACGCATGACACCAGGGGAAGCCGCAAATGCTACCTCAATTGAACTTGCCGCGGCTGCTGAAGTACGTTTTTTTCCATATTCATTCAATAGAGTCCATCGTGAACTACATTTGTTTTTTATTTTCTTAGCTGCATGGGCGCGTCTTTATAGCTGCAACGGTTTTGGAACAAATAACCTCAAAAACCAGCGAGCGATCAGAGCAGCTCAATTCAGTGTTATTGGATCTCCTCGAGCTATATCTCGTCAATGCGTTCCTTGATCAGATGAAGGATATTCTGAGGGTGAGATTTTAAAATAGAAAGCCTTAAAATTGGTTTTCCAATACACATTTTTATATATTTTCAGTTTATCCCTCTGACTGAAGCCAATTTAAGTCAATTACAAAATCGCCTCGAAAGTGTTCTGACCAAGATCCGGCCGAACGCTGTAGCCATTGTAGACGGCTTTGACTATCACGATCGTGTATTGAACTCAGTCTTGGGATCTTTTGACGGAAATGCCTACGAAAGGATATTTGATTCGGCACAAAAGAGTCCCATGAACAAGATACCTGTGCAGAAGTCATTCCATGAATGGTTAAAACCTTTCATGAGGTCAAATATATAATATGGTTTAGATGCGATTACTTGTTTTTATTATTTAAGCTTGTGAACGGGACATATTTAAAATAATATTTGTAATTAATTTATGGGATCCTCATATAAATTTTCTCGAAATTAAACTTCGAAAATCTACAACAAAAACTATTTTTTAGTCGCATTTGAAATATATGAGCTACTGCTACATAATAGGTCAGTTCCTTTACTTTTTAATCTGTTTTACGAATTTTTACTCAATGCCGTTCCTTAACTTTAAAAATTCGTAAGAGATAGCGGCTTCGCTATCAGGGTAAGTGGCACCTCCAAACAGTAAAAGCTAAAAAACTTCTGACATATCTCGAAAACCACCGAACCGAAATTTTCAAACAATCTTTTGAAGCAAGTCAAGTCCGTGTCAGCTTTTCGAACCATATTTTAGAAGCCCATCGAAGGATAACACCAACACTTACACCAAACACATACACCATCAATTGCACTACCCTGTATTCCCACAGTATCTTTGAAGTTATAGACAACAAGGAATACCTTATTCTGGGTCGAACAGAACTAGTCGGAATCGGAACAGTAACGACTTCAACACGACTCACTAAATTAATGATATCAAAGTCGACTGGGACTACGATATTCATTTCTCGATCAGAAAATAATCCAGTAAGTAAAACTATAGCAACATAAATTAAAAATATGTATCAGATTTATTTACAAAAATATTTCCCTTGCACCATTTTTTTAGAAACACTCGTTACATGCTGGACTTCATGAAGGGCTTCAGATGCTCTTGAAATGACTTCTGAACTGGGATCCTATTCATTGGACTGTGTTGAGCTGCTTCGAAAATCCTTTCATAGGCATTCCCATCATATGATCCCAAAACTGATCTGAGTATTCTATCATGAATATCAAAGCCATCAACTATGGCCACAGCATTGGGTCGGATCTTGTGTAAGGTTTTCTCCATGCGTAGCTGCAAACCGCTGATATCTTCCTCAGTCAACGAAATAAACTGCGAAAAGTGAGTACTTATTTATTACTTGAACGAACATCCAATTTTGTGTAATTTTACCCTCAAAATATCACTCATCTTCTCCAGACAGATACCAACTAAATACAATTCTAGAAGATCGCCCAATACTGCCTTAAGTGTGGGTGAAACCTTGACGTTTTGGACTTGGTGTAAAGCTGTGTTAGCTAGGAAGGAACGACCATGCATCTGGGAATAATAAATGAAACTTTAAAATTAAACATGCAGTGGATAAAATTAACATACATCGCCAGCTGCTGCTAACTCGATTGAGGTAAGGTTTGCAGCTTCCTCTGGTGTGATATTTTGTTGCTTCCTTTCCTCTAAATGGTTAAATGCGACTCGTGTTTTGCTAAAGCAAAGGTATTTAAAAATACAGCTATATTTGAAGACGTTATGCAAACTCACTTTGCTGCAACAAATTGTAGAGCCTTGACTATGCACTCTAAAGACCCATCCCATTTGGGGAAACTCTTTGACCGCAACGCTTCCGCTAAATAGGCCACAGTAGGTACCAGTTTTTCTCCCTTCAGCGCTGAAGCCCAAGCTTTCATAAGATATCTAGCTGTCTGAAGAAGCATCACGGTGTTTTCCCCCTCATAAGTCATAGCAGCAGTAGCAAAGCTGTAAATAATTGGTAAATTCGACGAAAGCATGTAACCATGTCCACCACAAGCCAAACGAAGAGTTTCTATTCCTGTGGTAGAATCCTTAGAGGCTATAGCCTTAAGGCAGCTCGTTAAAGCATGCATTTCGGGAAGCCGTTGCAGTTCACCTCTTTGCAGGTCTTGTTTAATTTCATTAAACATCGATGTGAGGTAATCGGCGTTTAGCTTCAAGGCCAAAGCTTTTGCTATCTCAGGGAATAACTTCAGTTGTTGGGTCAAGTGATCGATAATTTGATGTTCGGGCTCGCTAAAAAAGAGAAGAAAAATTTGCAATGATGCAGATACATTTCTTCCGGAACTTACTTTGGATTAATGACACTCTGACGACGAACAGCAGCGTAACGTGTTGCAATTGTAGCAGCACGACTCAATGCTGTATAAGCCGTTGAAACTATCGACACACGAACTCCAACCATTGTGAAATAGGTCAAAACGGATGCTGGTGACTTTTTAAACGTTCCATCCGGCAGCACTTGTGCGTTTTTCATCAGCATATTGGTTCGCGGGATGCGGAATTTCTCGAAACCTAAATAGCCGTTGTTTACAGTCTGAAAGGCCATTTTGTTGCCTATTTCCCCAACAATAATGCCAGAGAGAGGCATATGCGTTTTCTCATCCCTCAATTGAACTATGAACATTTGAATGCCATGTGGTTGGTGATTGATGTACAACTGGGCAGCAACAACAGCATAGTTCGCTGTGTGACCCACTATATACAGAAATGGAATTATATTGTCAATGAACTCTTCTTAACAAGCAAAGCTACATACATCCTCCAGGCCACCATTTGTAGGCAGTGATCGTAGGAGAGTGCAAGATAAATTCCTCCGTTTTTGGATCGTAGTCAGCTCGAGTTTCCAATCCACGCAAGAACGTACCATGTCCCAACTCGGTTTGGGCGTATGTTCCAATGATGTTGAAATTTAACGCTCGTGGTAGCCACTTTTCAATTTGTTCTGGAGTTCCTTGTCCGCTAATGGTTGGTACAAACATTGCGAAATGAAGTAAGAATGGAGTGCCCTGAGGAATAATTGCTGAGGAGCTTCCCGCTAACATGTCCCTTTTAAATCGAATTTTAAAATTAATTGGTTTGATTTAAATATGCAGGAAACAACACCAAATATTTCAACTCACGGAAATATATTAGTTCCTCCTGGATTGATTTTGTGCTGCAATTTTCGCAGCTTTTCAAACAGTTTGCAGTTTGTTTTGATTGCATGGTCGTACATATCCTGGTATGACCTGTAGTTCAATTGAGGGTCATCCGCAAACTCTGGATCTTCGAATATTGCTGCCTCTATATATTGAGTAACATTTATAAGTAGAAATTATGCGTATTTTTAGTGCAAATATTAACACTTTATTATTCTCCTATTGGGCCTTACCAATAATCATTTTTAATCTTCAACTTAAATATTTTGACGGTCACAATGGATACTTTTATATGGAAATTTTCGCCACTGTGACCCGGGCACTAAAAATGATTATTAGTACCGCGGATTTGTGTATAATTATATTTGTTAATGGTATATCATGTGGTATTAGGGGTTGATAATAAGCTACCTAAGGAGACATTCGTGAATATTAAAAGATTCGTAGCTTACTTGTTAGGTATTACCTACGTAATGATAGCTGACCAATATATCCACCTGTTTTGAATATATACAGTGTCCTAAACACAACTTTTCAGATTAATATTTTGCAAATTTTATGAGAACATGAAGGGAAGGGATTTAATTGCTCTAATTAATAAACGAGAAGTAAACCTAAAAGTAGAACTTATTGAATTGAAAGTTATTTGAATTGTCTTATTACATATATAAATATTTTTTGACAAACATAGAAATTAATAACGATCTTGAAAAATGATAACTACATTATTAGATACGGACATGCAACAAAAAGAACGTTATTATAAATGTTGTGTCGTAATTAATATACCTGAATAACTTAAGTACAAATTGAAACGTCATATAAAAAAATCATTATACAGAAAACGCTTATATTAGTTCACCAATCTAAAGCTCTATGTACTGAATTAAGCAATATTACAAAACGAACCAAGTTTTCGTTATCGTCCCATCAAATTGTGCATTTCATCGATGTTGATTACAAAATTATGCACAAACACACTGCATAATTCCCTTTCGTTTCTCAAAGAAAACAACACACACACACACGGTCGATTTTGTTTTTGTATTGATTAAGAATTATTTGTGAAATGGTTAGTTAAAGGCAGTGAAGTCAGAAAAATTTCGCCGAACAGTTTTTTACGTGGCTATAAACGACATAGCCTAAAACCATCTCACAGTCTTGGGAAACATTTAAAAAAAATTTCATTGAAATCTGTTCAACAGTTTTCGGGCTTCCAGGTAACAAAGAAAGTATCATGAACCGTGCGTTATGAAGAAATATAAAAAATAGTTTCCACCGTTTTTTTTTTAATTGATTATTAGTACAATTATTTTAATGTAGTTAAGGCCGAAGAAAAGAACCTGCATAGTTTTATATAATTTTATTCATCTAAGGAGGAATAGTGCATATTTTTAAAATATGTATACGGAAGCAGGGTGTGTAAGTAAGTGAAATATTTTGAATTTCTTTACGAACGTGCGACGTGCGAGCTTTAAAATTAATAAGTTTCGTGAGCTATAATTTATTAAAATAACCAGGCTTTCCCTCGAGAACGGAGAGAGACAGTTATCCTTTGTCGTTTTGAGTGAAAAAAAGCCGTCGTACATTTGGTGGCATTTGGGTTGACGAGTTGCGGAGGAGACGATTCAACGACAAACTATACGAGCTAACTAACTTGTTAGTTAAGGTATTCACCCTGCATTGATGAGTCAGTCTGACAGCACAAACCCTTTTATAAGTGTAGAAGATTATTTTGCATGTAAGTAGTTTACTTTATCATTCGAACGTGTATACGGATGAATAAGGTTTCGGCTTAAGTTTCAGAGAGTTCTTTTATACCCTTTTTTGCGTGTATATTTGCATATAAATAATGTACATATCTAAATTCCATCATAGTGTTTTCTTTAGAAATTTAAGATCCTAAAATCTTCAATGAGCTAAATCACCTACCGGTATGGCAACCCCGAAACGAATCATTAAGTTTCCAATTCCGCAATAAACTGGTGTTGGTACCCCTATGCCCTACTTTTTGCACACACTTTGAGAAAAAATAGATGATACGTTTTTTCACTTCAACTCACCGATTTCTCTTTTGTTTCTCAATTTTTCGGGACCCCCATTCCACCAAGTGGCAAACTCTCCAACGTCAAAAGTTGCAGTACAACGTTCTTTCGCAATATCGGGGTTAATTTTGTTTACTGTGGCTGGCATAGCGTTTATCAATTTTGTTTACTTCTTTATAAATTAATATTGATTTTGTTTACTATACTCAAAACAAGAGAACCACGTACTTTACAGTATTACAGTATTTCACTGACTATTTAACAAGTGCCACCAACAAATGCCATAATGATAATAATTTTGCCATGAATAGAAATAAAAAAGCTTTTTCGTTTTCGCATGGAGGGCATATTAGTTTAATCAGTGAAAGTATAAATAGAGATACGTTTTATGGTAGTCTGTGTAATTAAAAATAATGTAATCTCAAAGAAAACTGTTTGAAGTGCATAAAGCCATATAATCAGTAAAATGATAACTAACGTGTTACCACTTATCAGATCTCGAAAATAATAAACAAAACCAATATTATCAGCACATTTATGCAGAGTAATGCTGGGCGAAGGTACACGAATTTATTATTATAGTTAAAACTTATGATTACTTATATTTATGAGTTATTTAATTTCCTAAATATTTTTTATTCTGATATAAAGTGCACTAAACTTTATCTATTATTTCTAGTTTTATTGTATTGCTATTTCACTGTATTTGCCATATGGTCTAGTCCCCGGCATTTCTCTCCGGAGCTCGGAGGGTACAAATAATTAATTTTGTGCTCTGTCCTATGCATAAATAAATAAAATTGCATGTTCGTAGGTATATCACTACTGTTTATTTACTGAATTAATCCTTTTGTAAATAAACAACCGTTTGAAAGCTATTATACTTGCAATAAGCTTTATGACTGGATCACACGAATTGTGCTCGGGTGTCCTAATTTTGAAAAAGTTTTATAAGACGCGTACCTATCTGACATTTACAGTCCAATACTGCACTTGTTTCTAAAAACAACGTACTATTTCCTTTAGTGTATTTTAAGCCACTCGTCCTCAAACAACAAAATTAAGGAAATAACTCTGCAAAAAACCATCAACAATATGGTAAAGCCAAACTCCTAACGGCCGATAGAGCTCTAACGGCAGCGGAACAAAAAACTGGCATTGTTTTGCTTAATTCACACTCCGCGCCACTTAAATAGCACACCCCTATAGTCGGATTTCCTTTGCCCACTGGTCCTATACCAAGCATGCTAGTTCATTAATTTTGTTGTGATTTGACCAGAAGGAAGATTTAAAACTAAAGCTTTAAGTATTTACAAAAAAAATATTAACCAAAAACTGGCAAAATGTGGGGTCCTAATTTTGGGCCACTTAAAGGAAAAAAACATTTTAGAAAATTCTGCCGCTTTTTATTAACACAAACATTACTTAAATTTAATGTAATTGTAGTATAGTTTAGATTAAAAAAAATTGTTCAATTGTGTTTTGAGCCACTTTTCTGCTCCAAAATTCACACCTCCGGTTTGGAAGGGATGCATATACAAATTGGCCCAATAATTTAGCGAAATCAAGCCCCAAGCCAATTCGATGGCTTGGGTTAGTTTAGATATACCTGGTTCAATATTGTTGCCCCGATTCATAAACTTGATCTGCCAATCATCCCCAAACATTTTCGATGATTTATTCAAATCCGGTGAGTATGGCGGTCAGCTTAATAGCTCCACATTTTGCCTCTCTATATATGTTTTAACACCCCGGGCTGTATGTATTGGCGCATTATCATATTGATAAATGCAAGGCAGAGGTCCAAAAAGGTTAGGAAAGGCTAGGGAAGGCATCCTACAATATACCATTGTAAGGCAACGCATTTATTGTGGTTCACAAAAATTGTAAATTGTAAATGACCCCTACACTATCACACCTTCAACTTTACTAGCGGGTCCAAATAATGAGATGAGCTAGTAAAACTGTTGCAATTTGTTACAGAGAAAGATTTACCCAAATATAACGTCTACCAATTTTTTATCATTCTGCTTTGGAGGTATGGACAATTGTAAAAAGAGCGTACAGGGTGTTCTATTCCAGGTAGCGAGGACTGTATTATCACTACAAAAACACAAACATTTATTTTCCATAGCAAATTCATTCCGACAATGCCAAAATACCCACACTTCAAAACCTAAGACAAATTATATTATTTGGTTACTATAGCTAATGGGTATATTTATATACCTTCCCAATTCTTAGAGCATTTAAAATGATCTGTTGGTACAGGTTTATGAGCCATAAAGTGGAGGCTTGCGCGTGATTGTTATATCACATAGTTAATGCTATCATGATTATTTGTATCTAAAACATGCATTATTGAAAATACAAGACAACAATCGATTTTCAAAACATAATAAAAGCATTTTATTTGGTACAACAAAAAATGTGAATATCTATAAGGCAAGAACATAAGCGCATGTAACTCTTTACATGTTTGACCTCATAAATGGCTTCAAGTACTCGTGGAAGGACTTTTGTACAGGAACTTGGTTCATTGGGCTCCTTTGCGCCGCATCGAATATTCTTTCATACGCATTTCCATCATAAGATCCTAGTACTGAGTTTAACATCCTATCATGGTAGTCAAAGCCATCAACGATTGCCACAGCATTCGGTCGAATGCGGTTGAGCGCTTGCTCCAAAGAGGACTGCAAGCCCCACAGGTCTTCTTCGGTTAGATAGATAAACTACAATGGAAATTTAAATTAACATGTCCCTAAAATAGATCCCTAATCTTACCCTAAGGATGTCACTCATATGATTCAAGCAGGTGTTAGTCAAATACAGTTGCAGCAAATCTCGCAGTACTGTATTGAGATTATTTGAACGCGTGTTAGGTTCGACTGCGATTTTTTTCCAAATGGTAGTCGCCAAAAAGGCTCGGCCATGAAGCTGAAAAGAAAATATTTCTATGTAGATCGCTTTGCAAGGCATTACACATTACGTCTTACATCAGCTGCTTGTGAAAGCTCGATAGAGGTTGCATTAGACGCCTCTTCAGGTGTCATTCCTTCTTTCTGTCTCTCCGAGAAGTGGTTGAAAGCTACGCGAATTTTGCTGAAATATCCACAGATCATATTATTGTTAACATTTCATTATAAGACGGTCTTTGAAACATACTTTGCGGCAGTAAACTGCAAGGCCTTTACAATACATTCAAGGGAATCATTCCATCTGGGAAATCTTACAGTCTTCACGGCATCGGCCAAATAAGCAACAGTTGGCACTAACTTGTCTCCCTTCAACGCCGAAGCCCAGGCTTTCATTAAAAATCTTGCCGTCTGCAACAACATAATCGTGTTTTCTCCCTCATAAGTAACAGCCGATGTAGCGAAGCCATAGAGACCCGGCAAATTAGATGCTAGCATGTAACCATGTCCGCCACAGGCTAAACGAAGGGTCTCCACCGCCGTAGCGGCATCCGTTGTACAAATCGATTTTAGGCAACAGGCTAGTGCGTGAATCTCTCCCAAACGATCATGTTTACCCTCATCAATTTCTTTCGTCACTTGTTTGTACATGTCATGTAAATACTCTCCTCCCAACTTGATTGCAATACCCTTGACTATTTCAGGAAACACTTTAAGTTGCTGGGTTACATGATCGATGATTTGATGTTCTGGTTCTCTAAAATTAATGGTTATTTTATATTGGTTCCAATTATTTTCTATACAAAACTCACTTTGGATTTATGACACTCTGTCGACGAACAGCAGAATATCTAGTCACAATGGTTGAAGCTATTGTTATGAACGTTGCCGCATCAGCTGCAATTAACATCCTCGTGTACACCATTGTCCAATATGTCAATACCGAAGTTGCTGAGCTGACAAAGGTTCCATCAGCACTAACCTGAGCGTTTCTCATAAGCATATTCATTCGGGGAATGCGGACATTCCTGAAGCCCAAGAAACCATTGTTGACACCCTTGAAGGCCAGCTTGTTTCCAATGTCCCCAATATGAATACCAGGCAACGGCATATGCGTCTCCTCATCCCGGAGTTGAACAATAAACATTTGAATGCCGTAATTCTTGTCTTTGATATAAAGTTGAGCCATGACGACGCCGTAGTTGACCGAATTTCCCACTACAAGAAAAAAAAGTTTAGTCGCTGAACTTTGTTCACTCTATCCATATAACTTACAGCCTCCTGGCCACCATTTATAGGCCGTAATCGACGGACTATTTAAAACAAACTCTTCTGTCTTGGGATCATAATCAGCACGCGTTTCTATCCCACGAACAAAGGTGCCATGACCCAATTCTGTTTGGGCATATGTTCCTAAGATGCTACCTTCAGCAGCAGGTGGCAACCATTTGGCAAGCTGTTCGGGAGTGCATTGCCTTTCGATCGCCGGAACAAACATTGCATAGTGCACGCTGAGGGAACTGCCAACTGGTACAAATCCAATCCCAATTGCACCATTCAAATGGGTTCTAAAAGAATAAACCTCGATTTAACAAAATTTTAATAAATATCATCAACAAATAAATATACGGGAAAATGTCGTCGCCGCCAGGATTTAATCTTGCTTGTAATTGCTTCAGCTTTTTTGCAAGTACGGTACCTCTCTTGATGGCGTTGTTGTATTGATCTTGGTAGCACAAATTGTCAAAGGGAATATCATCGTTAAGTTCAGGTTCGCTGACTAGTTCCTTAACTGCGAATTATAGAAAATACATTTGGTTGTTGTTGAACTTTAGTAAATTTTATCAAATCTGTTGAAATAAATGAAAACCTAAAGATGTATTTTGTGTTTTTACTGCTATCGAACCTGAGATCCTGTAAGTACAACATACTAACGCTCACGGCCCCTATACCATATATCTTGGGATTTTATAATACTAACGATATACGCATATGTATGCAGATTAACCAAGTCAATCTTGTCATAAGATTAGGGAGGAAAAAGGGAGGCACTACAGAAAACAAGTTTTAAATGGCTTCTTGGCGGTACCTAAACGTATAACTCCTTAACATCGACATAATCAAGGAGAGATTCTATCCCATATTTGTTTTTAAATTTTCAGTCTCACTTCCACTATTTTAACGTTTTCAAATCGCAAAATAATAATTTGGTTACGATTTAATGTCAGATTGTATTTTATTAATGTTTCACTCTTAGATTGAATTGAGTTAAACACGACAGCAGCGATAAGATAAAAATAACCATTCCACTAGTCCAGACCAAATGATATCGCTATCAGTCTTCGGCTAATATCTAACCAAATCACTGCTGAACTTCGAACTAAGGTCAAAGATTCTATTTTTGGTTCCACTTACCAATTTCACGCCGTTGTTTAACTTTGTCAGCTCCTCCGTACCACCAAGTGGTAAACTCTTCGACGTCAAAAGTAGCCGCTTTACGCTCCTTCGCGATATCGGGATTAATGTTTGCAACTTTAGCCAGCATTTTTCGAAAAATAATTCACAATATTTACGGAAAATGAAAACAAAATAATAACACCTCTCTTCACACCATGAAGACCAGTCAGCGACTAATCGGCACTATGAATTGCAAAATACCTTTATTAACAACAAAAGAAAAGCTCCTATCATTAATATTATATTAAAGCTTTCGCCGATGGAAAACGAAAACACTGAGGCGATTGCATAAATATGTGTTTATTAAAATATGTAGTAAAATATTCGCTTAAATTTTCGTGTAAACACTAAGCAGTATGTAAGGTATAATGTTAAGAAGACTTCTTCATTTAAGAGTCAGAAATATTTACTATAACGACTCTGTTAACTGGACAAAGTTCAAATTTATTATTGTAGTTTATCTATAATACTTGCAACAAGGGACAAAGTCTTGAATTAGTGAATGCGATTTGCGCCTAGTAATAATTCCAAGAACTACCTGGCTGATCTCTTATGAAGTCATGATGTTGCAGTTTCCATCAGCCAGGCGCCAAGTGCCTCAACTAATGGTTCTTAATAATCTCATTAAAAAAATTAATAGATTAACTGATGGATGGATACATTTTTTATTATGAATGGAAAGTGATTTACGATTTGACTTTATTTTTTATTTTTGTTGGTGGTAAGCGACTCTGCCTTATCAAAGAAAAATGTAGAAATCCAATAACCTATATATTAACTTAACAACAGTGCTTTGCTGGAAATGAAACAGTGGTCTCACTGTCTAAAGTCGGCGCGACAATGCCGCTTGTCGAATCTGAACCCTTCTGTGGTGTCAGTAGGGGATGTTTCAGGAACTTAGCTCAAATCGAATCTAATGAAAATGAGAACCAAACAGTTCTTCCCAAAATTGGCCCCAGGAAATTCTATTTTCTTACTAACCTGTATAAAAATAACCTAAGAATCCTGACAGATATAATTACTGGCCATGGCCTTATGGAAAAAAATCTTTACCAAATTGGATTCTCACCGGACCTCAACCCCACATGTAGACTATGTCTGGAGAGTGATAAGGCCTCCCTTCACATTCTCACGGAATGTAGTCCGGCTCTCTTTAGCCTTAGAAAGAATGCCCTTGGCAAAGAAATCGTTACCTCAGCAAATCTTGCTGATATACCCCCAGAGAAGATACTTGTCTTCCTGACTGTCTCCGGTTGTTGTTCGCTAAGTCCCTTGCGCGGGCTAAAAGGAGCAGTTAAATGAATTCCAATACAGTGGAAAATTATTTGGTCCCATGAAAATGATTGTACTGTCAGCATTCCCTGTTTTATTTATTCTTTAATGTAATAATGTGAGCAACATAATTATGCCAACCGATATTTCCTTATATGTATTTTTATGAAAAAGCTGAAAGTTTCCCAGCTGATTATTCTATCTCCACGTTATCTTTAGCAAAATGTTATTATGTAGCACTTAAACATAAACATAGAAAAAAATGTCTTCCATCTCCTCTCCCTCTAAGCGGAAGGGACGATTTTTAAAAACTTTTCTTAAAATGGGAAAAAAAATTTAAATATTAAAGAGCAACGGCAACACTTACATTAATGTAATTGAGCAGTTTTAAAAGCCAAAAATCCGTTCTCTTTTTGTGTGTTCAAATCAAGTTATTTCTGTAAATTGTTTTTGAAAAAATTGCTTTCAAACTCAAAACTAAAAAAATATAGTTACTTAATTGTACTCTGAAAATAATGAAAAAAAGACTGAAATTGAGATTCTGTGGATTTTAGGAAACTTCGTATATAAACAATCTCGCACCTATACTTCAAAATCGAACAGTGTCCCGAAGCAGGAGGATGTAGGGGGCCTGCATTCATTCGTATTTCAGGGTATAATGGGAACCATTGCGATTTATGTCTTCAGAGCTGGTATATTACTTTATTGAAAGTTTTGCCATTGTTTTTGAATAATTTTCTTTTCATTTCAAAGTACTTAGTACTTTTTATGAATTGCCCCTTAGTCCTAAACAGGGGAGGGAGATAGACCCTCCCATACAGTAAATAATGCTTGTATTTATCAAATCCACACCAAACTCCATTATTATTTTTTGCCGCCTTATATCATCATTAGGCGTATTTTTTTGGGAAGTAAGTATAACAAAACCGAAAGTGATTATAACAATTTTGCATGTAAAACCAAAAGTGAGTATACAAGTTTTGCATGTAAAAGTAAAAGTGAGCTAGCTATAGATTCTCAAAAAAATACGCCTATTATCGTACTCGCGCCAATGGACATAATTGAGGAGGTTCTATCCCAGAATTCATCTGACTTTAGTATTTTTTCCAGATTTCCTCCCACTATTTTAACATTTTCAAATCGCAAAATTGGTTACCATACTTTTTAATATCCGATTGCATTTTATTAATGTTCTACTATTAGATTGAATATATAACAGTTAAACACACCAGTGATAAGGTAAAAATAAGAATTGTACTAGTCCAGATGCTATCGCTATCAGTCTTCGGTTAATGTCTAATCAAATCACTTCTGAACTTCGAGCTAAGTTCAAAGGTTATATTTACTCTTTAGAGCTTACCAATTTCACGACTTTGCTTAACTTTATCAGCTCCTCCATACCACCAAATTGTAAACTCTTCGACGTGGAAAGTAGCCGCTTTACGCTCCTTTGCGATATCGGGATTAATGTTCGCAATTTTAGCCGGCATTTTTCAAAAATTATTATTCGCAATATTTACAGAAAATAAAAACAAAATAACAAGAACAGTCAGAGACTAATCACCGCCGTGGGATTTAGTAAAATAGCTTGATTGACATTGCATTATATTGTATTTATTTAAACTTCATGTACTAGTAACTTTTATACTAACAATAATTGCTAGACAAAGTTCGAATTGTAGGCAAGCTAGTGCAAGTAGTTCAAGCTGATTCGTGTATACTTTGTCAAGGCCCAGGGTGCAAAGTGTTGAGCTAGTGCATGCGATTTGCCCCCCTAGAAATAATTCCAAGAACTACATGACTAATATCGAATGTAGTCATAAAGTTGCAGGTTACATTAGCCAATTACATATGTATGGATAACAACAGGCACCAAGCGGCCTCAAACGCTGGTTCTCAGCAAATGGTTCTTTAAAATCGCATTAACAATTTATTAAATTAAGCGGATCTCTTTGTTGATAAACTTTTTACCCTCTCTACAGGTTGTGGAGCAATGCAATGCATTTAAAATGATAAAGTAGTTAAACAAATAATAAAGCTCTTTATTCAGTGTACAGTACTAAAAATATTTTTTAGTGACGACTCAATCTTACGAACTCACAGTCGCGTTATTTTCTATAAAAAATATTACCTACTGTTAAATATAATAAATTAAGATAGAATATTAATAAGTATCAGAGCCCATAGTAGATTAGATACATGTACAAAAATTGGCAACCGGACTTTAAATGTTCGACTTCATGAACGGCTTCAAGTACTCATGAAAGGACTTTTGGACAGGAATCTGATTCATTGGACTCTTTACTGCGGCATCGAATATCCTTTCATAGGCATTTCCATCGTATGATCCCAAAACTGAATTTAACTGTCTATCATGAAAATCAAAGCCGTCTACAACTGCCACAGCATTCGGTCGGAAGCGAGTCAGAGCTTGCTCCAAAATACGCTGCAAACCGCACAAATCTTCTTCGGTTAGATAGACAAACTGCAATGGGAAAAAGCAATCTAAAAGTTCCTTTTTTTATGCCGATGTGTTCAAGCTCACCCTAAGTATATCACTCATATGTTTCAAACAGGCGCTAGCCAAATACAATTCTAATAAATCAAGGAGCACAGCATTAAGTTTAGTCGACCGATTGTTGGGATCAACAGCGAGTTTTTGCCATGCAGTTGACACAAGGAACGCGCGGCCATGAAGCTGAAAAGACGTTTACAAAAATTAGTAACAATATTGTAAATGTGTTCTGTTTGCGCCTTACATCAGCGGCTTGGGCAAGCTCTATTGATGTTGCATTAGCCGCTTCTTCGGGTATCATTCCTTGCTTGCGTCTTTCCGACAAATGGTTGAATGTCACACGAATTTTACTAAAAGGAACCGATATTATGCTAAGAATTTTATGTGAATAAAAAAAACCTTACTTTGCGGCTGTAAACTGCAAGGTCTTAACCATGCATTCCAGAGAGCCATCCCACCTAGGGAACCTCACTGTTTTCACAGCATCGGCCAGATACGCAACAGTGGGCATTAGTTTGTCTCCTTTTAACGCCGAAGCCCACGCTTTCATTAAGAATCTTGCAGTCTGCAGCAACATTATAGTGTTCTCCCCTTCGTAGGTAACGGCTGATACAGCGAACCCATAGATACCTGGCAAGTTAGATGCTAGCATGTAGCCATGTCCACCACAGGCTAAACGAAGAATCTCCACCCCATTGGCGGCATCGGTGGAAACAATCGACTTTAAGCAACAGGATAACGCGTGCATCTCTCCCAAACGATCAAATTTTCCACCTTTGATCTCAGTCATTACTTCATTGTACATGTCGGATAAATATTCGCTTCCTACTTTGAGTGATATAACCTTGGCTATCTCAGGGAACACCTTCAGTTGTTGGGTTACATGATCGATGATTTGGTGCTCGGGATCTCTGTAAGAAACGCGTTTAGGCTAAGTTTCAGATTTTAAATGTAAAAGACTTGCTTGGGATTGATGACACTTTGTCTCCGCACAGCAGAATATCTAGTAACAATGGTCGCAGCTTGGCTAAGAAACGCAGTTGAATCAGCTACGATCATGCTTCTCACGTACACCATTGTCCCATATGCCAGCACCGCAGCCGGTGAGCTCACAAAAGTTCCATCGGCGTGGACCTGAGCGTTTTTCATTAGCATGTTCGCCCGAGGGATGCGTACATTCCTAAAGCCCACAAAACCGTTGTTGACACCCTTGTAGGAAAGTTTATTGCCAAGATCACCAATGTGTATACCTTTCAGCGGAATGTGCGTTTCTGCATCACGCAGTTGTACCATAAAAAATTGAACGCCCTTTGATTTGTCTTTAATATAAAGCTGAGCCAAAACGACCGCGTGGTTAGCAGTGTTTCCCACTAGAAGAAGGAAATATTTAATCCATAATTGGATCAACCTCTACCCTTAACTTACATCCACCCGGCCACCATTTGTAGGCCGTAATTGATGGAGAATTTAAGACAAACTCCTCGGTCTTGGGATCATAGTCAGCGCGTGTTTCTATTCCCCGAACAAAAGTGCCATGACCCAACTCGGTTTGAGCATAGGTTCCGACGATTTTCATCGCCGTTGCGAGCGGCAGCCATTTGGCTAACTGTTCGGTATTCGCCTGCAATTCAATTGTAGGCACAAACATGGAGCAGTGCACAGTTAGTGGGGTGCCACAAGGTGCAAATCCCGCACCCTGCGAACCGATCAGAAAAAGCCTAAAGGGCATAACTTATTTAACAAGGTTTCTGCTAAAACATTAATTGAAAATAAATTTACGGGTAAATCTCGTTGCCACCAGAATTTCGCATTTTTTGCATGTTTCTCAATTTTTTCGCAAGTATTGTACCTCTTTTCACTGAGCTGTTATACTGATCCTGGTAGCTCAGGTAATCGAATGGGATGTCATCTTTAAGCTCTGGATCTTTGACGAGCTCGTTTACTGCAAGTAAGGAAAAATCATGGGTTTATAAGTGCGCTTTGGAGAATGTGTATCCTGATTGTGAAATGATAGTTCAAACGTAGGGATGAGTATAGCATTTTCCACCAGCTCTCTATATAGCTACATAGGTACATACATAATGTTATTTAAATCCGTGTCGTTGTGTAAGTATAGTTCATTGGTCATAAAACAGAATCAGGGCGATAGTCGATACCTGATAAAAGTTTTTTTTTTAAACCGGGGAATTTCGAAGCTAATCGAAAACTAAAGTTCGTACGAAAGTGTAGTGATGCTCTTCTCTATGTACCCCTAGATAGGGGAAATTAAAGTTCTAATTAACCTAATTCACAACCCTTAATATTTATTGTCGCCTGTTGGAACAATATTCATACTTTTTTGAATGGCTTGGTTACTGTGGTCACTGATATCCCAGTCGAAGCTCGGGCACCTGTATATATTATATATATATGTATGAATTTATAATCTCTATGGCTTATTAAGAATGTGATGTGACTTTCGCTATCAGTTTCATTTACGAAAATAAGCAAAACAAATTAAAACAGCAAAATTATGACTGCAGTAAACAACTTTTTCTACTTAAGTTATTGTGTTGGTGCGAGACCCATGGAGTGCGGTCGACTTATTGCTGTACTAATTTCGATTTTGATATTTATGATCTCTATTATTAATTTGAGTATGTGACGTAAACTCCAAACGCTCTAGATACATAATATTTAGACAAGTCACTATAATAAAACTGTGCAAGTTCATCGTTTTAAGCTCTTTATAATTATATATGAATTAAAAACCATTTCATAGCTTGCTCACTTATTTCACGCTTCTCTTGAAGCTTGTCAGCTCCTCCATGCCACCAAATGGCAAACTCTTCGACATCAAAAGTATCCGCCTTACGTTCCTTGGCGATGTCTGGATTTGTGTTTACAACTGTAGTCGGCATATTGTCACAACTGTTCGCACGATTTCCAAAAATATTGCAACAAAAAACTGAATTCGCACTGTAAAGCTTTCAAACCTCTACTCTTCGAGTTCGCGCAAAGACTACTGGGCTATACTCTTACTGAAACGCAGCTCGCTGAAGCGATAGGTAGGACATACAATTTACAAAAAGACATACCTGATGTTTTGGTGAAGATAGTGTGCTGACCAAAGTACAACCGACAAAATAGGTAGGTAGCTTTAGCTGTCTAGGTCTCTACAAGCATAATTTGAACTTTTTGAGATTTGTGCTCCGTCATTAGACAGGCTTGCCATATTGTGAGATTTATTTCGGCACAAGTGATTTTAGGTAAAATTAGTCTTCAGTTTCAGATATCATATAATTATTGTTTTTTAAATTGAAATATGTATAGATATCTATATCAAGCATTAGTCTGCCATCGGTCTGTTTCTGTACATTCTACGTATTTTTTGGAAATCTGGCGAATATTAATGAAATGTTATGGAATTTTTGTTGGTAATTTTACAGCTTCGCAGTCACCTTGTCTTTTTGGCGATAAAAAATCCAAAATTATACCTACATATTTTTTTAAAATAACCTCGCATTTTAAAGATTTGAAAGTATTTTTTTTAGTATTTTTCTCTAGAAAGGTGAATCTATATCACTTCAATTTGAATTTACGTGTGCAGGTGCAGGACAAATTAATAGTTTACAAAATAAGAGATGTATTGCAGATGCGAGAGAACTGAATCAATATTTTAAAGCAAAATTAAATTTTGTTTTTTTTTTATCATTCAATTAATTAGTATTAAACTTATTACCTATTTAATTTTTTTTTTTTTTTTTTTTAATTTATAAGCGTATGTATCGATTTTAATAATTTTAACTTATATTAAATAGCTACACAGATGATTTTGTTTATTAAATTCCTAATTTTTATTATTTCTAATTTTTTTCTCCCACAAAATATTTTTGGTTTTAACTAATGGTACATTCGTATTCGCCTCTTGTTCTAATGTATATTTGAATGTCGCTTTTTAACCATTTCAATTCAAAACCATTCCAGTTGTATTTTTATAAAATGCATAGAGATGAAACTAAACTAAAAGTTCACACAAATGACAGACAAATTTAGCACCAACTGTTATGCAGCAGTCTCCGTCAAAGTATCGAGCAGGCTGCGGTGTCGGGTCGTCGTCGGTGGTGGGAGAGGTAATGGTAAACGACTTGTCGATTGGAAAAATAAACGGATGGTTTCAAAACCTATGAGGGTACCTACAGGGTCAGATATGCCCTGTTGCAGACAGAGTTTCTGGCTGTACACAAAGCCGACGTTTAGGCTAAAAACGGAGCCAAGCTTTCACAAAATGAAAAAATTTCATAAGGTCACCAATAGCCGTGGCCAAGAAAATTATTCTCGATTAAACGAAAAAATAGTACATTCACATAAAATGGTCACATATAGAAGGGCACAGAGTCCTTCTGAAGAAGCAGGTTTTGTGAGGACCTACATGGTGCAGAAGATATTACTCATCTTCTCTGTGAATGTCAAGTTAATGCTCGGATCGGAACAGAAGGAAGCATCTTGGAAGTTAATTCTTTGACAATTTGGAGAATGCTGCCCGTTGATACAAATTCAAGACCATTTTTAGTTTCCGTAGGTAAAAGTGTCATTTTGACCGTGAAGATCGGGATGGCGATATGCCTGATGTGGTGCCTAGTCTACTGTGATGAACTCACAGTCTACAAAACCTAACCTAACCTAAGAGGCAATCATCATCTAACAATGGAGTGAGATCCAGATCACCATTTAATAGTAGCTCTACAGAAGTGATGAATGAATACAATAATATAGATTTGATGTTAGGCTGCAGTTATAGCTATCAGAAAAGTCCATCCGTAAAACACGCAACAGAACAAAACTGAAACATTTAACCATAGCATATCATAGGAATTCAGTGGAATACTTCGTGAAACTGGTTGAGAAGTTGAACAGAAAAAGTTTTTCGTACGGAAAAATAAAGAAATTCTTTTTTTTTTAAATTTAAAGATCAATTGCTTAATTTTTTTTTTTGACGAACTAGTTTTATAATTCAGAAGCAACTATTTAAGACCAAGATTAAGTTTAAGTGCTCCAAAAAAGTAAAACAATATTTTTACGGATGCATTTTACTGATAGCTATAACTGCAGCCTTAAACAGCAACATTTTGCTTTTGATCAAGCTGGAACGCCATTTTCACGTCTTGCAGATAAAGTCGAACATTTTACCCGTTTGAATATCGATTATAGGACACCATCAATTTTGATTCAGAATTATTCACCCCTATTCCCGTTGGCGTTTGTCATAAACGACTCGTATTTCACTTCGTTTTTTTGTCGATTTTTGTAACATTTTTTAAACAAATGAATTGAAATAATGGTGAACACATAGAAAACAAAACAAAACTGTTAACAAAAGTTAAAACAAAAATCTGCACATCGTTTTACAACGACACGAAACATGAGTCGTATACGACAAACGCCAACGGGAATAGGGGTGATTGTTTCACAGTGTCAAAATATATTCCGCTTGTCCTCCGCAGGAGATCGTATGAAGGAACAACGAACTCGTTATGCTAAGAATTGCATCGAATATGACACTTTGTTTTTATTCCACACCACTTCTTTTTTGCCATAGTGAATGCACTCCGAAAAAGAACACAAAATTTTTTGTATAAAAACATTTTTTAATTGATATATCATTTAACAGTATAAAATAATACAAAACTATGATACAATAGTAGCCCAACTTAAGTATGTATATATAGGTAATTTTCTTATAATCTACACATGACCGCAGAACGCCCAATTTAAGACTTTGCTATACAATATCTTACACAAAGGCTCGACGAAGATCCAAAATACTTTTTTTACAATTTAGCTTTCATAAATGGCTTTAAGTAGGCATTGAATGACTTATTGACTGGCTCCTGGTTGAGTGGACTCTTCTTTGCCACTTCGAACATTTTCTCGTATACGTTGCCATCGTATACGCCGAGAGTTGAGTCCAACATACGATCGTGCAAATCAAAACTATCGACAATAGATACTGCGTTAGGGCGAATTCTAGCTAAACAATCGTTACGACGTATCTCCAAGTTGCCGACTTCCTTCTCGCTTAAGTTGATGAACTAGAAAAGAACCAGACAAAATAGTTAAAAGTGTTGGGCTATATTTGGACCGTTCTTACCAAGAGGAAATCTCCAATACGATTGAGGCAGGCGTCAAGTAAATATAGCTCTAAGAGATCTCTCAACACCTTGGCGAGAGATGGCGAAACATTTTTGCAAATGCTCTCTATCTCAGTGTAGACAGACAGTGCTAAGAAGGCACGCCCATGAAGCTGAAAAGAATAACGTTTTCAATGAAAGTCGGAACTATTCACAATATAAGAGAAACGTACATCAGCGGCCTGAGTTAGTTCGATTCCAGTTAGATTTGCAGCCTTTTCTGGACCATAGCCATTGGCTTTTCTTTGTTCCATGCGCTCGTAGGCGATGCGGATTTTGCTGTGAATGAAAACAAGATTTAGTTTAAGAAAACAAAAACAATTTGTGTCAACATACTTTGCTGCAACAAATTGGAACGCTTGCACAATAGACCACAGCGATCCGTCAAAGTTGACAAAGACCTTATGCTCAATAGCTTCCTTGATGTATTGCACAGTCGGCACGAGAGCACCTCCACTCAAGGCGATCCCATACACTTTCACCAAATACCTAGCGGTTTGTAGCAACATCACAGTATTCTCACCCTCATAGGTGCATACGGCCGTGGCCATGCCGTAAATAGTTGGGAAATTCGAAGCATCCATGAATCCGTGACCACCGCAAGCCAAACGACAGATTTCGACACCGCCCGCTGCATCAGCACTACAAATCGCCTTTAAACAGCAAGATATCGCGTGCATTTCAGGCAATCGATCAAGATTACCCTCTTCCAGCTCACCGGTCACGTTGTTGTACATGTTCCACATGTATTCGCCAGTCAACTTAAACGCAATAGCTTTGGCGATTTGTGGAAACAGCTTCAGCTGTTGAGTTACGTGGTCCATAATCTGCGGTTCTGGTTCACTGAAAGCAACACGATTGAATTCAAGTAACAACCAATGCCATCCCATCTCACCTAGGATCAATGGGACTCTGCCTCCTTACAGCGGAGTACCTGGTCGCAATGGTAGCAGCTTTGCACAAACTCAGCGCGGTATCACGAAGCAACGCCACTCGCACAAACATCATGGTGCCATAAGTCAGCAAGGATGACTTCGGCGGAACATAGGTTCCATCGGGCAGCACTTGAGAGTTCTTCATCAACATGTTTAATCGTGGAACGCGGACATTCTTGAAACCAAGGTAACCATTGTTTACGCTTTTCATACCGAGTTTTGTGCCAATTTCGCCGATATCGATACCTGGCATTGGCATGTGGGTATCCTCATCCCGAAGTTGAACAACAAATGGTTGAATACCGTGGCATTGACCTTTGGTGTAGAGTTGCGCCATAACAACCGCGTAATTGGCCGTCTGACCCACTACAATGGAAAATCCTCCTTAGTTACATATTACTGTGTCAGCTTATTACTTACATCCTCCTGGCCACCATTTGTACGCGGTAATAGTTGGGGAGTTAAGTATAAACTCTTGTGTTTTGGGATCGTAATCAGCTCGAGTTTCCAGGCCGCGTAAGAATGTACCGTGTCCCAACTCGGTTTGAGCATAAGTGCCAATAATTGTACAATCCCATGCTTTTGTCAGCCATTCGACTTGTTGGTCAATAGTCCCTTGACCCATTACTGTCGGAACGAACATAACATAGTGGAGCGTTAGTGGGTTGCCTTCCTTAATTAAACCTGAACCAAGGGAGCTACCCAAGAGAGCGCTTTTAATAGAAAAGGAAATAGAATGAGTGAGATTCATGAGATATCATGGAACGACTTACGTGTATGTATCTATGCTAGCAGCCCCATCGTCGCGCATCTGTCGGATTTTGTTACTTATTAATGTTGCCTTGCGAACTCCTTCTTCGTACAACTCCTTGTGCGACAGGTAGGAGATTGGGATTTTGTCCATCAACTCTGGGTCTTCTAGAAAGTCTTTTTCTAAAAAATATAGAAAGATTTTGTATAGATGTGTCGCCCATATTTTTTATTTTACAAAATAGAAGCAGTGATTTGTGCAGTACCACCATGATGTACGTGTCCGTTGACTCATTAGAGGAAAATTGCACAGAGACATTGTAACTCTGATTCACTCACCAAATACCAGGAACAAGACGAAGAGTCACAGCTTCCTACTTGTGTAGCGCAACATTTCAAAAGTACCCCAGCGAGATGGGGGTCCGCAAGGGACGTCCCGAAAAACTCACACATATGGTTGTGGAAAGCTAGGTCTAGAGTCCTATACGGACCTCCACCAACTATTTATCAATTTATTTGTTTGTTATCATAGAAAACCATTTTTAAACAGAGTGTACATCATAACGGACAAGTGCACAATCTTATCTCCAATTTCCAATACATAGTAGATATCTAAACATAAAGCAGCTATAGTAAGCGCAAATATAATTTCCAATAAATAGGCAAGTCCAAATGTTGTGAAAAATAAAACTGTCATCCGAATAACTGTTGACAACAGGCGCTTAACTTGCGTATGACAGACCAGATGACTGAACTTTTTTTGGCCATCCATGGGACGTTGTCATCCGGTCATGCGATTAAGCTGTCACACAAACCAGTCATCCCAGATGACAGCTTAATCGCCTGTCATCGCTACTATGACCGGATGACAACGGCCTATGGATGGCGCTGAACGATTTTCTGATGTGTCATCCATACATCGGATGACACGTTTTCCCCGATTTTGACAACAGACCTGTGTCGTTCGTGAAAATAAAGTGTAAAGTAGATGTAAATAATACTTTTTTTTTATCATTTCAGTCAAAGCATAAAGTGAACAATTTCGTGAGTATTTGTGCATTTTTTCATCGTCGGAATATTTTGAGCGTTTCGTTTCACTGTTGTGTTTGTGGTTTGATCAGCAATGTATTCGTGCGTTCTTGGGTTCTGCGGTCATTATGGTTTGCATTTTAAATATATGAATCTACTACCAAAATAATTAGCTATTTTTTTGTATATTCATTTCGGCGCAAACACAACAGAACCAAAAACTGATTTAATTTGATCGATTGAAATATTTCGTGGGTAAATGTAATGTTTTCGTTTTGTAATTTAGCAAAAACAAATATGAGCGACGACGACGGTGGTGCCGATTTTGATGCGATTGATGTTCTGGAATTGCAGATCGTGAACCCCAAAAGGAAGGCAGAGAAGGCACCAATAGCTGCTGCCACTAAACACAAACGAAACAGAAAACTTGTTTTCGCATGGGACCGCCGAACAGAGTCCGCGTTGATTGCGGCTGTTCAGAAAAATCCGCCGATTTGGGATAGCAGCCGCGAGGATTACAAAAATCCAAGTTTGAAAGCCGACATCTGGAAACAGGTAGCAGATGAACTGAATATCGAAGAGGTTGACGTAGCCGAAGCGCGTCATAAATGGCAATCGCTTCGCAGCCATTTTAAGGCTTGTTTGGCCAAATGTCGATGCAAAAAATCTGGTCAAGCAATAGCCGAGATAACGACTGTGTCGTGGCCTCATTTATCAGAAATGATGTTTATTGAGTCCGGCGAAGTCACACAATCGTGCCTAGCTACTTCCACGATAGAATTGGTATTCATACTTGAATCGATAGATATCATTTTTCATTTTGATTACATTCGTTTGTTTTATTTTCAGGATGGTGCGTACAACGATACATCGATTGTGAACGATTTAACTCAATTGACGAATCCACAATCGTCCTTTGAATCTGTCCAACCAACACCGACTCCAAAACATGTACGGCGAAAAGAAGGAAGAGCGAAATCGCCAGCGATACCACAATCGCCATCACCATCGTTTTCTTTGAATTCGAATTCTGGTAGTATGCGCAATTCGGCGGCTGAAGTGTTGGTGAACAATGCACGTAAAGAAAAGGACCGATATGATGTATTCGGCCAACTGGTCGCATTCAATTTGCGCCGACTTCCAGAAGACGTCGCATTCAATTTGGAAGGTCGCATTATGCACTTGATTTACTCTCTGCCGCCACCGCAGCCGCTATCACCTCCTTTTCGTCACCGCGGATCGCCACTGCATCGAATTAGCCGGCCGTCTTTTAACCGTCTGCTCAATGATCAATCTCGTGATCAATAGCGCGCTGATTGAGAAAGCACTCCTAAATGCGGTGCATATTTTTTTATGAAACCCCATAAACATATCTAAATGAAATAAATAAATTTGGACGAACATTCATTTTTCAACCAAACAAATTGTGTTTGTAATTTCTCTGTAGAACCGACGACATGTAGATAAAATGGTACTTGCATTATTCTATTTAGAACTGCGTTGCTATATACACAGTTACCCATATAAAATAATGTGGTGCTCATCTGATGACACGTTTTTTAAAAGTTATCTCCGTCTCCGCAAGAAAATATGGGACATAATAGCTAAATACGCCTGGTAAGATAATGACCATGCTAGGCTACATGTAGTTAGAGCTTTTTGTGGCAGCTACGCAAAATGTATAGCTCTCCAAGCTATATACCTTAAGTACCATTTAAATGTATGGATTGTGTTATTCACATATTTTTCCAACAATGATTTAAAATGTTAATTATTCAACGACGAGTAAACCTCTCAATATAATTGGCCAAGATCAAATCATATAAGAGATCTTGTTTAGTTCGTCCGCTGTACTTAGTCAGATTTGCTTATATGTAATTAGGTCCAAGCTTTTTCAAGCTTCACTGTATGTTGGGATTGTAGTAGGTACATGAGTTTCAAGATTTATTGCACATCGGTGTTGTATGATGCAACAGTTCATTACCACTGGTATAAACAGTGCAACCAAGAGAGAGATAAAAGCAACTTATTAAATAAACAGCATTCACCCGTCAACTTCCTGATACTACATTAACAAGAGTGACCTACTAATCCACCAAAAAAACAGAAGATAACCTGTAGCAACGAGTCTACTCTTTTTGAAGTAAAATTAGATGAACCTGCGTATCAACATTCAGTACCCAATCCCCACTTATCGTGTTGCCCCATTGATAATAGATAATTTAGTCGGAAATAGCAACATTTTTCTTATCAATTTTTGATAAGTCATAATAACAATTTATGATGATCAGTAACAACAAAATCAAACTAGCAATCTCAATTGTATACCAATAAAACAAACATTCCATACTACATACGTATTTTATGCATGAGTGGACAATTTCTTCTTGATATAATACGTACCTAATGCTTTCTTTTCTTGATATTTCTTTTCACCGCCAACCCACCAAAGTGTAAATTCTTCCGGACGGAATGTTGCATTATCTCGTTCCTTTTGTAGATCTGGATTTACTTTTCGAACCGATGATGGCATGTTCTACAAATATTTTACTACCTACTTCTTTCAGTGCACAAAAACAACTGATTTCTCATGGAACTTTGATAATGCTGAAACTGGATTGACCACTAAGCGCTTTCTAAGTGCTCTTGAACTTTGGAATGGATTAACAAGAAACACAAGTACAATGTCAATTAGAACAAAACGTACTTAAATATAAATAAATAAAAATTCTACAAACACAAATTTATTTATTGTTATTCCAAGTAAAATGTCATCAATCAGCTGGGTTAAACGAGAAGCCGCTGTACGATAGGCTTAGGTTTGTTTGTTTCAAAAAAGAAAATATAAATAGGTACATATTTATACAAATATTCAGCCCAACAGTCGGTTACCTATTTTGCGAAGCGAATTTTACGAAGTGGCTATTCGCACGTTCATTTTGACAGATTTTGTACTGAACTGACGTTTACTGACACGAGTACGTAATCAACGTAACGTAATCCTATTTTCATTAAAAACTCCTTATAAATAGAAAAGTTGGATCCAAAACGTACGTCCAAAAATGATTACTATACTAGAGTTTAAGTCCTTGCCGCGAGCGTAGCGAGCCACATACCCCAACTTGACGCAATATAAACTTTGACATTTCGTTACGTAGTCGTGTGCCGAACAGCAACTGCCAAAATTTTATATGGCGGAAGATAGGGTTTACCTATTTTATTTGTGAAAAGTTTATAATAAAGTGCGAAATACAATTGAAACCACTGCAGACTTGAAATTTGGTGTTTGTTAAAAGTGTTTGCAAAAGTTCAATAGATAAATTTGTAGAGATTGTTTAAAAAAATTCAAAATAATCTCTTATCATCACACGCGTTGTGACGGCAAATTTTACCATTTACCCCCATTTAAAATTGACTGTGGCTATTCGCACGTTGTTCGGGACACGACTACGTAACGAAATGATAAAGTTTGTATTGCGTCAAGTTGGGGTATGTGGCTCGCTACGCTCGCGACAAAGACTCTAAACTCCAGTATAATCATTTTCGGACATTATGCCGCACGTTTAGGATCCAACTTTTATATTTATAAAGAGTTTTTAATGAAAATAGGATTACGTTACTTTGATTACGTAGTCGTGTCGGTAAATGTCAGTTCAGTCGAAATCAGTCAAAATGAACGTGCGAATAGCCACTTCGTTTAAAATTTCGTTTGGTTTCCTACTAGTTTTTTTGCTGTCACTTTGTTTTTTTTATTTGACATTATTCTAAAATATAAAAACACTGCTTATCCATTCTCTTGTTTTAATCTAATTTCAAAATTGAAAAAGAATACTCCGGGAAAGTGGGAATGGATCCAATAATGCAAAAAAAAAAGATTTCTGAATATTAGTACTGCACTCTACAACAAATGGCGTATTTTTTGGGAAGTGAGTATAACAAAACCAAAAGTGAGTATAACAAGACGTAAGTATAAAAGTTTTGCATGTTAATTTAAAAGTGAGCTAGCTATAGATTCCCAAAAAATACGCCTAAAGTCACAGACCCGAAAGTAGGTACTACTTGGATTAGTAAATCTTCCATCTCCGAATTGAAACCGAAATCGAATGAAAAGTGTTCTCGATCTCGATTCCGAAGTATTGTTTTCTTGTTTCAATCGAACATAAAAAAGTAATAGGTTTGTGACCATGACTGACAGCAGCTGGCATGTTGAACTCCATTCAAAATGTTTACAAAAAAATTTAAAAATTTCTTTGCAAATTATTCGAAATTACGACTGGTTAATTGATGCCTACGTACTTGTAAGTATAAGTACGAATAACACTATGTAGTCAGTCAGATTCATTTATTCACCAACAGGATTTCTATACGGATGAACATTGGTCGAAGCTGCCGATCTCATGGCGAAACTACCTGGAGCCACTGGATCATGATGACTTGGCAAATATTCTTCGTGGTAACATGAAATGCACCTCCGTTCGACCATTATCTTTACTTTGCCTTATGTCGCTTATGAAAAGATTGTGTGTACCGAGAACAGTGAAGAGTGACTGCCATTTAGAGCTGGTTTCAAACGAGTCGTCCCTTATAGAGCACCCAAAACTAAAGAATATTTTTACGAAATGTGTCAAGCCCAAAAAGCGTCATGAAATTGCGAAAATGGCAAAATTCTGTCACCAAAGCGTGGTGCAGACATCTGTTGATTTCGTCGTAGATTTTGGCGCAGGATTAGGCCATTTGGCTCGGGTTCTAGGATACGGATATGGGGTGCAAGTCTGTTGCTTGGAAATGCAGAACACTCTAAATGAACAAGCAAGGTTAGTTTACCGAGGAATTGGAAAATTTCATAAACTTGACGCATTCATCTTGTAGAACAATTGATTTACAACTAGAAACGACGGCGTCCAGATACATGTCACCTGAAGAGCGGCAACATTTCCGTCGACCAGTGCATATCACTATGAAGTTGAATAAATCAGTTTCTGCTAATGAGTTTGTAAAGAAAATAACCGATGCTTTGGGCATAGCAATTGACAGTGAATTTTGCTTTGGTATCATCGGCCTGCACCCATGCGGAGACCTGGGAGCAATACTCACTCAAATGTTCCTTTCTTGTGAACAGGCAAAATTCCTTAACTTTGTTGGTTGTTGCTACATGAAGCTCTCCACCGAAGACGAGACATTAAGTCCCAGCTATCCTCTTAGTGAGTTTCTGCGAAAACTAGGGACAACCTTCTCACGCTTGAGCTATGAATCCAGAGAGATTGCTTGCCATGCGTCTGAAATGTATTGTGATCGGCTAGAAAGTGGGGAGTATGAAGATCTTAAGGTACATTCATTTAGAGCGACTACCGAGAAAATATTAATGAAGTACTGGCCAGAGATGAGGCACATAGGTCTCAGAAACGTAAAACACACCAAAGGAATGCAATTTGAAGAGTGAGTATAATGATAATAATAGCCTGCTGAGACCGTGTTTTATTTTATTTCCATATAGCTACGTAAAACGAGCCACCAACGGCTTAAATATCCACATTTCCCAAGACGATATGCACTCTGAAACTACTCGGAATGACCTCAGTCAGTGGAAACGCATTGTTATCTTTTACACTATGCGACTGCTGTTTGCTCCATTAGTGGAGAGCGTCGTTCTCTTCGATCGAATACTCTACCTGAAAGAAAGAGGTAAGTTGTCTGCACAAAATCTTTTTAGACTCGCCCTTATGAGTCCTTTTAGGTTGCTCAGTCCAGATTGCTGCTATTTTTGATCCTCGCCTTTCACCTCGCAACCATATAACGAGCGCGACTAAACTAGGTCAATGACTGTTTACGTGTTACCTCTCGTTTTATTATTATAAGACTTTGAATAAATTAAATTATGTATTTACAAAAGCTTGAGGGCATTATGTCTCCAGTTCTTTTTTTGAAAATGGAATGACTTTGATAAGTTTGGGGAGGGAGGATATCCTTAAGCAAATTGTGCACTTGCCAGCATGTTTGTCGTTACATCCGGCTCTTCATCGCTGGCATTTTGGTCGAGCTTCTCAAATCCCCGCTTTCTGTGATCCAACAGACCGCTTAGTTTAAATCCCTCCGGCTTGGAGGGAAAGTCCCATGCATGTCGGCGATTTTTCACTCCGAACGGAAGGCAACCTTAAGTAAAGCAAAACTGTATTAATTTACAAAGGAATGTAATGACCACGTTATTAAATATTTATAACTACGTGTGTGTTAAATGGAAGCATCTTACCTTAATTAGGCCTCCGAGGTCTGTACAGACGTTTAAATAAACTTAAATCTAAAAATGAAAATTTAACAAACTACGGGTACAAAAACTATAAACTAAACTAAAGTAGTTTATAGAGATAGAGAGTGATCTCAAACACGGATCTATACGAGAAAATTAGGGCATGAAATGGCCATTACAAAAATGTTTAAAAGACTATTGTGTATCGGTACCATCAATGAGGACTATAATCTCATTTTTTTTGTACAATCCTTGGCAGCCATTATTCCAAGGAGCTTCAGTCAAAGAATGAAAATGTAGTCATTTACCTAGCACGCCGCATTCGCTTGTCGTATACACAGACGGATTAAAAATGACTCCAGGTGTCTTCTCCAAATCTGTACGCATCTTGTGATCCCGCATTGCATGCTTAAGTTTGAAGCAGACAAAAAAGCCACAAGAGAGTTGAGCATCAGACGGACTTTCATGGATACTTGGATCACCACAAGAAAATTATATATTCACACAACACTCTACGAGAGTGCAAATGCCCCTGACGGAAGAACTTACAGAGGTTGCGATGATAATGGACTTCTTAAGGACATTATGGTCTTGCCTTTACTTAACAGCTCGCAAACCAAACAAGTTGTATACCCAACTGACAACACATCTTAAGCACAAACATAGAAAGCTTCTACTGTTCGCATCAATAATCAAGGAATTAGCCATCACGGCAGCAGACGTACTATTATCCACCGAAGCACAATACAATGTCACTGCACTGGCGTCAATTTTAACCCCACGTACACACATGTTCACCGAACGTAACAAATGCTTGTGAGCACCTTTAAGCAAGACAGGATATTTAAATCACCAACCAGCACCTTTTGGCAGAAGTTGATAAGACGCTTTTACAGCAGTGAACCAATCAATCCTGATAATAGTGCCAGAATACAACCATTCAAGTCCAAGTGCCACTTAAAACAAAACAAACTACAAACTCATTAATTACTGACCTGGTACTGAGAACGTTGATCGAACTAGATTACATAAATGTGCAGTTTTTTTTGTCCTATGATTTTGTATATATGTTATAGTAAATCTTACCTCAACTAATCATCTCTGCTGACTCACCGAAAGCAAACATTTATGCGACACCAAATTACAATAAATATAAAATAAAAACCAACAAAATTTGCAAAAGAAAATTTATTACAAAAATCAAGAAAATAAAAAGTAAAATAATAAAATAAAAAGTACGTTTGTAAAAAAATTGTAAACAAAAATATTCGAACGTCTGACACAATAATCAAAAGTATATACAAGTCTATATAGTTTCCACATGTAACTAGATTACAAATGAGAAGGAAAAACGTGATGCATTTAATTCTTACTTAAAATTCTGAGGACAAAAGCACTGTAATAGGATAAGGGTGTTGGGGACGACGGGGAAATGAACACAAAAACAATCAACATTCATTGTGATTGGAGGAGACCAGGCGCTTATACACTAAATCACATGGGGTACCCGTTGGGAGATCAGAATTACCTCGTTTACGTCTTCGGGAGATCAGCAGTGCCATTCCGAAGGTGAGCAGTGCAAAAATTACCATAAGAGCTGCCACCAGGAGGGCCGTTGATCCAGGTTGCGCTTTCGTTGTTGCCTGCGATTGCAGTTGTTCTTTTGTATTAGCCACGACTGTGGTGGCTGTAGGTTTAGCCGCCGACATTGGCAAAGAGGGAGCTACCTTTTTGTGGAGGAATTTGTGCACCTTGGTGGGATCCAATTCGGCAACGTATATTTCAGTACCATCGGTGGTGACGGCAACATCGTGTGGATTGGAGAACTGAAGATCGTTTGGGCCAAACTTGCTGATCACCTGCTTGGATTTCATGTTAACAACATAACCACGTACTTCATTGTAGTGGTCGATCTGGCCCAAGCCTCCGGTTGGGCCGTTAACTACAATAAGCTGGCCACCATCCGCTGGGGTGTAGTCCATGCTAAAGAGTCTGTCACCGATTATTTGACTGTGATATTGCGAGTGGAATGTTCCGTTGTTGGAGAAAAAGCACTGTACTCGACCATTCTCGCGATCTGCGGTGCAAATTAGATCTTGATCTGGTACTAGAGTAAGTGCATGAGGAACAGCGAAGTAGTTCTTAGGGGCAACTTCAAACGCATTACCTAGAAAGGGAAATCTTAGAATATATGCGAAAAAATATACCGAAGACGAAACATACCTGCAAAAGAATTCTCGCCCCACTGGAGGATTTTCTGTCCTGAAGCCGAGTACTTTACTATACGGGCATTACAGTAGCCGTCAGCAACGAAAAAGTCTCCATTTGGCAAAACGGCGACAGAAGTCGGCTTGCAGAACGTCGTTTCTGTTTTTCCCGGCAGAAAGGCTGTTCCCAGCGTCAGCAGAGGTTTGAACGATGCTCCTCTAGGTCCAAATTTAAACACCTGGTGCAAACCGACGTCAGTCACCCAGACGTTGTCATTGGCATCGATTGTGAGACCATGAGGCATATAAAAGCTTTAAGTGAAGAAATTTCACGCAACCGATAACGCATGGATAATGAAATTACTTACATGTTTTTTCCCCAACCGTAGACAACCTTGCCAGTTTTCCTATCAAAAGCCACTATAGTATTTTCGTTAATTGGACCACGAAAACGTTCAGTGTAAACATTCTTTTCATTAAACGTCGTTTGTCCCCAAACTCGATCTACTCTGTGGAAGATGACAACATTTCCACTCTTGTCGAAGGCCACCGCAGACACAGCGCCAAGTTTAACTGATGGATCCGGCCATTCTGACTGGTAAACATAAGCTAAAGGAAAATTTCATTAAATCTAGTAGATATAGTTAGGTACAGTTGCTTGCACTCACTTGAATTCAATTTAGCAATCTCCGCCTGGACGTCGATCTTTTCCACCTTCAACTTAGGTTGTTTCCATGGAATTTCCGATGGATTACCACTTTGCATTATTTGCTGAAACCGTTGGTTTGTACTAACAGCCTCATCTTCAATCACTGGAAGATATCTAGCGAGGTTCTGAAAAATCGAAACAAAAAATCGTCCTTAAAAAATCTGTTTAATCAAACAAAGCAAACAAATTTCCCATTATTCCATCGACCTACGTATTCAACAGTAGTCCCATTAAGAGCGTTGAAATTAATAAAACCCACTCAATGTCTTCACCTGTTACATGATATTATGTACTTTCAATTTGCAAAGAAAATCAATAGGACCACGTTCTAAGCAACATACTGCAAACATATGTTCCCCAAGGAATTGAAGCCAAAAACTTACCTGGTCGGAAGCAGATTCAATTAAACAATTAACCAGAAAGAGCTGTATAGCTATTAGAACTTTTGGCCAGTACATTTTTTTGATGATTTGCTTTGTTTTCTAATGGTGCGCTGATGGAAGCTGGTGGTTCATATAAGTGTAATTTGTTATAGTTTCAAAAGGGAAAATTATAATATAAAACAATTATTCACTGGAACAAACTTTCGTAGAGTTTTTAAAATGCAATTTATTAAGTTTTTCACTTGTAAATGAATTATTTTCTAAGAAAACAAAGACAACAATCAAACAGCCATCGCGGCATTTACCATATGCAGAGAAAAATGTGATGCCAAACTTTTCTGGAAAAAAAAGTAATAGATGCCTATGGGGAGAGGATCTACCAGAAATAAAATTGTACAGTGATAACAAAAAAAAATCCTGAATGAAAAACAAAAAAAAAGTAGCAGGAGTACTCAACGTCCCTGTGTAAAATGAGGAGCCAAGAATAAATTCCGAAGGAAATACAAGTTATATTGCAGAACCACATTACGTGAGAAATATTGTTCCCGATGTGGGTGATAGATATCCCTTTGTTTTAACCCATGGAAATCAATGGGTGTGAGTAGTGAGTAAGTAGAAAGGAAAGCGATATATAGCACAGAAAATGCACCGGGCGTACATGTTCAGAAATCAATATCGCATGGACATATGAAGGTTATTGGAGTTCGCGCTATTGCGATACATTTGGTAATTGAGTTTAGAGAGTGAGGATGTAAAAAAGGGCCTTCTGCTTCGGCTTTACCAAAATATGTAATTTGTTTGTATTTTTAATTTAATATTTCTTTACCTGCCAATTTGTATTTCATTTTAATAACTCTTTCTTGCTACCCATAGCCAAGTCTTTCATGGGAATGAAAGTCTGTTCATCATAGAAATTATGAACGAACAAATAAACTCATAAAAGCGATCTCTAGCTAAACTTATATTTGTCAAAATTAAATGACCCAACACGAATTTTAAATTTGTGTTGCCCTTCCAAAAATATGGCAGTTACATTTTTTTGATGTAGTATTTTAAAAAAGAATCTGCGTTCATAAGTTTCTACTTTGCCCAATTTTCAAATAATTTAAATTTATACATCGTTCACTAGTTTCAATTTGACAACTAACGTGAATTCTATGTGTGAGCTAAAAAAAACTAAAATCAGTTAGGAATACCGTTTCTGCATTTAGACATGAGTTTTAATGGCAGCTTAACTGATACTTCAACTGAAACTGAAGATCGTCTAAATGGGGCTTAAAGTGTGACAAACCAATACAAATTAATTTGACATTTATAATATTCGTATGGAAGTTGTGATTGGAGTACGAACTGAAATATACGATAGATTGCTACGAAATCAATACAAAATGTTCATTCAACATTGTACCAGAATAAAAACTGAAAAACGTAATAGAAACAATCCGCTGTAATGTATTTTTTTTTTAAACAGAATTAGCGCTACCTATTTTGATTTGGTTTGTGTCTGACTCTGAATTTACTCACTTGGTGAACTGTCAAACTCTGTTGGACTAGCAAACAGCAAACACCCTAGCAAAACTTCGTATTTTATTTTCCTTCAGTAAAATTTTGTTAAATTTCTTTAACCACAAAGGTTAGTAGAAAATTCTTGCTTTTATAATATATCCATGAAAACTTTCCGATGCATCCCAACTGGAGAGCGCTTGCGACCTTGCACATCCCACTTAAACGTTTCGTGACGGCAGGAGCCTCTGAAGAACCCTCAACATCCTCGTACAATGAAAAGTATCAAATTTCAAATGTAAGCTCTTCCGAAGTGAAAGAATTCTACGATGAAGTGATAACAACTCCAGAAACCGCTCCAAAACATGAAGTATCTCAGTTGTATTCAAATGGGCGAGTGGAGCTGAAAAAAATCCCATTTGATAAAAACAAATTCTTTCGGGCAGCAATCGCAAACGACACAAATAATATTCTGCTCTTCAATTATCAGAATGACGATATAAACACAACTGACGCCTATGGTTGGACAGCACTTATGATGGCAGCTTGCGAAGGCTCTGCTGGCGCTGTTGAAGCTTTAATAGAATTGGGGGCCGATCTAAATTATAAGGATAGAAGTGGAAATACAGCATTCAAATTGGCGGAGAAAAAACACTTCTTTCACATCCTCGAACTCTTTTCAAAGTGCGAAGTGGATGCAACAGAAACGGATACAGAAGAATCAGATAACGACACTGTGCACAGTGAGTTCTTCTGCGATGTTTGCAGGCGATCATTTAAAGAAACCTCACTTCGCGATCACGTTACATCAACTGTTCATCAGTTCAACAAAAAACGAGGCAAACAATCGTCACTGAATAGGTTCAGTATTCCTGCCAAGAACCGCGGATTGAAAATCATGCTAAAGCAAGGTTGGGACAAAGAAAGTGGTCTAGGTCCTAGTAACAGCGGACGACTATTTCCCGTAAAGACAGTTATTCGGAAGCAACGAACTGGTTTGGGGACACAGCAGGAGCCTGCCAGAGTCACCCATTTTCAGGCATATGACCTTCGAGCCATAAAATACGTTCCCCGTCAGAAAGCTAAAAATCGAAACGACATGCGCCAAGAAAAACAACAGGAATGGAAGCGCGAACGCAGATTGCGAAAGGAGCTCTCATAGATAAAGTACCAACTCATTTATTTCTGTCTTCCGTTGCAGATCACTGCAATCACAATGTCCAGATCCGATGAACAGAAAACTGTTGACATCATTCATGCCACGGAAGAGGTAGCCGATGTGATTCTTATGAACAAGCATGAGCTGATTGAATTAGACAAACGGCGACAAATCACCCGGGAGGCTATTAGGGAAATTGAGAAGACTTGTGCCGATGAGAAAAAAATCTGGACAACCATTGGTAGTATGCTGGTTAAAGTCAAGAGGGAAACGGCACTGAAATTGCTAAAGAATGGTAAGTGGAACGAAAGTTCTGAATCTGCGAATGAAAATTTTATTTTGTTTTGTTTTTCCAGACCAAATGACAATCGAAGTGGAAATTAACAAACTTCGATCAGACCAAAAGATTTTGGTCAACAAACATCGCGACTTGGAGCATTCAACGCCGTATTCGGGTACGCATTTAAAGGCATTGGATAGACATGAGTTTGGTGCACTGAAAGCAAACTTGCCATTCATATAACTAAAATACGGTGTCCATGTACATACTATAGCTGGTTAAGTTAGATATTAATAATAAAATATTTTGCATAAGTATCAATATTTGTGTACGGTTTGTCAAGTGTACTGTATGCAGAAAGGATTTGGATGAATCGACTGAATTATCTACTTCTGAGTTAAGCAAGTAAGCATTTCACACCGTACTGATTTTCCATTCGATTTTTTCACGTATCTTGGCTAGAATACCGACCAGGTATACCTTGCCTGTGGTACCGACTATTAAACGAATTCGAGAAAAAAAACGTTATTCGTGTGAATGACACAATAAACATAGGCGCCATTGCGAGATTTCGCAGTACAAATGATTTCTAAAAGTACGCAAGCATAATTCATCAAAATTTAGTACACTCAGGCCAATTTTCAAGGGCGGCCCACCAGACGATATCACGGATACATAGAGCCAATATGTAATTCGAGGCAAAAGTCCCCATTTGTTATCAATAGCTTCTTTGCAGCAGTAGCCGTTGTTTTAACCGCTACAGAATATTGGGTTTCCAGCTCAATTTGCTGTCTAGAATGAGGCCTAAATACTTGGCCTTGTTAGAGAGCATCAAAAATGAATGCGCTATTTAGTTTTGGGGGATTAAAGTTGAAAATTTTGAATTTTAAAAACTAATAATTTAGTCTTTTACAAGCTGTAAGCCATTAAGTCAAAAATTGCAGTTAATTCATGTCGTTATTGGAGCACACCTAAAAAAAAAGAACATTTGGACCCATTTAAGTACAATTTGTGTTAAGTTTTACAAATGAAAAAAAAAAAAAACGATTTTTCATCTCTTTCGCACTAAAAATAAAAGTTTGCACAGACGAATGGTTGTCTAGGGTGCCTGTATGGATTCCATCATCCATGAGTTTTATATTCGGGAAATAAAGCTGCAAGCCATTAAAAATGTACAGCGAAAATGAGTTGGCAGGATGGGCTACTGCTAAGTCAGCCGAGGCAATTATTTGAGTGAAATTTTATTCAAGGACTAGGATACGGCTCACTCTTTTTAAAAATAGCAATCAGCAACAACATTTAAAAATATTAAAACGTGTAGGTACATTAGCATTTTAAAAAATAAACGAGCAGAACCTTTCTCCGACAAAACGTAACGCACACCGGCAGTTTACGGATACGATGATAGTGGCTTTAAATGTGCACAAATCAAAATGTATATGTGGGCACCTCCATTTAGTAGGAACAAATGATGAATTTGAAGCAAATTTTATAGTACATACAGTGGAACTCTCAAAATGAAACAAAATAAATTCGAGTTATAGAAACTTCGAGTTATGGAGGCCAAACGTTGAAAAGTTGAAAACGCAGAGTTCACAATAAAACTTCGTGTAATAGAGAAATTCGACTTAAAGAAGTTCGAGTTATGGAAGTTTGACTGTACCACTCCTTTGCAAATTCATAAGCTTTTAAAGGAATATGTCTACCTACCTGTTGCTAAATGTTGAGTTTTCAGATAAATAAGGTGCCAAGCGCTTTTCCACAAAAGCGACAATCATAATTAGGTATTGTTCTTTATCATTACTCTTCTTCTGATCGAGTCTTTACGAATGGAAATTGCACACATATTGGACAAATATACCAGATTCCAAATAAATTCTTAATTCATTCGAAAACAATCCTTGATTTATAATCAAGCTATAGAAATACATAATTCATCTCCGACGCGGCCTAGCGGAGTATTTGCTTCATTCTTATACGAAAATGTTACGTATACGCCACCCTCAAATTCCGAAAACAGGACATTTTTAACAATAACAGACTAGGCTGATAATTAAATAACGTTTGCAGAATCTTATGTCGCTTCTGCTTGCACCTCTCCAGTCTCCACTGAGTTCTCTTTTCTCGCATTCGCATACAATACACCAACACGGGTAATGAAAAGCTTTCGCGTCTCCAAGTCGATTCCCATTCCACTTCCATGCCACAATCGCACACCACTACTTATTGCTCTTTCTATTTACACTTTATGCTACCTATCGTATTGCCATTGCCACTTTTAAAGTCTAATTTTCGCTGTACGCCAGTCGTACGTGCGAAGCGAAGACGGAAAATAATAACACATTCACACTGCCCCCACATACACGCATCTTCTCGCGAATTGCGTTATAGATACATCCATACATCCGTATCGATACCCTACCCACTGAAAATAAGTACTTTTTTTTCTATTCGGTGGAGCAGTGTGGAGAACGACAACGACACACCGAACAGAAAAAGAAGGCAAAAAGCTGATCCAACTACAAAAATATATGAGAAAGAGTGAGAAAGCGAAATGTGACATGAAGGCCATGGTACAAGTTATGTCGCTATCGTCGTCGTAGTCGCCAACGTCGTCGTTGTCATTTTTAACAATTCGCAGTCCGGAAAAAATCTTGAAATCTTTATCGATTTACCCTGTATTTACCTAATGTGGGGGATAAAACGCGATTAAAACTACCTACAAAATAAACAAATTAACTCTCAAACAATCCGTGAGATACTCGATTGCGGTTGTATCTTTGACGTTTTTTCAACCATATGCAACGATTCTTTCCAAATTCGACCCCAACCACTTGTCCCTCGAGTTGGAATTGAATAATTTTCCATTGAATTCGGGTTCACATGTGATGCGAAAAATATTTGATATTGTATTTACATAGTTGCAACAAGAATGGCAAACGGTATGCGAAAAATTCGGTAAAAGCCCTAAGAAAGGGGAAGTAATCAAAAGTGATAACGAGTGCAAATGGATAGTGAAACAGTTGGTAGTGCTTTTGGATACATGTAAATCTATGTAACCTCCGTACCTTTCAGATAATTCGAAAACGACTTGCGTTTTCATTCGGTCCTAGTAGCCCCCTCCCCTTTCACAAAAAAAAAAATTATTTAATATACTCATAGTTCTGTGTTCCTTAACGTATATACATATTTAAGATTAATTAAATTTTTGGAAAACATATTCCTTCGGCTAACGAAAACAACTTAACAAGTGGTTTATACAAATATATAAAATAAAATATTAATTCCACCAGAAGGGGAGCGCTACATACTGTGTGTCTCTCTGATATAAAAAAAGAACAACAACAAGACAAACGAAAAAAAAAAAACAGTCTACAACTACAAGATCAAAGTGCAGCAACATCAGCGCCAGAGGACGACACAACATCATCAGCGATCAGCCTCCTCATTAAGAGATCGCGCTAAAAAAAGGGATATTACCCCTGTTACTTGCTGCAGATACTTTTATTAACTGCGAACGCGACGCGAATACAAAAAGAAAAACAACAGCACATACCAACAGATAAGAAAACAACAACTACAAGCAACAGCACTGGCAAATAGCGAAGTACAACAACAATTTAATGCAAATAAATCAGGTTTGTAGAGTTATTATTTTATTACTATTATCTGGTAGATTGTAGATATTTTGTTGTAATGATGCATGTCATAGAATTCTTTCGGTTGTGACTGTAGTAGGTGTACCGTGGACTTAGTGCGTTTCTTTACCAAGGGAGGGGTTGTTAGTTAGGTACTTTAGGTATAGGTAGGGTTGGGGTTGCATTTGGTCGACGACGAAACAGCGAAGAATAAGCAAACCATGTGGTAGATAATGCGTATGATGAGAGGAAGACGAAAAAAATCAATTAAACACAATAAATAGTGATTAGGGGGGGATATGGCGATTGCTATTGCTACAATAATGGCTATGTGTGTGATTGGGCAAGGGGCTGCACAAAGAGGGAGAAGTAATAACTTGAATTTTGCGACAAAGCTAATCAAACAGGATATGGTATTGCCAGATTGAATTAGAATTGTAATTTTTTCCAAACTGACAAACTGAGAAAAAGAACATAGACAATTCCCTGGGCTAAAAAACGCTTTTGGGCGGACAAAATACTAATCCCAGTTTCACCAAAGTGCGAGTTTAAACTAAAGTTCAACTGGCAGTATGTATTGTACGTACAGTGGCTTTTAAAGAAAAGTGTTTTTCACAATCGGCAGCTTTGAAATTGATGTCAATGTGCCAAACGATGAGTTTTAAACGGCAGAATACTGTCGTTTAACTTAAACTCTGTTTAAAGTTTAAATGAAACTGTAAAAACGCAAACAAATTTAAAATTATCGAAATCTTATGAACAGAATTTTTTACTTATGGTAAAAAGTGGTTACGTAATATTGTTGGTGAAGCAGAAAAATGATCCTCTTTTACGAAATTTTGTCTATCTACTCGTGTAGATATGATGTAAACAGTCTCCATTAAAAACTCTTGATATTCAAACCTTTTTCAATATGTATAAAAAAGAACATTCTATTACAACAAACAAGTAGTAATTTCATTTTATCCGTGCAGGGGCTTAGGTTCCTCCATAACTCTTGATTTACTGCCATCGACTCTAAATCATCAATAGGCCGACAATAGGCAATCCCCTCCCCATACAGGTGGATACAACATTATGGACTTGATTTAATCATCTCATCTTTAAGGCTTTTAACTACATTCGGCAAAAAGTCTAAAAGTGAACAAGTGCAAGCTCACACACAAACGCAGTTGCCTCCTTGTGACAAAAAGGGTTCCTTTCCATGACATTTTGTCTAAAAGGTTCGGTTCCATGGTAAAACGGAAACAAAAATGTGACATTATTATTCTCTATTGGCGATATCAGTAATTAGCGCAATCTTTTTTTGTGCATATAGTAGTTTTTTTCAAAAAGTGTGTCACTTGAAAGTTAGAGGTAGTATACCTAACTTTCAAGTAACACAGTTTGTGAAAAGTTGAGAGAAAAATACAGATTTGAAATGGTGTGGAAAGGGAAAAAACATTTTCGTGCAAGTACTTTGTGCTGAATGTAGTTATGCCTTAACTCTCGGAACGATACTACTTACTTATCGGGCTCCCGACCCGTGAAGAGTCTCTGCCTGAGACACTGCAGCCTTCCATCCTCGGAACGATACGTTTGACCGTAAAACCTTAGCCTGTAAGTGCAAACACAGCATTTCGAAGTTGAACGTAAAATAAAAGCCTGTAATAGAGGAAAGGAAAATTTTCAAAAAACCGGTATTTTTTTACGGGCTTTTTCATATTTGAGGGGACATTTTTGTAAACAATGAACAAATTAGAAATGTTGTTGGCGAAAAGTCCCTTTGCATATACTCAGCCTGTGTTGAAGCTGAGATGAGGGTAAATGTGAACAAATCTGAAGTGATGGTCGTCTCCAGAACGCCTGTTCAATGCACTCTGCATGTTAGTGGAGTCCCATTGAAACAGGTGGAGAAGTTTAAGTATCTCGGGGTCTTATTCACGAGTGATGGAAGGAGCAATGCCGAGTTTTCCTGTAGGATTGGTCAGGCTGGATCGATTTTGAGACAGCTTGGTCATTCTGTTGTCAGGAGGACTGAACTTGGTGTCAAAGCTAAGTTGTCAGTCTTTAATTCGGTGTTTGTTCCAACTCTTACCTATGGTCATGAGGTTTGGGTAATGACCGAAAGAATAAGATCGCGAATACAAGCTGCCGAAATGAGATTTCTCCGTAGTATTGCTGGTGTGACCCCTAGAGATCGCATCAGAAATACCAGAATACGTGAGGAACTCAATGTCGAGCAGCTACTTCTCCGGACGGAGCGATCCATGCTTCGGTGGTTTGGTCATGTTAAACGCATGTCCCCGACCAGGATTCCACGACGTGCTATGGAATCCGTACCATCGGGCAGGCGTCCCCTAGGTAGACCCAGGATGAGATGGTTAGATCAAATTCATAATCTCTCCTCTACCCGTATGGGGATTGCCCTTGATGATTTAGAGTCGATGGCGGAGGATCGAGAGCTATGGAGGGTCCACTTGAGCAACCTACACCCGCGACCCACTTAATGGACAAGCGGACCATTGAAAATGAATGAATGAAAGTTTCAATAAACAAAATACCAACATAGATAAGCAAATTCGCAAAGTATGACGTACCTAATGTGATTTTCAATTGGGCACATCAGATTTTTATTTCATATCTCAGATGTTTTGTGGCAAATTGAACAAGAAAGCAGATTGATCTGCTTTTGTAAATGTATTAGTGCGTTATTTGACAGTACATCGGCTGTGCAAATTGTTTTCGTTTGTCGGTGGAAATATACGAACTTCATATAGATAATCATATCGACGAAGAATCGAAATTCACAGATGACGAGGAAGAAGAATAATTGTGACCAAGATGATAGCAATTGCCCCCAAATTAAGTCCATGTTCATAATTTACGTTCTGAATAGTAATTGCTTTTCAAGAGGGTTCTAGTAATTTCGTTTTGAATTCAAATTCAAATTCAAATAAATTGTGAGAGTATTGTAAAAATCTCGAAAAATATCGAGATCTGCAAAAAGTGATCCGGATAAAAAAGAAGTTTAATTTGTTTGCCCAAAGTGATCTCGATCGAAAATAATATTGATTTTTTGCCCCAATGGAAAAACCACATAAGTCATAATAAATAAAACAAATTCCTCAAAATTGTTCATTATTTGCCTTCTCTCAATTCTGGCAATACTCTAAATGTCACCGTGATTTTGTCTCTCTAATACTTATCACATCGAAATTCTGTAAACACAACCAAATGTTAAATGATCCGTATTTTACACAATCACAATGAGAGCACGCATTCGCAATTATGCGATGTTTTCAAAAAAAAAAAAAAAAACAAAGGCAATACGTCTGCCAATTACATATTTAGGTTCAGCTTCAGTTGGTAGTTTTTCTCTCCCTCTTCGATTGAACATTTAATTTAGTATACTGCTGTCGCGGTGTTGAGGCTCTTTAACATGACTTAGAACAGGCAATAGATATAGACATGTGCTGTTTGCTTAAATTGTTTTGTTTTTTCAACACATCACGCATAATAAATTACAAATGTATAGAATACGCCGGCGTTTATGTAAATTTGTGTATAAATATTTGCTTTTCAAATTTGAGGAAGGCACAAAAGTGCACATACATGTGTACAAAAGTTGGCTTATGGGGACTTGAAGACATTATGAATTTGACTAAGCATTATGTGGCTTGTGGCTATGTTAATGAAGACGTTGAGGTATAGTGGTCATCGTTTTAACCTACATGCCTACATATTTATCGATAAAACTATAAAACTCATTTGTTTTTTCGTTTAAGAATCGCGCTGTAATATAATGTAATCATCTCAATCCCAACCAGTCAGATGCAGTAACTGGGTTTTGGTTTCTGTAGCACAAACCTGTAAGAATAGACCGCCGACTTCCCGTACACATACCCGATTCCCCCCGGAAAAAATTACCCTGTCTGTGAATACGTGTAAATGTCAAAATTAATGGCGGCAATGATTTTCCATGCTATACCATGGGCCTAGGATTTTTCAAGTATGCGTGCGTTAATGGCGCTCCTTTGATTTTGTACAGCACCAATACATGAAAAATCCTGGGCCCGCCGGCAAAGTCCGTTATGTGGGAGGAGTCGACGGTCTATTCTTACTGGTCTGTGTTCTGTAGTTTGTCTTAGGCCATGTGTCAGTTGACTTGTGGTGGAAAATAACATTTTCAGCTGTCAAAACATTATCCTGCTCTGGGAGCAAGACAACAAACTACCCTATGGGCTAATTTTTTAACGTTTTCTTTTGCTTGAGTCTTTTTAGAATGCTGAAGAGGAAATAAAACAATGCATTTCAATTAATGAATAGCGTGACATTCGAAAAATCTCTGTTTTAAGATTGGAGTTTGGTGAACTTATTTTCTCAACACTTTCATAGTGTCAGAAAATTATCCGAGGATAATTTTTTAGCTCAATTGACACACGGCTTAGAACACGATTTTCAGTTATAAGTGGAAACTGACAATATTGCTAGGCTCTCAGTTTGTTGTTGTATTTGCTTTGTTACAATTAGCGGACTTAACGTTAACAGGTTCTTTAGGAGTTTTAACTGGTCGTTATGTTTCTTCGATAACGACGTGGACGCCGCCGCTGATATGATATCAAATATAATCACCTTAGGTATGAAATCATTTATCTCTAACAGGATAATTAGTATCAAACCAAAAGAAAACGCGTGGTACGACTTCAGCTGTAAAGAGGCTATTAGATTAAGGGTCTTGAGTTTTCGGTCTTACAAAACTAACCCATCTGAGGAAAACAGAAAAAAGTTTAAACGAGCCAGAAATGACTGCAATACCCTCAGAAAGCCTGTCAAATTCTCATATCACCAAATGTTGAAGCAAAAAAACTACCTACAATGTCCCATTTTTCATTTTTTACAATGTCCCAAGGGTAGTAAAAACTTTTGTTCATTTGTAAAAAAATATTAAGCATTCGACCTCATCAGCGATCCCAACGCTCATTTACAATGACACTCCAGCTGTCAGCTCTTTGGACAAAGCTAATTTGCTCGCTGCACATTGCATGCTCCCAGATTGCGCTTTGTCCCCCACCTTGATGACTGACTTATCTCACCGAGAAGTGGAACCAATCTATCCATCACTTCGGTAAATCGAAGATTGTTGCGCTTGATATTTCAAAGGCATTTGACAGAGTTTGGCACCAAGCTCTTTTGTCGAAAATGCGTGCTTATGGGATCGATATGGGTCATTTATTTAATGGATTAGAAACTACCTTTCTGGCCGTTCAATTCAAGTTGTTTTGGATGGTTTCAAGTCTGTAACTCACCATATAAATGCTGGTGATCCAAGGCTCCGTTCTGTCTGCAACTTTTAATCCAATTCATTCCTTCGCTGATGACAGCACTCTTGGCTCTGCGAAATAAGGCCCCCAAAAGTAAAAAATTAAACAAGGCCCCAATAATGTGCATACAATACAACCACAACAGAAATTGTCTAAATTTGGGGTGTAATTTCACTTTTTGGGGCTTTATTTCATTTTTACTTTTGGGGCCTTATTTCGCGGAGCCAGCACTCTTAGATTCCCATATTCGTTCCAGGAGTCACGTCCCTGCTCTTCGGCCGTAAAACTGGACCGGGAACGTATGTTAAGCTCATTAAATTCCGACCTTGACAGCATTTTAAAATGGGGTTCAGCCAATAGAGTGGAATTTAATGCTTCAAAAACACAATGCAGTCTGCTGTCTCTAAAGCGAAACCCGAATTTACAGCCATTATCCATGAATGGAAAGACTTTCCATTCTGGGTATCTGCGTTCATGACAACCATATCGTTGGAATGACCATCTGTACGAAGTCGCCAAGAATGTAGCCAAATATCTAGGTTTCCTCAAACGGTGCAAGAAATATTTTACCCCTTCTGATCTCGCTACAATAAAAAGATCGAAAGGGTATCTATATCAATTTCATACAATTTCTTGTGGCTTCTTTTGTTGTTAAGCGATTTAATTAATGTACTGCTTAATAGTCGGATTACAAACTCAAAGCTGGGCTATTCATGTAGAAGAGGTGGCATTATATGTATCTACTGATAGTCCTGGAAGCGTAGGGATGCATAGCGTGTTGCCATAGCGATCTTGGGGAAGTACTTAAGCACTCTTAAATAACTCTTATAAAACGTTTTAAATAAGCTAACCAGATGGCCAGTACGATGTAATGGTAAGTGGTAACAAGCTATAGGTATAGGTAGATACATTTTATAAGACTAAAATCCTGACTCTGGACCTGGATGAAGTTGTAAACTTGTGTTATGTTTTTTATGGTTGATTGTGTTAGGTAAAGTGAAGACTGATTGGTTTTCAGGCAAGAGGGAATTAAATAAGCTGGAGATCTGGCAGGGAATTTGTCCGAGAATATGTGATATGTCGATTATGTTATTGCAAACTGGGCGTATTGGTGGACTGTTCCTCTTTAGGATGTGTTGATGCGTTTCAATAGTGTGGCCTAAGCGAAGACGGACGAAGACAGACAAAGACAGAATTCATTGCTTTAGAGGTGGATGTCGGGTAGATGGGAATGGACCGATTAGTGTTGATTTTAGCGTAGTGATTTTGATAACTTCGCCAATTTAAAAGTCTGCATTTTTATCCGCCTCAGTATTATACAAAATCCTCATTATTACCTTAGGTTGATATTGATTGTATGTATATAAAGAAAATGATGTTTGTGCATTGAATAGATCTCATAACAAATAAATATGTACGCGGTATCTATTTCCTATACCTAATAGCCGTACCTCACGCTTCGTGTTCCCAGGAAATCTCTATCGAGCGCATTAAAACGCACCCTCTTCAAAAAAAAAAAAACACCCTAAAAGGTGTGCTTGGCTCAGTCATGCTGATACACTGACAAATAAACACATCGGACAGCATTAATTAATCAATTGCGAATGTGATTGGAATTCAATATAAGACGTTTGAAGTCTACCTGGGCGCCAGTTCGCCGTTAATCAACCGGAAAATTTGAATTCCTTCGTTCTTACTACACATTTGCATTTATAATATATATTCTCCCCTGTTTCAATAAAATTTATAAAATAGTTTCGATTGTTTGGTCTGCGCGTCGTCGATGCCTTCTAAAACTAATTCTAGCAGACTGCTGCCATCGTTATTCCAATTCCAGGGCTTCTTAATAATGCATGAGAGCGTGTTTGTCGCTTCAGTTTGTCGAATACCGACTCGTTGGAGTCGTTGGTTACCCTAGGCCCTGGTGAACGAACGGAATCTCTCCTCTTCACACCCTCGGCGAACTTTCCGCCAAAAGTTAAACATACGCCATACATTTTAATTAATCATCTTAAGCCATTGTAGTAAGCCAAAACGCTTGAGGAGTAAACGAGATACAACATTTTGACGGGTGTAGTTGAGTTGTGCTAGTGTTAAGTTAATCCACCAGACTTTAGTGTTTAACGAAAAGCGTACTCGTGGTTGACAAACGTGTGAAGTTTCTACGATTTCGGAGTTTAGGATAAGGATAAAGATACACAAAAATATTCAAAAGCTTTGTTTAGATCAATAACATATGACCGAAAGTTGTTGGACCATCTGTTCAATTGATTTTAGTCAACCAATTTTGACAAACACATTCACGTACGATTAGAGCTTTTTTTCTCCAATTTATTCATACTTTGACACTAACCCACACATTGCCATAAGTTCTTCGAGCGCAGCTACTGCTACTGTTTAAATTCGGTTTTCTCTTTCATATTGATAACAACTTTTGCAAAAAAAAAAAAAATGTAATGGGGGTGTTGCCAGAAGTACTTTAATGTTTGGACGATGTCAATTTAGCTTTAATGGACTTGTAAACATGTTTATAAGCTTAACAAAACTAAGCTTATCTTTGTTTCTTATATAATTTTCCAGATTAATCATTTCGCAAAACCGCACTTTGAATGAGCGTCAAGCACCATTTTAGATAAACGACGAAGTATCCTACGTTCGGCCCAATAATAAAACTCACACAAACGAATGGTTGCCGAGAAGCTAGGTCTAGGGTGTCTACCGCCTGTTGCGCCACCTATTTATTTTTTTTTTTAGTAAAAGTGTTATTAGCCGTTTTTTATTATCAGCTATGATCCATATAGATCATCGATTTACATGCACTTACAACAACAACATGTGATCCTGCTTTTCATCGAGATCACGAAATATGATCTAAAAATTAATTCAACTATTTCCCGTTGTTGTTTCGTGGCGTTCTTCATTTCATTCACTAAATGTTGGTGCCCCTGTAAATTATAGCCACACAGTAATGTTGCCAGACCAAATTATGAAACACAATTAACAACACATAAAATCAATTAGCATTTTTTCAAATTCGAATAAGTTACTATTCCGACTTTCGAGATGTTTTGTTTCGCTATATAACACAGAAATATAAATGGAAATATTAGCAGTACAATACGGTTAGTTATGATGCATATTTGAACATAACATTTGAACATAGTCTCCCACAAAAAAATATTGAATGCCAAATGTATGCAGATTTGTTTTCATATGGTAACAACCCCCACACAACAAGCGAAATGTCAAACTCAAATATGAGCAAGTGCAATAGAGAAAACATCGCGTTGCGACGTCACATTGTACCGTGTGGCTGCAATATGGCGGTGTCAATACAAAATTTGTCATAATTGGTACTGGATTTGATATGTGAAAAACTACTGTTGCCACAACTTAAATATAAAATCTTTCAATGATCCAGTTTGTTTTATTTTCATGATCTGATCCGGATCAGATCACGCTGATAATAAAAAACGGCTATTATCGGCTTAGCCATGCGAGTTAGGATGTACACGCATGTGTCTTATATTGGTTTTTTATCTGAACTACTTAACCGACATAGACAATTTTCAATACAAACCTGACGACGGTAAAATGAAGTCCTCTCTCAAAATTTCATTTGCCTAGGTCGATTCCATTGAACGCTATCGTGTTTTCAACAGACAGACAGACGGACATGGCTAAATCGATTTAGAATGTGATCCTGATTCAGAATATATGTATATACTTTATAGGGTCTCCGGTGACTCCTTCTTGGCCAGGGATTTTGCGTACTGGAGAAGTTTTCTTCAGTCAGTGTCCACATTATAATAACACTACTTTGCAAGGTAGATGAAACTAATGGAAATCGGTAGAATAATGAACCCTAAGTTAAAAACAGTGGTTGAAAAGAAATTAGACGTCTACGTTTTTTTTTTTAAACTTTACATAATATTTATTTTTAAGAATTTTATATATAAGACTTACAAAAAAATTACACAAATGACTCCTTCTTTTATACCGATTAGCGTCATATACAGTTTCTCTTAATACAGACCAGCAGTAATCGGCTAAAATATTTTTATCCCAAAAACCTTGCTACCCCTCTTCAAAGGTCTTCGAGTCTTGATGGAAAAAAATGCAGGTGTGAATGTAAAAAAATAATTTTTAACGAAATGTTCAACGTCAATCCCATGCTCTGATTTATGTTTCCCCGAGAAATTTTCCACTACTACTTTAAATGAATACCATGCATCTTTTTCTACACTGGATAGATGAACATCAAATTGGTCATCCTTTAATATCTTTCTAATTTGGGGCCCCACAAAGATTCCTTCTTTGATTTTGGCATCAGAAAGATTAGGAAAAAGGGTCTTTAAACACTTAAAAGCACGTCTTTCTTTGTCAAGTGCTTTAACAAAATTTTTTATTAACCCCAGTTTGATATGAAGCGGCCGTGCAAGGCACTGTAACTTAATGAGGGTATATTAAAAAAAACTTGACGTTTTTAGCAAGATGGGGAACATTGTCACAGACAGTAGCAGCAGGGTAAATTTGCTGCTTAAACAAACATTTAAACAATGGATTTTTTTTCCATGTGAACACTTTAGAGAAATATCGAGTCTGGCTCTGGGTATCGAAAGAGGCCCAAAAGTAATCTGCCATAGTGCCGTTTGGGTTGAAGCCACTTCTTTGTGGCTGCGCTACTGAAATGTTTCTTTAATATTTAGAAAATCGTTTTTGTAGCAAAGTTTGTATGACATTCTTATTTTTTTCCGATCGACTTAAAAGTCGGTTTTTGTAACTAGGTACATATAAGAAATAAAGAAAATTAATTTCTCCGACTGTATTTAAACAGGAGCGAATGCTCGTGCTCGGGTAGGTAAATCCTATTTGTCTTAAAATGATTGGTCGGAAGAGCCTTTACCGGCCCTGGCACTGCGGCTTCTCTAAAGGAGCCTTTTGTGCCTAAAGTGAAGGTTAATAAGTTGTACATATTCACAGCCCTCTCCAGCCACCCACTCCATCGGCTTACTTGTTACTTGCCTATTGTTCTTGTTCAGCGCTTGTCATTTCTTCCTCTTATAAGGAGGTACCTATGTATAAAGAATTTACTTCTATTTACATTTTAGCAAAAACCAATAAGTAATAATGAAATGCACACTTCTTCCACGAAGCAACCTTATCTGTTTTGTGTATGGTATGTCCTATTACTACCACAACAACTTTTACTGGTAGGTAAGCTTTGTCGACTGCGTCATCAATCATCATATCCATATATCCCACGCAACGTACTTGTGTGTTTACTCTCTGCTCTCATACTCTCTGAGTCTCTAATCGCTTAAAAGCTTTAAAAAAACGAAGCTTAATCTAACCAAACCAAACCATCCGTCTTTCACTTCTCCTCAACCGTTTTGATTGTGTATGTTCACTACCAAATACACTTGTAACCCACTTACACACTACCAACATTAAACCACTTGTTGCTCTCGCCCTCTACTCTGAGTCTGAGTCTGAGTTCTCTACATAGGAACTTTGGAGTTTGGAAGAAATAAAAGCACCAAAGAGTGGATCAGACATAGAAAAATCGAAACAACAGACAGAGAGAGTGAACAGCAAGCTCAAAGAAAACCTAGCGATTCCATGTATCAGTTGTTCCTTTATTTATCAAGGTCGCAACGAGTTGTTTTGTTATTTCCTTCCCCTGCCACATAAACCAAATATCCGTGTTTCGTACTTTTCAAATGACTGTGTGTGTGTGTGTGTATCAATTTGATTTTTTTTTTGTTATTGTCTCTTGTATTGTGCGGTGTACTTTGATGGTGGTGGTGGTTCCTAGATAACATAAAAAGTGTTTAACTGGTCAGTTGGATTGCAGCGCAAAGAAGGACGAACAAAAGAAAAAAATGAAAAGCAACTTGACTGCGAGAGGTATTGAGCTACTGATCAGAGTATATCCATTATAATGAGTAGGGACACTCTCGACAATTTCCTTATCAGCAAGTAATACTGTGTCACACAGACATGAGAAATAGACGGATATATAAAGTGGGTAGTGAGAGAGAGAAAAAAGAGGAGGAGTATTTTTTCGGAAAATGGCACAGGGTGCTCAGTTAAAAAAAGGAAAATTTTTAACTTGTCATACATTTTTATTTAATACAAAATTATAATTACATGTGTGTTACGCTAAGATATTTATTCTTGTTGTTGGTTTTTTTTGCTTATTCTAATAAATTTTTTGATAAAGTCATGCTCTGAAACATGTGGCTACATATAATTTTATAAGAAATTCTTTGTTTTGATTTTTACAGCCAGTAATCAATCACATTTATTCTTTAATATGTAGGTAATACATTTTCATTTCAAAATATTTTTTTTTTATTTTGCTATAAACTTTCTAATGTATCTAAAAATTCTTTAGGCGAACGTGTTAAATGCGCACTTTCATCTTCCTTAAAAATCTGTAAATATGGAGGAAACACTATGTTGCTGACTTAGTTTCAACTCAAATTTGCGTTTTTGACGTTTTTTTTAATATAGCATGTAAAATAATAAAACGGATGTTCACTACCGAAATCAACAGTTTTATAGTCAGATTCAGTTTTGAAAGCGTGAAAGCCGGAAAGCTCTAAATTTGCAGTTGGCTCGCCACTATTTCCTCCATGTAGCTACTTTGCTGAAAAATGTCTTTTAAATTCACAAATGAATTGAAATGGAGTCAGCAACTTATTATTTCTTCCTCGGTTGCGTTAAAATGTCAATTAAGTCAATTGAAATACCAATAAGAATATTTATATTCTGCTGGCATCCTTTTAGTTATATTGGAAGACTTATCAAAAAAGTCAATACTTAAAAAATGTATTTCATAAGAAATAGATCTGCTCTTCATTTTCAAAAAATGATCTTCTGAATATGTTGGGGTCTTTAAATTTATATGAATTAAAGATTAATATAACTTAGGACACATTTCGACCACAAGCAATACTATTCATTTTAAAACCAAAAGGCTTAGATATGTATTTTAAATGAGTTCAAGCAAAATAAACAGCGCGTAAAAAAATTGTAATGAAAAATTACACCTCCAAAAAAGTAGTCAGAAAAGGGATAGTTTCAGGAGTTATCACTAAAAAACCAATAAAGTTAAACTTTTAATGCCCTCCATTATCGGCACATAAAAATATTTTACACCTTCATTTTCTTTTTGTTCTCGATTGCGCAGGCTAAACACTTCAAAATATGTTTTCCCCTTTTCCTATTTAAATTTTTATTTAATCCAAAAACATTTGCACTGTAGTTTGTTCGCACCGAAAACAATCACGGGTCACCCTGTATTGTGTTTATTTCACTTCTTTCGCACAACTGATAAGCATTCGAGTTTACCGCCTTTAAAAATCCTTTATGAAAAAACCAACCCCATCGTCACTGCAGAACCAGTGTGACCAGTTATTATAAAAACTAGCAATTATGGAATGAAATCATTTCTATTGCTACTAGGCCCAATATCGGATTGCATTATTTTAAGCGAAGTCAGAACAAAAAAGAAACATTTATTTTCATATTTTAGATTGAAATATTAATTGTAGGAGTTCAGAATTAGTTGTAATTCCTGGAAAAAATAATCATAAAAACGAAGCATGAAACCATTTTCCAAAAAGCAAAGCAGGTCACACTGCATAAAGTGAATAGGTACACACATCGAAATCCGAGTTTACCGCCTTTAAAAATGCTTTATGAAAAAATCCACAATCGTTCGTCGTACACAGCAAGCCCCATGTAGTGATACAGGTAAAATGTGTTGTGTACCCTTTTCTTCTCAAGCATTCGTTGTATTCACGTAAAAAGTATTCTTTCGATCTGCTTCCACTTATTGTAAGATTTTTTCTGCATTTTGCTTTGTGGTAGTACGAAATGCATATGTAGAGAGAGTGTCCCTACTCATTAATGGATATACTCTGCTACTGATAACCCTCTGTGCGACACAGCTTGCGTTTCTATCTGGCTGTCTCTATCACGCACCCGCACGTACCGCGAACTCTTTCAATTGTGCGTTGATAGTAATCATTCGCTTTGAGAGATGTTTACAATAATTATTCCTGGTTTTTGAGGAGATGCCTTGGGTTATGGTCAACAAGCCTGAAGGCCCGAGGGAGGGGGGGGGCGAAATAGTGGCGAAATATTTGTGGCGCCCGTTGCCCGTACCACATACCTACTTGTATTTTGCAAAGTATATTGTCACCCCAAGAGACAACACACGAAGAAATAAAAGAAGACAACAAAATCATGGGCCGAGATGTTGAGATGCGGTGATGGTGCCTAGCCTTATCCTATGCCTTTTGTTGTAATTCACGGGTTTTAACGTGCAGAGTCCAACTAGGAGACGAAGAAAAAATGCAGAGGTGGTCAACTGATGTGTTGTTTTCTGAAAGTACCTAGATACGAACGGCCGGCGGCGGCGGGAACTGGATTCGAGCGAAAGAAAGAAATCTGAGCCAGCCTAGTGCTTTCAGTGGCGGCACTGACCTCTGCTGGCAACTATTTGCAATTTCTGCACTCAAGGACGGTCATTGGTAGGTATACTGTGTGCAGCAGAATAGAAAAACTACATATGAATGCATGTAGGTAGTTAGGTACCTATACCTAGGTTGGGCCAGTTTTTTCTATATCGACAGAGGAATAGAAATGGGGCAGGTAGGTAACATGTGTGTTGGTTTAGGTTTTGTGTGTTGAAGATGTTTTAGGATACTGATTGATTATGGCGCGCGTATCTTGGACTGAGTCTGGCGGCACAACAGATCTTCTAGGATACACTGACCTCCGTAACTGACGCGTTAGATCAAAAAAATAGCTTTTGCAACAGGTCCGTATAGGACTAGGACTCTAGGCCTGGCTTCTTATAACCATTCGTTTGTGTAAGTTTTTATTTCTGGGGCGAATAAAAGGGATCTACAATTTCGCCATAGAATTGTTCGATCGGCTGAAGTAATTCGTATTTTCCAGACAGCTATACTCTCGGCCTCTCGGGTGTTTATCTGACGTTCGCGAAAGGTCTCGCAGTATAGAAAAAACCTTAAGTTGTGACTAGTTTTTATCTGGCAAGCAAAACCGTGACCTGAGCTAGATATTTTTTTTCCTCAAAACTATCCACATCGTCATCGAATGCAAAGAATTTTCAAATGGGGAATCCGCATTTCTCCAATATAACTTCTAGGATCTAGGCTATGCTTGAGGTAAGCTATATGTAGTTTTTCTCCTTTTAACAGCATATGCAAATATTGAAAATTTGTTAACAAAATACTCTTTCGGTTGCGACAACTTTACGTAGGCTAAAAAAGTCGCAAAACCAACACCTTTCTTAAACCACATGAGCTGCTTTTTCTGCGCTCCTAATTAGCCGAACGTCATGAGTTTCATACTAAAGGGTCATTTTACACATATGTATTATGTATTTCTTAATCAGTTGCGTTGGTAACCCAGCGTAGTCATAATATTAAGATCGTAACCATGTTTACCGACTATTTTTGGAATAAACTGGAAAAGTATGACTTGGACGATAATGATTCCATCAACACACATGGACATGACGCATGCACGTGGCCAAACCATCGAATTATTAATTGGCTGTCTTAATATTATTCTTTAGGGATATGTCAAGTGCATTGTCCTACCCCAAATTGTCAACTGATTTATTAATAAAATTCATAGAAAGTTAGGTCCATCTGAAGTGTTTCTCAAAAACAAGCTGATTTAACCATGGGGAACTCTTAGTAAAAGAAACTTTATAGTTTCTATTTTAAATGGAAAACTTGAAATAGACCATCATTCCCTTCGTTCAAAACTGTCAATAGAGTCCCCAGCCTATTCGTGATAGAGTGACAAAATTAGCGTTTTATTTTACATTACATAATCAATCCACAAAATTTCGTAGCGTATTGCTCGCTCACGAATGTGGCAATTTGACCTCACGTCTCAGTATGTTACATCCGTCGCTCTCTGTTAACTTTTTTGAACTAATAAGACAACTCTACAATGATAAATTCGATGGCATGAAACAACGTAAAATATTATATTAGGGAAGGGTATAGTAAGACAAGACAGGCAGCCAATACCCATGTCATGACCATACAGTACACTTGGCAACCGCGAGGACATCAATTTTGATTAAGCGTTATACATAGGTTCGCCTTTCCCGGAAGAAGTATTTAAAAAAAACATGGACACATACGCAGCAAAAATAGGTTTTTAGTCCTTAACCCTACCGTGTGATGAGACCATATTTGGTTCATAATCGGAAATGATCGCACTCATTCTTAATTACATACTTAATTTTGCTTCCACATACCACATAGCAAACAAGTAAAAAAAGCTTCCATTACGAATGAAATGTTGTTTAAATAGGTATTTCCCCGAAGGTGTGTTCTCTGTAATCATGAGATTGATCCAAAAGACTAAATTATAATCAACACAGAGAACAAACTACTGAAGTATGAATTAAGTCCTTTTCAGTTCTTAATATAAAGGTGCCTGTCCATTTGAGAGTACTTTTGCTAGTAAACTCTTTAGAGTTAGGCCCTAGTTATAGCTGTCATTTAAATGCATCATTGAAAATTTTGTTTTCCGATTCTAAGACGATTAATCAAACCATATTGGCTTTAATTGGTATCAATTGTGGAATTTTTTTACGAAAGAAATTACTTAATTCTGATTAAAACTCTTCTTTAAATTCAATTTTATTATTTCACTGATCGAAATCGATTTCAATGAACAGCTGATTCTCGTTTCTCCAATTTGGAACCCAATCGTTTCACTGATGTGTTCGATTCTCTTCCTATTCTCAGCTGTCAGTTTTGCTTTCAATGATCAACTCTAACCTCAAAACCTAGACTCGTTTGTTGAAAAGTCACTGACAGGAATTTTTCAACGATTGCTATAACCGACTTGTCAAAAAAATGAAACCACCATTCCATTATTTGTTCCAATGCTGCATTTCAATGATAGCTATAACTAGGGCCTTATGCCCCTATTATGTAAGACAACTACAACTACAGTTGAGTTGTCTCTTGGTTTTATGTCATTCAAAATTCGGTATTGTCCGTATTGTTATACACAACCTTGATAGAAAAGTTGTCTGTCTAAACACAACAAATATGGCGGTGGTTGTCTATAAGTTTGTTAGCTAGTTTGGGTTGTGTGAAATTTGGGTTGAATTGAAGAACACAACTCAACTAAAAAAGTTGAGTTGTGTTCTATAATAGGGGTATTACTCCCGGTCGGGTGGCTTGGCTGTCACAAAATGCCAAAAAATAAATTTCCATGAAAATAACTCTTTTTTTTTTTTTTTTTAATTTAACACTTGTTTTGCAAAGTTTGTGATATATTTTTTATGTGCTTTACACATAATTAGAAAGGGCTCTTATTTATATTGTAATATTGTCAGATATATGCACAAAGCAGAAGCAAGTAAAAATATTGCAATTTGGTCCGAAAAGACTAGTTCTTCCTCTTGGAACTTTGGAAAATAAAACCACGTAAAGGTCGGTGGAAACGGCTTTCGTGATTTATAACTAACTTCGGCCAAATCACGTTGATAGGAACATGATATTACGAGCGAAAGGTTGCAGCTGCTTCAACTATTGATAATATTCTTAACACATTCGCTGCCAAGCCAATTTTGGCAATATTTCTGAAAGTGAAAACGGAATATTGTTGAATGCGTTTTAACCGTTTAACTAAAAAAATGAATATATTTTCGTACGGGCCATATCATTCAAATATGAATGACACACAATGTTTCCACAATGGCCGTGTCATTCATATGTGACGGGACATTGGCAAGAAAAGGCCGTGACATTCAATAACGCACGACAATATGAACAAACCGAATAGTGATTAATTAGCCTGGGGCCTGTAACACAATACTACAAGTCCTTGTAGTACAAGTGAATTTATACAAGTGTATCACATTTCTGTAACACGAAACTACTAGTCGACTGGCACTTCTACAAGTGTAGCGGGCAAATAATACAAGTGGGAAATTTCGTGATTATCCTGTTTCTGTAACTCAGAGCTACAAGTGTAGAAAAAAAATCAATCTAACTTGTAGACTAGTAGACGAAATCTTACATGTGATTCAAGACTTGTAGGGGCTTTAATTAGACATTAATATTAAATCTTTTTAATGGATTATTTCAATAAATTTGTTCATCATGATTGCATCTATTCTTTTAACCGAAGAAGTGGTTTTAAACGTCAATTCTATACATATAAAAATGGTATGAATGGTATGTGTAGTAATTCATCAATTGAGAACGGCTGGGCCTATTTTTTTCAAAAATTTCAAAATTGGACAAAGGGGCGTGGCACCGCCCATACAAAAAATCATTCAAAATCTTAAATCTCGAAAACCACCAAATCGATTGAGCTCAAACTAATCTTAGGTATTGGCCGTGGAGTGGTCCTGTGAAGATTGGTCAAAAACGGACAAAGGGGCATCGTAGCTATCCTTTGATGGAATTTGTTAGATACTTTGATAAGACGAACCATATTTTGGTATATATACTGCCTTTATTTCGAAATGTCACCCTTTACTTCTTTTGGGGCATTGAGAGTTAAGTGTTCATTGTTGCGCAATTAGTACATAACTTCGATTAGGTAAGTAAAGACTTTGTATAATACTTACAACTGCAGTTTTTTGACAATTCTCCCAAAAACGTTTCGCGTGTACAATCCCATTATTTTGCAAAGCAATATTTAGGATTTGGCCGAAACTAAATACTCCCTTCCATGTTTTGCTTTTTATTTCTTTTGACATTGGAAAATGCAGTAAATAGCATTTTTTATTTTCTTGGATTCTTACAAGCACGGTAATTTTTTTTCAACAGCGTCTTTATTCAATTTAATGCTTTCGCTTGCTTATATGAACACTTGTACAGAGAGTCTACAAGTCGAGGGAAATTTTTATTTCGTACAACTGTAAAGTTTTTTTTTGTGTTACAGAAATAATCTACACTTGTGTAACTAATAGAGACCTACAAGTAACTGTAGACCTGTAGACTTGTAGTTTTGTGTTACAGGCCCCTGGCCTCTGGTGATCATAACTGTGTACTTAGTTTAAGAAAATCTAGAAAAATGTGCCAGATATAAACAAACAAAAATAAATTTGCAAAAAAAAAACTGAACAAAAAATCAACTTTTTCACTTCCGTGGCCCGCACGGAAACGTGAGTGTCATTCAAATTTGAATGACGTGGAAGTGAATGTGTTAAAAAAAAAGGAATGCTGAATTTAACTAAGGGTATAGATCGTCATCGTCAACCCAGCGTCGTCGTCACTTTCATTCTTACAAGCAAAAGGTTGCCACTGCGTTAATTATCAATTAATTAATTAATAATCAATTATAAATATTAGCACTGTTCTTAAAAAAAATAAAGCAAAAAAGAAATGCTGGATTAAACCATAGGTAGATCGTTGTCGTCAACTCGGTGAAGGGACTGCTCTCGCAAAAGAGCTTTAAATCGAAGATGCTCATCATGAGTTTAGGGAATTTAACCGTTTGACAGCAAGTGAAATATGTACAAGTACATAGAATATGTAATTCAATCTGTTGTGCCAAATATTTTTAAAAAGGATACCAAATTAAGGGAAGCCCCGGTATGGCTTGTGTGTGAGTGTGTATTGTGTACTATGAGTTGTTTTATTTGGGATCATGACGTAATCTTGTATGACAAAAATCTCGAAGGCTAAAAATCTCAAAAAGTTTTTTTTTATCTCGAATGCAAAAATTTCGAGTGTACAAAAATCTCGAAAGACTATATCTCGAAAAAATCACGACAATAAAAAGTAAATTCGAGATTTTTTTTTGGGATCCCATAATATAAACTTTGCATATACCTTACACCTACTCCAAATCCTACAGTGACCACAAGCAGGGGGCTTGCAGGGGGGCAGCATACCCCTCCATACGTATCTCACTATTTAACATTTTTAGATTTGGTGTTATTAATTCTGCCGCGCGCAAATTATTACGATTGTCTAAAAAATGAATATTAATTCGAAATTTTTTTGATCGAGATTTTTACTTTCGAGATTTTTTTTCGAAATATCGTGGTAAATCCGTTTTATTTCCTCCGATATCCATTGTTTTGCCATGTCGACTCTCGACAGCTGCTCGCAAAATACGAACCATGTTGGAATTTTGCGAGCAAATCTCCGATAGTGATAAAAACATGTGTCCACTTTCAAAAGGTTCAAATGTCGAAGTAAAAAGCTAGCTATCCTACTACTCTCAGGACTGTTTCCACTTGCGAGTTTGCTCTCGAGAGCTTGAGGTTGAGGTTGAGAGCTGCTCGCAGCATTAATACTCTCAAATGGACACCCACCTTCACTTTTATGTATTATGTAGGTCTAGGTACACCTTAAAGAATAAAATATCACCATCATTCTTAATGATCCGTCTGTATCTAATGATAAAACATAAACCACAACCAAAAGTATGAATCATTCCTTTAACACAAACTCAAAACTTTTCGTTTGACATATGTTTTGCAACCGAATCACAATCCCACATTACGATAACTAAATGACAAATTTATGCTTTCCTACATCTCCTTTGACTTGTTGTGAAATACATTATTCACACTAGCGTAGATATATCTATATCCATGACTTTAGTAAGTTTCCCCCCTTTTCTGAGTTCAATGTTTCGTTAAATGCGTAGCGCATATACAAGTGTCTACAACCCTGCGTGCCATTTCTTCAAGTTTTAATATCTCACAAATAACCTTGTACAATGTGAACAACACCGTATGTACATTCAGATGAAACAGAAAAAGAAAATTGCATTTAATTGAATTCCTTCAATGAGCGGATCACGAATCAGATAAATCATAAAAACCAAATAAAGTAAGTAAAATTCGCAAAACAAGAGGCAGCAGCGTTTGGAAACATGCGAAGCAATACCGCAAAAGATGCAAATTTTCATGACTAAGGCGTATTCACATTAATTGAAGACTTAATGATGACAAATGACGACCTGTCAAAGAATGACGGTTAAGGTCATTATTGTATATCGTTTTAAGAATAAATACTTTTTTTTTTGTGTAGCTTTTAAAACGATTAACAATAAAATATTTTGGCCCCTGTCGCAGCGGCAACAAAAAATCGTGTGTTTCCGTTCTTACATCATAAGTTCGATGTGAAGAAAAATATGTTCGATTGTGGATCGTGCTGGAACGTTTTGCAACGTCGTCTGAGAATTATTGCTTCCAGACTTTAGCGGCCTGAAGGTGTTCGCCTGCCATAAAAAAAACAACTCAGTAAAACTAATTGCGTTTATGAGTTGTTGAAATGGTTTCTGGTCGCGTGTTAGACTGAGGTATCAAATGTCCTAGATACTTTATTGAACTGAATGCAAATCAAATTTCCTATAAGGGTTGGGGGTTTTCTTTCGCAAACTTTGGCCTTTAGGTAATCCAAGTCTATTGCGTGCTATCCAATGGGGCTATGCTTACAATTTCGTATAATGATTTGTTACAACTTATTGCACTGCCTATCAATATAAAACCTTTCCTTTTTTTGTATTGTGGCATAATTTGAGTACCGATTTTACCTCATTTTGAATCATAACCGACAAAAAAATACGCCAACCCAATTTCTTGTCTATTGCCTTCGGATGGCACTATTGGGGAGATATGTGAACACAAAACTACTAATCTATAATAATACGGATGGAAAGATATAAGTGGACAGACGCAACTATTTATTAATTTTCAATGTGGAACTTATCCATTAAAAAGGATCGCGGGTTTAGGTTGGTTAAGTGGACATCTTTTATAAGACTCGATCATCGGCCACCGACTCTAAATCACAAACGACAATCTATATACATTAGGTACTGTCTAATCTTGGGCGTACCTAGAGAAAGTCTAATTACAGGGATTTTATAGCATACCTTGGAATTCGAGTTAGGACATGCGTTTTACGTGGCCAAACCACGGAAGCATGGACCGCACCGTCCGGAGAAGTGCCTTGAGTACGTTGAGCACCTTTAGTGTTCTGGTGTTCCTTATGCATACGTCGCGAACTCTGCGAGTCACGCCAGCAGTGCAATGAAGGAATCTTGCAACTGCATAGCGCCATGTACCTATATAAATACATATACATATCACAATATTAATATTTTTAACTTGTTCGTCCCAAATGAAAACATACGTCAATTGTTTCATCATTGTAGCGATGAAAAAGGTCTCTAACTTTCAGCTTGCCTCTTCCTCGTTGAATACGATATGGGGTCCTTTTCAGTCTTGTTGTAACATAGTTTGGATATAGCTTTTCTCCGATTAGGTTTCTACAGTTTTCGTAATTTTGAAGACTATAATATTATTATTTTAGCCTGGATGCTACTTTCAACTGCGTAACTTAAGTTATTAGTTTTGAAGGTCTATCTTTCCCAACTATCGTTTGCCAATTTAGGTGTTTAGGACTTAATACTCTATGTTTAAAAATTACTTTCTCGTACAGTATCCAATAATAGGCGTATTTTTTTGAGAATCTATGGCAAGCTCACTTTTACTTTTATGCAAAACTTTTATACTCACTTTTTCGGTTTTACATACAATATTGTTATACTCACTTTTGGTTTTGTTATACTCACTTCCCAAAAAAAAAAATACGCCAAATAAGTTATGAAAGTATAATTTTGTCAACTTTTCACTACATACTACAGTGAACTCTCTCATAACCGGACACCGACGGTACCAACAAATTTGTCCGCTTATGAGAGGTAACCGCTTGTGAGGAAAAAACTTAAATTGACAAACTCGAGAAAATAAACAACAGACAATCTGTTAAATTTTATTTCAGAACAAACAAGAGCAAGGGTTTGAAAATTTATTTTTACATTATTTAAAAATAGGTATGTATGCACATAAATTGTGCACCGTCAAGCGGGCGAAAAGTTTGACCAGTTTAAAATATATCAAACCGCTGTATCATTTACGTTTTTTCCATGAGCGGGAAATAAATGACACCAAAATAGGGGCTTGTACTTTGTACTTTAGTATTTCAATCATAGACGGAAAGACGACGGCTGCCACATGACTTTGTGCTGGGCCACACATGCATTCCCATGAAAGTCGTGTCGGGCGAGACGGGTTAGTTGATGGAAGGAGGGTAGAATACACCGAATTCTCTTCTCTTTTCTATTCTTAAAATCGACCTTTCTCGCTCGACAAGACTTTCATAGGGAGGCAAGTGTGGCCTAGCACTTTAACACACATCGTACAGACAGGCAGAGTGGCACACTCCACAGCAAAAGAGAAGAAAAAGAAACCAAACAGCAGAACAGAGTAAGTAAAACTTAAAAAAGTCCTCCAGTTGTGTTTGGTTTGTCCGTTTAAGAGAGAGCTAAAAACGTTTGCGGTTCTAAAATTCGGTGTCCGCGTCCGGTTGTAAGAGAGTCCGCTTATGAAAAAATTATTAATATGAAAAAATATGTAGGTATTTATTTTCGTTCTTTGAAATCTGTCCGGTTATAAGAGGTTTCCGGTTATGAGAGGTGTCCGTAAGGAGAGAGTACACTGTATATCCGGACAACGATTGATTTCTAAATGTGAAAAAGCTTCTCGACTTACAAAGTAATCCTTAAAATGCCAAGATTTCTGGGTTTCAAGTAAGAAGAATTCATAAAAGATAGGTTAGTCACTTTCCGGTTAAGTCAAATAATATGGTTTATTTCAGAGATGTACCTGCTTGTAGAACCATAACAGCGTACTTCGGAAAATGATAAAAGTCTGTTACTTACATCAATAGCAGAAAATGGGATAATGGTATGGTATAGTTGACGAATTTCAACTGCACTCCAACGGAGTTGGCTTTTGATGACTATAGGATCTAGGAAGTCATTCAACCACCAGATGGACGTTGCTTTAAGTACACACATTTAATGGTGGGGAGTTTGAATGCTATCCTAGTGGCCTAATGCTCTGTTAAGGAAGAAGAACCCAAAACCGACAACGACGAACGTTTGTTGATTGTTGCATGGCAACAATCCGGTTTATGTCAAAATGTCAGGACTTATAATGTGTCTAAAGCACAAAGTGACATACATATTTCTCCCCAAATCTTCAATCAAATAAACAATCCCTCACTGGAAAATTGCTTTTCGTCTTTTTCCGACCTTTTAGACAGTCCATCTATCAGTACCTACTCGCCTGTCTGTCAAAAGGTCATTACATAATTACCATCAATTAGTTAGAAGCGAAAGAAATTTATCAAGTAATGTCCAAAGCTCTCTGTTAAAAGAAAACTTAATAACTTATTCATCAATTACGGTATCGTCTTGCAAAGTGGCCACTGGATTGCCTCATTTGTATCCTTTGCTTAATGCTTCCTCCGCGCTTTTGCCGTTAATCACACTCCCGCTCACAGACGTCATTCATAATACTCTTTTGTTGTTTTATTATCGATGCACATATCCGTTGTTCAATCGACAGTCCGAAAATAGCCGGATCTTGTAAGAGGATATGAATTGCCAGCGAATGTAGGAGTTACACATCGAGCGACGTTAAGCCTCTTAGAAATTAAACATCAACCATTGCAGTCTTATTGGCATGCGCCTCTCATCCCACGGGCTATTACCAAAATACGTATTCGTAACTTAATTGCTTTAAAATATGCATCAGTCGGACGTGCTTTCAAGACTTTCTTTCCCTCCAGAAACAGAGGTGGATGATTATTACATCAAAACGCGCGACAGGAGAACGTAAGGACATCGGAAAGTACTTAGCTTTTCCAATCGATGCGAACGGAAGTTTCCGTGAAATTACCTCTGCTGTTGTTGTCGTCCAAAAAGTATCAATCAAATGGCAGTTATACAAGGGTTTTTGGGTATTTTTAACTCAACCAGCTGGCGGGTTTGGTCGGTGCGGGAAAGGGACTTTGGCTTGTGTCGTAATTATCGTCAGGAAGACAACAAAATATTTGAGTTAGTCATGGTGGTTGTGTGGTCAAGGACGTTCGCGTTTTGCTATTAATACATGGAAATAATGTATTTTTGAAACTTGTGCCGGTATTTTAGAACATTAAAAAATATGTATTTCCAGAATTCTTATTTCTATTGGTGAAAGTGTTGAAAGCCTAGGTATTATATACCCACCAATGAGAGGCATATACATTATATACTTGTAGCCTTGACCTTCAGGCTAACATGTTGGTGGAAGGGTGTTACTTGGCGCGCAAGTCACGATTATTAGTTTTTGTTTCATTAGAGCTGTTCTTTTGCTGTTGAATGTTGTTGTAATTCACTTCCTATAATTAATGGTTGCCGGCCGGGTCAGGTTGTCCGCATTTTCTTCCCCATTATACAGACAGATAGAGCACACTACAGCTAATTACAGACCCGCAGAGCTATTATGGTCTATATACGATGAGAAAGAGTTATAACATGCCAGCAGTTGTGGTGCTTCAACGCGGGGCACACTAATTCAGTTAACGAGTTATTGAAGAGATTGAAAAGTGCTTTATTACATAAACCTGGCCATCTTGTTTGCTGGATGAACATTTATTTTGACAAATGGTGGTTTAATGAACACAAATTAAGTGAACTCTGATTAAGTGTGGGGATATTTAACTGTAATAGAACGGAGTCGGTATATTTCAGGTAAAAGGGCGCTGTTATGAAATATTTTTGATTTCATGTTTTTCAGTTGGTGGTCATAAAAAAAACTAACTATCTATTCGTTTGTAGGATTATGTAATGAGATACTGTTTATAGGTCCTCCGCAAAACTCGTAGTACCTAGCATTATTTGGAACTATAGTGAGGTCGGGGTGCTTATGTATTATATTCGCTTTACTAACCTAGATTTTTCTAATTTCAGACTAAAACGCAGACATTTGAAATTCCTTATTACTCATCAATCCTGGTAAACTCGGTAAGTACCTACAACATAATTGCATTTAACTCAACAGCCACTAATTTGTTTCCGTACGGTATACCATGGCATACTTTACCAACACACACATCTAATTTAAATGCCCCCAATTGAAGAAATAATATCCAATTCCATCGCGCGCGCAAACAACAAACTCACGTGTTTATTAAGTGTCGTCGTCTTTGGTCGCGCATCAAATCCAACGCGCAAACACTTTAATAAATTTATTCGAATTTAATTGAGCAGATAAACGCAAACAAGAAAATATGTAATAAGTCGCATAGAAAAGTAAAAGCCAGCCCAAAGACATGAGGGGAAATTGTCTACAATCGGTCTACAATTAGTCACAAAATCACAAAATAGTAGAAGGTACATAGATTCGCTTGCTGGTCGTGTTATATCTGACACTCATACACCGAAAAGTCTGTGACATCACTGGCTCGGGGGATGACATCATCTAGTCTGCACTTTAAGTCAGTTCCCCAACCGCTTGCAAACAATAGAAATACAAATAAACAAACAAACAGATACACACTCGAAGAAATCAAGTTAAGAACCGGATTACTATAATACCGACCAAGCGAAGCTGGCCTGGTGGCTTTGGCCTCCATCGGAGCCCCATGTCAAACCGAGAGGGAGAGAGGCACGATGTTTCGGTCGATGTTCGTATGCAAAAGTTCAAGCTATCGTCAGCAGAGCTCATTTGCATCAAATTATCAAAAGAGTTGTTTACGCTTCTGTATTGTGGGGAATCTTGTCCCTCCAGATGTCAGATGTTTATGCATGCAACGGCGCTGTCTAACGTGGTGTTTTGGAGACTCGTACAACAAAAGATTTCACGATTAGAGGAGTAGTGTGTAGCTTATAGGAATTCAGGGGCACTGGCTTTATTGTGTGTTCTTCTTTTTTTTTTTTGGGCTGCCAAATTCCAAAGAAACGGAGATGATAAACTAAATGATGGTCGCGTTGATTTGAAGGACATTAGCATGATCTTTAGTAATAATTTGAATACAAATTAATAGCTAATTTGAAGTTATTTAATATCAGCACGCTCAAAATGTAAATATGTGAGCCTGAGCATATACGTAGACGCTAAAAAATAAACAAGTATGGCATGGCGTGAAATTAAGTCATGAAGAAGAGAAGGCCTTGTTTTGTGGTTGTTTCAGGTTCAGGGCTTCGCTATAAACTTTGATGGCCGTTTAGTTCATTGTACTTTTGTACTCCATGTCATCATGTGCAGTCGTGGACTCGAAGTGAAAAAAGCGCCGATTTCCAAAGAAATGAATGAATGCTTGGGCGTTTATTGGTGGGACAATTTTTTTTTTCGTTTGACACTTTGCGTTTTGTACGTGTTGTTACGAGCTTCATTGGTTTTTCTTGTGTCTCATTATTTTTGGTCTAATTACTTTCGATGATGTTTACTTAATTTATTGTATTTATTGTAAGAAAATGCGACATTTATAGTTTTTGCATACAAAGCAGTGGTCTGGACCTGGAACAACCCCACACCTTACTCTCAGTTCTGAAAGGAGATTCACTTCCAGAATTCTTAACAGAAGCGATTGGCAGATAAAATTAGTTACAGAAAAGCATAAGAAACCCCTTTATCTGCGAGAATCTCTTACAATCAGCGATGACAGAGATTATTGCTAAAATCCAAGCTTCATTCCTAGTTAGGTATAAAGAGGCGAGCGAACTTCAAAGAAATGGATCAAAATGACCTGCTCTTCATACATTATAAATCATACTTAGTAAACTGAGACAGTATGTTATGTTCCCGAAAACAATCGTAAATATCATCAAACCTAAACTGTGCTCGTTGAGCGCAGTGACTTAGTGGTTAGTGTGCTGGAGGGGTCCCAGGTTCTCGATCCACAAATTACATCTTAAGGAAATGGATCATTGCGCCACCTCTCGCGATCGTCTGACAAACATCCGAGAAAGAGTATAAACGTCATGGAAAAGCTTCCCAATTGCAATTCCGTCAGTCGTTCGGACTCGGCATAAAATTGGATTCGTCCCAAACAAATATAAACTCACACAAACGAATGGTTGTGAGAAGCTAGGCCTAGGGTGCCTATACGGGCGTGTTGCCATCTATTTATTTATTTTATTTTAAACTGTTTTTTTTTTCTAATCTTGTCCGACAACATCTTTAAGCTTTTTATCCCTTTAAAAATACTCTACAAATATTTAACCTTAATCGATAATTAAAAAACCATAACCAAAAAAAAAAAAAAAAACAGTTTCTCCTGTCACCACTAATCAAATGCTTTTCCGTACACCATGCTCATGGAAAACTATGCACTACTCGAGTCGGCCCATCAATTACCACACCAAAGAACTAATCACTGATTCAGTAAATGTCCCTAAACCTTTCAGTTTGATTGACTGCGATTGCATAGAATTTCAAGATCAAATTAACTTGCGCTTTATGCAATTCTGCCGGCAGAATTGCCATCCGAATTTAGTTAAAGGCCATACTGATGTGTTGCAGCAAAAACCATTGCCGGCCGGTGCCCATAGACGGCATTTATATATAGGTACACAGGAGAAACCACAACTTTTTGTTTTGGCATTTAGCTCACACTTTATGTTCCCAGAATGGTTTGCTTGCAATGCGCCCATGAATACAAATATACCCTCTGCCTCTTGCAACACTGGAGCACACAGTAAGTAGTTCTGGTAAACCGCGCTTTGAGGATTGTCGCGCCACGCTTCAGCGGACGAGAGGGCGCTACGTCATTTTCATTTTCACTGATTACATTATTACCACCATGTCGTGAATGTTGTGAGAATGCATGTGATGGTAGTTTTATTTTCAAGGACATCCTTTTCAAATGTTGAAGTCTTTTACTACCGTATAGGGGGGAGAGAGTGGACATTTTATTACCGTCGAACGGAAACGCGCGTTTGTAATGAAAATAAGAAGACATTTGCCCTTAGAGTCGGTTGGGGAGACTACCACGACATAAAGAAGGAATGCATTGGTTTATGTAAGTAATGCCACAAGACCGACATGAGTTTGGAAATGATTTGCTGGTGTTGCGAATTGCGATCCTAGTTTAAAGCTCATAAGTGGCTCGGTTGTAAAGGGTGTTTATTTTCGGATTGTTTCAATTATTTTTATTTTTTTTTTTTCATAAAACAATAATTATAAAATGATTTATTATGGCATTAGGTATGGCATTTGCAAAATTTGCAAAACAGTGGAAATTGTTTATTTCCGGACATTATTAGTTAGTTTGTGGTTTATTTAGCTTATTAAAGCCATTTTATAACATAGTTTACATAGTTTACTATATATTGTACATATGATATACAACTTACGAATGTTACAATTTACATATTTCTTATTTATTATTAATAGTTACATCTAGCGTATTCAATCAAGCTCCTCTTAAATGCATTAAAGTTGCTTATATTTTTTATGCTATTTGGCAGGTTATTATATCCTTGGAAACCAAAATAAAAAATGTTTCGTTGACCTCTAGTCGTTCGCATCCTCTGGATTTGCAGATTTCCTGTACTCCTTAGTTCATATGAGTCACCATTGATGGTTTGCGCATTATTACATAAATAGCTAGGGAACATATTGTTTTTTATTTTATATACAAATAACATAGTCATTACATATAATCTCTGATTTACATTTAACCATCTTAAAGCGTCAAGCATAATTCTAATTGGTGTGTATCTATTACATTTTATAATAACTCTCATAGCTTTATTCTGTAATATTTGTAATCTGCTTTTATAACTTTCTGGACATACATATAATACACTAGCACAATAATCAAAATGGGGCTTAATCAAAACATTATACACATTAATAGCTGAGTTTATACATATATTGCACCTAATTTTTCTTAAAACACCGATTTTTTTAGATATTTTCTTACAAATATAGTTTATGTGTTCTTTAAAACTTAGGGAGTCGTCCAGTATGACGCCGAGATATTTGATTTTATTGACGATTTCAATTTGTTCATTGTCTATATGCACACTTATATTCAATGGATTTTTAACAACACTAGGATTAAATATCATACATTTAGTTTTGCTTACATTTAACACAAGTTTGTTCATTTTTAACCATTTATTTACATTATAGAGGTCGGCATTAATATTGCTTATACAAGTTTGAACATCCTTACCGAAAGTGTAGAGAAGTCCGTCATCAGCGAATAGAACAAGTTTCGATGTTTGTACTACTTTTGTCATATCGTTAACGTATAATAGAAACAACAAAACTCCTAATATAGTACCTTGTGGTATTCCAACGTTTACACAGACTGGCATTGATATTTTTTGATTTACACTAGTTCTTTGGGTTCTACCAGTTATAAAAGATTTAAACCAATTTAACTCCGTTGATTTAATACCATAACACTTAAGTTTTTTAATTAGTATTTCATGGTTCACAGTTTCAAATGCTCGTTTTAGGTCTATAAATACTGCAACTATCACATCATATCTGATTAGGAATCAACAACCGAAACAATGTTTCGGTAATTAAAAATTAATTTCCCTTAAAAAAACCCGAAATGGTTCCAAGAGTAGCGGAAATAACCGACTCTGCTTGTGGTATAACAATGGACCATACTTAGTCTAAGTGAATTACTCCGTATTAACGGATAATTGCCACCTAACCTAACCTAACCTAAAAAAAGCCTGACAAATGCCGGGTTATTTAAAATGCTGATTTACATTCTTTAAGTCTTTTTTGTTCGACCTATTTCCATTAGGTTGTGTCTAGTCTTTTGTGAAACCGGGCTAAAATTTTCCGGTGAAGCGTATGGGTCCTGAATCAACGATATGGGAGGTATTCACTCCTATTGCCGTTGGCGTTTGTCGTTAACGCCTAATATTTTATTTTGGTTTTAAGTCAGTGTTTGTAACTTTTTTGAGACCAACGATTTGAAAATACAGTAAACACATAGAAAAAGAAGCAGAATTGTTTAGAAAAGTTCGGAAAAATTTTAAATATCGTTTTTACAACGACACGACACATGAGTCGTATACGACAAACGCCAACGGGAATAAGGGTGATTGAATCTCATCAGGGAATAGTGTTACGACAGTGTATATTCCCCGATATGTAAAAAATTTTATACAGAAAACAATAATTTAGAAACAAAATAATCGAAAAAAAAAATTTTTTTGAATGAAAAAATCTCGAAACCAAAATCTTGACAAAATAAATTTCGAAAAGCAATCTAGAAATTATATTACAAGTATTCGTAGCGTTGTGTTATAGGTCCCAGGTCTTCTAAAACCTTATTGACGTGTTATTGTCAAAACACCGCCTAGCTTAGCTCCGACACTATATATTTACATACAGTCAAAGAGTGGAGGAAAAGGAAGTTAACCAAATTAAAATAAATAAGGGCTTAATAAAAATACTATGTGTTGTGTATGTCTTATCTATACATTATGTACATACTTTTGAAGGTATTTGAACATATTTTGTATTTAAAATTGAGTTTACGTTTGGACAATTTTGAATAGTTATAATTTCGAAATATGTAATGTGTTTTGTTATAACTATTTTTTTTAAAATGTATTATTTTCAATAAAAAAAGGTACAGAATATTCATTCAGAATTATAAAAATCTCGAAGCAACTTTGTTTTCTAGATTTTTTTCGAAATTTTTGGACTTTCTAGATTTTGACCCATTCGAGATTTATCAAATTCATTTTCGAGATTTTGATCATTCTAGATTTTATTCCTTCTAGTTAACTGCGCATGATCCCGAGTGATATGGTGGCTGTTGGTGAGTCACCATATCGAGGCGAATTAATAATTAAATGCCACTTAGAAATGTATGTAACGCATCGCATATAACTGAATTAGAAACATAAAGTAATTTCAAAATACTTCTAGAGAAACTTTTTGACATTTAAGCGTATAATTGTGAATCAAATGAATTTTTTAATTAAATTCCACCCCGAATGGAAGGATTTATTAAATCGGCTTCTTCCGATAGTGAATAGGCAAACCCCTACCGAAAACAATTAGAAATAACCATTTCAAAAACAAGGTTACCTCGTACATTCAGTATTATCTAAGCCCCACCGCGGGATGTCCTACATATCGATTGTTTTAGAATCGATTCAGCGCTATATCACTCAAGCCTGTATATGTCATACGATAACTACATATACCTAAATCCTAAAGTTCATATATCCTTGGAGATATTGGACATGCACATGCTATACATTTTCCCACATTCACACACGTGTTGCCTTGGCCGGCCTCTACCCCTTTTCTGGATCAATTACACCATATGCCCATAAACCGACTAACATACATGGCAAATGACAAAAAGGATATCATTCACTGCATCAAAAGGATGTGAATCAACTGTACTCGCGCGCGCGTTATGTGTGTATCGATTAATTAACTAATCATGGCCTCGATTCTTTGATGAAGTTAGTCCTTCGTCCATATCCACTGCTGTCGCCTTATGGGTGGATCTCTCTGTGGGTCAAGATATGGCGAAGGAGTAATCATTTTCTCTGTGTTCATCATCAAATTGATTGAAAGGATATCGCTGGCATGAACTGTGTTAATTAGATTACACACATAATGGCTTGGCGCTCTGTAGGCATCGGCAATAGAAGGCATAGATGGATGGTTCGACGGATGGTTGGATGGTCCAATGATTGACTGAGCACACCGTTGGATGGATAATAAGGATAATTCCTCAGTTGCTCATTGCGCGCACACAGAATATTCACTTAATGGATGAGGAGAATGTTTTTATTTTATTTGCTTGCGAGAGACGAGGTGGTATATAGTAGGTGCGTCCCTAGTGAAGTGTTTAAGGATTAGATGTACATATATACGTTTTTGAAAATTCTGATTAAGAGCTTAATGAGGTGAAAATCATTTCGCACTACTGAACTGGAATCCTTTAGCCTAAGCCATGTCGTATGACCAGTGAATTTGTGGGACACACAACCCACAGCATTAACGTCGTAATTATTTTTTATATTAGTTTTATTTTTTATTAAATGTTGAAGAGGAAATTCACGGAGATTTTTATGCAACATACAAAATTTCCTACGATTTTATTTTCAGAATCAATTACCGGTTGATTCCATGACGGTAAATATCTACCAAACCTATACCAACAACTAATTTTGGAACACAAAGCGTCAAATACTAAATTAGAATTGCAAAGTACAGAAATGAACGTACGGGAATGAGCAACAGCTGCGGCGGTTAGTGTCCTTGTAACTTTTTGCGTTAGAGTGGAAATGGTATTATCTCGTCATTAATTTCGAAATAATCACAAATATAAACATACCTGCTCTACCACACAGGATAAGGTAACAAAATATGTTAATAAACTCACAATAGCTGTGCAGTATCCTTTTGCCTATAAAAATGTTTATAGATAAGGAAAATTGGTTACACCAAAGCTCATGGAGAAGAATTATTGCAGGTGCAACGTTATCGGGATTTTATAAAAATACAAAAAAAAAAAAAATGTATAAAAAAAGGATATTTATGCTTAACAGTGAACATGTCGGCTATAATCCAACACATTTTGTCGTAATCTGATGGCATACAAGGCAGCTTTTGCTGTTAGCTCTTACAAGGTGGGTGGCGGTTTACGTTCTAAACCCTGGGAACGGTACCAGGCACGCAATTTTCATTGTATGTACAATGTTGCTTGTTTCTCTTTTTTTTTATATATAATAAAATATATTTCGTCCTTACGTTATCGATAACTGCAGTTAAGGGTGCTAGTAGTAGATAAATTGGGCCAGATTTGCTGCAAGTTATTGGATAGTTTATACGAAATATGCATTCATATCGGCTTTGCAGTGATTTTCAACAAAGTTTGAAATTACTAAGAACCAGGTTTAATGGGCGTCCTGATAAGCTTTTGAGAAATGTAATAAATTGTTCTTTGTAATTTATTCCTATAGATTATTTGGTGAGGTGGTAGTAGGCACTGCAGTGTTTCGACTGTCGTGGGCATTACTATCTGCGAATAGCTTGTTGGAAGGTTTACTGTACTCAAAATAATGGACAAAGTGGCTTCCATTATAATTGGGTGATTAAAGAAAAATATGCAGAGCCCTAGGACTAGGTTCTCACAAGCATTGGTTGTTGTGAGTTCAGACGAATAGAAGGGACATGCAATTTTGTAGTTTACTTGGGTTGAGAAGTTTATAGAATTATAAATTTGATAGGCCGTTTGATTTTGAACAGATATTCATAGTTACATTTTAAGCCTTGCTGGCTAGTTTATGTATTGTAATACATATTTCCAATAATGCTATGTTTAGCACCTGTCATCAAATAATTTCGTCGCTGCCCAGGACCTCGAATTACGTGTGTCCTATTCCCACCACCTTCACTTACTTACTTACTTACACTCTACTTGGGCCTTTTTCAGTATGCCTATTGTCTATCCAGTCGTAATAGTTTAAGCGGTCTTTTCCAGTTCTTATTATCGATATAATTACTATAATTATGAAAACGTTAAATGATTTGAGTGTGGCAAGCAATTAATATTGAATAAGAGGAGGTAAAGTACAAATTGATTATGCTGATTGGCGTCAAAGCGCAAGGTGTTTACGAAGGGTCTTTTGATCCGACCGGAAATTGTGAACCATTATTTGCTACGAATAATGCAGATAATGAAGCAAGAGGACAGCGACAATTCAAAAAAGCAAATTCGTCAAAATTTGCAAACTGAAATCGATTCCCCAACGACAAAAGTGTTGGATGCCAAAGATGTGGACATCAGAAGAATGAGGCCACCGATGAGAAATACCTAACCAAAGGATAAATGTTTTTATTTGTTGCGGCCGTGATCACTACACCCGAAACGTATACGCTAAGTGATGGTGGTCAGGCACAGGCTAGATTTGCCAGACTGGTGTATCCGTCAAAGCTGCATTGAACTGCTGTTGTCGAAGGTGATTCGGGGAAGAGTTTCAGGCGACACTTGTAAAAGATAAACTAAACAAGGTTAATTTCAGTCAAGGGAACGGTGCTTACAAAATAAATTTTAAATATTTCATTCTAAAACGAATTATTTGTAATGTATTTAAAATTTGAAAACAGAAAGTGATGCAGTATCGAGAATATCGGTACTAGATTCTAGGTACTATAATATCAAGTAAATTATTACGCGTTTTGCATACTGACACAACTTTACAACTTCAATGCATTCTAAATACCAAAGACACCTTTCAAATGTCGTCACATTCCTCAGTTGAACATTCATTACCATGCATGCCGTTACAATCAATCGTGATCTAAAAATGACGCAGTTTCCACAAATAGGTCACTGGGCTGACACCTACTTGGCCAACCCACTTTAGAACCCAAACGGTACAGAAAAAAAAGTAAAAGTGTACACTTCCTCGACAGTTGATCTCGCATATGTCTATACATATATGTAGCTACCCCCAGCAACACAAAAGTCAACCCTTCTAACATCAAAATGTGTGCAAGTGTCACGATTTAGCCATGTGCAGCCCCGAAGCAGGGAGAGACTCGAAAGCACATCGTTGCAGCACCACCTCTCAAATCCACAAGGAAGCGAAAGGAAAACAAAAGGTCGCCTAAAGAGAAATACACCACAGACCACACTACTGCCAAGCTACGACAGAAGACATATACAGTCACTACGTCCCAATCTAACATCACAGTCCGCAATTGCATTGCAATGACTGAATATACCCGTAACGTACCCTTGAGTTCCGTCCGATTCTATCCATCAGAAGCAAAAATCTACACAGCTGCACTGTCCCCACCGCATGGTAATCGTATGAATGGCGCGGATAGGTGCAAATGTGGTAGAAGGTTTCGTCCGATGAATGTCAAGTGCAACTGCAATGAAAAAGTTCATGAAACGTCCGGCCCGGCCGGCACGATACACTCGTACACACACCCTACGACCACCGCCAGCTGGATATGCATCGGATCTCACAATGATAAGCTATAGTGCAGCGTATGTTGCACTGGCTGTGTTGTGTACAGTACGTGCATATTGGCTGCAACGCGATTTGCATAATGCAAATAGTTCTGCTGTTTCTCCCCCAGGCGCGTCGTCGGACACTAAGCTATATAGTTGGGTGGGTGCATGTTTTCTGCAAACGTAAGCAGTTTGTTGCAACATTAGTTTTTAGTCGAGGACGAGGAGTAGTTGATCCTTTTGTCTGTAAGATTTCCTTTGCTTGCATAACTCAGTATTAAGACCTTTACTGGCTGACACTTGAGAAAAGCTCAAATCCGTCCGCACTCACTGTGAATTTAATTAGCTATACTTAAGCGCCCCATATAGCCAGACAGGCATTCGGTGTTCCATTTTTGGACACGCTCAGCTATTCGACTAATATTTGCGGGCTATATTTAGAAAGCGCCTTCCGGAAGAGACCTTCGTTCGTGACAAGGAAAAATTCCTTGTGTTAGCATTTCGCCTTAGAAACTCGACTCGAGGGTGGGTCAAACTGCTTTCGTCAGAAGTAAAGACTATGCGCTGTTGCAGGACTGCATTTGGCAGAGAGGATGGGTTGCGGATAGCGGCATTTATTATGAATGCAAATTAAATTGCATGATTTTATATTTTTACATTCTTTTCTGAAATTAAATATGCTAAGGGAATTAATCGAGATTTACAGTGAATTTTCTTTGAATCGGGTCAGCGTTTAACGTGGGTTAAAGTAATTTTTCTCAGCGGCCGGCGGTGGGGCCATAAATACGCAAAAGTATGGTGAATTATACTTCGTGACACTTGTTCTACGTAAGAACTTGCAGAATAGGATGGACATCGTGAAGTCAAATAATACTATTGACGTAAGAACTGTCAGCAGCAGCATTCAATCTTGTGAAGAACTGTTTGCGACGCAAAACAATTACAAAGGCTTAGCAAATATATGTTGAGAGTGATGGTGAATAAAAGGATATCGGTTATGGGATCATTTCCCACCCAAAATTGAAAGTAGCACTCAGGCATCCGCGACCGATAAGGGCTACTCTGAGGTAGGCAAATTTCACAAATTTTAACTTAAAATAAATAGTTCGTCCTAATACCCTATTCACACCAAGTCGAAAACAGTCGAAAACTTAATCAAAAACAGTATAGTTTTCCCATACATATTGCAGTTTTTAAAACGAGTTGTTTGAGGTCGTTTTCCATGAAAACGCTACGAAAACGAGTACAATCGTTGGGTTGTTGAAGCAGACACACCTTTTGCAACATTCAGCGAGCTCAGCAAAACTGCTGACAGTATTTGAGAGACTGAGTGAGAGCCTCAGTGCTGTCGTTTCTTCTAGTTTTTTTTTTGTTTACAAATGTGGAATCTCTTGTTATCTTAGCACTATAAGGAGCAAATTATTCAGTTTCTCTATAATTTTAGAACGGCAGCACTACCTGCCACAACTAAATGGTATTTTCAGATGTTTTGATTTTGATTGTTGCTTATGTTAATTATTTTATGCATTTAACCATAAGTTGACGATTATCAAGTAGCTTAAATAATTTTGTTTGTATATTATGTCAATACGAGCGAAGTTTAGTAAATAAAATAAAAGTCTAGGCGCCACAAACATTTCATAGCTAGTTTCACAGCTAATTGAAACGTCAAACGAAAACGAGTTGGTGTTCGGGAAGCGACCTACAATTTTATGGCAATTTCGAACGTCTGAATTATTGATAAGCTTTTTTAGAACAGTTAGGTATACTCTCGGCCGATGTCTGTCAAACTTTCGCAAGAGGTGGCGCTGTGAAAAGTCTCTTCCATTCTTATGATTTTTGATTTGTAGCGTCCTTTTACTTCTCGTCAAATGCACTAATGCAATGCCCATTATGTATTTTAGTTTTCTGCTGAATTATTTTTCTATTAGCACCTAATTGAAATTAGAAATACCGAAAACGACCAAACTCGAATAATGTAAGTTCTTTAGCAACTTGTCCTTCCATAGAACACACAATTTGAGTTCATTTGCGAACGAAAAATCAATCTAAACAGGACATTGACAATAAACAGAAGCTAAATCTTAAAAATAACTTCCTTTGCCATCTCAACCCCACAAATGAATATAAAAATGTTTCTCATTACATTTGTGTATATCACAGAAACGTACTCCCTCCTTTCGTTCGCAATAATGAACCGTTTTGCATGCCGAATGCGTTCGTCGGAACGCACCAAAGTACATATCGTCCGTTTTCATACAGAGCAAGGCGAAAACAAAAACACTCTTGTATTGGATTTTCCTCGCACTCACCGCGCGTAAATTTATAAAATTTTTGTGTAAAAATGAAATTCACTTAAAAATTTACACTAAATTTAGAACTCCTATAAATAAAAAGGCCCGCAGAGGATACACCCTGAAATTATTGTTGATTCTATTAAACTGTTTGTTCTTTTCGAAAATTTCTGGGGAAGGCGGTGTTGATGATTTGCAATATTTTGTTTCCAAATTCTTTGTGTCCATCCTTCATTCTTATTACATATTTATATATTTTTTCCATTGATTTTGCAATATTAAACTTACTTGGAATGCCATCGAAAAAGGATTCACCGAACGATCGGAATATGTAGGTATTTGCAATTGTGCGTAGGAGCATGCGTATACGCGCGCCATGCACAAACAGAGGGGGATGATCGTGATGACTTTTGCACATCCGAAAATAACATCCTTTTTTGGTTGAGGCCGAGGCGGGAGTGTTGCAAATGGAATGCCTTAGGGCATTGGATTATTACTCCAGTCTGTCGGTCTCCCCCTCCTGCCCATCATCGATGGGTGTTTTTTTTTTTGAAAATATAATTCAATTCGCCTGTTTTGCTTGCGCGCTCTCTCGAACTATCGAGAGCCACAAATATAATCGAAATGAATACGAAAAATGATTCTTAACTTAGAATTCTGAAAATAAAAGTCTTATTTTGAGATCATGAACGAGTTGTTATTCCTGTACAACAAAATGCCTGTGAGATCTGCTTTTTGGTTAATTCTTTTTTCTTCTTTCGATTTTTTGGTTAGCAGCGGTGGTGCGCTACTGCTGCCACAACGGATTCTTCTGTCTTGGCTTTTAATAGTTAACTTATGATGTACACGCGAGTAGCAATGAGCTGGTGCTATCACCATCGCGATTGTTTAAAAAATAAATTACTTTTCAATTTGCATAGATTTTTCGTTATGTTTTCGAAATGTCATTCAAAATCGGTGCGCGAAAATTGTTGTTTGCCGGATCTGCAACTGATGCTGGTTGACGAAGACGACAACAACGGTTGAAGTGTCACATCAATCGAATGAGTATGTCTTCTCAGTGCTTTGTCGCGTGTTCTGTTTGTGGGTTTTGTGTTGAAACGACCGTTAAACATTTGAATTTGAATTTAAAAATATATACATACATATTCTTTTGTTTATGCTGCTGATGGTGGTGAATATATTTTGGCAGGTGCTATTGTGGTCATCAGTTTTTGGTTGTTGTTGTTGTGTGATTATGCAATGCGCATTTCAAGTTAACCTAACTAATTATTATGAGATTGTATCAGATCAAATGCAAAAAACTTATCTTTTACCTCTCGCTTGCATATAAAATGCGATCTTAAGTAACGAAATAAAATGTATAAATAAATAAATAGTTGGCGCAACAGATCCGCATAGACACACTAGGGCTAGACTATCACAACCATCATTCGTTTGTTGAAGTTTTATTGTTTGTATTTTTTTTTGGAGAAATGGAATAATGAAAGGGCCTCGAACATATTTTTCGTCCGCGGATTTGCGTTCACTTGTTTTGAATTTGTATTAAATTTCTGTAGGTAGGTATTTCAATAAAAAAAATAAATAGGTGGCGCAACAGGCGGTAGACACCCTAGGCCTAGCTTCTCGCAACCATTCGTTTTGTGTGAGTTTCTATTCATAAATATACTAAAATTGATTTGTTCGCAATTCGCTGTCATGTGAGGGATAATTTCCAATCGCTCAATGTAAAATTAAACTCTTCACCTGACTCCGCAAACTTCACTAATTAACTTCTAATTTAGATCAAAATTTTTAATTTTTTTTTTTATTTTGCGTGAACAGGAAATTTGAAAAGTATGTGTGCATTTGTAACAGCCTGTGCGATCTAATTCATTTCTTTAGACTCAGAGATCTTCGTATAATTTTTTTAGGCAACTAATGTTCCTTCTTGAAAGGGGAGCAAAATTGTACAAAATGTTCCCTTCGCAGAGTGACTTTTTTTTAATGCACAAGTCAAAACTGAAGTTGGGCTAGGTTAGGAAAGGGTGCGTCGTGCGTGATGAAAAAAAATCAGGCTCTATGGGAGACCTTAAAGGTCCATTGGGAGTCCCCTGTTAAGTGAGACTGAAAATATGGAACTGACGAAAATCCATAAATTTACTGGCCACCTCTTCCACTTCTCCGTAGTTTTTGCATAAATCCTCCATTTATGCCCCGACATGGATCCAATGGTGTCTCTTGAGAACACCAGTTATGTATGTTGCTGATAGACGAACTGTTTATTTCCAGAATGATTTTCGTTTTCTTTTTGAATAGATATTTAGAAGCACTATATAGGTACGTGCTTTCACATGTCACTTTCACTTGATACATTAATTACTTAGCTCAATTGACCATTTCAAAAAGATTCTTTCAAATATGTGTAGGCAAATCTAAAAAAAATCACTCATAACCTGCACTTGAAAGATCGCAACCTAACAAAACTTTGGTCACCTTCATTATTGCTCACATCCGATTGCTTGCTGCCACCCTTACATTTCAATTTAAATTAGCAAAGATGTTCCGATCAGAAGATCCACATCATCATCATCATTTCTCCTCATCATTGGTTATTTCGGATATTTGAAAATAATTTTCGATTTTTGGCTCTTTTTAATAGAAAAAAAGACTCGAACTAGACCCGATCACAGAAAAAGAGCGATACACCGAGGTGTGGGATAAACCCCACCACCTCTATATTTAAAACGGCTCCGACCGAAGGAAACCGCAGCACCAACAACAACAACAATAACACTGGCAACAACAACAACAACCAAACTAGATATAATACATATTCTTATTTTTATAGAACGTTTATTTTTAATTATATGCGATTTTCTTTGCTGCTACTCTAGTTCGGCTTGCTTTTTATTCTTCGTCGGCCTGCGCTCTCTGTGTTCTGGTTGTCGTCTTTATGTTTCTTTTATTTTTCATAACTACTACGTGTCTAATTGAATTTCTCAAGCATAATCAAAAAATTTGCCGTCATAGGGAGTTTTAATAGTTTTAATTAAAAAAAAAACACAAACGCAAAACGTCATAAATTCGCGCGCGCAAATGTTCAAAGTGCAATCAGATAAATTGTTAATACAAAACCAATAGTTTGTGTGGGCTAGTGATTAAGTTAAATTGCCAAGCTGTGCGCGCATCTAGGGAGATTGCATCAAAGTCAGTTTAGCCCGCAGCGGCTGTGATGGAAAACAAGTGTGAGTGATGAGAAATTGAAGTCCAATCCGAATGAAGCATAATAGAATTCGGTATTTATAAGCTAAATATGTCCCTGAATTAAAGGGGAAAGCTCTAGTGGCTTCCAGTGGTAGTGACATCTCTTGAGAATATTGGAATAAGCTGCAGTCAATATGCTTATCGAATACACTTTGGCTTAGCTGGGACACACATCATACAGTCACGATCACTGTTGCTACATCTACTGGATAACAGATGGCGACAGTGATAACTTTTTTCGTAAGTTAAAAATATAACATGAGTGACGTTGAATAATTTATTATAATGTAATCTGTAGTTGTTCAATGATGCAAATACAAGAATCTATTGTTACAGTACATATTTTTAAGTTAGTACGACATGTGTAAATTAAATATATTATCTACTTCGGAGAACACGTACGGTTCGCGAAATTGTTGTTTTTAATAAGCACTTTTTGATGTACCCGCTTCGTTGTAGACTTTTTCGATCGTCCTGTGCTGATAGAAACGGGCATTAATGAATACAGCCTTGTAACATAAAGAAAGCATGTTAAAATTTGTAATTGGACACATGAACATTTAAAGGTGCACAGCACGGGGTAAAATTATTATTATGAGCAAACTGATGTCTGAACCAACAACATCCAAGATCTTAAGATAGCATTATTTAATATGTAGATACATAATAGAACCAAAACTTAAAAACAACATAAACGTAGGTATTCAAATATGAAAATCAAAATTCTGTTTTAACAACTGAGCGATGAGTACAAGCCCGCCAATCATTTTTATTAGTCCATACTTAAAAAAAAATAATAATAAATGGGTGGCACAACAGACGGGTAGACACCCTAGGCCTAGCTTCCCGCAACCATCCGTTTGTGCGAGTTTCTATTTTTGGGACCTACTGTTTTATGCCGAGTCCGAACGGCTGAATTAAGAAGCTTTTTCCGGACAGTAAAGAACTATTCACATGAGAGCGAACGAACGAATTGATAAAATGCGAACAAACCACTTTGTATGCATTTATAAACAGAAAATTGCACATTTTACTACTCCAAGATGAGGATAATTAATTATTCCATCAAAATTTATTAAGAAAACAAGTTTATTAACAGTTTAAATAACGAAATTTCGAAATCCAAAATGTTTGCCGCGAACGAAAACACCCTGGCGCGAATTGTCAGTCTATTCACAATCCACATCATTTAAATCGCGTTCCACAAAGTAGCGAATAAAAAATTCGTTCGAACTTAACCTTATTCCAAGAGAAGGATATCTTGGAATAATAAAATGTGAAATTTTCTGTTTATAAATGCATAAAAAGTGGTTTATTCGCATTTCATCAATTCGTTCGTTCGCTCCCCATGTGAATGGTCCTTAATACTCTCGGATGTTTGTCAGACGTTCGCGAGAGGTGGCGCAGCGCAGTAGAAAAAACCTTAAGATGTAATTTGTGTTTTTCCGGGGATCGAACCTGGGATCCCTCGCACAGTAGTCCAGCACACTAACCACTGCGCTACTGCGCCCACATACCACATACTCCATACTTAATAAAAGCTAATAACTTGAAATTCTAATAGTTTTTTAAAATAGGGCCCAGAGAGTAGGAAATATTTAACTACGAGTATTTACTGTAATACCAGAACATTTGGATTTAAGGGGATTTGAAAAGATTTGTCTATGCTTTGCGCTCATTCAACACACTGTCTGCCATGGTTATAAAAAAATGCGATAGTCAGTAATGTTTCCTTGGGTCCATTGGGATGTCAAATATGACATGAATTATTGAAACATGAGTACAAAATGCTTGCACTCTGCGTGTATTTGGTTTGAGAAATGTTATCAAAAATTGGTTTCGCAGTCAATATGTTAAACAAAGTTGCATTCACAATAAGCAAGACAAGAAGGCAAATATTAGGCCAGTTAATTATTCATATAGAGTTCCTCTATTTAAAAATAATCCAGTAATTCTGATACGGATCTCGGCTTTGCAATTTAGAAAGTTTTGTATGAATTTACTCGTATTTTTGAATATTTTTTCGCAGGCGCAGGAGCCGAAGCGCATGAATTAGTTTTATGTAGGTAAATGTAGGAATGTTGGGTGGGCCACCTATAAGCTTCTTAAAATTTATCTAAACATGAATTTAATAATTTTCCAAGCTTTCTTCGGAAATATAACTCAAGGAAAATAAATCATTCCAAGTGTAGTTTCGATGGTTAATATTCAATTTCTCGAATATAACCCCCACAGACAAAATCCAACAACGTCAACTGATTAGACGACAATTGACGTTTCTCTGAAAAATGCGAATGTATAGGTACAGCTTCGAAGCTGAGAATCTGTACATTCATTCATTTATTTTTAAATGTCGCTTTTATCCATTAAAATAGTGACGGATGTAGGTTTTTAAGTGGACCCTCCATAACCCTCAATCTTCTGTCAGGGACTTTGACTCAAAAGAAGGTATTACATAATTTAAAAATGAACCAGCATAAGATGACAAAGCTGTTATAGTAATTTTTCTTGCGCAATGCGCATACACATACCTACGGCAATGCATTGACACTTCCATTGACATTTAAGCACACCTGTTTTATACGTAGGCGACTTATTTTTACAGATGACAAAAATAATCAAATTCAGTCACGTGGTGGGCAGGAAAACAAATCACAGTATAACTCTAGCCTGTTACAGAATCAACAAAAAAATTAGAATCTCTCACTTATTGATGCGAGAACAATGAATAAAAAAGGTCTTCTCTATTTTAATTGCACGTCTCGAGCAACGAGCAGTTAGGCGGCATTAATTAATTCTTCCGTTTGAGCAGTTCACGTAATAGCATCACACACGCACTGATTTTTTTTTCCTCTAATTGCAAGGATTCTTAGGAATTACTCACCGAAGCCCTCGCGTTAAAGACAATATAATCAAGCACCAAATCCCACTTGGTGGCGAACGTATTCCCCTGCCAACGACAAGTATATACGCTCCGCTCATATAGAAAAGACTGTCGTCTTGGGCAAAAGTCATCAAAGGAACGGCAAATAAAATAAATCTTAAAATTGCCATGGATACGCTCAGAGCCATCTTCAGTGGCGAAAGCAAATTCAATCCCTTTCCCATGCTATAGACATAGAGCATCTAGTTGCCTAGTAAGCTATAAGGAACCTTCCATAGCATTGCTAATCTCTACATTGAGATTGGAAGTGTGTTTACAACCTGTTTGAACACTTTCCGGAGAGTGAAGCGAGCGCTTAGAGGTACGTCCAAAATGGATAACGTGATGTCTTAATATAATTTGGGGAATTATTGTTGTGAGAAGGCTCGTTGAAAAGCATCACCATCACATCACGCCGCGCGCCGCCGACGACAACAACAACATCATCAATGACAGCCAAACCCCCATAACCTACCTTGACAAAATGTTACATTTCTACCATATCGTCCTACTCTCGATGGAGGCACATATTTTCGAGTGGACTCTCATCCTGTTCACAACATCCTACGTCAACGTAACAAACGGATTGAGTGGGTGTCCTGTGTATACCTACATCCTTTTTTTTTGTTTTGGTTGAAAGATAAAAGGGATTTAACGTGGAGTGCCTGATGGTCTGTGTGTGTGTCTCCATGGAAACTTTTCCCTTTGTTTTCCTATAGGGCTTCAGCTGGTCTTCTCCACCGATGGGGCTGTCTTGAAAATTGAATTTAGGTAAAAACGTTTACGGCATTATAATAGAAAGAAGGACGGATGGGAGTGACGTCGCAAAGTGTGTTGGGGATTTTTATTAGTGGCACATGTTTTCAAGTTGAAAGTCCTTGATTCGTATTTAAAATGTAGGATACAGCTTTTGAAAAATTGCATTTCGCTTTCAATTGTTTTGAGTTAAACAAGATACACGAGGAGGAGATACAGATCATATTTTTAATAGTGTTCTTTGTGGAGTCGCAGAAACCGTGGTTACTTATGAAAATGACTTGGAAAACGAGTAAACATAATAAACAACAATATTCAGCAACAGACCCGGAAAGATGGGAGAAATGATATGTATGCTGCCGCCCTTTGCCCCACCCGAGGTGAATTACATATACCATACATATATGCACATAGAATACGGGGTGGCCCAACTTAATATGATATTCGCAACATTTGCTGGCATAAGGGAGCTTTGCTCAATGATTTATACTGACGTTCACAGTCAATCCACCGATCATCTACTACTCTTCACTTTTAAACCCCAACAGTACCTAACGTATTTTTCCCGTCAGTTTTCGAATTTTGTTTTAAGTATTGAAAAAAAAAAAAAATTGCGGACGTCAATGAAATATTTAGAGAGACCAAAGGAAAAACAAAATCCGAAAGGAAAATTCTTCGTCTTAATGTCTCTTTTTTTTTCCATTCTTACTTATTTGCTTTTCCCTTTTTTCATTGTTTTTTTTTACGATAAAAAAGCGCGAAGTAACAATTTTTCTGGCTCCTTGCCAAAGAATAAGATGTAGACATACATGCACAGACTTTATCTGGAAAATGGTGGCCTCCCCTATGTGGTGTATATTGGAAACTGTGATAGATCATGGAAATCGTATAGAGAATATTTTTTTGTTAAAGGAAATGATATTTGAAACAACAAATGCATTTGGATCATTAAACGAATACAGCAACATAAAATGATTTAGTTTGTAGTGCTTTGATTATACAGTGGATTCAAAATCCTGGAGCACTCAGACCAGTTCGGGGCCAATGTAGCTGAAACCCCCCTTTTTTGGTGTAGTGGTGGAAATACTCTAAATATTCTTCGTTTCCCTTTATGGTCGGTTGCAGAGTATTTCTATCCCCGCCAGGGCTAGAACCAAAGCTGCTCGGGTCACAATCAGTATTTCCATCAAGCACTATACCAATGCCACCGCCATGATATGGTTTAGTGCAATAGAGAAGAGCTCGTATAGTTGAGGTTTCTACAAAGCCTCAAGAATTCTCCTTCACGAGGTTTCGTTATCTGAGCCAAGGTAATCAGAGACAGACTTATTGTGATCCTGATTGTGATCGATTATTGACAAAAGTACGACTATAAACATTTGTGTTATGCGGTATCATCAAATTGTGAAGTAAGAAAGTAAATTTTTGGAAATTCACATACGTTGATTGGGTTATTCGCAAAATGAAATAAATTGTCTGCTGTCCTAAATGAGTTACTAAGATCGATTTTGACGTTTTTGTCATCACTGCTCTCCCCTTAGCTATTTTCAAGCACATCGTTGACGTCTTTTAATGGTCTTGAATGAATTTAGTTCCGCAAAATTAACTAAAATTTTAATGTTGTTCGAAGGGCAAGATTTGAATAAGTTTTTCAAGGATAAGCTCAATAAGAAAATCGTCTCCACCAATAATTAGAATTTTTTTGCTATCCAAAAGAAAATTGTTTTTCATCTCAAATCCTAAAGGTCGTTAAGATTTTTTCGATCTCCAAATCAGAGAGAGAGGAAAAAAAACTCCAATGGGCTTACGTGAATTTATGCTAATGTCTTTCATTGACATCTGACTACGACGATAGATATATAGAACGTGCGCGTAAGCGAGTACCCCATACCTATCTGAACGAGCTACAGCTCTACACACGGCTATCCGAGAACGCGGTCCCCGGCATGAATCAGTCGTCGCCCATATATCATTCACACTTTTTTGGAACGCTGCCAGTTTAGTAACATTCTCGGGATCGTATCAACCCGCGACAGAGAGCACAAGCAGCAATGAAATAATTAAAATCAGGAGATTTTTGTGTGCTGTTTGTGAAAATCACATATACACACATAAGAGAAACATCAGAAACAATTTTCGTGTTTCATGTTTCACCTCGAAATGACTTCTTAAGCCAAACGACAACACGTCTTCTTCTATCTTCGCTGTTTGTCATCGTGGATTACCCTTGAGTCTGTTGCCTGCCCACCCTACGCACTATACACGCACACGATACTCAGGAGAACCATCCTTTACGACTTTCAAAGTGTCACTTTCCACTAAAAATCTTTCAAAAGTCTTCTAGCTGGACCGGAAAATCATGACAGTTTTTATTGCAATCATGGTCGGATGAAAGGCATTTTTCTTTTGGGATTATTTTCCGCCTTAACGCCATGCGTCAGACAGAGATGATCACCCAGTGCGCGATGGTAGCGTCTGGCTTGGCGACAGCCAGTTCGTCATTCGCAATTTCCTGAAATTTGATCCGTGGGCGAAAGAAAATTATTCGCCCCCCTACTCTCAGGGGTGGTCTTTACGGATTTTATATTTCCTGCGATCGAGTTTAAGGTCCAATTTGTGGTTCCTTATATGTATTTCCTTTTCATTACTCGATACGATTTTATTTTCTTCCTGGTGGACGCGCATTGCTGGGGTTCTGATGGTGAGTCACGCAATGGGCTTTTGACAAGCATGTTCCCTTTTTGTACAATAAATCTTCCGCCATCGGAAAATACTCCGCCCGAAGTTTTTGGAATGTTTTGACTACTTGTCGACGTTGAGTGCGAACACATTGAGTCATTAAACTAAATTTTTGGGATGCTTTCGATATTGTTTGATTTAAAATGCTCACTGGAAGAGACATGGGGATCTATGACGACGATTTGACGCATAATTATCGTGTTAGTCATGCGGCCTGTCTGTTGATTGTAGTGATAATTATTTTTTACAAATTTAGTGATTTATAGTGTGGGGTCTAGGCAAGGCGGTAACAAAAACTGATCCTAGCATAAAATATGAATTTCAAATTTTCGAAATGAGACTTGTCTTAAATTTAGTTTTTATCTTTAAAATATTAATGTATATGTCATGGGGAAGATAATAATAATAAGATAAGATTGTAATCAACATATAAATCGCATTAAATTAATCACTATAAAGTATGACCTTTCATTTACAGATTCTTCAGAAAGGTGGACTCATAATAAAACAAAATATTTAGTTGTAAAAAGACACAAAAACAAATCAAAACGTATGCCAACGCTGATTAAAAGTTCAAAGTTGGAACAACAAACGTTTTTCTGCATTATTGCAAATGAGGTTTGTAACATCCTTTCTTATGCCCCTGTCCTATGCCGCCTGCTCTCTGCTGTCTCTGCTGATCGAGTCACAATTTATATTTTATTTTTATTATTTATTTGACTGACGTTTTACACTACTAGTTGCTAGGATACTAGGATCTGTAAAAAAATATAAATTGCAGTGAACTAAAATGCTCACGCATCAGGATGTTAGGCTATCGGTATGTCTTCACATTGCTCAGTACTCTTTTCTTACCTATAAAGAATCTTGACAAGCTCAACAACTTTCTTTAAGTCACAGCGACGTTTCCACCCGAAAAGTTTTTGAAAATGTCCTGAGCATTCCTGGGCTGAGAGGAATATTATTCACCTGTATCTATCTATATACAGATAGGATTGACACTGACAAATTCTGTTGGGACATTTTTGAGGTTTAGTTTTTTTTTTCACTGCCCCACCTCTCGCAAACGTCATCAGATAAATATCGGAGAGTATAATTGTCCTAAGAAAGCTTCTCAACTCAGCCGCTTGGATTATAGTCATTAAATTGTAGAGGACATCTTGCGCAGATAGAGCGAGCACTTTTCCGAATTGCTCAATCCAATCCAGGGCATTGAGGATGACACATTCATCGCCTTAAGCAGGGCGGAAAATAGTCCCACGGTAGAAGAAGTCACTTTTGCGATCAAATCGCTAAAAGCTGGCAAATCTGCCGGAGTGGATGAAATCCGGCCAGAAATGCTAAAGGCCTTAGGTGAAGAGGGAGTCAAATGGCTCTCTCGTGTCATTAAAGTGGCCTGGGAATGCGGCGAAATTCCCAGCGATTGGCAGATTGGGGTGATTGTGCCTTTTTCAAGAAAGGGGATAAAAGGGATTGCTCCAATTACAGGGGTATATCACTTTTAAGTCTCCCCGGAAAAGTGCCTGTGGTCGAGGCACGATTAGGAGATGAGCAGTGCGGCTTTCGTCCCGGCAGAAGCACAACCGACCAGTTATTCACTCTCAGAATGGTACTTGAGAAGGCTTGGGAGTATGCTACACCTGTTTACGCTTGCTTCGTAGATTTGGAGAAAGCATACGACCGAGTCCCTCGAGGGAAACTCTGGAGTGTATTACAGGAGTATGGAATTGATGGTTCTCTCTTGAGAGCCATTCAATCTCTTTACACAAACTGTAAAAGCTGTGTTCGGGTGAACGGCGTTAAATCAATACCTTTCACCGTGGGCGTTGGACTTCGCCAGGGGTGCGTCTTGTCCTCTCTCCTTTTCATTACTTATATGGACTGGATGTTACAGAGCAGTCTTGGCGAGGAACGTTTCGAATTGGGAGATCTGAGGATAAGTCATTTGCTCTTCGCTGAAGACTTGGTCATCCTTGGGTCCTCTCAGACTGAACTTCAGCGCGCACTCGATCGGTTTGTAGCCGTTTGTGTTGAAGCTGAGATGAAAGTAAATGTGAACAAATCTGAAGTGATGGTCGTCTCCTGTTCCTGTTAAATGCACTCTGCATGTTAGTGGAGTCCCATTGAAACAGGTGGAGAAGTTTAAGTGGAAGGAGCAATGCCGAATTTTCCTGTAGAATTGTCAGAATAGATCGATTTTGAGACAGCTTGGTCATTCTGTTATCAGGAGGACTGAACTTGGTGTCAAAGCTAAGTTGTCAGTCTTTAATTCGGTGTTTGTTCCAACTCTTACCTATGGTCATGAGGTTTTGGTACTGACCGAAAGAATAAGATCGCGAATACAAGCTGCCGAAATGAGATTCCTCCGTTGTATTGCTGGTGTGACCCGTAGAGATCGCATTAGAAATACTATAGAATACGTGAGCAACTCAATGTCGAGCAGCTACTTCTCCGGACGGAGCGGTGGTTTGGTCATATTAAACGTATGTCCTCGACCAGGATCCCACGACGTGGTATGGAATCCGTACCATCGGGCAGGCGTCCCCTAGGTAGACCCAGGATGAGATGGTTAGATCAAATTCATAATCTCTCCTCTACCCGTATGGGGATTGCTCTTGATGATTTGGAGTCGATGGCGGAGGATCGAGAGCTATGGAGGGTCCACTTGAGCAACCTACACCCGCGACCCACTTAATGGATAAGCGTGATATTGAAAATGAATGAATGAATAAAATTCTAGGTCCCTTCCATTTCCTTTCCTTCCAGCTTATCAAAACGTCCTCCAAGCCGTGTTATACGATTTGTGGCACAGATAGGCGACTTTAGGCCAAAGATGAGAATGTTGAATCAAGCCAACCAGCGTCTCTTTTCTACCTATATGGAGATTGATTTGCGGAAGATCGAAAATTATGGAGGGTTGCTAATGTTGCTAACTATTAAAAAGCTGAATTTACGAAAGCGAATAATGGCAATCGGTCGATTTTTGACGATTTCCGTTTAAAATTATAAACAAGTTTATATTTTTAAAAATCAGTACCTACCTATGTAAACCCATTAATTTGAAAGCAGGTCAATAACACAGTTACTCAGTCGTTTAATCAACTACTAAATCAAAAAATCTTAGTTCTTTTTTTATTTCTAATTCATTTATTTTTAGTATTCTTCGAGGGTAATAATTTGTTCTCCTCTCAACAGAAAATTATGAAAAAAAAAATGACAATTGCCATCTGGAAAGTGTAACTTTTGAAAAGTTATTGCAACACAAGGTATATGCCCAGTCCATCAGACACCACTTCTGACCAAAAATTACTGAATTTTATTTTCAAGTGTTTTCGATCTATGTATTTTTCAAAAACAAATTCTTTTCTCTTTCTTACCCTCAACGGTTTCTATGTGCAAAGGTATGGAAACATCAAAGACCCTCCAGTTTCGTTAGAAACGGCCAGATGCTCTTGAATGTCCAAATTGTACATTCAAATTTCGTTTTCGAAATTTAATTAATGTCATAAAGCGTACCGCAATCAAAAAGAAAATCGGTAGAAAGAACTATTCAAGAGAGCGAGCGTATGAAACGAAACGAACGAACTGCAATTAATTTATTTTGGCTATGGGGCGGTGAAAAACCAAGCAAAAAAGTGGAACGACGACATTTTCTTTTAAGTGTTCATCATTTGGAATGTAGCCAAAATTTGTTTGTGTTTTTAAGATAAAAAAAAATTGTATCTACAGCACTTGGTAGCTATTAAGATCAGCAACAGTTGCTGCGACGTCCCGTGAGTCAACGCCATGAAAATATATTGCATTGATTTTACGAGTATACTATTTGTTTTTATTTTTATTTAGTGTGTCCAAAATGATGTGCGTTTTCAAAATTCACTGCTCACATTTGTTATTTTCAATTTTTCTTTCTTAAAGCATTTTGTACATTTTGTAGCCAACTGTAATGTCAAATTAGGTGTGACGGGAATAGGTTAGCGCTTGTAAAACTGGGATGACGGGGTTGATATTTAAAAAAAAGAACAACTAAATGTATCTCATTTCTGCTAAATTCAGCTGATTGTTTTTTTTTCTAATTTATTTCACTTTGAACAAAAATAAAAAAAAACAACAAAATTAATTTTCTTCCTTCGGCATGTCCCTCTCACTCTCTCCCCTTTGGTTTCCTTGCTTGAGATAGAGATGATTTTTTTTGAGTAACAAATTCCACATGCAAAGAAAGAAGAAAAACCAGCAGGAGATCTGGAAAACGACCGTCGCGTAGTGCCGTACAATTGAAATTCATAATCACACTGTAATGGGATCACATGGTGGCTATGTACCCAGTAAATAAACGCATCCCAGCACAGCGTGTGTTGAGTAGTACGCAATGTAAGGATTTCGCTTGCATCCCATCGACTGAACCATATCCATTTAGGGTATAACTATAGCTGCTGTGACTATTCGCCCTCTGAAGCATATTCTTTACAAGTAAATAATTTGTTGGATGGAAATTTTGTAAAATATTCGAAAAATATTCATACACAAGATAGGCAAAATAAGGTGGCAGAGGCGAGGGTATACCCGATAAACGTGTTTCCATCCTTACAGAGCCTCAAAGAAGTATAATCCGAATGTAAATGGTGTGTTGAAAAATTGGTATTTTGTGTTTCAATCGCTGTGGGTGTTGTTTGGAAATTTCTTTGTACCTTGGGCTTTAAAAGGAGTTAATTTTTACTAGGAAAGACCAGAAGGGTTATATTGTGAATTGTAATTAATGAACAAAATTTCCAGCGGCAATAATGAAATAGTCAAGGTGCTTGCTATTCGTGTAGTTAAATTTAGAAGATGTTTTTATGTTTTTAACTTCTTTGCAAAATAGAAATGGATATGTGCAATATGTACATACTTCGCTAAATATTTTCAAACTCGAAACATTATGGAAACGGAACTTACAAAAAATAAGTTCTGACCCTCCTGACATCCGATCTGCTGAGTTCACAATTTAGGGCCATCTTCGAACCAGTATTAACTGCATTTTTAGGGTTTATTCAAAAATATTCTTTCTTTCTCGAAAAGGCATTTATCTACTTATTCTGATAAAAATTAATATCTGAGTAGTTTGCTATAAGAATGTATGTATTCTCAACTAAAGACAGTAAGAAAGGTTTTTGTCAGTATTGTAAAAGAATGAAATCACGCATTTCAACTTTTGAGTTATTTCAATTAAAATTTTAAGATTGAAGACTGATTACATATCCGTGAGGGTATTGCCTACCGCTAACATAAAAATGCGGACAGTAAGCTCTTTGATACAAGATAAGAGAATTCAAGGTTAAATGTAGGTATATGAATTTGGTGCACTTTTAAATTTCTTAAATGAAAAAAAAAAGGCTCAGCTCTCCAAATTGTGTCCAACCATAAACAGATACATAATACTCTTAACTAAAATATAGTGCCGACAATGCCTGTTAGAAGTTATTAAAATAAAATCTTTAAACCTAATACAAATTACCTAGGTGCCATGAGGGACTGTCCCCTATGTTTTTTTAGTTTTCGAATTTCGGAAAATAGAATTCAATGACGAACGGGTACCGAATCGCCACGCTCACTGATTTAAGTATATAGTTTTGGCACGAAATAAAACAAATTCGCAGTACTGTATTTGAAGCTCAAATAAGGTTAAACCTAATGGGGTATATTCATGGATCTTTGATAAGCTATTACTAAACTAAACCGGAGTTTATGTAATTTATAGACAATTTAAACCCATGTCTAAACGATAAACTCGAGTCTAATATTAATCACGACAAAACGTATGTTTAAGTTGTTTTTAAGTATGTGTCTAATATTAGTTTTGTATGGTAGGTAGCAGAACTACTTTACCGACATAGACATAATTTTCAATACCAACCTGACGACGGTTAAAAAAAGTCCTCTCACAAAATTTCATTCACCTAAGGCCCGAAACACACATGCGATTTCAATCGCGCGACTGTTTAGTCGCAAAAAATGAAACACACGCATTTCAATGTGAATGCGCGCACATAATTTTGGATTTTATGTGTGCGCATTCATATTAAAATGTGTGTGTTTCATTTTTTGCGACTAAACAGTCGCGCGATTGAAATCGCATGTGTGTTTCAGGCCTTAGTCGATTCGTTTGGAAGCTATTGTGCTTTCAACAGACAGAGATATATGGGTCAAATATTGGCTTTTTGTGGGCGCAGTAGCGCAGTGGTTAGTGTGCTGGACTACTGTGCGAGGGATCCCAGGTTCGATCCCCGGAAAAACACAAATTACATCTTAAAGTTTTTTCTACTGCGCCACCTCTCGCGAACGTCTGACAAACATCCGAGAGAGTATGACTGTCATGAAAAAGCTTCTCAATTCAGTCGTTCGGACTCGGCATAAAATTGTAGGTCCCTTCCATTCGTCCCAAAAATAGAAACTCACACAAAACGAATGGTTGCGAGAAGCTAGGCCTTGGGTGTCACCTGCCTGTTGCGCCACCTATTTATTTATTTTTTTTATGGGAGCTAACAGAACTACTCCACCGAATGGACCATTTTTAATACAAACTTGAAGGCCATAAATATAAGACCTCTCATAAAATTTCAATTGCCTAAGTCGATTCGTTCGGACGCTATCGTGATTTCAACAGACAGAGAGAGGCGTGGGTCTAATAGTGGTTTTTTATGGGAGGTACCAGAACTACTTGACCGACATAGCCCATTTTCAATACCAACCTGGCGACGGTAAAAATAAGTCGTCTCACAAAATTTTATTCGCCTAGGTCAATTCCTTTGGAAGCTATCGTGCTTTCAACAGACAGACAGACAGACAGACGGACATGGCTAAATCGATTTAGAATGTGATCCTGATTCAGAATATATATACTTTATAGGGTCTCCGGTTAATCCTTCTTGGCGTTACAAACGTAATGGCAAAGTGAATATACCTTCCTGTGGAGGGTATAATAATCGATGAGGTATTTGGCAATGCGTTTTGGTTTTCTCACCAATAGATACATAAATTATGTCATGTGATACTTTGTATGTTCTTTTTTTAATAATTTTTATGGCGCTTTCTTTAATCGTCCACGACTTTTAAATACCTTCGGACCAACTCATGCAGCGGCAACATTACTTTTCCTGGTTCAGTTCAGACCAGGTTCCGTTCTCTCGCTCTTTGAAAACTTTTTTTTCAGGCTCATCTTATTTTTGTTTACAAAACAGCAGAACAACAACAAAACATAAATTACAATTCTTAAATTCGTCGACATTGTTGTCAGAAAGTGTATATTGTAATAGATTTGTAGTAGAGTACACGTTTGACTCGGATCTAATTAAACATAGCTGGCAAATTCTTTCCGCGGTACTAATCATTTTTAGTGACCAGGCTAACTTTTCCGAAGTCACAATGGCGAAAATTTCAATATAAAATGGCAACCGTCAAAATATTTAAATTGAAGATTAAAAATGATTGTTGGCAAGGCCCGTTATGAATATCAGTCGTGTTTTACCTGTCTTGTTTAAACTTTGCTCGAGGGGGTGTAAAGTCCTATCCTATGCCGCCTGCTCTCCGCTGTGTCTGCCGATCAAGTCACCACTTATTTTCTATTATTTTATTTATCTGATTTTGACGTTTGACACTATACCACAGGGGGATATTATAATGGAAGGATGTCCAATTGTCAATTCGAAAGGCGGCCACAACAGCACCCACCAACATAAGAAAGATCGTTCCACCCATCAACATCATCTGGTAAAAGATATACAGCAGGGAAATGTTATCGTTGATATTGATTGTGCGCTTCGAATCACCCAGTAAATCCATAATGTTGGCTATGGTGGAGGGTATCCAACGACGACGTTGATTGTAGAATTCATTGAAACCTTCCGGGCTGGGGTTTAGCGCTAAAAAATCAGTTGTTTCTAAGTAACTTCTACTTGCGTGCTGTAGATTCGACTTTAATTTGCTTTACTGAAAATAATCTTAATTAAAACAGGTCTATTGTATAAGTACCTATATATCTGCGTCACAATAGTACTCGATATACTCGTAGCCAATTCATCACAAAAACGAATGTACGTCTGCCAATTTAGAGTGCAAGAGAATCCGTGTGGGCGTATATTAAAAAAAAAAACTAAAAAACAAGCATCACAAATGCAAATCCAATTTATTGTTTTTTATTTTCATATTTCTATACTACCCGGAGAAAATTAAATTTTGGATGCCACACGCTAGTCCATGGATATCAACAGTTGTCATCCATAAATTGCAGCGACCCTTCTTGTTTCGCCCACCCAGCCGCCCACTTTCCGACAGAATGTGGTCCTCTTCGACGACAACGTCAGTCATCCTCAACATCGAATCATGCACGCTTTGCCTAATAATCTGAAACACACACGTTAATAGGTTTTTGTGAGATGCACTCACGTTAGCTCTGCGAACCACAGCGTAGGCCGAATGACATGCGATGGGGGTGAGACCTATACAACACCTACTAATGGTTGCTCGGGAAATGTGGATTATTGTCGCCATGGATTTTCATTTTATTTTTCGAATGAAAAAGTTTGAAAATTTCTGTTTCGAGCACCTACCTACCTTACCTGGCGCATACCTATACATATGTGCCTGTAGGCCGCAAGTTTCTGAATAAAATCCTTTTATTGGGCGTCAGGGGGACACGGCGAACGGGAAACGAATCAATTTTCTTCTTCTTTCGGGTTATTTTCTATTCCATCTTTTAATTAGACAGTTTTTGTTTTGTTGTTTCTTACAGATTCTTGGCCCGCATCCAATTGCAACAGAAAATTAAATAAAATAGACGCGTGACGCTACGTTGCCAATATAAATTGTGTGTACATACTTTACTTGTTGTGGGGATGAGAATGCAACGCTGGACGAGAGCAAAGCCAACTTTGTGCAAGCACTGACGTGAGTAGAGTATAGTTTTTCGAAAAGGTCACAATTAGAAAGGATTTTATTTTTCAAGAGATTAGTTAGATCGGCCATTGATTGTTGACCTTATTAGTTAGCCAATTAGAAACAGGCATTCAGCGAATGTTACCAATATTTGTTGCCTTCTGTAAAGTACGCCTGTGTTTAATTGTAAAAATCTTTAAGTTAAAGTACCTACCTTTTTGGGGCTCTGAATGTGTATATTTTAGTCATGTCGATCGTAGAGTTCTCAATTCTGGATCTTATATGATGTATAATGTATGTTTTCTCGTAAAATTAAAACATTCGTTCTAACGATTTTGAGAAGTTGAACGTTTCTGATAGCTGCTAGAAGTTTTTTGTGTCTTCTGTTTTTTATTAGGTTTGCTAAGAAAAGAAGGTTTTTTTTGAGTAACAAAATGCATCACAGTTATTTTGTAATTATCTCTGTTCCATAAAAGTCTCTATGCTCTACTAAACGTCCTATCCTGAATATTTCTTTTAAGCTATGTCTCGGCGAAAATATCCATCTTTAAACGGTAGGTAGGTAGTCTTAATTTCAACCAATTTTTGTTTCTGTCAAAAAAATCTATTGCTCTCTACGTCTGGGATTTTCCAAAATTTTTGTAAAACCTACATACACCTAGGATACACCATTTTTCATGTCGATTTTCCCCTCTTGCTTCCCCTCTTTCTGCGCAGTCAATGGACATTTTACTACCACTTTAGTGCAACCAAATTTATGCGTTCCATTGAAAATGCATCCTTTGATGAATGTGCCCCCAGAAACTATAAAAATGCAAAGACCTCTCAAGCGTAGGTGCAACAACCACAAATGTCCCTCATAAAACTAAACTATAATACTTCATGTTAATTAATTTCATTGTACAAAACATTCGCTGCACCTCTTCAGAATTAGGAGACATAACAAATTTCGTCCTCCCATCTCCCCCTGGCCCATTCGACAAAACCAAAACCGACAAGAGGAAATGATATAACACCACTAGAGCGACAAGATGAAAAGATGCAGTTGCAACAGCTAGACCAGAAAAACACGGAAAAGCCAGCCTCATTATTTTTCATGTCGACGTCGACGGCTGTTGCTGCTCGACAATCGGTCCCTTTTGCCCACCCAACCGAGGCAGCAGCGATCTCATCGGCAATTCTTGATGCGAATGCACTTGGAGGCAGCCAGATTAGGCACCGGGACTCGAATTCTGTTTACGTTCAACCAACGGACTGGATTTCGAAACCTTAAGCATAACAAAGTGCCTTCGCCTTAGGAGAGAGATTACGGCGCGTCTCTCGTTCTACATATCATGCAGCATCATATTAATTGAAAACTAGCACGTGTCCTGTCTATATTTAGAATCATCGTCGATAGTGCGGTGTGTCGATGTCGACGTTCGACGAGCAGCAGCAGAGTAACGCAAACAGTAAAAGGCGTTATGTATATACAGACGTCGGTGGTCTGGTTACGCATCATATTGAATGGAAAACAGCAGTCTTCGGTCGTTGGAGAACAACAAACACGAAAAGTTGGGAAATGCCAAAAAGACTTTTCTTTTTAGTGACGAGCTGTCTTACACCTTTTTGATGTAAATTATGAGCAGAGACAAGTAATCAACTACATCCAAGCGACCGACCGATGCCGCTGGGGAGGCAGAGCACTGAGTCCGTCAAGCTGTCGCTTCATTAATGTTGCTGGCGTCCAGCTTAATGAGCTCCGATTACACCCGACGAGTCGACGACGACTGCGCTATTTGTGCATCTGCCCGTTTAGGGAGTCGCATAACAAATGCAACATTGTTGTTGTTGCATCTCGTCGTGGTCATAGCCAATCGAAAGTTTTGACATCGAAAGACAGGTGCGCAATGCTTATGCTTTGCAAATGGATTTTCAAGGAACTCAGTATGTGATTTGCTGTTGGGACACATTATGTATGAATGACAAGGGTCATCATTGCATTCAACAACTGAAAAAGGGCAGATGGATCATGGTGGAAAGAGAAACAGGATAAGGGACATCTGTCAATATTTGGATGATTAAAAAGGAGTTTAGTAAGGGTTGGCTTACTGGGAAATATACGATCGTCATCGAATTTGGAGTTGGTTGAGAAAAAAGGAAAACAGTGAGCTGAAGAGAGCGACCTAGCATTTGTTTGATGTAATGTGTATGATTTTGTTTTCCATATGATATTGACATGTAGGCACATGTGTGTCTAGCATACTTGGTAAATATGTCCATATTTCATTCAGCCGATTAACAGGAATTTCGATTTATGACAGGCATATCGTTATAAAAGAAAATATGGGGTGATGTTCGCATTTAGGTAAGTCCCAAAAAGTTTGCTTGCAGAGATATAGCTTTCAAAAATGTACTCTGCAAACATCAGAATTTTCTAATAATGGGTCATCAGGATGCCATTCCTAAACTTTCCCTTAAGCCTTAAGTTATGTCAGCGTCTAAAATTCGGAGGCAAAGGTGGCACATATTTCTGTACCCTTAATCGCCCCTGAGAAGAGAGTGGTACCGATCTTGTGTTTAATGGGAAGGATGTTTTACACAGAATAAAGTTATGATACAACAAAGGTGGAAATAAAATAATATACCTACCTAGGGTACCTTAACCTTACTTCTAACAACATGTGAAAACCTTTCCAGCATCACAATTGAACTGAATGCCATTTTCATTCATTCATTCATTCATTATCAACGATCCGCTTGTCCATTAAGTGGGTCGCGGGTGTAGGTTGCTCAAGTGGACCCCCCATAGCTGTCGATTCTCCGCCATCGACTCTAAATCATTAAGGGCAATCCCCATACGGGTAGGTATAGGAGAGATTATGGACTTGATCTAACCATCTCATCCTTGGTCTACCTAGAGGACGCCTGCCTGATGGTAAGGATTCCATAGCACGTCGTGTGATCCTGGTTGGGGCCATGCGTTTAACATGACCAAACCACCGAAGCATGGACCACTCCGTCCGGAGAAGTAGCTGCTCGACATTAAGTTCCTCACGTATTCTGGTATTTCTAATGCGATCTCTACAGGTCACACCAGCAATACAACGGAGAAATCTCATTTCGGCAGCTTGTATCCGCGATCTTATTCTTTCGGTCATTACCCAAACCTCATGACCATAGGTAAGAGTTGGAACAAGCACCGAATTAAAGACTGACAACTTAGCTTTGACACCAAGTTCAGTCCTCCTGATAACAGAATGCCAAAGCTGTCTCAAAATTGATCCATTCTGACCAATCCTACAGGAAAACTCAGCATTGCTCCTTCCATCACTCGTGCCATTCATTCGTGCCACATCTTTGCCATTTTCAAAGATTCAATAATTGAGTGGTAGATATTATTGTAGAGCTTCATATTCAAACTAAAAATTGATTTAAGTAAACAATTTTTAAATGTGTCTTAAATTCGTCCCACAGTGCCTAATGACTTACCTATTAATCAGCTTTTTCTTAACAAAAAAAAATAATTTCTTTTCTTACACAATTTTTGTAGACTTTTCGCATATTTTCGAAAAAGTATAAAATCTGTCAGTGTGGTATTTTATCATTATATTTTTTTTATGATTCTCGTAAAATTTAGCAAAATAAAAAAAGCGAAAAAACAAACAAAAAAAATGGAAAATTGATTGCGTTGTTTTCCATCGTCGCGTCCTGTTATTCGCTGTCGTTGCCATCTCGTCCCTCTTCACTCGTGTTGATCTTTTTAAATATTTCGCTGATGTTGGCCAACTGCCAAAATGCTCTATATGAAAAAAAAAAAAAAAACAGTATATATCTCGCTTTAAAATGGCAGCAGAGTTTCTGACGCGCCGAACGATCGGTCATACCAGATTGAAAGCCAAAAAAAAAGCAGAAAATCTATTAACATTTTCCAATTCGTTACGTGTTTTGGCTTTTTTTTTTTTTACTCTGGCTGTTCTTGCCTTCGTTTTGTGGCGCAATTTAATGAAAATTTATAACAACACAGTGTGCTAGAGATTTTCGAATTTTCCCCACACACATCACTTGTTTTTATGTACATAGTGATGCCGTAGATACATTCCTTGTGTATAAGATACTGTATTATAGATATATGTATAGGTACCTGTGTGTTCTAGGAGGATGTTCTGACGCCAATTGCCCACAGGGAGTATAGATACAAATCATGGCGCGTCTAGCTTTTTCGGTTACGTGGTAGAATCGAGTTAAAAAAAAAAACAAATTTTCCAAAATGGCGGATGTCGAATTAATTGGGCATGAGGTTTTGTATAATGGCTGTGCTGGCAAGAGTATAAGGCAACTGTTCTTTTCTATCCGATGGGTTGCAAACGGGGGAATACGATGCAGAGAGGTTTGTATCTCAATTTTCGGATTTGCATTTTTTGAAGTGAGATCATGAACTGTTATTTTTTTCGTCTGTCGATTTTTGGGATTTATCCATAAAATGATTTCCTTTTTCCAATTATTGTATCGAATTACATACTTAGAGGGGAGATTTTTGGACGCGAAATCACACATGGAATGCATTCTTTGTAAATGAAACTCTGTCATACCTACAAGTTGCTGGGAGGTAATGCAGAATGTGCGATATATGTAGACAGTAACATGTTGATGTATTAAAATAAATTTAAACTTGGTTTGGTGCAACAGATGATTATAAGACCCTAGGCAATGGAAGGTACCTACCTTCCTACAATTTTGTGCCGAATCAGATCAGAATAGTTTAATTAATAAGCCTTTTCAGGTCAATCTTGAATGTTTCTCAGACGATCCCGAGTGGAAAAATTCAATGTAGTGATGCCATTTGTGTTTCTCTGTATGCTGAACCTGATAGCCCTCGCCCAAAAATCCAGCACACTAACCATTAATCCACATCACACAGTGTTGTTAAAATTACTACTCTGTAAACATTTTTTTTTTAATGGTACCTAATCCAATTCCAAAATTCCATATTGGTAAAAACAAAATCATGTGTAGCTGACACTACCTGCCGTTCTTATAATTATCGGCTTGTATTTTAAGACTAGGTTCACTTCTTTTGAATATGCCAGTTTTTTCAGTTGGTAAACTTTTACCGGGAGATAGCGTGAGAGAGAGAGAGAGACCTTGCCGATTAAGCCCTTTTTAACTTTTACATCACCTTTTAAATGATTTCAGTATGAATCGCAACTCAGGCACAAATTGTCTAAAAGCAGTAGTAGAATATTTCGTTATGTACTTTGTCTTTTTAATAAAAAATTAGCCCATAAGCCACACCAAACAGTGACTTTTTGCGGATGTGATGATGTGACGTCTCAAAATTGTCTTGTGGATCTTCTTTACTCCAAATGTAATGGTTGACGGATCTATTAACAACCAAATATCAGTCCCATCGTTAAACCAAATTTGGTTGGTGAAAATGAGAAATAGCAATTTCGATTTAGACAATTTGCCAAAGTTTTTCTGGTGTTGAATTGAAATATGTATCAGTTCAAACTGAGCACAAATCAGCTGTATCAGCTAACCTCTGCGGAAGAAGTGTTTCTTTTTTTGAAAAACAAACCTCTTAAGAAACACCCTTACTTTACTTCGCTGTAGATGGCGCTTGCACCTCGTGTGGAATATGGCATTAACCAAAAGATACAACATTCTTTGCGTTTGGTTGTTGTCAAATATTTCATATTATTTTCACAAAAAAGCCATGTCTACAAATTGTTTTTCAAACATCAAGTGCGTGTCGTACCAACTTTATTATTTCTTTTTACCTCGGAGATAATGTATGTTCATATTCAACAATGTTTATAATTTAATTCAATTTTGCAATAGTAATCATTCCGGCAGTTCGACTTTAGTTGCATTTTAAATTACGTCGTCTCCTAATAAATCCTGGTATGAAGAGCTTTAAATCTTATTTCAAATCGTACCTTAAATGATTGAACACAATTTTAAATATATCTTAATTTGTTCTTTTCAAAAGGAGACGAATTACGTCTTATGATAAGCGTCTAAAATTTATTTTCGATTTGTCAGTATATTCTATGTAACTTGTGGAGACTGAACGGAATGCGCTCTTAAACTAAGTTTATAATTTTGGAGGTACATAGCTTGTTTTGACGGTAATCATCTGAAAATTTGCTGCCATGTCCATCTCCTACAAAATCTATTCGAACATTTAAGAACAAAAAGTCCATCCAAATGACTTTTTCGTCTTATTTCTTTTCCAATAATAAAAAAAAAAAAAAAAACACCTTGTGTAATCCTATCACTCACCCATACATCCCCATTTCATTTACATAGCTCTTGATGGTAAAGTTTAATACGTAACCAAAGCAAAATACCATAGAGTTCAAAATTGCTTGGCATCACCTAGACCCCAGCCAATGAAAAACGATCGTTCTCGAGTATTCACACAGATACCTTTTAAATGGATCACACACCAGAACCATGCACATACCCAATACATTCAAATCCACACTATCCCTCACCTCACGGTACCCAAATGAAAAATCTCAAGAAAACAACATTTTCCCCGCATACAATTTTCATCGTGTGCGCGCAGTTCTAAATTTAGAATCAGAAAAAGATTTCAAAAATGATTCGTTCAAGGAAAATTCGACACACACAACAGCAAAGCTCTTTCCAACCCGCCCCACCCATTCCGGTGTACCGGTGTTAGTGTGTGTGATCCTCTTGAGGCAAGAAAAATGCTGTTCATGTTATACCTTTAAAAGTCTCTCTCATTATCCGCAATATCTTTTGAATTTCCTTTGAGAAATAATTTTCCTTAAAAATAAAATTCCATAATTTTATAAACACCTTAGTCGAATCGGGCATATAGAGAAAGTGATCTTCCTATTTACCCCAACGTTATATGGCAGACATTTTCAAAAATAGGCGCTGATGAGGACGAAGCAAACATAATCATCATCATCATCATTCGCATCGTCATCGGCAGACTTGAATTATATACTCGTGCCATATAGAAACAATGCGGCACACGATGGTACACATTATCATCATGTACATGCAGGAGTGGTGTTATTATTGAACTTAAATATAAACATAAATAAAAGGATAATTTTGGATTTTGAGTATTTTGCTTGCTAAAAGTAGGATCCCTGTATGTCTGCGCTGTTTCATTTAGAGATTTTGAACTTCTATGCCGCAAATGTGTCTCTCTAGCGGCGAGTATCCAAAAATATCGACTTTATTTCAATACAATTGGGTTTTAATTTAGATTTTTAATGAAATAAAAATATACTATAGTGTTGCATGTGAAAATTTAAAATAAAAAGTTATTTTTTGCGTACGCGCGTGCCGCCGCCGGCCGGTGGTATAAATGGTTGGATATTTTTAATTGTAAAGTATTTTCGACAAGATCACTTGTGTTTTGATTAGAAAGATTGAAGAGAAATAAAAAAATGACTATTGCCCCGACTTTTTCGAAGGATCTAAAAATAATACAAGCAGACACGATTTATGTTTTCAATACAGCGTAGATATATTGTTGTATTGTTTTGAATGCTGGAAAGCGGGATGCAGTTTTGCAACAAAAGGATGCAGTTGGGAGGATCAGACAAATTTCTAACAGTTTTGGGAATAGTTTAGTTAGCTGTTATTTTGCATTTTAAAGTACATATTGTTTGAATGGCATGATGAAGGTCAGATAGGTGATGAATGCCCTAGTGACAATATAATCACGGCTCAATATTGGACCAGGAGTTTTTATAAGAATATAATTTTACATTTCAATTGTGATTTCATAACATGAAGGTGCGCTACGTGAAAAGAAAGCTTGTTGCAGAAGCAGTGTCATTTGACAGCGTTCGCAGCTTTCTGTTGAATTTTTCTGACAGCTCATTGGAACTCGTCTCCTGGAGGACAGCAACTTACAATACTTTAACAGCCTTATTTATAAACTTTACACACTCTCTATAATAACTCTAAACGCAAAAAGTTTATAAAGTTTATAAATATGGCTGAAGTGTAGAAATAATAATTATCTGATACTGAGAGACGTATATATTTAATTAAAAAGATACTAGAACAACAGAAAAAATTATCTGTCCAGATTATTTTTGATTTGATATTCGAACAATCTGCTAATTTACTTTTTGTAGATGTTCCTTCCCTCTTCTCTTTGGCAGCTGATTTCTTCGTCTTTCCAATCTTCTTCATTGGAGTCATTTTCATTTTCATATTTAGCGTTACTCAGTTCCCCAAATGCATCACCAAAATGGAATTTGATTTAGTAACCTCCTCAGGCAGGGAACTTAAAAAAAAAAATGAAGTATAACACAAACATTAGTTGGATCGTGAAAGACATTATTAGCTTAATAGCTTGCTACTGGAAGCAATTCTTCGTGTTGTACTGCTACAACCAGTACAACATTATAAAAATAGAATAGAAATTCTCGCCTGCTTGCCATACTCATAGAACCTTCTTCATTTGTCGCAATATTATGCTTAAAGCTTGATTGGGGTTCAGCGCTTTGCAAGTGAATGCGTTTTAAACCTCCCTTACAGGTATCGGGGATTTGGATATATGAGTATTAGAATCGCTACGCCCTTGAATGACCTAAACGGTGACAAAACAAAAACAAATTCCGTCAAGTACGCGGAACAGACAATCCCGACCCACCAGATCAATTCCCGTTTTATACGTTGCTAAATAAATCCACTAGGGTTTTTTTTCTGCGAAGTCTATTTGTATTATCGTAGATCTCTATGCCCTTTAGTCTTACCATTCGTAGAAGATATATAGATACTAATATGTTAGAGTTAGGGTGTTTTCCAAGGAGTTTAATATCACACAAACTTGCAGAAGTGAACACACTCCTCACCTTATGGGTCGTATTGACGCTTCTTAACATTTCATCTTAAAGACAGTGACCAACAAGTGTCATTTTTAACAACGATTTTTCTTTCATTGCAAAATCCGACGCTGCCTAGTCTATTTGATTTAGGTCACTGTGCTTGCGACAAAAGCACGCAACTTAATCTGTTGAATTCCTTGTGCTATACTTAATCTGTAACCAGTTTTTTGCACTCGCATTTTTTTAAAGTTTCGACTTGTCCTTGAAACGAAGTATCTAAATGAGGTTAAGAATTAAATTAGCTATTGAAATTCTGTTTAAAAAAAACTTCTTAACCCCCGTGGTAGTAACTTATTTTCAAAACGAGTAGACCTAGACAGTATTGATACACGATGGTAAGATTGCTATCCACTTAATTTGATATACATTTAAACAAAATCGACTCTTTCTTTCTTTTACTACCTATTTAAACCCATTTTGCTATATTTTAAACAAGTTAAACATCCTACACGAGCTTTCTGAATATTTAAATAGCAAACCTAAACGGGACTCCCACTATTCGAAAGCAAACATCTACACTCATTATTACTAAGTGAAAAATATTCTCATTCATAAATAAACAACAAAATCTTTTATATCTTGTTAATGACGTAATTATAATGAATTTATTTTAGGTCTGTCTCAAATTATTTCCGAATTTATATTAAACTTCACGCAAGGATCTTGTTGATTTAATGTCAAGTGCGCGTCGAACAACGAATTCACTATCATTTGGCTTATGGAAGTCCGCACTACTGCCTCCATTTCCCAAAATAAAAGAAACAATTTCAGAATTACTAACCTACTACACCAAGGAAGACCACTTTAAATTTTCTTGTGTAGTATTTTTCCCTCGATTTAAAATTAACAAATTTTCAAATATAATTCGTATATTTTTAAATCAGAGTCCTGCTAAACTTAGAATAATGTAGTATTTTAATTTTTCTTTTCTTATAGATTGTAGTATCGAAAATAGAGTTGTTGAGATTGTTTGTTTTTGTTTTGTTTTTAGTTTGGTCTGGCTTGTTTGTCTGGTTTTATATATATACCTGAACGTATTTTTATATTGACCCACGCGTGCATTTTTTTTAAACTGCTATTGCAAAAGAGCGGATATTTTATTAATAATACAAATTAATTTGAAATAATAGCATTTTAATAAAAATGGTACTTATATTTTTTTTTATTATATCACTTTTATAAAGGATATACTAAACATTTTTTGATTTATTTATACGTTCTGGACTAATGGACTAGCGTGGGTTGTGAAATGAACGAAATGGAGGCAACTTTCCGTCTGTTGGGATATATACTAAAATAAATCATGTGACAATGAGTTTTGCAATTTTTTCATAATTTATGACTGAAAATAACATTGTCAAAATAAAAACGGATTTAAAATAGTAAAATAATAATAATATGTATTAAATTCTTTTACCTAAAATTGTATTAATACTTATACCCGGTACCACACTGTGGCGAGGGTATATTCACTTTGACATTCCATTTGTAACGCACATAAGGAGGCGTTGTAGGTATGACAAACTATATATCAGCATCACTTTCTTAGTCGATCTAACGATGTCCGTCTGTCTGTCCGTCCGCACGATTACGGCCGTAATTTAAGAGCTATCGACTTAAAATTTGGTACATAAGCTTTTATCCACCAAACTGAGGCTAAGTTCGAAGATGATTAAGATCGGATGAAAACTACTACTACCTCCTATACAAAATATATAGCTATTTGATGTTAAAAATTAAATTTAAATAGCTACAGTAAAGATAGCAAGTTTAAACTTTGCACATATTGTTTTAATAATATTTAAAACTTTTTGACAAAAACTGAGCTTGGTCGTATTAAAACTACCCATACCTCCCATACAAATATATAATTTTTTAATACTACAATATTTTTTTATTTTTACAATAATATAGTACCGGGTATTTGAGCTTCGGCATAGTCGAAGATAATTGTCTTACTGGTTTTTAATTGGAACGGTCAAACTTTGAAGGCGAGAAAGTCTACATTTTACTGGTCATGCACTCTAGTGCATTTATAGTTGGTGTCCAGTCACTTTTCATTTTGACGGAGTTCATTCGACACCATTTTTTAGTACATTTTTTTATTCTTGAAATTGAGAAGCTTTAAGAACTTTGAAGAATTCAATAGTGAATTAGTGTTGATTCTTTGTTTCATATGTTTTAGGGCTAGAAGAATATCTACATTACCTGATCTGGATTAAGCTTTAGCATAAGCTTACAAAAAAGGGGAATCCAATTTTTATCTGCATCTGTTTTCTTACTTTTACCTGAAAATGTAGCTGAATGTATCCGGATCTTAAAAGTGTTAAGGCGGTGTTTAAAATAGTGGCGGACTGTGACATCGAAAAACTTTGCACTAACTTAGTGGTATACATTTGTTGAAACTTTGCAACAACAACCATTTTCTATTTGAAAAAAAAAAAATTGTATTTTCTTGGGTTTGTAAATTTACACACGCTTTTTCTAATATCAATATAATGTACATTGAATAGCTATTTTACGTCATTCAGGCGAAAGTTGTTCGCGTCTCATTAGATGTATGTGTTTGCATTTTGCAATATTTTTGGCTGACAATATCAAGCAAGGCCCAAATATACTAACTAAAAGCAAATCAGATATAGCTAAAATTAAAACTTTTTGTAAAAGAAGGTTAGGGTTTAGCTGCAATCACACCAAAAAAATAAATTTAAGAAAGTAAGAAAATTAAAAAAAATAATCAGAATTTTCACTTAGGTAATGCTTTTTTTGCACTTGTAATATGTCACAAAAACAAAAATAGATATGTGACACGAAAACAGAACGCTTGCCAATCACAACTTGACTAACTATAAGTAGTTTTGTAACTTATGCAAATATGTTAATCTGTATGTAAATATGCACTTGCAAAGTAAACAAAAATAAATGTCTGCATACTACAAATAAATAAATTATTGTACAAAATGCAAAAGACGTTCTAAAAATCAAGGGGAGACTGCAATGTTCTTTAAACGTTTTTTTTTTATCCAATTTCTAAATCTGTTAAAATGAATAAATAAAAAATTTTGAATGTTTCTTCAATGTTTGAGCTTGCAAAATGCGAAAGTTTAGATCATCTTGATCTTTCAAATATGCATTTTACTTTGACAAAATTAAAACAGAATGTCTATCAGTTGAAAAAGTGTTATCTTTTAATTATGGCTTTAAGTGCATCAATAACTAAAAAAGTTTTCTGCACATGTATTTTTCTGATGGCTTTGGCTAAATCAGCTTTGCTTTATTTGAACCTCTTTTATGACATTTGACAGTTATGTTATCATTGCCTCCCCAGGATCTTTTCCAAAATATTTAATATTTCAGCCTTTTACTATAGTATACAACGCTTTTAAGACGTCTCTTTGCTCGCTTTTTATGTTATCGCACTCTTTTCAAAAATTGCTATTAGCAAACACCAACTTTGTAAGGAAAATCTCTCAGCATTTAAAATTCCAAAAAATAAAAAACTGCATATTAAAGAGGACATTAAGGAAAATATATAATCTTTCGCTAAGTGGTTGCAGTTGTCAGCAGCTGTTCGCCGTATTACTTGGAATATTCCATTTTTGCCAGATCAGCATTTTACTGCCTTTGTATACACAGAAGCTAAGGCTATGTAGGCATTTCTTCTCTCAAGTGTCTAAATGGTTCACGTTTATGCACAGTCATTGTCGCGTACTTCCTAAATTGTGTACTCGAACCGTATCCTACTCTACATAAACATGGTATTAAGTACCCGGCCGGCGTCAGGGTACACAACACAGAGATACTTTTTTTTTTTCTTGTATTTTCCAGTGAATCCCTGCTACCATTCGGTGCGGTGCGATGAGGTGAATAAACCGTAGGAAGGAATCATCTTGACGTCTTCAAAAACGCACCCCTGTCTGGAGTAATTAAAGTAACGGAAGCAATTAGTAACCGAAATGGGAATTACTAAGCAAAGAGACGGCGATGGATATAGATAGACACTAGAGAAAGAGGTGGAGTCGATTTTCTACTCCTTGAACTGAAGAAGAGGATTAGAGAAAGGATTTTTCATAATTTATAATTACACATTAGAGTATAGTAGGGCGCGTGCTAGACGCACTCGATTGTTCGATAGAATATGTCCATTCAAGGACACTATATACTTCAAAAGACTTGCACTGGTTTATTTAAAAGATGAGTTCTTTGTGTAATTGTGTCAGAAAAGATCAAATGGTGGTTCGTTTAACTCTCGGATGACACTTCTTCTCATCGACATCCTTCCTTGCACCGGAAATCCGTTGAGAGATTTGTTTTTGTTTTTCATTCGAATTCGAAGGCAAAACCACCGAGGGTGGTGTATATAGTGTGTATGCAATTCGAGGCTATGATGCATGCAGTCAGATGCAATTGAAAGATGTCTACATGTTGCACATTGAAGACAGATTGCGGAGGGAACCCGTAGTCGGTTTTGACCAGCTGTTGCCTGCGAAGTATGATGTTTGAATAACAAAGCCCCCGCAATTGCATACAACTGATGGCAACTGGAGGATTGAAATGCCATTTGAATTTGGCATGCAATTTGGAAATCTTTTAAATAGATCTCAATATCTTTGTTTTCTTAAAATAAATGTTGTAGAATATTTTAAAATGACAACGTCAGAATCACTAAAAGCATTACATGGCTTAAATATCGAATACATATTTCTTAGTTCGATTTGTTTAATATGTCTAAAATGAAACACTGGCAATTCAAAGTGATTCACCAGCTAACTAGCTTACATTATTGTCACACAGCTGTTTGCACTCAAAATAGTCTGTAGAATTAGGGGGGCACAAAGACCAATAGACCTCTATGTGCAATACACTAAATTCTTTTATGAAAGTCAACAATGTTACATGCAGAAAAGTAGCTCATGGACTGCACATCTAACATTCTAATACACTCAGTAAAGGGCAAAAGTCCGCATATGGCAAAGTAAAAAGGGCTTTTCTCCCTTGAAAGCCGAATCCAAAACCATTGGCAAAGTCGGAAGAAAAAAAAAATAATATGCCCATAATAAATATGAGATCGCGTCACACAAATTTGTCACATATTTATTTAAATATAAACCTGGACTATGTCGAAGTGAGTACAAAAGAAACAAAATGTCCGTTGATCAACCATCAAAAGAATGCCATCATTGAAATATCTTCGAGTAGTCCGAGTGACATTATTTGTTTCTTATTTTCAGGCGAGACGTATTATGTCGAGACGAAAATGTCTCATAATGTTCATACACTCTACGAACTGAGGGCAACAGGTGGCGGTAAAGCTGTTCTGTCAGATTGAGTTAAGTTCAAAAAGAATATTATGTGTCCGATGATGGTCTCAGAATCGTTACTATATTGGAAACAGCGTCGCCAACAAATCAGATCATGCTGCCAAAAATATAATGATGATGTCATCATTATCAAAAACAGCGCAGGCGATTTCACAACAGTTTCTCTTCTAAGCAGTTGGTGCCATTTGCTTGCGGGCTCATTGGTCCTGGTTAGTTGTCTGAAATAGTACTTGTATACGTATGTATATAGTCACATATAAAGTTACTAACTTTAAAGAGCGAAGCATTGGACAATTTTTCGGAATATAAGTTTATACTATAACTTTATGGGGTCTCCGGTGACCCATTTTTTGCGTTACAAAGGTAATGAATGACCAAGTGACTATATAGGAGGGTATTAAAATGGTAACTTTTTTCCGCATACATCCTCTCTTCTAATATTGTCGATCTTACGGGAGAAAAAAAAATTTCATTGACAGATTTGTCAGGTGAAGTATGTCCTGAAGTGCAATGTTCGCATCCAATCATTTAATTTCAAAATCTCCCGATGCGACAAATGACCTCTGTAGTACGATCCTACATTTATTTACCAAGAATTGAATTTACGCGCACTTCAAAGCGAATGTCTTAATGATCGGTCCATACATCACACGCAAAGTAACCATCAGGCACATACGATCGCAATAAGGCGTCACCATCTCGTCCAGCAGTTGGTATGGATCAGCACATAAATCCATCTGACTGGGTCTTTGAAACCTCCCTGTTCTTCATCTTCGATTCTGTTGCCTGCACAAAGAAAATTCCTCGCGTCCTTGGTAGGAGAACTAACTCACTTAAGCTAACCCTGAGCGACCTCGAGTGCTGGTAAATGGATTACAAATGGCGATGCAAGGGACATGCATGTTTGTAATTTTTTTGTTCTCTTTTTGTATTCGTCTCCCAAGTTGCAGGTCTTTCTGTTTCCACCAGCAAAGAAATAAAAACAAGAAACACACCGAAACTTTGTGTCAATGATTGTGTGGCAACATTGTTTGCCGATAATATGTGGGGTATTCGGTTTGACTCCCGCTGCACTTCACCATCGGGATTTTAGTGCACATGCACGCATATCGTAACAAGAAAGAAGATTTATTATATCCTTTCGACTGGGACATTTGGTGTTATTGCTGCAAAGTTTATATATATGTATTTTTTTGAAACGGCAATGTCTCCGCTGAGGGGGTGCCTATACTTGGGATATGGCGTCGAAGAATAAAATTGCAGTGCGCTACTCGCTTTGACACTTGTTTTCGAGACGTAATGTAGTTTGTTTACACTTTTGTGGCAAGTGCTTCAAATGACAAATGGGTAATTATTGTGCATCTTATTTGTAACCTTTTTGGCTTTTATTTACAAAGTAAAAGCAATTAAATTTGAAATGCTATGTCATCGTTTGCATTCTGTATTTTGTTGACCAATATAGGTTATTCTTTCAGTAATGCAATTTGTTACAGGATTGCAATAAATTCAATCTTATACTTAGAAATATTGATGGAGGAATAACTTTATTAAAAAGCGGAGACTGAAACTTTTTTTTTGCTTTGTCTCTTTCCAGGAGATGTTGGAATGAATGTTGCTGCTGTATTACAACGTTGCGGTAAGTGGTGCAATATAATTTAATAGATTCTTAAAAGCCTGCAAATACCTTTTACATGCGGGGGCCAATAACTTTGTTGGTATCTAATTTATTTGCTGTTAGAAGCCATTTAGGTACTGATTAAAGGGATCACTTTCTTTGTTTAATGTGTATGCAATTTTGTACCACAATTAATTAATTAATTAACGATCGTAGTCCATAATTCTTTGTGCATATCATTTTTAAGCTAGTGAGGCACTGCCAAGCAGTGCGTTCCGCGGCACAGAAATAAATGCGTGACAGAAAGATGTGTGTGCCCGGAATTAGTTGTATCAGGATGTTGGATTATGAATTGTCTATATCCAATTGCCAAACTCCGAAGTGTATACAGTAATTCAGATACTACTCTACTGTACTACGTTACCACTCATTTTAAAAAAAATTGCTGGAAATTACGAGAAGTTATTAACATTTATTTCAATAGAGGAGGTAAGAAATTACGCTGAAATAATAACGACAAAATAAAACTCATCACGAAAAGTGTTATCCTTATACACACACAAGTAGATAAATCACATGCAAATCCTTCCTCCTTTCACATCACCGCAGCTTTGAACATGCAAAAGGAATACATTATGTATGTCAGCGCATGACATGCATTAATAGACATCCCTTTCGCTGCCAAACAAATCCTTCAAACTTTTTCATTTTCCTACATTTTCGTTAGCGTTCAAATTTCGTTTCCCGAACTTTTCCCTTTTGACAGTCGACATCAAAAGATTGATATCTATCAATTTACCATACACAATAAGCATATTAGTAGATACGAGGGTATCCGTGTAGTCGTAGTGTAACATTTCTAATCGAAATTAATATTGATAAGGGTATACCATACCTACCCTTGTATATCAGTATTAAGCTCCTTCTACTGTGGATTCTAACCCACACGTTTCGTGTTTTTGATTTTCATCAGATTGATTTGGCAGCATATACCTGGTGTTATGAGAATAATAGAAAGTCTACAGTAAATTGAGAAACAAATTAAGCGCACTGCCGAGTCGTGTAGTAAATTGTAAATATTGCGGAAATTAAAAGGGCTTTGGCTTCTTAGTTAGCGCTCTCTAAGAAATTGATTTCATAAGACTATGATCCGTGTTTTTTTTTCAGATAAATTTATGTTCTTCTTTTCCTCCCTGCTCCAGGTTTTTGCATTTTTGTTCGACTTCCAATTATTTGATAGGATGGTTGCACCTGTCGATATATGCGAACGTTTAAAATACTGAATGCATGTCCTCCCTTCAATCAAAATATATGTGCAATTGTGATCTACATATTTTTATGTGGGAAGCGGATGATGCTTTCGAAGCCGATGCTTTCTCCCGATCCAAGGTGGAACGGCTTTCATCCGTTTTAGGTGTGAATTTGTGAAGGCTTTTTATACAGACGGTATTTCGGAAGATGCTTTTGCTGAAGCATTAATGTGGCGTACTTAGGACACTGCTCTTGGTCTCCTATCCAGCTCTTAAAAGCCTTCACCGACAATGTTGCCTCTAAACACTGATTAGGCAAGTATACGCCTATTAGACAGCATGGTACATCGATCTTGCTTTTTGATTTTTATTGTTTGGGTTACACCCGTGTTTTTTTTTGTAGGGCTAATTTGTTTTATTGTGTTGCGTCACACGCAAAACTGAGCAAATTTAAACAAAATTTCCACGAAACCAATACCTGCCCAGTATTCACAGCAATGACAAAATTATGGAAACATTTTTCTATTCATTTGGAGTGGCAGCATACGAACACTCGTGTGCACCTGTCAACCGAGTACCATCGTGCTAAATGTTACCAAACTTCTGTCTATTCCTCTTGTAAAATTTTAAAAGGAGTTCCTTTTATTCATGTTGTGCTAATAAACAAGTTTTTTTTTTTGACAAACATACACCTGTTCGTGACTTCATCAAAAAATAACATTCAATTGACAGGGCGCCAATAGTCAACAAATGAAAAGTGAAAACAGGAACGAAAGGACATGGGAATTGAGAAATAATCATTGGCCCCGATTTTATCGTAGATATGTATGTGTGTTTTAAATTTAAATTGGCCGGATAGGAAACAGAACAACTCAGAGGGAGTCGAGAGGGAAATGTAAATGCTGGCACGTGCCAGATACTTTGCACCCACTTTAAAGAAGTTTATTTTTTTTTTGTTTTCGGTACACACTTGGAGATGGTTTCCATGAAATGGGGGGGATCTTCAAAGAGATGATGGATGTTGAAACGGCAAATTCAAACACTTGAACATCGGGTTTGGGAATATGGACGTATCACTTTCGCTTAGGGAAGAGAAAATGTTAAGCTTGCTTTGTCTGGAGGGAAGGCCTTAAAGAATGGAAAAATGGGATTTTTCGGCAGAACTCATTTCTGGTGGGTGAGGTAAATTCTTAAGTTTTATTGGTTCCCAGGAATTGTTTCCATGTGCATTTTAAATTGTTTCGTATGGGGTCAAAAGTCCATGACTTGCAATGGTATCGGTTAACAAACTAAAACGTTTCGTTGTTACTGAAGATTGCTCGGAATGTGTGTTTTCGTAATTTAGGTACACGTTTCATATGGGGCCATTTATTAAACCTACCGATTTTAAAATTAGTCATCTTTCTCGCTACGGGTTCAGGCATTTGCATTTTCCATTATCTACACTATTCTAAATAGCAATCTAATTTCCTAATTTCCGTAATATACCTGGAACACTTCTTGCACTTTGTCTATATTACGAAGATTGATGCAAACGTACCGCATAATCGTAAACATTTTCAACACCGATGAGTTATCTTTTCAAAAAAAAAAATTCAAAATTACTTTCACTTCATATACGCGTTGCCGCAGAACATACTTACCTCATTAAAAATGCACACAAATATCGCTATCAAATTATCCTTTGATACATTAGGTATACATTCTTCAGAATGAAATTACCTATCTTTATTGGTGATAAAGCCTATTCCCGTTACCATCAGAGCAGCAGCAAACAGATGACAAGGTAGCTGTTGCTTTTTCTGGAATCATTTTTTTTTCTTACCTTTTGTGTGTGTGCTTTTCTGGTGCTTACACGTGAGCACTTTATTCCAAGCAGGTTTTCCGCCCTCACAAAACCGTTCTCCAAATCAGATAGAGAGGGGGCAAACTTTTAGGGCTGGAAAAATATCATGGATTGCGATGTTTTTGTTTCTTATTCCTACTTTTCTCTGGTGAAGCTTAGATACCATCCGCCCACTTAGACATCCGACAGCCACAAACAACCGAACTGTCATTCATCCGAACCGGGTAGATGGGGGGGTAAAAGTTTTCTTCGAGTCTTGGGATTGCGACCCATTCTGGGTTTTGGTTGGAAATCACATTGCCACGACACGGAAGAAAAAAAGAACGAACCCCAAGCTGAGGGAGATGGAGAGCGGGACAACAAATGCAAATGTTATATGATGATGCTGAGTCCCTACTTCAGGTATGGATTCGTCCTTGTCAACCTACAGCAGTCGTCCTTATTCGACCGGGATCATTCAATCCAAATGGACAGGTTTCATAAAAGATGAAAACAAAAGTAAATTTCCAACTAAGTGAAGTGATTTCCTCCCTCCCTTAACCGCATGTGTGTGAAAGGTTTTTTTTTCGCTTTTGCTTTTTGCCGAGACTACAGGATAGCAGCAACTGATGTAATGGCTTCCCACGTATCAGGGAAAGATATCGTTTATTTATTTATTTCAATGAATGAAATGTGAAACTGTCAGGACGAGTTCGAGTACTCGTGTCCTCTTTTCCGCTTCGTGTGGATTCGTTTCATTGATGACTTCATATTGAATTCAATTGATTAAGAGGGACAGAAGGACATTCACATACAGCACACATGTGGTATAAGTTATAACCTTTGAAAATATTTTTTTTTTATGTTTCTATTTTAATGATCACGCTATCTATCCCACTATGACCCCTTCCAAGTGTATAGCAAACAGATTCGATTAAGAGTGATATTGTGATTGAAAAATAATTAGGGAAAGGATAATAAGTTGTTTAGTCGAGCGAATGGTGACAATGACAACAAATATGTATGCTTTTGAAAGTCACAAACACTAACACATGTAGGAGAATGGGATGCTCCTAAAAAATAAAAAATAAATTCAATAATCTTTTAGGCAGGGGTAAGTTCTTGTCGGAATGCGGCGATGGTTTTACTTCCGAATCCTTTTGCATTAAGGATTTTTCGATGCGATGAACTGGTAGTAATTAAAGAGTGTACATATTTGGAATGAAGGTGGTTAAACTTTAGGTTAGGTTAGAGTTAATGAAGCCATTCCAATTAATTGCAGAACTCGTAGACAAACCCCATTTTCACGCATTCATATGTGTTGAATACATTCTGTAGAGATGAACTTATCAATCGGCTCACTCATAAAGTCATAAAGTTCTCTCAAACTTGGAAGTCTGAAAGACTATCATCGGCATCATCGGCAAATGATTTCAGACCCATTAACATTTTGCCATGTTTGTCGAGAGTTTTAGAGAGAGAGTTTGTGAAGCAGATCAAATTGGAAAACATCATTTCAAACATATATTTGCTCGTCAGTAAGGTTCATATTCTGAGAGACTTATGCAAAGAATTTGATAAGGGGTCGATAACCTTAATCTGCCTACTTGATTTCTCAAAGGCAAGTAGGCAGAGTAGACAAAGTACCTAAATCACGCTACATATCTTGTTTTGCATTTTCATCAATGATCTGTCTTTGGTCTGCAAACTTGTTTCATTTTATTTATACGCCGATAATGTCCAGCTGTATCTTCCCAGATTTGTATCAATGAGCTTGTTTCTCGATTGAATAATGATCTTGGAGCGATAAATGACTGGGCAGAAAAGAAGGGGTTGTTTTTATAGGTCAAGTAGTTCTGGTACCTCCCACACAAAACCAATATTAGAGAATTTACTGTCAGAAGGACAGGACAGCAATTCTGTCCGTCTGTATGTCTGTCTGTCGCTAAGAAGTCCAGCAACGGCACTTTTGAAAATTTACTTATTTTTAAGATACTATCGTCATTCTTAACTTGATAGTAAACTCAGTTTTTCTCTAAAAAGACTGCGTCCTTTGATATCCACCCAAATCTCAAAAACGCCATTTTCGATTATGATAAAAATGTAACTGGCTTAAATGCATAGTAATACCTTTTGCTCAGTTTTGAGCTAAACAGTTGCAAAACAGTGTTTTTTGCGCCATTAATGCGTCCTTCGATTTCCACCTTAATCGCTAAAAATGGTACTTTAAAAACTGCTCATATCTCGGAAACGCCATATTCGATTTGGATGAAAATATAATTGCTAGGTAATGCTTATATCCTGAAGAATACGTCGCACTCAGTTTTCAGCTAATCAGTTTAGTAACAGTGCTTTTCGAATCCAAAGTTGTAACATTTGACAGCATAATTTTACAAATAACCGCTCCAACGATTTTAATCGAAATAAATATTTAAGACAACATAAGCATTCTAAACATGATTTACGTACTTAGTTTTTCTCAGAAAACTCAAATATAGCCGTTCTATGAATATTTATCAAAAATGACTACCCAGCAGCACCTCCCGATGTGTTTTCACACACGGCATATTTTATTTGTAAATTTCAGTGGCAATATAATTCGAAATTCATCGCCTACTTACTTGCCTCTTTCAAGTGTCATTTCGGGGTGAAATTTGAAAGTAATAAAGAGTTGTAGTTAATGCGTGACCTGAGTACATCTTTAGCTCAAACCAGAGAGAATAGACCACCAGCTTCGGCCAAAAATGAGAGTTTCATAGAGCCAGTTTCAAAAAGTTACTGCGTGGTTAAGTATGCATGCAATGTTAAAGTAAACGGAGGGTGAATTTGGTCACGCATACATAGTAACATTTACAGTTATTCGGTGGTAACTTTGAAAAAATTCAAATAATTCAAATAAATTGGCCGTTATTGGGACGTGATAAGAAAATTGTGTGTTCGGTTTGGTGAAATTATTACCAACTTATATTTCATTAAAAAGCATACAAAATATAAATGGGTAGTTACTGTAATAATGGAATTCCTTGACATTATTACGAAAAAAAATATTAGTTTAAGCTGCAAAGCTAAAATGGATGATAAAAAAATCATCAAACATGATTTTTTAGTTTTGCTGATATAAATTTAGACCTTTTTCTATATTTTCTATAGTCTACTGAGTTTTGGAATAAATAATTAAAAAAAGGAGAGAAAATGTGATGAATTTATTTTAACCAACAAATAAATTGGTCATCGGAATTTAAGAAAAATACGTTTTGCGAATTTCAGGAAATATTTTTTAATACAATTCAAATTTTTAAAACTGCCTGTATGTTTTCGTATTAGTTAATTCGCTAATTTTCCACTATTATATTTGAATGTCAAAACTACATAGAATCAAAATAGTAAAAAACGCGAATGTTATTAAAAATTTATGGATTATTTTTCTTATTTCATCTTTGTTTGCTTATTCACACGTATTCACAGATAGAAAAAGAGGCGGAGCTACTTATTTCAAAACTGGCTCTATGAAACTCTTATTTTTGGCCGAAGCTGGTGGTCTATTCTCTCTGGTTTGTGATCTTTAGTGGGTATGATTTTAAACGTAAAATTTGCTGAAATGACTCTGAGATTCTGCGAGATTCGCGATAAACGAGAAAGTTTCGTGCGACACAGTCGTGCACATTTTTAATGTATTGCATTTTAACTAAACAAATTGCAATTTTTAAGGGTCAAATTTTATTTTTTTCCAGATTCAAGTTTTGCTACTTTAATGATCCGGGTTTTTCATGTCAAATAAATAAGACATAAAAATTTAATTTTCTATTTTTTTTTGTTTTTTTTTGTAAAACGTAAATTTTCTGGTTGGTGTTATTGACTATTGGAGACTTCGCTCCGGTAGTTGAAATAATCTACAAGAATAATGAGGAAGAACACTTCTTCAAGAAAGACATAAAACTCAGCGTCAAGATTCAAGAAGTTCCCAAATTATGAAATCATTCAAAAATATGCCCCCTAAACTCACGGAAGAAATTTAGAACTCGATCGAAGTAATTTCAAGATTTGCAACAAATGGGACCTCCACATCCTATAATCCTGATAAATATGGTTTTTTGTAAGAACCTTGAATATTTACGTCTCTGTAATTATTCAATCAGCTTATTTACGGGTTTAGTTTGTCCGTTTGTATTGGCGCTATTCTACGATACCCGGAGGCCCAGAGCTTAGATTCAATGAGGGCCGAGGCCTGTGCTAATGTCTCTATTACATACATACATACATACATTTAATGTCCGAAACACATGTGCAGAAATTCTGAACGCTTCACTGAAAGCAGTACTGCAGATGAAACAGATGTGCAGAATTAAATTTGCATCGGTTGCTGTCAATGCTCGTATGCATCAGTAGCTGAATTTAAAAACTCGATGCTGCCAAGTCTATTTAATTGAATTCACTGCGTTGTTATGCAGTGGATTTAGAGATAGAGACATGTTGCAGTGCTGCGGTGGGCGCAGAATTTACATTTGTATCACCACATAGGAACATGTGTATTCTAATCTTTCTGCAGAGTGAATTCTGCACGTGCGTTTTGGGCATAAAGTTAGCTTACAGAAACACAATTATTTTGATGTGCAGACATAAAATTGTTCCATATTCTATTTCAACCCCCTATTAAAAAAAAACTATTTTAAACCACCAGCACAGTTTATTCTAAATAGGTACATGCTCCAAATACCACTATGTCTCTGGAACAAGGCAGAAAATTTCAATTAGGAACTAATGACTGTATCCCATTTCAATATGGATAACAAAAAGTGCGGGTCACTTTGCGATCTCAGAGTCTCTGCCTTGTCGTAATGAAAAATCTCCGAGCTCTGCTTAATAATGCACAAAAAAAAAACCACACATGGTTTCAAAATAATATTCCTCTGACTCTGACTCCCTGCCGAACTGCAACATTTAAGACCACGTTGGTATAACGATGAACACATGGAATCCTTCATATCCATATCTCATTACTCGCTACCTCTGCTGCAACTCTTATCCAATTCTTTAGTTTTAAACGTTTCAAAATCTCATGTCTTGAATAAGACGCAAAAACAACAAAACCGAACAACAACAACGTTTCGAGTGCATCGATATGCAGTCATCGCATACTATAGGAGGTCGCAGTCGCATAGGTACTGCATTACCATATGTACCCCACGCATATACATGCTTTAACACACATGGAAATTTCATTGCACTCAAAGAAGTTTTTTTTTTTGTTTTTGGTCTTGTTGTTTTCTTCGGTAGCATAATAACGGTGGTAGTTGTATTACATTTTATGGATTTTTATACTAGACTGAAGTCTGATACTGTAAGATAATGTTTTTTGGCACAATATGGACCCGATGGTGAACACATGTGGGCGCGAGCGTAGGATATTATCACAAATGCCTGTGTGCATGGTTTTGGTTGGTGTGTCAATACAATTAGTTTGGATATTTTGTTTAGATGTGAATTGCCTTTTCGAGATTTCAATTGTTTATTGGAGATGAATGGAATATTGAATGAAGAATTTTGTTTGTGTTTTTGACAGGGCTACTACCTGCTAGCACATAGTAGGTACCTATACGTGGACGAGTATCTACTATATATTGTGTTAGCGCCATTTGTAAATGCAAAAACAGCCATTATTTCTAGGACGTACAATTACCCAAAGTCATAGTCGCTCGAGCTGTGTCAAATGAATTTTTATAAATTAATAATTTTTTCTCCTTCGTTTCAATATCTGCTACTAAAGAGAGCTCGCAGTGTTGTCCCGATAAGTGTATGTAGACAAATTTTTTAAAAGTTTTTTTATGTCGGCCTATGAGTTGGACAATTAGTTTTTAATTGGTTTCGGAACAATGCTAAAGAAATTACATGGTAACGCGTCACATTGTCTTCAACCGTTTTAGCCATCAAAGGTTTTCGACTTTTTCGGCGCAGCCAGATTTCTCCATTCTAATCCTGCACAGACCAAAGGGATGTTAAGACATGGAATTGCTTTGTACAATTTGAGGCCTTATTTTCTGCAGTCATTTCTCTGTAGTTGAGACGCTTCTGAGTATTACACGTGGGACAACACTATTCATCGAGCGTACTTTCATCCGACCCCAAATACATTTACAAAAGGGTTCAGTACCCCAAAAGCAATGAACTGCTGCAAAATAAAATTCTACACAATAAAAGCTGCCCATATCTAACGCCTCTTCAGATAAATCGCATATCCCACAACAATCCTAAATCATCCGGTAAACATGTGAACCGCAGGCCGCAGCACTATACCGCCCTGTCAGTAAGTAACTATCAGTTCCCATTCACTAATTGCGCCCAACAGGCAATGTCCTCTAACAATTACTCTCCATTTTAGCTAATCCAAATAATCAACAGTGGCGACTGTCGATACTCTCCAAAAACCGAGAGCGTCATCATCAGAGCTGCCTTACCCCCATGGCCCCAATGGCCCATATCAACTTTCATTTTAGGCAGTCGCACCACATGTACCCACTATACCACCACTTGAACGCAAAAATTCGAACTTCGAAAACAAACAGAGTGTGAGTAATGAATTAGGGGCGCATGCTCCCTCTCGCTGAATCATCATCATATGGCAGGTACAGGCCCCTACGCCTACCCTACCTACGACGGCCCACCGCCACCGTTCATCTACAGCAAAGCTCTCCAGAACAGCTCCAATAAAGCTTCCGTGCGCTCTTTTCTGCTCCGGCTTAGTAGCTACATGTACAGTGTGACTCAGTTGTGTTGTGTGTAACACTACCCGTCGCTTGATGCGAGCGTTGGCTACTAATACTACCTGATAAAAACGATGACTTCCGTGCGTCAGTGTGGCACATATGTTCAGCGATATTCACTCGCAAAATCACAACATCTTGTTGCTGCTTTGTCATGTATCTATATCTACTACAACTTTCCTTTCGATTTCATTCTTCTTCTGCTGTTCTGAGGTTCTCTCCTTCGCACCCTTATCTCTGCCAGACGACCAGAGTGTATACTAAAATGTCAGAGAGTGTATACTAGGCGCACACTCGATACTATACCACTACTAACTAAACAGAAGAACAGAAGAATACGTTTTTTTTTTTGTTTTTCAAAAACCATCTACATATGTGCGGCGGCAATATAGTAGCGGTGTTCACTGTGTTTTGAAAACATTTTCAGATTTTTCGGCACCACCACCACACCAATCTATAGTATGCTAACTGTAGTTGTATGCGTGTGAATGTCGCACACGCTAGGGAGTCCAAATCGAAGTTTAAATAACATTCAGAACCATACCGAAAGTTTCCGTTCTTGAATGCATATACGCACTCTGTTTGTCGTCTCGTCTCGTCTCGTCTTCACTGAACGTGCGGTGGCGGAAAATTTAAACCCAACAAATAAAGCGAAGAAAATGAGGAAAATCTTTTTAAACTAACAGTTGAGGATTTTTTAAGTTCTTTTCGTTTATTTTATTTTTTCCAAGACAACGGATTTTGCGGAGCATTTCTTTTAATAATTCTAACATAGATACAATATCTATCGTCGGTTTATCAACAAAATATAAATCACAATCGGTAAAAACGGGCTTAAAAACGGTGGCAACTTGTTTTTCTTTTTATTGTTCGAAAAGTTACAGAGATCCGACTTGGAGATATATTCACATTCGCTACCCCGTCACCGACAATGTGTTATCAGTTAAACTGGTAATCGATAACGTGAAAAGTGAACAAAAAACAAAATTTAAATGAAATCGAAAGTGAATAACGTTTCCGTGACAATTGGCGCCCGAAAGGACTAAACTTAGCTATTTGTCTTTAGCGCATAAATGGTAAACATTTAAAGAAAAAATAAATACCAAATGAACCTAAACGAGAGCTTATCTGACGCATATATTGTTTAAACAGAAAAATAAATTACTAAAAAGAGTGTAATCGCGATAACAAACATTTTTTATTTTAATTTCTTCTGGTGGATGCCACATTACGTTCTTGATAAAACAAAAAAACCAACTACTTGCTATAAAATAACTACAAATATATTGTGTTGGTTAATAAAAAAGGAATTTGCACATTTTTTTGCAATGATTGTTAAACAAATAGTGAACAGTTGTTGAAATATCGTGAAAATGTCAAAATGTTGAACTTGTTAGAATTTTACGAATGACAAGAGATTTCGATGAAATTTGTGAAGGACAAACTGGATTTTTACTACAACAGTGAAAACAGGAGACAGAGAAAGAGAGGGATCAGTTTTGAAAACACATTTTTGTAACTGCAACTGTAACGTCCAGTTTTCATATTTTGAAACGTAAAAAACAAATAAAACAATTTGGATACATTTTATAGACAACTTTTTGAAAGCATTTTAAAGTCTCTTGACGGATATATTGGATTTATAGGTAAGACTTCATAGAACTTGATATTTTTCTTTCGATTTAAAAGAGCGGTTTTCTTTTGCCTCCGAGTGTGAGGTTTCATTCAAATTATGTACTTTTAAAAATGATGGATGTATGGAAATAGTAGCTCTGTCCTGTTATAGATTTTTCCTAGTCGATGTGTTCGACTATCTAATTTAGAACCGGATTAGAGGGAAATGTTAAATAAATAATACCAAGGCAATTTGTTTTTTTTTTCGGTTACGAAAGATAACTGAAGACGAATTTGGCAAGGCTAAGATAACATTTGTGCAGTCAGCGTGGAAATAAATACGAGGGCTAGCTCATTTCTATTATTTTTATATACCTTGAGTCTTTGGCTTTCATATGTTCATTTAAGCTTCCAAATGGTTCACCGTGACTCGTGAGCCCTATTCTGTTACCGCCGGGGGAGCTCTAGTCAAAATTCATAGTAGGTACTTGGAAAATGCAATGAGAATAGTGCAATGATAATGACCACTCGTATGAACAAATTAAATGCCTCTTATACGTTTCATCACCTCCATAGCCCGATTTGTTCATCCCGCATCTAATCTTTTTGACCTTATCAAACTTTTGGCCATTTCTGCTTAAGTCATTCTAATTTCTCAAAAAATATCCAAATCAAATGCATTTCTGCTGTCAAACACTTAAATGGCAAATTTTATTTAGGGTTTATTCCTAGAGAGAAGGCAAGAAATAAAGTGGACTGAGATGTCCAGTTATTATCTTTCTTTCTTCTTTAGATGGCGCTAACAGTCGTATGGCTGGACCACGGCTTCAAACAAGGAAATATCCAGATACAGTGAGCGTCAAAAGTGAGTGAACACTAATGATCTTTTCGTTTGTCTTTGAAGTTTGAAAACCATTTATTTTATGTAAATACCTACAAAGTAATTTATCCTGCCCAAATGAAATACGTTTTTGTATTGCTATTTCGTTAACAAACTTCTTACAGATTGCTGGTTCTTAAGAACGTTTTCAAGACCCTAAAGAAAATGTAAAGGAGCGTTGGTGTTTACTCACTTTCGACTTTGACGCTCACTGTATATAATCCTATATTACGTTTACCTACAGAAACGCGGTCTTCATTGGATACACAATATACATCATAACATCTTGATTTGAGTTTTGAATGCATTTATGTCTCGTGGAGACTGTAGTAAGGCATCGGTCTTGAGGATCAAAATCAAAACCTATTTGTAAGCATCTGTATGCACGCAAATTTGGAGGTTTAAGTTTTATCATTGAAGCCTCATTGAAAGGACAAATATTTGTTTTATTATGTACCTACTGATCTGTAAAAAAAATTATGTCAAACTGGCTAATTCATTCTTCAACGAAAAAAGCTATAACAAGCTTATTTTGTTACGACATTTTGGTTTTAAGTGGGTAAATAAAAAATTCAAAATACAGTTTTTGTCAACATTATTTTTAATAACCAATAGATTAAATAATTTGTTTGCGCTAAAAATCAAAGCATCTGCTATAATGGTTTTTGGCCATATTTATGTAAGATTACAATATTACTTCTTCAGAAATGTGGCCTTTTTTGTATCATCTCAAAAACCACACCGCAACAAAGAGTTACTTTGATGGAAAGATTGATCAAAAACAAAAATGTTCACTTTCTACTTTTATAGGTTCATGCATTTGTTGAAAAACTACCTAATCGTAGGTTTTAGATATGCCTTTTGATTTTGACTTCTGATATCAATAAACAAATTAGATTCAGTTCATCATACTAATTGAAACTAAATTGTGCAGTAATATCCAACAGCCTTCTGTGGTACTTATTCTTCTATTCGATTTATTGAATATGCATCAGTTGATGTGCTACATAAAAATTTCGACTCATTGGTTCCACTAAAAGGCGTATCGGCTCTGAGTAAACGTTTTCGATTTAAATTTTATTTAGTTTTACTTTTGAGTTGTGATATACGTAACAGCATAATCCATAATTGCCTTAGATATACATTATACAACATGTAGCAGTGATTTTGAGTAATGCCGTTCGAAAATTGAATAAAAAAATCGTAGGGTGGACCTTTGGAAGATTGTTCACTTAAATTCATTAAAATCTTTTACTTTAGGCATATCGAATTGAATTGTTTTAAGAATTATAGTAACCGTATAATTACTTTATGACTTTTATTAATAAACTGAAATATTAATAATGTGGGAATGATCTTTTGGAAGTTAAGCCTATTAAATTTCAATATTTGCTGTTTAATTAAAAAACTGTTTCTGTATTAAAATACTATACCCGAATTTGTACAATGTAAATACATCACATATTTCGATCAAGTTATTGGCACTGGGATCAATTAAAAATCGAATAATCAATTTCCAACTCTCTATCCGTATTCACTAAACTGTGTACAAACTATATATATTTACAATCATCGTTTCCGGAGGCAATACTGTTCTTCAGGAAATGGTAGAATTCAATAGAATTGGAAGCTAAATGTGAAGATTGGTCGACTTCGATTTGCCAAATGTGTTTAAAGTACATATATTTATTTTTATACCCTCCACAGGAAGGTATATTCACTTTGTCATTACCGAAATCACCGGAGTGGAGGGTATCAAAGCATCGGCCAGGCCGATGATAACACTTTTACTTGTTTCATACTAAAGTTTGACAGGTTACACTTACACCTTACTTATGAACTTAACAATTTCCGCGTACAATATATTTTTATTTTTGTCGATTTTTGCAATTTTGTTTATATTCTATCAAACAGACATTAACTACATTAACAAGGATGTCAGGATGTCAGGATGGTAATATATATTGCATTACAAAAATTTAATACAGCTCGGAATCGCGCGTTAAAAGGTTTCCCTCAAAACGTCCTCTATTTGCGCAATCGTATTAAGTGAGATTGTGACAAATGGATACACGACTTCCTGTTCTTTGTTCCAAAATCGTCAGTTGTCCTTCAGTTTTTAAACATCGCGCCTTATATGCAGTAGTATAGGAACTATTACAGATGTGTCACCCTTCAACGTAATGGCTAATTATTCTCTAAAACAAACCGCACCGAAAAAATTAAATTTTTTAATTAAATAGCATTCTATCCAATAAATTAAACAAAAAATCTCACATCTAATTGGAATTGATGCCGCATACTTGCCGAAGAGAGTCCAATGAAGTTAATTTTATTCAGATTTTTCATCTGCGCCCACGTAATTGGTGGTGACAAGAAATGTAATTTATTAAAAAACGAAAACCTACACTCTTTCTGCTTTATTAATATACACAAATAAAATATAGATCAACGTGTGAACAAATTATTTGGATAAGCATTCGTGACTGCAATTAAACGTAGAAATGCATTAAAAGACAGTCCCAATAGTATAATACTGAAAATGACACATTCCATTACCATGAAATTCCGATGGTGGGTGAGGGTGACTGTTGCAAATGTTATTATGACCGAATTACATTGGGGATGAACCATTTGATTGTTATCGTTAAGTTAAATAGTACTCATCACTCAAAAGTAGTTGATTAAAATGAAATTAGAAAATTTGAAGTTAAGACTCAACTGCTCATTAATCAAATAGTTAATGAATTTAATCACTAGTAAGATTTAAACAAAATAATAATAATATGTACATTTTTATTGACCATTTTCGCGTGGTTTTTATTCACATGTTTGACAATTGTTTTGTCGATGGAATATGTAATACATATCTTCTATTATGTGTTAATTTAGTAAAGCTATTATAAAAACGTATGTGTATTTTGTGTATGACGGTTAATTAGGATTAGATAACTAATTTTATGAACTTGTAGCGAAATAGTGTTGTAGTATAGGTAATGGCTATAAAACCGGTAGAAATTAACATAACTCACGGTACAGTGACAGTGAAAGTGCAAACATTTTCATTCGTTTTCCCCCCAGATGAAACGGTGCCGTCGGCAAATCAGTATTGTTGGCAACAGACTTTTTTTTTATATATAAAGGATATTTTAAATAGTAGAGCACCCAGACTACTCTATTGTAGTACCAAGCAGAGTTGCAGAGCCCATATTTTTGGTGTAGTGATGGTGGAAGGTGGAACTTTGATATTATTCTTTTCTCACTTGCACCGAGAACGGAGTTGGGGGTCGAACCTACACCGCTCAGGTCACAAGCAATTCCTCAGACCACTTGGCTAGTTATACATATTTGTAAATATGTAATAGTGTGCAGTACGACTGTTCTCATCCTAAAGCTTAGTACGCTGCTCGAGCTAAATTTTAGCTCCCATACAAAATTCTCTCCAAAATTTAGCTGAGCTAAATTTAAGCGAATCCATTAAGCCGAGCGGTACGCTGCTTCAGCTAAAAAAATCAAATTTTCGTTTCAGACTGTACTGCATGTATCTGCCACAATTTAGCGCGCCTATTAATGGTTCGGCACATTTTTTCAAGCTAAATTTTGACAGATCATGTTGGTTTTTTTTTCTGTTCTGTTTTTGTGCTGCGGAAAAGTAAATAAGGATAGTGTTTTTCAATGAATACCTCGGTGAGGAATCCTTCGAAAGTGATAATTTTGAGATCAAGGAATCAAGGACAAGGAAAAAAGAAAGTGCAACGGAAATATGTAGAACACTTTTTCGCGTCGATTAATTTTTGAAGGAATTTATTGTCAATGAACAGCTGTTTTCTGTGACACTTCTATCCATAGCGCACTCTATGTCAAAATTTAGCTAGGGGCTTAGCTAATGTTTGGAGAGAAAAATTGAAGAGCCGCTAAAATTTAGTTTCGCTCGAGCAGCGTACTTAGCTTTATAGTAAATAGTTATAAAATTATTTACGTACTAAAATGTCAAGTTTTGAAGGAAGGGGGAAATGTTTTACATAAAACGCGTTTGAACAAACAGACTTTAAATAAATAAATAAATAGGTGGCGCAACAGGCGAGTGACACCCAAGGCCTAGCTTCTCGCAACCATTCGTTTTGTGTGAGTTTCTATTTTTGGGACGAATGGAAGGGACCTACAATTTTATGCCGAGTCCGAACAGCTGAATTGGGAAGCTTTTTCATGACAGTCATACTCTCGGATGTTTGTCAGACGTTCGCGAGAGGTGGCGCAGTAGAAAAAACTTTAAGATGTAATTTGTGTTTTTCCGGGGATCGAACCTGGGATCCCTCGCACAGTAGTCCAGCACACTAACCACTGCGCTACTGCGCCCACAGACTTTACGGCTTTTAATGTAAACATCAATTCGTTTCCTTAATTTCACAGTTAACTTAAAATTACAATTACCCAAGGTATATGATTTACGAGTATGCATAACAGATAATATATTCCGAGCAGTTATTTTCAATTCATTCATCGCATCTGTCAAAACGGCATGCTTTTTAATAGAAATAGTCACAAACTGTCAACCGTGTCACGTGCGGCGCATATTATTTCAATACATTTCTTGTCACAATTGCCTACCAGCAAGAATTTGCAACAGTTTATGTGATATTCGAAGGATATACGAATTGAGCTATTTCGCAGATTTGCAAGGAGTTTTAGAGTCAATGATCATTTCGAAAATAAATAGAAGTCGTATAGTAATGTCACAGCTAATCTCGCTTATACAAACTCGGGTTTCGCAAAATCCTTGTGCAGGCCTATCCTCTTTGTAAGAAATGTTTGTTTTTTCAACATAGTTTATGCTTCGCGCAATCCTATTCACATTAACACCTATAGCAAAGCATTATGTTTACTTATGAGTATTATACGAGTGGACATGTTTGGTGAATATGATCTAATACCATCTGCCCTATATTCCCTTTAAAATTGCTTTGCAAATATTATTATTATCAACCGGCGATATAGATATGAACTGACAATGTGCAACAAATAGGTTTTGTTTATCTTGGGTTGAAGTTCATTTGAATTTTTCCTGCTTCTGCAGAGCAACAATTTGTTATTAAATTTACATCTATCATAAATATATAATCCAAAAAAAAAAAAAAAGTTGCGCCGTCCGCACAATTACGAATAACGAAACAATACTGCCGGCAGCCATTTGTGTTTACATTTATTCGATATGTACATATTTTATTTGTCTTTAGATTAAATATTTGCAATAAAGCTTTTCATTATTATTTTTTATTTCGCTTCCGCAAGCATGAATTGTTTATATTAATTCGGTTACAGAACACATACAGAGAATCAGAGAATCACTCTTGTAATGACGTCATTTAATGAATGAAATACAATTTTAAGAAGTCGAAATATGTAGAAATAGGAACTTCTTCTTCCCTCTAAACCCACACGCGTCTTGGCTTGTTTTGCCCGGACTTTTATGAACGTATTATGTCTTTAAAATCTAATCACTTTCAGATAAACAAAAATTATCAACATTTTTATCGCTATCACCTAAATGGAATGGAATTAACAATCTTGATTATGCATATTTTTCGTCTTAGTGGGGACTGTTTTGGGTATATATTTTATATTTTAAATCAAACAATTTTTTTTTTGCAAAAGGCGTTCTTATCAATGAATGAAGAGTGAAAGTGAAAAGCTATTACTTTACCCCGGGGGGAAGGAAGTGAAATGATACGCGATTAAGCAATAAATAAATTCTATTAAGTATTCTCGCTATATATATATTTTTTTTGATTCCTTAATGTTCTCTGCATTTACGTATAACAATTCGTTGATAGTAAAGTCAAGGTTGTGAATTTCTTATGTTATCACGCACATATATATGTGTTGTTAAACAATTTTTTGATATCAGACGTTCTTATCAAAATTAATTTATACACTATAGTGTTTGATCAGTGTATGGCTTTTCGGGTATTATATAAAATGTATAGTGTTGGCAAATATTTTTTTCTGTTCAATTATAACAAAAAAAAAATTGCAAAAAAAAAAGTTCGCTAGTTGATGATTGAATTGATAAGGATAGCGAAGACCTTATTTGCACTTTTAAGGAACGTTTTTGCAGATTAATAAGAGTGCAAGTTTTTTGGCTTAATGAATTATGAGTTTATTTTATAATATTTTGGCAAGGGGGCAAATGGTAATAAGCTCCTGATAAGATTGATATTGAACATTGAAGTTGGAAACAAACTGGTATACACGGATTGTTGATTTATGTTTATCAGTTAATTTATGTAGGGCGTGTGTTTTTTGCAATAAGTAGGTATATCTAATAAAAGATTGAAATAAAATGTGTTTTTAGTAAATAGTGGTACCTAAAACAGAACACTACATGTACTGTAGTGCAAGTGTAGAATATTTCTTTACCAGAACCCAAACCGACAGCTGGTAATGCGGGTTTTGGGCTACACAAATTCTATGATAGACTCTGAGCCAATGATATATGGTATTGTGTTTTAACAAATCAAGTTCGCGAAACAATTTAACTCATTTTAAGTTTTTTGTAAGTTCAATCTTGTATGTTATTTCTATAGCATTGAATTTCTCCAAACCTGTAGTTTTTACAACAAAATCCAAAAAAAAAATCCCCAATAAGACAACAATGAATTGCAGTTGCATCTCTAGAAGTTTATCATTTAACATATTCGAATGCCTAAGAAAACACCAAATTTCGATTCAAAATAGTAAATCAATTTCCAATCTATGGCATTTTACTCACCTGCTCTGATATTGATCGCACCAACACCCCCTTTCACCTGTTTATTTGTTTCCTTCTTATTCTTTGCTAATTTACAACCTACCTACTCTATTCGCCTTTATTTTGTTTTCTTTATTCTCATACTGAACACACTTCTGTGTTGTTCTCGCTAAACAACCAAAAGTAATTTACAATCACGCACCCCCTCTGTTAAACTGATTTCTGGTTATAATCTATCTACAAGACTCTCATCTCTGATATCACACCTAAGAGTGTAAACAAGAAAAATAAAGCATCTTATTCGTTGCTTCGCACACACTTGCAGATGTGGAAAATTACACCGAAAACAATACAAGAAAGAGAAATGTAAATTATTAGCATTAAAAGTGGTAATAGCTTTATAATGTTAAAAAAAACGAAACACTCACGATAACTGCTATCGCTTTAGTTCTTCAGAATCTTTCGATGACAAAAGGAGGCTGATGGTAAATAATGCGATTTGCAATCTCGCTGAACCTCAGCGAAAAAAAGAGTCATAATCAAGTTGAATGGCATTGCTGTGTTGCCACAAATTTATCTGCTTGTGATTCTGAAGGAAAAATGCACACTCATGTCACAAGTAAGTTGTTTTAAAGAGACTAACAACGCAATACTGGTGAGTAGAGTAGTGGTGGCTGGTGGCCACTATTACATTTTACTTTGTACGCAGGCGGTTTTGCAGATCTATAGATTATAAGATAAGTGATAAATAAAATTTTTGATTAATTTTTTGTTTGGGGGCTGGAGATTGGGAAATTAAATTTTGGAAAAACCCACCTACTGAGAACTAGTATCACACAAAGATCGTATCACCACACGACGTTATCGATGCTGTGACGTTCTCTATGGAAATCAGTCATCTTTCGGTCACGTGCATATATGCAAGGAAAACATTGAATTCCATTGAATTGCATTTTTTGATCGAGGAGTGGAGGACTTTGAATTGAGTTTTGAAAATAAAACGTTATCAAAACGAACTAGCTTGTATCAACGAATCTTACGAACGGCCGAATTAACTGGGATATCTCTGAGAGTAAAGTCCATAATTAAGGCACTCGAATTTATGCAACGTAATTCTGATCGTAAAATACTTGAAAATCGCTGATAAAAACCGATCTAGAATCCCCCAAAATCGAATAACAATTCACTCCATGAGATTTGTGGACATATCAAATAGTAGCTACCTACACAAATAATACTATCATAGGAGGAGAACGTTTTAAATGTAGTGGGTTTCTTTTTTGTTCTTGCTTTTTAGTTAACTTTATAAGAAATGTCATAATTAGTTGCAGTAGCTTCTGTGTCCTTATCCAGTAGACCGGTTTTATGGCTGCATGGATAAAGCTCTATCAGAACCGTTTATTAACGCAAACAATCAGCCTCACTTCCACTTAAAAAAACTGATTCACAAATATCACCATACTTAAGAAGGACAATCTTAAGCTCGATTACATGAAAGTAATCTAGCTTAAGCCAATGTGTGATTACATTGAAATTATTGTATGTACATGTATAGTATCCTATCCATAATTGGATTAGTTGCCCATTTCATGCCTTTGACTGACACTGAACTTAGGCAGATTATCGGTCAGTTTTGACATAAGCTTAATTCAACTAGCGAGATCTACTAGCTCGCTGTGCTCTACTTTACTCTAAGATTTGTAGTTTGTTTCTCTATGTGCCATGTATCCTTATTTCCGGAAAAAAATACTGTTAAAAAATTCCGACATATTTGTGGTTTTATTTAATGGTCAGCAACACTCAGCGGGCTGTACAAGCACATACATCAGCAGTGCGGTAATGTCGCGCAAATCCATCGTAAATCCCTCCGCATTTCCCCATAATTAGCATAAGCTCTCAGATCCCTTCTAATATCCTATCATTGTGCAAGTGTCCCAGATTTGTTTTCCCACCCCATTTCGTTTGCTTTATCGATAATAATCTGCAAAAAAAAAAAAAATATATTCATGTCTAATAGAAAAAAATCACACTCATCGTCACACTTTACCCCACTAGCCCATCCTACAACTATGTACTACTATTCACTTCAAACATGACAATGTGACACTAAGAATTTATGGCACTGCTGTCAAGCTGCGATTTTCTTGTTATTTAATTTATGCGCACCATCGTTGTGTGTTATAAACGAGACAGACAGAGATAGACAGAACATATACACCAGAGTAACATCATCTTCGCTAATGTGCTAAGTGTAGTCAATTTATTTAACCGGATTAAGATGAAAACCCATTTTAACCGCCACCACAAGCGTGTCACCCACAAAAAAAAAAAGAGCGACAAGTTCAAAGTTGAACGATCAACTTGCCATTGACATGTGCCAGGCGAAAAGAATACAATGATTCCTTTATTTGGATATTGAACTCAATTTTTATTTCCCTAATGATACAGAGCAATGACAAGGGTGATGTTGTGATACCGGATAAACTTGAAATCTGTTTCTTTACAAAAGACCAGTTTTCCTTTTGCATTTTGTAAAGACTAAAACCAGAAAAAGGGTGAAAGCTCCACAAATGGGGTGGCCAAAAAGGTTTAACGAACTCTCTGCGATTAGGAAACGAATTGATGTTTAGCAAGTGTTAATTGAATGACCTATTACATAAAGTCGTCGTTTGGCTTAACGGTGGAATGTTGGTGTTGATGATTGATCGTTGTAGTCTTATTTTGAAATGCTTAATACTATATGTCATCAAATACCATGTCCTTCTTTGGCATATTTATTTCGTGTGGTTGGTTAGGTCAGAAGTAGAAAAACTAACTTATTGCCAAGATTGGGTGTGGATCATTACGATTTTTTTTTTTAAACTCTGTCAATTTATTTAGTTGTTGTAACTTTTATGATCTACTTTCGCACTTTTTAAAATGATTCTATACGATTAGGCACAGAATAATTTGTACATTTTTTTGATTGAATTTTGAATCCTGGAGTTCTGTGCCTTAAATAATTTATTTTAAATTTAAAGATACTGTTGGTTGCAATAGCTAATTTTATAAAGAAATCTGGTATAAGTCGTTATGAGTTCGTTTATGTAATTTTAACCAGGACACTAAAAAAGATGGGTTATTTTTTTTTCTACCGATTGGCCTTAATACTGCTCCGCTGTCTAGATGTGCGACATCTCTTGTGTATGCGCAGAAACATCACCTGTTGGTTTAGGGATTGCTAGAACGTCAATTTAAATCAAGCTGCATAAAATTGTTAGTCATATTGATGTTGGATTGCTGATTTTGCTAAAATTTCTATAACTTGCAATTATTTTCATGCTATATTCATACTCATTAAATTCAAATAAAATGTTTCTTCTTTTCTTTTCAGAGTGCAGCCTTTTAAATCCAAGGATTCAATATTAAAATAAAATTTAAGGTGAATACTAAACAAGTTAAACAAATCTAAGTTTTCATTTATTTTCTCTATATCCCAACGGGGGTATATTTTCTTAGAAACATCTCTATAACAACATTTCCGCAATTTCATTCGCTTGATATATTTATTTTATTTTTGTTGCTTCCTTTCTAATTTGAATGTAAAGAAAAGAAAAAAAAATTCATCGCCAAAAAATAGACAACGCACTTGAGCCTTATGTCGTTTTCGGTTGGTCATGCAGAACCGTCCGGAAGCAACCAGAGCGCTTCTGAAAGCGTTCGATTGGCACTCAACTGACAGTTCTACTGAAAAGACAGTTCGCGGACAGTTCTTCCGGACGGTTCTGGACGACCAACCGAAAACGACATTAGTCAATTTGCAAGTTGAGTGTGACACATGTCATATGGTAATGTACTTATCCCTTTCATCCCATTTCAGTTGTCTCATTAGCTACACATTTGGCAAACAAGAAAAAAATTTTTTTTTCAATTTTAAAGAATATATAACAATGATTTGTTATTTATCCTTCCTGAGTGGAAGGACGACGATAAGGTGTACAATTTTCCTGAAAATCTAGGTGAAACCACAATTCGGGTGAAGTATGTTGCGGTATCACTCACTGACACATACGGGGCCGCACAAATGGGGGAAATAGGAACGTAGGAAACAAATAACAAAACGGATGTGTATCTTAGAAGATGTCCTTTGGCAAATGGTGCAAAAAAACCTCTTCTATGCTTTGGCTCTATTGTTTGAGATACATATTATTCTGTTGTATGGTTTATTAGGTGCAATGGGTTGGCTTACCACTTGGTGACATTTCACCTTGTCGAAATGTAGGCAAGGAGATAGTTCAAGTATAGTGAAACGTGTAAAAGGATGCGAATTAGGAATGCGAGCTGTGTTGTGTCAACACAATGCAATGTGACCAATTTCACCTCTGGCGGATTGTGCAGTATATGCGTATAAACTATTGACAAGTTTGTCCCCATTTCGGTGAGGTACCTAATTGGTTTGTTTTGTAGAGATAGGTCTTGATATTGTGTGAACAAAAGTGGAATCGTGTTAAGATGAAGAAAATATGTGTAATTAAACAGATAAAATGTGTATGGCTACATGTTTATATAAGATCTGTGGATTTATGGTTGTTTTGAGAGATATTTCCTGTGAATACTTTCGTTTTAGCAAATTTAAATAGGCTGAATCATTGTTTAGTTTTAAAAACTGAATGAATTTTTTGTGTTGAGAAGTTTTGCATAAATAGACCCCAAGAGTGGTTTTGTTTTTACAAAATATCATTCAAAACGGAAACGGAATCTTTAAGTGTTGACGCATGTAAATATCAGAACCATTATAAAAAAATAACAAACTTTCCATAAATAATATATTTACAATTCCTACCATATAAGTTTAAAATGTACCTCAGAATTAGATCGATGCAACCCGTTAGGGTTAACATCAGCCTAATTGTATAGCGAAATATACGAAGGAGGGAGGTACTTCACCACTGGTTAGCTTTTGTTTTATTGCACACTTTTTTTGGTCACTTACACGCGGCAAAGCAAACATTTTATGTACATATACGTTGCCGACTTAATTTGGCATCTAAACTTTGCATCACAGTTTTGAAAATATTATATTGTTTTTTTGTTCGTGCCTTCTGCTTAAATAATTTTTTTTTTTAACTTATTTGTAATGAAAACGCTCTACATCGAGTTTAACTCATAAGAGTACAAATATTTAAATCGCAAATATATATTCACGTTAATTATAAAAATATTCCTAAGATTACTTGAAAGTAACACTTTGAGTTATAGCGCCTAACCGCTATAAGCGCATCTTACGAAATTATCCCAAAAATAGCAACGACATAAGTCAGCCCAGAACTCAATCAATCCCGTAAAACGCTTCCATTTTATGCTCTGTGTAACACTCAAAAGCAATTGCAAAAATTTGATTTCTCATATATTTTCCTCAATCTCGTACGTTTACGTCATTCATACAAAGTCCATTCATCCGTTGCCTTATTGCTAAACAAACATCCCCCGAGACATGAATATAGAATCCTATTTACATCCAATAAACTCGGTCGTAAGCCATAAAAAATCTAACGCATCATCAAAAAATATTGTTTTTGCAACTTTACAGAGAAATAATTTGACTTTTTGATGCTACATAGATTGATGTACGAGGACATTGATATGTACGTCAAAAATTGAAATGTAGAAACCACATTCAAGGACATCACGCGTTTCTTCTTGAAGGAAAAAATAAACAAATTGCTTCTTACATCTCTCTCTTTCTCTCTCTCTCTCACTACGAGTATTTTCTCAATAGAAAAAAAAACGCGCAAGAACAATTTTTTTTCTCGTCGTGGGAAGAACTTATTATTATATTGCTATCCCAATGACAGGGTGAGTGTTATTCAAGTTCAGGTACACAACAACAGCGAGTAGAAATGATAGACGAAAAAGCACTTTCTTTGATGAAGAAACCTTTTCCCTTCCTATATCCCTATCTTTGTAATCATATTGAGAAGCAACTCCTTGGTGAAGAATTTGTTCGATGGTTTTTCTCTTCGCTCTTGTTTTGAGTTTGTGTTCTTTTTCCTGTTAGACAGCTATTTTTGCAAAGCAGAATAATACAAAACAACCAATCATCCAATAACTAAATAAACATGTGTATACAGGATGGCAGGATACCATGATTCTCTATTTAGTTTGATTATTCCCTTAATAATGAAAAATAATGGATAATTTAATTTCATTTGGTCCACTTGAGAGAACGGAGGTACCTACCTAAAGCACCATAAAGAAGGAGCGGCTACAGTAAAGTTTGTATAAACTTTGCCTGAAGGACCGTGTTGCTTTATGCGTTCTTTTTCTTTCTATTTGTGTAAACTATATGTAAAGAAGACAAACAGCGGTCTTAACTTCAAGGACAATTTATATTCCAAAGTCAGTCGATATTTCTAACTCAATTGATATTTATTGGTGTACTACCGAAAGCAACGTCTTTTTGGTTTGATTTTTCATTTTGAGTAATTAACTTGGGCGATTGGATGGGACTTTTCAACCCGTCTAGTGACTTTCTTTGGCTTCCGGATGTGCATTTTTTTCCATTCAGTCTTTAACATTGGGTCGCATAGTTATAGTGTATTGATCTGCAATTTGTTACAAAATAAATCGTAAAGCATCGACGGTGTGGTGTGAATGGATTTTTTCAATAATGCGTAAGCGAAGGAGAAGAAGAAAAACATTTAACGGTTGGCGTTATATGAACTAAACCAATTATGTACAAGTATATATAAGTATTTATGGGATTATAGGTGCCATAGGTATTAGAATAATTGAGACTTGTTATCAGTTGGCAACCATGCTATCAATCAATTATTTTTACGTAAGGACCACCAAAAAAAAAAAAGAAAACATTTTCGAGTCTCAGAAGTATAGAAGACACATAGCTGATGGATCAACTGTCAACAGAAAAATCTAGTTTTTTTTCAATCTCGTTCCATGTGACAAATGTGGTCTCTGAGGTCTCAAATAAAAATCGAATGCTCCAAATAAAACCGCATTAAAAAAAGGCAAGTATTCATATGAAATTTGGCAGCACTCTATGAACGACAGGGAAAAAATATAGCAAGATAGAGTTTCAGCAATTTTTTGAATAGGTCTGTCGTAATGAACATTTTTCTCAGTGAACCAATTTAAGTAGAATCATCCAGCAAGGAATTACAATAACTACACACTACTCGACACTTTTGACACTGACAGGTATCTGACCCAAACAGGGCGGAGTTGGGAGTAATTCTAAGCACTATGATAAATACTGATAGCTTTGTTCATAATATATTAATATATTTTCTTTTAATGGTTATAATGTTGCATTCTTATACCTATACACAAAATATAAATATATACCAGTCTATGCCATTTTATCACAATGCAGACCTTCAGGCTGATTGGTAATGGCTCGGAACAACTGACTCAGTAATATTTTTTTTTTGATAATTTGTCTATTTCTGTGAATTGAACGTTTTGTACATAGGTACATATACTAAAGCTAGTATTAGACCATATGTTGAATCAGCATACGTATGCTGAAAGTTGCGTCCGAATCGCAACATATCGTGTAATTGCCAAATTTCTGAAATTTCTTTGCTGAAAGGTGTTTGTTAACTAATTTGTTGGCTAGTCAGCATATGTATGTTAGCAAGCTAAACATATCGTGTAATACCCGTTTAAGTATTAAGATATTTACTAATTTTACTACCCACATTCTAATTTAATTATATGTATTCACAAATGTGGATATATATTTGGAGCAACATTCATAAAAAACTATAAATTCTTTAACAACTCTCCAGTTAAAATTTGTCTACCCGGTGCCACCATGTCTATCATCATATTCATATTCTTCTTCCTGACATCCTGTTTACTTAACCCTGACAGATTCTAATAAGGAAATGAATAGACTGCACATAATCGATCCCGAAATAGAATACCTCTTACTGAGGAATACTCTTGTATGTATACTATTGTTTGTAATTGTTTCTTTTGTGACGAATATGCTTATGTTCTACGTTTGTGATTTGATTATTAACTCACCTAATAACTTAACACAGTAGGAATAATCTGATTTGTCATATCTGATATTGAGTGATGCATGAGGTATGTATGACCATCAAAGGGCTGTCTTAATTCCAAATTGTTTTCTGTGGTTATTATTCCATATATTAACTGCATTATTGTCTGTATGGTCTGTATAACAGTACGTATATAACTGCATTGGCCTGAGGTATCAGAACGATCTAATCAAAATGTAATGACCTTTCGTAAGTAATACAATTTGTTTTTGAAAAAAATCATTGGACTATTAGTGTTCATGCATCGGATCCATAATATGATTAAATAAATTAGGCCGAGATTATGTTGTTCTGAATAATGCAGAAGCAGAATGCCATACGCGCCTTATAAAAGAACAACAATTAAACAACTTGTTACGTTATGCTTGTTACTTTACTTGAGTGGCGCTACAGTTCGGGTTGAACCTGGGCCTCAACTAATACTCCTCTCCAGTTAGCACGTATTTCGCTAACTGCTTCTTTGCGCATTTTGAGTTGCTACATGTCCCCTTCCACTTTTACGAGCCACCAAAGGCGGGGACTACCGCAACTGTGTTGTCCCTCCGGGTTGGACTAGAGAACTCTTCGGGCCGGAGCGTTTGTGTAAATTCGCTTTGCATTATCGTAGCCATCATAGATTACTGAATTGCATTTTGTGACAATTCGATTAGATATTAAATTCCCTTCTCCAAATCCCGTCAGCAAACGGGACTGAAAATTACTTTAATTACACATTTTATACGATTATAAATAAATGGGTAGGATAAATAGCCTGAAATTATACGAAATTATTGTAGTGTGTTCCAGGCGGAAATAATGGCGATAAAAGAAGTCTTATCTTGGCTCAAGAAAAACGTGATATCCCTTAAAGATATCTGCATATTTTCGGACAGCCAAGCAGCCATCAAATCCTTTGATTAGATCCTATAACTTCTCTAGTAGCTCTAGACTGCCGATTGTTTCTTACGGAGATGGCCGAACCGTTCAAAATTCACCTAATTTGGGTGCCGGGACATTCCAGGGAATATCACCAGAATAGCAACAACTCAAAACATCCTGCCAGATAAAGGTACCTTAGGAATATCAATCGCAACTTGCAAACAAAAATGTAAGCTGGATGCTAACGAGAGTGCAAATCTTAGGTGGACAAGTGGCACTACTTGTCTAGCGATAAAACAAATTGTCCTAAGCTGGATTTCAAACGGTCTAAAAAATTGATTTCTTACAAAAGATTGCATATCGTTCTCACAATAGGTGTCATTACTGTACACTGAATGACAGGAAAGCATGACGCAATGCTAGGCCTTTTCGCAAACGACTCCTGCAGAAGCTGTAAGGATGAGGAAGAGGAAGAAACTATTTCTCACCTTCTTTGTTCCTGCCTAGTTCTCTCCCGTAGAAGGAACCTTCACTTGGGAGCCTTCCATTACAACGACTTGGATGACCTAATAAACACAGACATTCAGAAGCCTCTTACGCTTTATAAAGAGCTCAAAATGTTTCAACTAGTAAGGAGATCTTATATGATCCCTTTTTTTTCGTGGTATCACAATGGACCTATGCTGGACTAATTGTGTTGGCGTTTCCCAGATGACAGCCACTTTCAACCAACCAACCAACTAGCCTGAATTCAGTGGTTACTAAGCGAAGTGATTTTTAATTCTGTACGTAGAGTTCTGTAAATTTGACGTTTCATTAAAAAAAATTGTTTCAATTTAGTAGACTTATATTGAATGACCTAACTTCATTGCGCACCCACTCATTAAAACCTTTAAATTGTAAATTCCTTGTAACGCCTTCGCAAACATAAAAAGGTATCAAAAATCGCTTACTAAAATCCCACAAATTACCCAAATCAAAATTACACAAATCCCTAAATAATTTAATACACCAGGACTCACACTCTTCCCAATTATCTGACACACATCCTTCTTTCTAACTTATTCAAATTTCTATTCCAATCCAATAAATTCCAATAATAAAAAGCCTTGTGAAACTCTCACCACGCTGTCTGGTATTAATGTACTGCCGATGGTCTCGTGTATATCTATCTAAAAAAAAAAAACTATATTTATACGCCTATTGGACACTTGACTCTCATACTAAACGCCACCACCGTCTCGCCAGCTGGTCTTAAAAATAATATTCCTACTATTTTTAAAAATCACATTTCTAAATTTAGCAATAAACAATAATAATATATTTTTGGTATTTTTTGCCATAAAGGAAAGAAATTCTGCGATAGTAGCGCATAGACCACCACTCAGACGGAGGGAATTTATTATTTCATATGATTTTTATTAAAGCGAAAAAAAAAAAAAAATACTAAATAATAATAATAATTGATCAAGGTATTGATGGATGACTGGTGGTGCTAAGTGTCTTGACTGTCATACACGAATTAGCGCTTAATTATCGCATTGCAGAAACTCGACGAAAAATAAAAATGTTTTGTTATCAGTTACGGTTTTTGTATGGTACGATGATGTATCTATATTTATTTGTATGTCTTCTGTTGGCTATTTGATATTTTATTTTATTAAATTTATTATGTCAATAATGTCGCTCATGTTTATCAGTAGTACACGCTGTAGATTATGGTTTTCTGATATGCGAACTTATTTTTTTGGGTTTCTTTGTATTTGAAAACATTTTAATTGGAAAGAAGTTAACTTAGTTGTGAAGCCATTGAAAAGGAATTGTGGTCTTTAATTAAAATGGGTTGAAATTTTTCGAAAATTTGTTAGTTTGGTATTTATTTGAAAAGGATTCCTCTGGAGGCTCTTCAGTTATTTGGAAAAAGTTGGACATGTATATACAAACAAAGGGATGATTTTTTGTTGAAGTGTGTTTTATGCGCTACCAAGTAAAGGAGTGAAGCTTTTTAATGATGTTTATCATTTTATATGTTTAATGTTTGAAAGGAAGAACTTATATAATTCCAGGATTTGTCCTAAGAGAATTACATATTTATATACAAAAAGATTACCGCATCTTTAAAGAGTCGGAAACGAAAAGCAATATAAACTCTTTCCTAAGCTGATCAGCTTTAAAGAGAGTCAAGAATTATCACTAAACGATGGTCACGACATCATAAATAACCATATAATACTGTAATAATTTTAAACAAATTAGCTACATGCTCATTATCTGCTCCTGGAAATGGCCAACGACATCAATATTAAATACATAGGTACACCAATTCGACAAAAATAGCTCATCCACCCAAACATCCATCCAAACATCAAGTTTCGCACATAAAAATAGATTCAAACATTCCAAAAATAGTCAAACAATGGTCGAAAATAAATTTATATTAATCGCACATCTATATTCATTTTTAAAAGTGCACACATAACATGCTTCTTCCTTCGAAAAGCAGACCAAAATACAGGAGGCATAAGTACGTGCAAAGGAACAACGTGTGCTTTGGCTATTTCAAGGATATTTCAGCGCAGTGTCGGTATGTTACGTTTCTACTTGTGCCACGGGAAAACCAGAAACCCACCCTATGCCTCTGTAAAATGTGTCACAAAGGGCGACACAGTGTGCATGTATTTTATTTGCACAACACGACATCAACACCAGGAGAAAAAAAAATTCTATTCAAGGTGAAGGTTGTTCCAATTATTACGCTCATTCCTATGCTATCTACCCACCCCCTAAACCACAAAACCTTTGTGGGGACGACCAAACTGGTTAATATTTGTGTGCCTACATATTATTTTGATTTATGATTGTGTGCTTGTAGTGGTGGTTGTTATGTGTCTGATTTGAGGGTGGCACGAAGACGAGCTAGCTGCTACCACAAAAACTCAAACAATAAACCGCAAACTAACACTTAACCCACAACACAACTATCTTGAAGTCAGCAAAAATCAATTAAACTTTGCTTTTCCACGTTTCCTTTCTTTCTATATTTGTGTGTGTGACTGTAGGGCGGAATTATCGGAACGGAATCCACGTCGTCATTTGACCAAGAAACTCTCGGTTTTTCCCCTCGAGCTCGAGCTGTATTCACTGCTCTATTATTAATCAGGGCGAAAATTGAAAAGAACTCCTGCGAGGAAACAGAATCAGAGGAAATTTGAACACTTTTTTGCTTGTTATTATGTAAACGGCGCGCGGATGAGCGTTGGCAGGGGACGACTAAGAATTCCTTCGCGTGTATGCTAGGAATTTCAAAACGTTAGTTACATTGCGTAGGTCGTAGCCCAGGCGTTGCTATAGAATCAATTTTTCCTGCTCCCTATCATCAAGGGTTCATATTTCATTTTCACGCAAACACATACCAACATAGTGGTATCTAAGTTTCAAATGCAAGTGATTTGCGTTCCAAGAAATGTGAGACATCAGGACGTATGCGTAACATTTTTTTTGTCCCATATTGGAATTCGTTCAGCATAATATGGATGGCATGTCGCCCACCCTCACGGATACGGTTATGGGATAGGATTAAACAAAAGCGACATTTTCATGTTTATGGCGGAAAATAGAATATTCATTTATTTTGTAACTGTAACTTAAGGATATTTTTGTTGTCGCCCCGGGCCAACCAGTTTCCCATACCAATTTAGTTTGTCGTCGTTTTCGTGTATACGACTCGTGCATTGTTTTTGGCATTCACGTGGACATTTTATTCGAGGACACGTGCTATGAGACATTGTTTGCGTATATTTGCGCAGGGCTTGTGCGTCGTGCGATGGCGATAGTTACAAGTCACATGGTCTACGTCAGTATACCTGCTATTGGATATATTTGCATACCGGAAAGTTTAAAAATATCGTTGACAAAGTTCAATAGTCTTTTTGGATTGGAAGTAGTATATACTATACATACGTATACCGTAAACGGTTTAACCATGGCATCGATTGGGAATACCGTACAGTTCACGTGTACACCATAAAATGTGTGACAGAAAAGGGGATAAGGAAGTGCTATAATTGGAAATGCTTATGTTTACAATGTGATCCTGAATAAAAGTGTCATCGTACGCTGATATGACATATATGTAAACATGCTATAGTTCGAGGAATTATGACTTAAATAGACGTGGTAGAAGATGACTGCTCTCAGATATTAGTCGATATATTTGTTATACAGGCGATTTCGACACTAAGGGAAATTTAATATAAGGTAGAATCGATAAGGTTAAAAAATATGTCAGTGGTATTGAATTTTCGTTTTAAATATTTTTGCTCTCCACACCACAAGCTTTAGAAACTTCTACTCCATTGTTTTATGTAGACTTTTTTATCAACTTCCGATTAAAACCCGACGAATAAGAAATTTATGTTCATTTCTAAATATAGCTTGGCTTCTCGTTTTTAATCGTGAACAATTCGAAAATCTAATAGAGTATATAATTTGGCAAAAAAAGCATATCCCCGCATAAAAGTCGTAGGTACCTACACCAATAAATTCGTAATACATAATCAAAAATTTAAATGATTTGTTTAGTTTGAAAAACATAAACCGCAGTACTAATAATCATTTTGAGTGTCCAGGCTAACTTTTACGAAGTCACAATGGCGAAAATTTCCATATTAAATTATCCATTGTGACCGTCAAAATATTTAAGTTGAAAACTAAAAATGATTATTGGTTAGGCCCAAAGAGAAATAATAATAAGCTTAAGAATCTGATGGTATTTTATTTAAGTGCGAATGAAGAAATATTGAATTGAAATTGAATATTGGTAGGTATAATGAAGTCAGGATTAGTAGCGCCTGCTGTTGCATAAATAATATCATGTTTGTTAAAAGATTCCGAAACCTTAAGCCACCACCACCTAAATTTATTTAATCCAAACAAAAAGTATATACTCTTCAATGCCATAATGTCGTTTAACATAGTTAACGCCTTTTGGGTCACTTTTTTTTCTTGACTTTGTTAAAACCATTAATTCCCTTGTCGCCCACTAACGCACTTCAAAAACGTTACCACCCACCATTTACGCCATCGTCGAAACACATGGTTTCCAATGTCAACTCCACTGACCGTATAGGTTATTTGTCATGCAGAGTATACCTTACGTTCGTCCTTGCGATCCTTTCTTACTAAACTAAGAAGCGCTCCTTCTTCGCCTCATATGTGACACTCTAATAATAACAAAGGAGCGTAATTGAATGGAAAAATTACAAAGGAAGCATCTATTTCCTATCGATAACGTGCATTTAATCGATATTTTATGGGGGGGAGGGACTCTAATTTCTTATGTGAATTACGTAAGAAGAACGAGGTGATTAATAAGTAATTTTGTGACGTAAGAAAAAGACAAAAACCCGTAAACTGTTTTCCTGCCTATTTTTTTTTTTTAATTTACAGTCAGCCTGTGCTTCCCAAAGCCTTTCACTTTTAATTATTGATTAAGGAAAAGGCGAAAAGCTACACTGCACTGTACATACGTATATGTGTGTGCGTATGATTGTCCTTGAAAGATTGAAATTTCGAAAGCGTGCTTGATGGAAGAAGAACAAAATTAGTCGATATGAAGTAGGCACTTGGTATATGTATGCTTGGTTTTAGCGTCATATAAATTAATTTATGCTATTAAACTGTTAATGAAGACTGCACGTGGTATATTGGAAGGCGGGGCTGTTCTTCGATTGATTTTCACACAATCTATTGGTGTCAATGTATTGCTTAGAGGTTATAGTTAAGCAGGATATCAATTGAGCTCAAAATGATTGTTTTAGAAGTTTGAGTAGAAATTTTCCCAAACTGTAATGTCCTTTTTGAATCGGGTAGGAAGGTTCGAAGGCGGAAAATAGGCTAAGGAACATTAGCCCGGTAGTAATGAGTTTCTTCAGTTTTAGTGCCTGAGATTTCAGAAACATTTTAATAGAGTCTTAACATGACGATGAATGAGTAATGTTACTCTCAATTCTGATGTTGAAATCATGATTCATAAGTCCAAATTATTCAAGAACTGTATAAACGGTAGCGATTGTTACAGCATTGCCTCTTGATTCCTCTACGAAGTGTGGCCTAGTAAATTCAAAGACCTTCAACGAAATAAAAAAATTAGATACATATAGCGCCCAAATATTGAGTGTCATGAGTCTTTCTTAGGGTTCTATAAGTGAGAGCTTTATGATATTCATTTTCCGACAAAAAATTAAAAAAAAAAAAACTATTCATTCTGGAGATAGCAAATCTATAAATTATTGCAATACACAGTTTTCAATGTTACCATCTGACTACAACCCACTTCTTCACAGAAGTATGTGTCTTTTTGCGCATTGTGCATTTGTACGTACTTATGTTATATCTCGTATGTGATATATCACTTATAATGGCCACACCGCTTGAACCCAGATTTTCGAAAAGTGAAACGATTAGAAACAGAGTCAACAATTATGTAATTGGACTTTGCATAGAGTTTTATTTTTTATTTTTGTTTTTTTTTCCTATCGACAGTGATAGGATTTTCCGATTCGAGGTACTTTCTGGCTGATCAGTGGGCTTTGTTCAAAAATGTTTTACCTAATCATATAACCGGAATGTTTTTCCTTTCTGACAACAATCAGTCCTTCCAGTATTCGTACAAAACTCTGTAACCTTTGGGAACACATGTTCATCTTTAAGGCACGATGATTGTGGCTTTCTATTTTTGTTAAACAATTTATGGTAGCATGTTTATCGCATGAATTGAATGGCATGCCAAAGTACAAATGAAATATCTTCACATACCGCCCTCGATTCCAAATAATATTCCTGCCATATTTCTGAAAGCTACTTTGCGTTATAATTTCGCTCCCATCACACACCTCCGCTATTATCCATAATAATCCGCTTAACGTAAAATCTCAATTAATTGCACTCGCCCACATCATCCTTAAGCATAATGATGCAGTATCGAGAGAAACTCCTTACACCAGTTGTAGGTGTATGTAGTGTAACATCAACGTCTCGGGAACAAACTCAGTGATGTGTACCAGAAAACACCCCCTCAAATTGTTTACCTATCTTAAACAGCAGCACACAGGACAATGAACTATCTTTCGGTCCTCTATGTACCCATGATCAAAAGGAAACTCACCTGGTTTCGATAAAATTGATTAGTTTCTATCACAAGAAAAATCCGCCAAAAATGGGTTAAAAGGATTATCAATAAATCTAGACATAATATAAGGATATATGGTTAAGGACCTCCCGCTACCCCGTCATCTCATGCCGAATCTAATCACTTGCTCGAATGAGCTTGAATAATTATAATGCCATACATTTAATTTGCTCTCCTCTTTAACAAACATGAAATAAACAACATTTGCCTTTTTATCTTTTTTTGCAGGTGAAACTCCTAGGCAACACAACACAGCAAGCAGTGTACTGTAGTCTGCCACCCGCAATCAGGAAGCTGTTATGTAATCAGTAAACGCCGTCCAAAGTAGAAATATTTTCATATATTTTCCGTTCATCAAACACAAACACGAGGAGTATACAAGTATACATTTAGAAGTTAATAAGGAAAAAAACAACAACATTAAACGCTACTTTATTATCCTTGTTTGTTGTTTACGGCAATTTGTGCACAAACACGTTGAGAGGACAAAGTAACCAAATACAAAATATACATACCAGCTTTTTCTTAGTTGGATAATAATCAATAATCAGGATAATGATTACATCCACTCACCGCATAGATACGTAAAGAGAGAATATATATTTTTTTAAGGATTTTGCACACAAAAAAATAACCAATTACCGAGAAAGGATCAGCAGAAGGCTCAACTGGTGGTTGTGTTCTGTGGGGGACCATTGGTGTTTGCAAACATAATTTTTTTTTATTTTTCACATACATTGCGGTGTATCCTTTTTGTGTGCCTGTAGTTTCGTCATAATTATCATACTGCGTGACGGGCGATAACATTTTACGTCAAAATTGCGGCCATGGGTAGAAAAAAAATTCAAATTTCCCGGATCACGGACGAACGGAATAGACAGGTGAGTTTGCAGTAATTATTTGACATTTAAATTGATTATACATATACTTTATAAGATTAAAGATAGGTCACGTTTATTTATTAATGTGATGTTGCGTGAATATGCTTTCAGAACCCTTTGATCGGTCGGTCTTTGGCTCGTACAAATACAAACACTTTATTACTGGCTTTGACAAATGTTGGGTTTCTTTACCATTCATACATTGGATCTTAATCCATCATGAATAATTTTCGGCATGTGTGCTATTTTTATCCAAAGAGCTTAAAAATAGCGTGCCCGCTACCTTTTCAGTACAATTTAACGTGAGAGTTGAAAGTATAATCCATCTACCTAGACATAATAGGTTACGTATCAAAAAGTCAGTCTACGTATTTTATTCTCAGTTGTCGACAGTAACATTATTTTAGGAAATGGATTACATTTTGGCATAATGTCGTTTTCCAGAATGGAACGAAAATGGGTGACAATGTCAAATGATAAGATTATATTATGTTAATTAAAGTTACTGGCCGCTTTCGCCATTTCATAAGCTGGATCTGCGATTTTCTTGAAAACCACTTTTTGTTTTTGTCCATAATTCTGTTTTGAAAGGTTTTGTGTAAGCGAACGGTGTGGAAAATACGCAGGCTGCGGGTTACTCACTACCAGTCGGTTTAAGTTCGCTATTTAGCTTACAACTGGTTTCTTCTGAATTCGGTGTATAAGGCTGCAGTTATAGCTATCAGTAAAATGCATCCGTAAAAAAATTGTTTCACTTTTTTGGAGCACTTAAACTTAATCGTTGAACTCAATCTTGGTCTTAAATAGTTGCTTTTGAATTATAAAACTAATTCGTCAAAAACAATTAAGCAATTGATCTTTAAATTTTCTAAAAACAGAATTTCTTTATTTTTCCGTACGAAAAACTTTTTCTGTTCAACTTCTCAACCAGTTTCACGAAGTATTCCACTGAATTCCTATGATATGCTATGGTTGAATGTTTCAATTTTGTTCTGTTGCGTGTTTTTACGGATGGACTTTTCTGATAGCTATAACTGCAGCCTAAAGAAGCCACTGGTGTGTTAAATGTTGCTGTAAAAAATACAAGCGACCTATTTGGCAGGTAGCAAATAACAAGCATGGCTACTGCAATCCTTACCACGAATTGTAAAGTCATGCACAATTTAACTGTTTAAATCTGCGGAACTTATGTATAAGTCAAATATCAACCCAGCATAGGGTCCTTGTCTGTTAGAGACTGAACATTGAAAGTCTTCCAACTTCAACCGCGTCACTCTAGTCAAAGCTCCTTCGTTTAGGGAAACCCTTTCCGAGGACGAAAAGTGGTGTCTATGGGAAACTGGTTGAAATGTCCGAATGCATTTTTTCCGGAACAATATTGTGGTCTGTGGTTATTCATATATCTATATGAACGTCTAGTGAGACATACAAACAACGCTGAGTAATTTTGTTTGCCGCCTTACAACTGTCATCGCCTTTGAGTCAAATACGTCTAAACTATGTATTTGCTCGTATGAACAAAGTTTCGTAATTTGTTTATGCTCATCGCCTAAGCAAAGTTCGAACCAATACCAAATCAATTTCTGCTACATTAAACTGCAAAAGAATCAATTTGATTTCATTAGTATCCACTAAGTGAGCATTATAAAGTGCGCCATAATGATACCTTAAACTTACACACTCTCTCTCTCTCTATCTCTCTCTGTCGAGCATAGAAACAGTAAAGTGTTTCTCCACAGCAGTGCAGTACACCCATAATTCAGCGGAAAGGATTAAATTACTGCACGCCGTCCAAAGTGTGTTTGTATCCTTCGAAGTATAGGTACTTCACAAGTCCTTCATATCTTCGCCCGCTCAGCCAAAACCCAGCCGATAGCAACCACCCACGTCTGCAATTCAATCGCTCGATATTGCTTTTAATTGAGAAAGTTTTGTGCCTCCACGAGGTATTTTCTGGTTACTAATGATGGCGAGTGCACTTGATGTGCTCTGGGTGTGGTGTTGAACTGAACATTTATTGGTAATTGCGTCGAGATGGATACACGAAATTTTTTAATGAGCGTTTGTGACCTTTACAACTGTTGCGTGGATTATGGATTAATTTAAACTTCTTTTTGTCCGTTTTTCTTTCAGGTAACATTCAACAAGCGTAAATTCGGTGTGATGAAGAAAGCCTACGAGTTATCGGTGCTGTGTGACTGTGAAATCGCTTTGATTATCTTCTCGTCCAGCAATAAGTTGTATCAATATGCCAGCACGGACATGGATAAAGTGCTACTCAAATACACGGAATATAATGAACCACATGAATCGCTGACCAACAAGAATATAATAGAGGTACATTATGTTGAGCGGCAATGTGTTGGCAATGAAAATATATAAACAAATATTAATTAAAATAGTTTTTATTAAAATTAATTTTTTAAAGCTTAGTTTTGTGTCAAGTTCTTTTTTTTTATTATTTTACTGTTTTTAAGATTGTGTTTCTGTTAAGCTGAATTCTAAATTAAAATTTAATAATTTATCAGATTATGGATATCTCTGGTGATTATGATTTTCCTAATCAAATCTTCAAAGATCGTGTCAATAACTTTTTTGAAGCGGGAGGCACAATGTTTCCGCGCCACAAAAATTCTTTTAAATCCAACATTTTCGTTTAAAAAAATTCAAGCTTCTCTTTGAAATTTTATCATAAAAAGTGCCTCTGATTTTGGATTACGGTTTTATGTCAATTTTTGTATCGCCATCTGCTGATATGTTTTCTGAGAACGAATATGTTTCGCAATATAAAGCTTATTGTAACCTAGCTACATCCAATGCCGCACTCCTTGGCATTCCTAAACTTTAAAACAGTTTCACATGTGAGCCGCCTTATAAATCTTTTAACAAGCAATACGGAACCTCGAATGAAAGGGTCAAATACAAATCCCAAAATGATTGGCTTTTCATTTGTTTGCTTTGTATACAAAGTACCCTCTGATGTTATCAAACACAGTGTTGTTGCTGCTCATTTGCTTTTGAATTTCGTTCTCATTCATAATATGTATACTTAAGTGGGGTTTGACGGACCCCCCGTCCAGTAGTGGATGGTCTGCGACTGGTGTGTTGTTCACCTTGTTGAACCTTCTGCATAACAAATTACCGCCAATTGAATGGATAACAGAGCCGCTTATGTAACAGCTTTAGGAATCTCTTATGGAAATTACCCCATATTGACAATTTCTTTTTAGTTTGCGGATTATATTACAGAAACACAAATCTTCGCACTAACATGGTTTATAATTAATTTTTAAAGTTTTTTGCTTATAATAAGATAAAAAAAATCTGCAAATTTTCAAAGCCTCACATTGTTGCTTCTAAGTATTTGAAAACAACCTTTACCAACCCAACCCAAAAACCAAACAAAAAGTTTGTTAAACAAGTTACAGTTCAAAGGGGTTTTGTTTTTGTATTAAAACAACTAACGCCTTTTTGAAAAAAAAAAAAAGTATAAAAAAAAGAACCGAGCGTTCGCGCCGTGCTTAGTTATTAGAAAACCTACACCATTACGTTGTGAGCTCTGTCCACTGACACTTACAGGTACTCATAAAGAAGGAAAACAAGAATGGTGTCATGTCACCGGACTCACCCGAACAAGAAGCCGACTACACTCTAACGCCCCGGACCGAAGCCAAGTACAACAAAATCGAAGAAGATTTTCAGCTAGTGATGCAACGCACTCAGATGGCAGGTGGAGCACGAAATATGACCAGTTCCAATTACACGTTACCAGTTTCGATGCCAGTGGCCGATAGCTATGGTGGAGCAATGCTGCAGGCCAGCCCCCAAATGTCACACACGAATATCAGCCCAAGACCATCGAGTTCGGAAACGGATTCAGGTGGGATGTCATTGATAAGTTAGTTTTTTTTTTTTCTTTTTATCATCACGTATATGTTTGTTCACACTCATTATTATCCCATATTAGTATGTGTTTGTAAATGTTTTTTTGGCTTTTCGTTTGGGATTAATTTCAGTAGGAAAGGCTTTATTGTACATTTTTTTTCAAGTTATTTTGAACTTACAAAATTTTACTTTCTGCAATTAATCCTTGACAAAGAAGAGTACATACATGAAAATTGTTTTGTAGTTTTTTTTTTTTTATGTGAACAAATTTGTTAGCTAAGCCAAAGCTAAAAGGGTTTTGCAATTGTTTTATTCAACTTCACAGTTTATCCACCTGCAACAATGCTGGAGATGTCCAATGGTTATCCTCATTCTCATTCACCACTTGGTGGATCCCCAAGTCCGGGGCCAAGTCCTGGTATAGGTGGGCAAAATAATAATAAATGTAAGCATGGTAGTTTGTCTCCTCCCCATAATCCCTTCCGCAAAAGAAATGCATAATATCCTCACAGAAAAACTAAAGAAACCAAGTTAGAATTATGTATAACAAAAAACCTACGTAAGAAGGTTCGATTATTATTTTTGAAATATTAACAATGTTGTTGGCCAAGTTTTTAAATGCATGTCTTCAAGCCGAAAGCATAACAAGTTATTGTGGTTTGTGTTTAAATTTGTGATTATTGTATTAGCAGTGTTCTTTGTTAACCCCTCGTTTCCGTTATCGTCGCTTTAAAATCAATTGCATAATTTATACGTACATAGTTGAGTGCAGCTAGTTTGTTCAAATTATTAAATTTCTTTGTAGTAGAATAAGCTAACATTTTCTGCAACAACGCAGTTGCGGATAAAGTTTCTTTGTTATTTCCTGACTCCCAAAACTGTTTAATTAAACCAAAAGGATATACCATGACGTGAAAACAATAAATTATGAGTAAACATTTAAAGTCCGTAAACACCAATTTAAGTCAAGTCCTAAAAAATACAAGGTACATATGTTTAAAAGCTGAGCCCAATAGATTGCCATCAAAAATAATAATATCGAAATTGTTCAGTATCAGGCTGAATCAAATTTCCTTAATTTTGCAATTGCGTTCAATATAAACTTTTTCATCACGACATACATATTTTGAAAAATACCGAAAGAAATTGACGATCAAACGCAGTTGATCGGATTCCTTTGTAAAATGTTCTCTGGAAATCCAGGCAGCACTATGCAGTTTATCTCAAAATTTTGGGGTGAATAGCCTTTTCTAGTGCAGTCCACCAGACTATAACTAACACCATACATGGGTATTGGTTTCACAACATATTTGCGTTATACAAGGTTGTAAGTCCAAATTTTTCCTAGTACAATAGAGTATAGAAAGCTGCACGGGCTTTCTTCGTGCGTTCTTTCATGTTGGCCTCCCAATTTAATTTGTTGTTTAATATAAAATCCAGATATTTATATTTCTTTACAAAGACGAGAATGGTTCTAATACCATTGAGTGAGAGCAGGATTTTGTTCCCTCTAAGGAAATGGTACTAATTCAGTTTTATTAGAGTTGACTCCTAATTCCCAATTTTGGTCCATTTGTAGTAATCGCAGGCATATGCAATCACTTTATAACCAGCTCTTTCCTGGTTTATTAGTATCATATTGACATCGTTTTCATCGACTAATTCTATGAGCCGAAGGCACACAAAGTTTTGCACTAATGTGATAGGCACAGCACTTTCCTTATTAGTGTAAAGAGTTAATGTTTATGAGTGTGTTTGTGTTATTGACTGCTTCCGTTGCTCTGACGTTGTTTTTAGATTTTAGGGTGAAGTTTACGACGAATTCGTCGTCTAGCGTGATTTCGTTGAAATGTTATAAAATTTATTGTGCAAAGTTTTAATATCCGTTGCTAAATTGTTTCTAAATTTGAAATCCAACCGTCCATCGGACTGTTAGGTACAGTGGTTTCAAAATGGTTCCAAATGGATTGAGCTCCCTTTCGATTTGAGAATGCCACCTGAGGCGAGGTCTTCTTTCACTAGATTGACTTTCCATAGAAAATACTCTATGAAAAATGGACAACTATTATGGTTTCAGAAGATCCCTTCTCAGCACAAGTTCCCTTCAAGTATTCAATGATTTTTTAGTAAACATATTATATCTCTGACAGTAATTTAGACCAACAATAATTTGATATAGAAATGATAAAAACAGCTGTAGCTAAACTATAAAATAATGTTCCCTTCTGCTTGCAATAATTTAAAAGGACGATTACTGAGAAACCCTATGAATATTGAAACGAAAGCTACAATCTTTGGCTTGAATGCTGTTGCTTCCCAAATTGAAGCATATGGAACTGATTATGTACTGGCACTCACCACATTTCCCCGCCTAGACACCATTAACATTACTTAATACTGCTGCATGATACTGTCAACCATTAAAAAAAAAAAAAAAAAAGTGCAAAGATCTATAAATTTCACATTTTTATTATTAGCATCTCATCACATAGCACATAAACAACAATCACCGGGTGGTCAAAATGGTCGAGCTTCCAACCTACGTGTAGTCATACCAACGCCAACAATTGCTCAAAACATGTCAGCTCCAGATGATATTGGCTATTCAGACGTGAGTACCAAAAGACTGCACCATAACAACCAAATATATGTATGTATTAACTGTTACTCTATATCCAGCATCGGCATAATCAAACATCACTGAATACGCCTGTGGTCACTTTACAGACTCCAATACCAGCCCTTACTAGTTATTCGTTTCCGCAAGATTTTTCAATGAGTTCCTCGGACGTGATGAGCCTGTCATCGTGGACAACCCATCAGGGTTTAGTACAACACACTAGGTTGGTATTTAATGCTACATATTTGCAAATTTGTTTGCTTTTTTAACAAACTATTATTTGTCTGTTTTAGTTTACCACACTTAGCTGTATCGAATAGTACCCCACCACCCGCCACATCGCCCATATCTATTAAAGTGAAGTCCGAACCAGTGTCACCACCCAGAGATTTATCTTCGGGTCCGGGAGGTCATTCCTCCAGTCAGCAGCAGCACCAGCAACAACAACAGCAGCAGCAACAACAGCAGCACTCTAGTTCACTTCTGGGACAATCGTCAAGCGGTGCCATCTCCATTACAACTATGAATACTGCAGCGGTGATAGCTGGTGGTGGAGGAGGTGGCGCCAGTACCAGTAGTAGTGGACACAATTCATCAGCGACAAATCTAAGTGTACTAAGTCATCCACAGCAGCATCTTGTTATGTCAACGTCCAGACCATCATCCACGGGTCATCTGACGCCAACACCAGGTAACTAATTCTTAAAAGTTATAGATACGCTCGTACTTTGAGTTTTTTTTTCCTTTTAGTTAGTTAACGGCAGAGTTGGTTTTATTTAATTTGCTGTGCGATTAATTGGTTTTTTATTATTAATTTTTGTCTTGTTTTTGAAAAGTAATTCTCTACAAAAGTAATAATTTTGTTGTTTATAGTTTGTATTTTTTTCTAATTTTCAGTGGCATGATTAATTAACTATATTTTTTTTTTCGTTTGCGTACAATGTAGTTAATATTAGCATTGTACTAAACTTTCTATAAGAAATTTAAATTAGATTAGACTCGTAGTCATTCGTAAACATTTGGCGTTATTTTTAGAATACTGAAATAATATTGCAAGGTACCTACCCCCACTTGTTTATATTAGGAAGATAGGTGGTGTCTATATATGAGTTAGTATGAAACACTTCTATTTGATTGAACTACATCCATACTTACCACAAAAATATTAAAAAAAGGTCAAGTTGTAGAAAAGATACATACATCAAAAAAGACTTCAGTTAACCAAAATGCATTATAGAGAACGTTTATAAACCATAAATATCCTTAGCGATTGGCCCGAATTATATACCAGATAACGATGAAGAGCCCACAAGCATTTTATGTTATGATATAGTTCTCAAGGGCGAAATTATGCGTATCCATTATTTAGCTCAGATTATATAGGTAGGTACTCTTAGACGATAGCATTTTTTCACACCAGCGTTAAGTACAAGTAAATTTTCAAAGCGATTTATATGAATTTTTTTACATTTTTTTTATTAAGAGAACAACATATCATAAACGTTGGTGCAAATTATAGTTATATTATTTCAAAAATTGTCCCTAATGCGTTATTTTATCGCAAGGAACTCGTTTCTAAAGTAATGTGTTTACAAAAAAGGAAAATCTCGTCGGAACCAGTTTTCAGCTAATTGTTATAACTAAACTAATTTTTCTTTAAAACCTATTTTCGATAAAGCGTATATACTATCTTTCGACTGTAATGTCAATTTTTTTGTTTACGTACCTATGGAAATTTAAGTTAAGTGTCGGTGGCAAATGTACATATTTGTATCTTAACTTATCCGCTTAAAATAGTATTGGCTTCATTGTCTTGGAACATAATATGTGACATTGGATACTAATAGTTCTTAATGTTAATACATACAGTCATAAATATTTAAAGCTGTCTTGAATACAATGGGCCTGCGAAAAGTGAAGGGCCTAACTACCTATACCTCAATTTTCAAAGGTAGCAATTTTGTGCCGGTCTACACAAATGTAATGAAAACTTAATTTGGTTATTGAAATTTCGAAACAGATATCATCCTAATCACAAGATGTTATTTTTTTTTGTTAACATTGTTGCAATGAGTTCTAGTAATCTTTTTCGACTAAATGCAAAAAATATCCACCATTATAATTCAATTAAGAACTCTGTGAGTTAATTACCTACTCCATTTCAAAATTGTTTGTATGTTTTTAGCAAAATTTATTCACCTAAACAAATTTCAAGTCAAATGACACACGTACAATCTTTTGTTACTTTATTATTTTCTTGGGCCACAATTGTCTTTAAACTACTGAAAGTTAATATAAAACAAAACTAAATCCAACCCACATCATATTTTTGTACAAAATTAAAAAAAAAAAAAATTGTAAAAAAGTTATCCTCCCTATAGATTAAGAAATAAAAACACCACCTCTACATTAAACAAAAAATAACACTGAAAAAACAAATTTGTTTTTATTTTCTAATACATAGTTCTAGACAAATATGATGGCTATTGTCGCTCCCAACTGGGTCCTAGTTCTAGATTTTGGAATTTTGCCGGTAAATTGGCTAACAATTATTATTTTTTATTTATTTATTATAATTACTATATTTAATTTCCAGTTCAATCAAAGCATTATTTTCTTAATTTCTTGTTTGTATCCGTGTTAGTTCCTTTATCGCTAAGAGTATCTCATTTTTTCATTTATTTGTTTTATTAAAGTAAAATATAAAATCAACCACCGAATTTCTCTAGACAAAAAATCAAAAAAATAAACGCAATAATATGATCGAAACAAAATTCCAAAAATAATTCTATGCCAAAAAAAGTATATTTTTGATCTTTTGACTAACATTCTACTACTTTCTTTTCTTTTAGTTAAAAAAAAAAAGAATAACCATTAATTCATTACAACTCATTAGACAATAATTTATATTATTAACAAACTCCCGTCCTTCTTGTGTGTTCCTGCAAACTTTTCTTAAACATTTATTTTGTTTTCTAATTATATTGTGTTGTATATCTTAACTGAGTGCAGTATTTTTTTATTAACAAAATAACTATATTTTTTAAAGCTTCCTGCAACAAACTATACAAAAAAAAAATGTAAAAGAATGTGACAGCAAAAATTAAACGTGTGTGTTTGCTTGAGTAAAAAGATATTGAAAATCACCGTCAACCTCCTTTTCCGAATTAAACAAACAAAACAGACAAAATTTGCGAAATCCCAATTCAAACTTTATAAAAAATCTGTTAAGATCTAACTAATACTTTAACAGATTTTCTAATCTTTACCACAGGTTCTGTGACGCCGACAAATGTTCCATCGCCTGATTTACGCATGTCAGATTATGATTCGCCAAATCAACCCCATAAACGGCCTCGCATATCCGAAGGTTGGTCAACATAGCCGTCAAATAGATTCAGTAGTAGTAGCAGCAGTAGTAGCAGCAACAGCAGCCAGCAGCAGCAACATCAAGTAGTTGCCAATGCGTTGCCACTTAATTCAGCGCTACAAGCAAATTTCTCAAGCTATTCTAATCAATATCACGGACTAAGTCCATATCAGGCCCAGAGTATGGTGCAACACAGGCGATTGCATAGTAATTCGGGTGGAAATTACTCAAATCATATGCATCAACAACAGCAACTCCTCCATCATCACCACCAGCAGCAGCAACAACACCTGCAGCAGCAACATCACAACAGTAGCCATAATAATCATAGTTCTAGCACACCGACCAGCAATGGTGTCATTGTTTCAAAATAGCATAGGGTTACAACACAACAAAAGTCATATTTTTAACTAAAAAAAAAGTATCATAAAAAAGAAATATTTTTTACAC